>JAODKM010000001.1:32955266-32970059 GCA_026780845.1 Petrocephalus sullivani
ATATATATATATAAAATCTATACATCATTTAGAGTTAAATTCCTTAATACGCGGCCACCTGAAATAAACTTTTACCGATTTACTGCGCTTAATAAACAGTTAAGATCCTAGAATTCCCTGTTAACTTTTAAAATGGTTTGTTCTTTTTTCTAAATAATGTAGAGCTTTTTTAGAGCCTTCACGTCTGAGGATTTACCTAGTTTTTGGTTCTCAAGTGATCTTACAGAAAATGAAGCAACAGAGGCGCCCTGTAGTTAAATAGAAAAATTAGTAAATGTAGTTGACGCTCTACAGCTACTATTAAACAGTAGAGACCAGTCTCTTAACCTCTCCCCCCTCCCTCTCTCTTTCTCTCTCTCTCTCACACACACACACACACAGTGTGTATTCCTATCATTATGGGGACACTCCATTCATTCCTATGGGTATAACCCTGATCCCAACTATGACACCCTTAACCCCTACCCAGCCCTAACCTTAACCATAAGTAACCAAACAAAATATGCACTATTAATAGCCATTTTTAGTTTTTTGATTGCAGACACAGATTTTTATAAAATTGGGGTTATCCTTGTGGGGACCGAAAAAATGTCCCCACAAAGTAATACGTAGCAGGTTTTTGATCACATTGTGGGGACATTGGGTCCCCACACTGTAAGATGTACAAATCCACACACACACACACGCACATATACACATACACACACCTATGTTGAAACAGATTTTATTTTGTTATTGAAAAGTAAAATATGTATAGTAGTTTGGGACTTAAACTGTGGGTCGTATAAGTATATTTGGTCGTAAGTATTTTGTTAAAATTATATACGTCCTTGGCACCTTTTTCCTTTTCTTGCATTTAAATGTGAGCTTTTCCCCTTCGGCCGCGGAACGCGCGCCTGTGTGTGTCCTGTGTGCATCGCCAGCCGCCTTCGCGCGCCTTACCTGCACAGCGCTGCGCTCCCGACTCCACCGTCATGCGTCTCTTCCTCCAACAGTCGTCTAAAATTATCGGGCTTCTTGAAAATTACACATCAGAAAATAGCTTTTGTATAACATGTATTTATTTAAGTTTATATATGTGTATTCACCGTATGACGTAAAATTTTGTTTACCTGTTTTAATGTTATTAGTTATTAACAAGAGATAGCTGTAATTTCATGTTGCTAGATTTGGAAACGATTTCGAAAAACTCTTTAGAAAGTTCACGTTCTTATTTAGTTTGGATGCCATTTGTATCAGGTGATATGTGATATTCCTGGTTGCAGACCTGTAAGGTTAACTTTACACTTACCAAAACTTGATGAATACCGAAAGGAAAGGAAACTGTTTCCCCAATTTCATCAGGAACCACCACCACATTAAGTTTTAAACGATTAATTTTTTTTTCTTAACTAAGGCGTAGATCAAGTCCGGTGCTGAAAACTAGGGCATCCTGAATAAGTAATGAAGTGAGCATCACTTGACTTTATACAACATATGCAATTGCATTTTATACTTTACATTATACATTTATACATTTTACAATTTCGAAGCCAAAGGAATATATTCAGTATAACTATATGCCTACATGTCCCTATTATATCCAAACCTATGCACCGCAATTGTACATATACAAGCAAAACGAACTTGGGTATTATGTACAACAATTTAGTTTGTATGCTGTTGTGCCAGAGAAAGGTCCTTTTAAAACCTTCCGCACGCAGACGTATTCATATTTTGCTGGGAGCGTCCAGTTATACGTTGTCAACTATTTCTACCAGTTCACACAGTAGCGGAAAAACATGCGCAAATTCAGCAATAATGGCTTGTCATATAAACACAAAAAATGTCTTATCGTGTAGCTACTGCAGTTTACCAATTAACACTGTTCTTTTTGCGACTGAAAAACTTACTCCTTGTCCTATGAGGTACTGACACCAAAGCAATTAAAGTGAATATACTTCCCTTCTCAGGAAATAAGATTTAATTTATTTCCCGATTTCTGTTATATCGTTAAACGGTACGTTAACGTCACTTTCACAGCACACCAGCACAGCCAGTGCGCATAGGTTACGCGAACCTTGCAGAAAGCTACATCATCATTGTCATATGTGGTCACTGAAGACTAAGTTGCACAGACCGCTTTCTCCTACCCAGGATAACAGAAAGCATTCTCGCCTTGTTAATTTTGTCTGCGGTCGACGCATACTTCTGTCGCGGTTGCGAATTAATTATTATTTTATAAACTTCCGAGAGAAGGTAAGGTTGATTGAACTTAAAAACCGATTCTGCATGTGATCCGAAGCGTTACATTTCTCATTTAAACATGTTATTATATAATGTAGTTCCGAAACCAGACGTGCCTGTGTGGTCCTGTCGCGTGTATATCAAACCTTTCTTCAAATATTAAAAGTCCAGATCCAAAAGTAAGCAAAATTTAATTTGAATCTCAGTTCAATAGAAAAAAATAATAATAATTTTGAAAATGTCACCCTCTCGGCCATCCATTAATTTAGTCAACTGTTGGTTTCTTTGACTGTGTATTTGACTAGTATTATTTCGGCGTTGCTCGTTAACTGATTTACTAGGTATGTCATAAGGGTAAATTTGACGATTTTATCGAGCCCTCGCTTTGACCTTTTTCACCAGTTCCTTTGGACAAACCCTGTTGGCTGTCCTGACAAAGCTGCTTAATTATTCGGTGCTTTTGTAAATCAAGGACCTCAATACTTGATTGCCGAATTCATCAATAGGCAATGAGATAGCCTTCTAATATATAATTGTGTGATTATTTATTGTAATGGTTTGGTTCTACATAATATTGAGTATTTCAGTTTTTCGACAATGTTGAAAGGCAGTTATTCTGTGCCCTAATTAAATTCAAAAAGTATTTGCTACACATTCATTTACTGATTCACACATGCATGCAAATACCGGTATTAAACTAGTTTTTTTCTGGTGCTTAAAAATTTTACATTTTACTGTGGTAGCCAAAAATAATATTTGCAATTAACTGTAAAAAAAGGCAAACAAATAGGTATAACGGGAGATTTCCGGCGACTCTCTACGCTAGCCCGTATCAAGGACGTGCTTAGCAGCTTTTGGCTATTGGCAGTCTGAAGTAAAATTAAGGGGAAACAGAAATAGTGAGACGTCATGTGCGTAACTGGTGGGTTTTCCGTACGACCAGCATTCATATTCCGTCGCTGTTAGCCGAGTAGAACTTCTTCGCTTAAAGTTAGCCTCATAAATTATTAAAAGGCCCTGACATCTGTCTATCAAGAGTGTGGTTTATTATTAACTAATTTCACCTGACGGTGCACTAGGTTTATTTACATAAGTCATCTAATAAAACAGTCGGATGAGCAAGAGAGAACCAATGCATTTTTATTCCTCGCTTATTACTGATTAACGCGGACCTCGGATTTACCATGGATGTTTGTGGACTTAAATGTCAGCGTATACAATAATCAGATCCAAAAGGCGTCATGCGGTTGCAGAGGCTGGCACGCTAACTGTAAGTACCTAACTTACTGATGGCGATTTTGCTTTCCTGTTACGACAGCGCCGTTTTAACACTTGCGTGCTTTCCGGGGTAACCGTACGCAAGTTGTGCGCCGATCTGAGCTCGCGAAAGTGCTTAGCCTACACTAAAAGTGCTTCTGGTTATCAGAATGCCCGCACATTCGAGGATTTTGTGAAAACAAGTGGACACCATTTGCTAATTGTAAGGAATAATTTGCTCCGCGGCTTCTCACTCTCTCACTCCTTCTCTCTCCTGGCGCAGTCCGTTCATCCCCTCCCCTTTGTCTCCTCCTCTGCTCCGTTTCCCATGATCTGCCTGTCAGTCAGCGCTCCCGTTGGCGGCCAAGAGATTCAGAGTTAGATATTCAGTCTGCTGTCCGAACGTTAGGGGCGAGTGGAGAATGTCAGCCAGTCATTTTGCTCCCCCGAAGAATATTCAGCACTCAGTTCGTCTTGTTTCTGAATTTGCGCGCCTCCGGCAAATGTGATCTGTTCTCTCTTCCCCAGCTTGTGAAGGTACAAGTCCACAAGTGTAGGAGGAGGACAGCAGAACTGGAGGACAGACTGCTGCCCGGTCACTTCCAGGGAAACACAACGACAAAAATGAGTGTGGAAGGAAGCCAGCTCTGCCCTTGTTAAACTGTGGCCCGAGGTGCACCGGCGTGAATTCCTATAAAATCCAGACGCTCTACAGCCAGCGAATCCCGGAATCCTGGCCGGCTCCTCTCTCTCTCTCTCTCTCTCTCTCTCTCGCTCTCTCGCTCTTTCTCTCCCTCTCTCTCCATCTTTCCTATTCACTCTTACTACATCTGCCTTATCTTTCCCTCCTCGCTCGCACTCAATCATACTCTCACACCCACGTCAGGCGCGCAGAGAAGTAGCATTAAGCTCCAAGTCGAGCAGATTTCAGCCTTCCTGAAGCAAACCGAACTTCAGCCCTGGATTCAATACTTTTGATCAATGGACAGAGCCTGCTTCCCAACCAGTCGAGGCACAGACACACCATAAGCAGTAAGTGCAACCCTAATCCACATTTCTTTCAACTTTCCTCACACGCGTTTTA
This sequence comes from Petrocephalus sullivani, assembly GCA_026780845.1. Taxonomy (NCBI): domain Eukaryota; kingdom Metazoa; phylum Chordata; class Actinopteri; order Osteoglossiformes; family Mormyridae; genus Petrocephalus; species Petrocephalus sullivani. Next base: position 32,959,834 of record JAODKM010000001.1, read on the forward strand.
TTGACATTCTGCAATGCCAGTGTTTTCTGCAAGTAGATTGTAGTGTTCTTCGCTCTTTTACTTCGTCTTTGTTGTATCGCATAATCACGAATCGAAGCTTCTTATCATGCGCCAGCTCTATCTGTTAGGAAAGATCATATATCGCACTCCTTAGGGGGCTATCATGAAGAGAACAAATGTCAGCGGTGACTAACAAAATGCAGCAGCAACAATAATACTACTTACTATCAATAATAATGCGTACATTTGAGTTATAATTGCAAATGTCAATACAGTTTCACTGTTGTCTGCACTGAATTACATGCGTTTGCTTACTTCCTAGCTAGAGATAAGTTGTACTTTCACAGGAGAACGGACGGATCGTTATTAGCAAGCAGTATTTTGCTCAGAGAACTTTGCTTATCTTGACAACTCTTGGGTTTCATTTTTGATAATTACTTGAATTGTTGTCACGCAACCCACGCTAGCTGTATCGCTCCCTCGAATCTGTACTAAAAATGCAATTAAGACTGCCTTATACAGTCAAGTTTCGGGTTTACCGGGCAATTCTTGACAGATCGGAAGCATTAACTGAGATCTCAGATATTTTATGGTTAATTCCAGGGGACATTTGATGTTTCACAGAAATACTGGGTCTTCGTTTAACGGAAAACGCCGTGCGAATTCATGTGTTTCCTCTCGCTAGTAGTTCCTCTAGACAGTAAAGAAAAACTAGAAGAGTTTAATTAGTCTCATTCTACAATGCAAAATCCCGCGTATGTCTGAGACTTTTTCACCTGAAACCTCACCGGGCAACACGTGTGTACCATAATCACAATAAAATGTAAACTCACCGAATTTTGTCACTAACCCGGATCGTCTCCACAAATATCGTCGTACCTTTATAAATTAACTGTAAATACGTCTTTATTTTTAAGGAAAACCTTAGGTTAAATTGATGTTGTTTTCAGTTTATATAAAGTCTTCATTATTATTTGCTAGTATCTTCTGCAGAATAATCTATTATAATCAATTTTACAATAGCATTATTTGTAATGATTAGCTTAGAAACAATTCTAGCTAATCAGCTACATTGCATTGTATTTATCTATTATTAATTATTATTTATTCATTAAGTTTTGTCATTGTTTTCAATATAAACAGTCGAGCTAGTTACACAGTGATCAGTTAGAACAAATTATTTTTCTCGATTTTATGATTATTTTAAATTAGGGTTCAGTGTTTAAGATATAATTTTAAGTTCATGTTATAAAGTAAACTTCCATTATTTCCAAAAAGCGTAAACTGAGACTTTCTTGTGACCCGAGGCGTTTTCTGGGGTACGATTTAGAGTCCATTATTACAGACACCGTGTAGGCCCGCATGCTGCTTTCAACCAGTCGGTGATTGAGTGAAATTTTTTTTTATAAAAATTATTTTCATTCTTTTTTTCAGCGCGTCATGGTTCGCTTCACGTACTGATACTGTATACTATACAAGTATTCTATAAACGAGAATGTAAGTAATGGCATTACTTATAAGCGCGTCTTTGCATTTTCGCTTTTAGCGAGTGGTAACATATGTATTTAATACTCAACGTTAATATCAAAAGTTTAACATAGTTATATTAATCGTATCGTTTTCCTCCTTGTCATAAATTTATTGTATTTCTTATGTTTAGAATGTATTGTAAGCGAACTTTTTTTAAAAGAAAATTTTTTTCTGGTAGTGGCAAACTTTAACACTTCATTTGGAAACATTATGTTAAATTGCATCTTGCAAATTCTGACAGTATTCGCGTTGGTTTTCTGCATCTCCGTTAAGAACAGACTGCCATAATCTTTCGGACGTCATGAGTTTGTAAGAGTGAGTAAAAAATAAAACAGCATCTTTGAATGATGATAACCCGACTACTATAATTAAGATATATTTGTAAGTTTATATCTGATTGTTAACATTAATGGTTTTAATAATTTATTTAAAAATATATATCAGTTTGTGTTTTAAATCTATTGTCCTGATGAAATGAGCTTTCTTTATGAGTGTATTGCGTTAGAGAATACAAGACGAATCGGCTTATTGACAGGTAGATGAACAACGTGCAGTCAAAAAATTGATTTATTAAAAAACAATATAAGTCTAATAATAACGCTCGTAAGTTGTGTGTTTATAACGAGGGAATACACTGTTGTTACTTTGTCTTTTGTCAGAATTACAAGTACTAAATATCATAATTGCATAAATACATATTATACGTTTTCAATTTGTATTACTAACATCAATTTTCTATTGATTCTGTTCTGTCAGAAATGCGAAATATCAGGTTATATTAATTCATGTCCATAGAAATATATGTAATTCACCAGCAGAAGTATGCTTACCCGTTTCATATTGTGTTAAATAGCAGCTTAGAAACAGAGGTCAAATTTAGAGTCATACAATACAACTGAATTTCAGGACTTCTACTTGTAAGTCTGTAAATGTCATTTAAATGAGTTTATAGTATTCCTGAGAACCTGTTGTTTGTTTCACAGAATGTCAACAGCACTCGCTTAACAATCCGATCAAAGCGCACTTGATTTGAAACAAACATCACTCTGCTGCTGTCCGAGAACCCGCGCTGCCAAGTCAAATGTAAAACAAATTTGTTTCAGCTTGAGAAGCAAAATCTTATATTTATGCCAGTTCCTTGCTGCTCTGCACTTTATTTTAGTGTTGACATTGGTTCCATATTCTCCCTTTTCACTGGATTTTTTGCAGATTTAAGTTTTTAAATCACAGATGGTTAAGAAAGAGATTAAAAAAGAATGCAGAAATAAAAGATGGTCTTTTTTTCCCCAGTGCCCAGTGCTTTGCACTGTATTTGAATTAAATCTGTGCATGCAGGGAAAGTTAAGAGCAATTGACCCAGGGTTAACCAGAAAGTTGCAAATGTTTCTATATCACTGTCTTCAATTATCTGAGAGCCAGATAATCTCTAGTAGTTGGACCAAGCTGTGGAAGGGGAAAATGCCGAGGAAGGGTGCAGAGCCACTTACTGGGCTGTGTGGGCTGTGTACAGTCCGTTCTGTCCGTGGATTAAATAGTCCCTCCAAAGTGTGCATAGCACACTGTCACAGAAAATGTCCTGAGAATGACCATGGAAGATTATTTTGCTTTTTTACACATGCTTTCCTTTATTGTTCCCCTAAGGTCTTTCCTTTAGGTCTATAATATCCATTCTTATGTGCCCCTGCCGTTCCTCTACCGAGAGGATCAGCAATTTGAGCTCCCCTCAACATCGTCCCCCTGCCCACCCCCACGTCCCTCCCGGCTTGCCGTATTTCCTCACACCCGCCGTATCCGTTTCCTCCCGGTCCCCTGGGCGATTTGACCTATCTCACCGCAGATACCAGGGGTGTGTCAGGGCTATTAAACTGCAGATGAGATAGAGCCCACGGCAGGGCACAGTGTCAAGCACAGGGAAGCAGCGCCTCACTGCTGCGCATTTCTATTTGGATGGGATTGTCCAGTCTGTTTCAGGTGAATATTTAGTATTGACATTTAGGAATAATCCTAATGGTCTCTGTCTCTTGTCAGTGTGACCAGTATTCTACTTAATCAGTATTCCACTGGATCTGTGAATTATAGTCTTTTACAAAATAGGAAAGGAGCGCAGCCCGGGAGCCGAGTCAGGGTCCCACCGTCTTCTTGGCATGACGCTCTTGCAGCCTGCTGGGAGGCGCTCTGCTGCAGCATGGGTGACCAGCCTAGTGAATACTGGCTCAGTGCACACACTTGTAGCTGGGCCTTGGTCGTCCTGTGGTAGGTGTGCACTAAGCGATTTGGATCCTCACGCCAGGGTAACGTGTGTCACTGGCCCCCGCAGGGTGCCTGCTGTTTGCTCAGGAGCCTGTGTGCCAGGCCATCGCCTGCTAAACTCCATTCATCAAGCAAAAAAAAACTAAAAAGGACACAGAGTTTTTCTGTGTTGTATTTATTATCAATTGATATCCGATTGTTATTTGATTTTGAATGTGAATATAATAAAGACTGACAAGGATCAGTTCATAGCAACTTATAAATAACAAATACTAAAATAAATACAAAATAATACAAATTCTTAAAGGTCGTATATATAATATATGCAAAATGTGTAAAAACTTTATGAAACTATGTGAAATAGTGTAATATATTCTGATAGTGTTTAATTTGTTAGCAGCTAATGTAACATTTACCTAAAATTAAGGTTTTTGTAGCAGTGACATTAATCAGTGTTTTACATGCATTTGAATTGCTTTGTTTAAGTTGCGCCATCACCTGTCCTTACGAAGGGCTAGTTTGTAAATATGATAAATATACAGTATATGTATGTGCATAACTAAAACCATTACTTAAATAAATAAGGAAGACCTGAATAAACATCGTATTAGAAAGAAAGAGTCTAACTGTGGCAAAGTCTGTCTTCTGCTAAGTGTGCATATCAGGGGATCCTGGATACAGAAAGCTCAAGTTAATTCAGATCAACACTGTGGCTGTCAACAAATTCAGAGTTGTGTGAACAGCAAAACAGGTGAAAGTTTGCACCAAATATCATTTTAGAAAATTAAACTCTAAACCAAAGAGCCGTTATAATAATCCCTCTTGAACTTAAAGTTTCTGTAACTAATTATGGGTTTGCCAATTGTGGCAACAGTAAAATGAACTGAAATGCAAAAGCCATGCTAATTGTACTGTGTTCTAGTGTCCAAAATAAGTGTGGAGCGCAACCCCACTGCACAGCCTTGGACAGCAAGGGTGACCTTGCATTTAGGTGTGGCTTTGATGGGATACTGGCCCGTAAAAGTAAGGAGTGGATTGCTAAGTTATTTAAAATGGTAAGAATTGGACAGACGACACAGAAGAGACAACAAGAGCCTAGTATTTTGTTTGCTGTTGCTTTGGTTTCTAGGATTAAGTCACTTTGATCTATAGTACTCAAAACAACACTATCAGTATTTGCAGTGTAATTAGGACAGATCTTTCAATTGCAAGGAAGTGTTTGTTTTTTGTACTTAGAGGGGACCTTCTCATTACCCCTGACTTGGAGATGAAATTCAGGCCAAAGTCTGGCTCAGCAGGTTTAGCTCTGTGCCTGTCGTCAGGAGGACGCCGGTTCAAGCCCACCCTCGGCACATCTGTGCCCCCTTGAGCAAGGCCCTCAGCCCCCAGCTCCCTGGGTGCTCCTTGAGGTTGCTGCCCTTCACAGACAGCAAGGTTTGGGGAGGTGAGGAAAAGACAATTTTCCTAAGGAGATCAATAAAAAAAATTGCCAAGTGCTATTTTGCTCTTTTTTTATCTTTATATTTATATTTTAGTAATTTTTTTCCGTAGGTTTTCTTTGTAGGTGATAAACTACAAACTTAAATATGGCCTTAAATTATGGCTCTTTTTGAACATGAAACATAAATGTATATTTATGCTTTAACAGCAAACAGTGACATGGAGAGCTGAGCTGCTGTGGTGCTGAGGGCTCCCAAGGCAGAGCACCGCAGTATTACTCTTTCTTGTGCTCCCTGCTCTGCCGCGTTTAGCCTGTGCCGCACAGGATCTGTGCCAAAGCCATCGCCGCACTGTGCCAGGTGTCTCTGTGCAGCTTGTCCGCATTTCTGTGACGCCGGCGATGGCTGAGTCTGGCTCCCTTGTGTGAGGCTGTGAGCGCACCCTGTCCTGTCAGTCAGTGTGTGGTCCCTGTGACCCTGCGAGTGTCAGCGGGGTGACTCCCTCATTTCTGCCAGCAGTGGTTTTCGTGGTTGTGTGCGAGCTGGTGTGTGTGCTTGCGTGTGAGCCTGTGTGAGTGTGTGAGTGTGTGTAGGTGCTGGTTCATGTGTGCGTGACTATGTTCATGGTGGAGAGACACACCGAGAGGCCAGAAAAAGAACACAAAAGACCTACTGTGAACTATTAATCTTTTATGATCAAATGTAACGATTGTAAGAGAGCCAGACATGACCAGCTGCTGATCCATCTTCCCACCATGAGTCACACAATTATTGACACCCTCTAACACACCAAAATGTCTCACACTTCTGAACTAAAATAAAAATTAATTGGTCCCATGCACAGATATATGTGCATATGAAGTTTCTTTCACGCACAGATACGAACACACAGTAAAAGCGTGTGTGCAGATAAAGCTGCAGATCTTGTAAAAATGATGATAATTACATATAATTGATTCCATTTGGTGGTATAGTTATGACGTATGATGGAGAGCATGGTTTTTGCCAGGGGTCATATTCATTAGCAGACATTAGTGTGAGCCTGTTGCATGTTTGCGATAACTTAATACTCCCTGATAAGAAACCACCGACGTTACAGCTGTACTATTTAATGTCTCAAATTCTAACAAGGGTTAATTGCTTAATTAATGACTTAATTACTTGAGTCAATTAGGTAACTGCATGAAAATAGAAAAGCCGTAGCTGACCCCTACGAATCAGATCTTAGAGACTGCTGGCAAGTGCACCGTGACGGATCGGCGTTCCGGCGTCAGCGCGCCGTGACGCATCGGCGTTCCGGCGTCATTACTGCACCGTGACGCATCGGCGTTCCGGCGTCATTACTGCACCGTGACGCATCGGCGTCATCATCATGCCGCATGTGCCGCATTTAATTTGTCGTATGCTGCCATGTTGAAATGACCACACTTACCTGTTATGTCGGGCTTACAATGTCAGGATCTCTCTATCATGCTTTCCATCCTTTCTTTGTTACACTTTGTCATTCTTGATGCTTCTCGTCACTGTCTCACGCCAGGCTCCAGCTTCTCACCTCGAGTCCTTCTTTCCGCAGTCTCTCTGCGCTCTGATTGGCTGTGTACCGGCGGCTGCCCTCTGTGTCCTGAGCGCAGCACAGCAGGCCCAGACCAAGGCCTCGCAGCCTGGTAACACAAAAAGCAGGCGCAGTAAGCTGCTTAACAGCTCTTCATCGCCACAGCGAATATGACAGAGACCTTCTTAAGTATTATGCCTTTCAACATGATACTAATTTAACTGCAATACATCTCGCTCAAAACTTGCAGTTGTGACCTTCACAGAGCTTACATTCTTATTTGGTACTTAATAATACATTTATTGTAAAATGTAGGTGAGAAAGAGTTTGAACCAATATCACATCTAAAGGAATGCGGCTGTAATTTCATTAAATAATTATGTATGCATCGCTTTAGTTGCAATGGCAAATTTTGAGCTGATTTATAAACAGGAGGCTGTTTCAATATTCTGAAATGATTTAATGTTCTATATTAATATACTTCAGTGGAAAAAAACAAATTGGTGCTACGAGGTCTTGCCTGTTAATATTTAACCTCAGCTTCTGCCTTAAACTAGCTGGAGCATTATTCATAGATGGGAAGAGCATGAAGCCAAGTGAGTTTGCATAAAGAAGGCGAGAGAAGAATGAGCAGGTTGTTGTCTTCCTGCCCCGTAACAAGACTCAGTTACTATGCGGTCAGGAGTCATTGGGGTCAGCGCTTAAGTGAATCCCATGTGGTCGTACCTTCAGGTAAAGGTTTCAGTAATTAGTATAATAGCAACTGAGAGAGACGTGAGCTGATGCCTCGGAATTTGCTTTGGATTCGCAGTGAAGAATCTGATTTGACGATAGTAGTCATGGAAACAAAAGGACAGTCTATACAAATATATGGAAATCTTACATCATTGGACAGTTTGTAAACATATGTAAAAGCCCTGAAATATGCATCAATGCAATTAAATATGATCAAATTATCAGAAAGAAAGCATATACAACCCCAATCTCCATCCATCCATTTCCTATAACCCCTTATCCTATTCAGCATTATGGGGGGTCTCAGAGGCTGGGGGCACAAGGCAGGGAGCAACCCAGGATAGGGGGGCAGCTCATGACAGGGCACCCTAATCTTAGGTTTCCTAATATTGCATAGAAGAGAGAGGTAAAAAGTGTCCTGTTCCACAGGCACAGCACCCTCTAGGGTGCAGTGATTCCCTGGCAGCATTCACATATATTCTTAATAGTTGTGTATAATCTCAAAGCTTATCTGTAAAATGTTTTGATTATTTTTGATGAGCAGTGAGATGCAGGGGTGGCATTGATTAAGATCAGAATTATTGGAATTCTGGATCTGTTCGAGTTGTGACATGTGTAACTGGAGATCAGAGGGGAAGGCGCCAAGCGAAGACGGGCGCTGCCCAGAGGAGGACAGGGCCCCGGAGGGCACAGAGGCTCCTGGCACTAGGCTGGAAACAGCGTGTCTTTTCATTGCTTTTATGTATCAGAGTGTTTAAGTGCTAACAGGGCAGCCTTTTCCCCAGCTGCATTCTCTGCAGGTCTGTGTTAGCACTGTGGTGCTGGAAGCACTGTACTTTCTGCAGGGCACTGCCAGATTCAGGCCTGTGACCTTCATTGCCACAGATCCAGCGGTTGCTCCTCAGCACCGTTCCACAGCTGGATGTTGGCTCTGGGAGCAAGCGATATAATTGACAGGTACAGGAAATGAATGGTAGAAGGAAGCAGATTGAGGAAGATAGGTGATGCTGGACCACGGGAGTATTAGGTGGTGATGGAGAGATCAAGACGAGGGAGTGAAGCTTGGCTCTGGCTAAATGGGAGGGAGCTGTAAGCTGTAAGTAAGTGGTCTGCTCTGGGGCTCATTGCTCTCTATTAATGGCTCTATTACGGGAGTGGGAGGGGGCAGAGAGGGCGCCCAGGCGGCTAATACGTCGCCTGCCATTCCCTAATGCCGTGCAAAACTGTTTATTAGAAGCAGACGCATTTGTCTTTCATGAGCGGGTAGGGGAGCAGGCACTGCAAGTCAGAGTTGTTAAGATTTATAAGCATTAATTATAGTTGCACGCTACGCTGTGCTCCGAGTCACCATTCAGTTTGGGTTCAGCTGGAATAAAGTGCAGGGCACACAAGAGAATGTCCTGTAGGACTGGGTGGGCCACACGCCGTTTGTGGCTTCCTGGCTATTGTGCAATCCCACCATTAACCTGCGGGGGCAGCACTGGGCATCTCATACAAATACAGCTGCAAATACCTACTAATTGCATGGATATTCTTACCATTTCTGCAGGTCCTATTCCTCAGAGTATTAAGATTTGCTTAAGGGAGGAGTGATTCCAGGTAACTCTTACCTCACTGATTGGTGTAATCCTGTGATTTTAGCATGACACAGTTTCAGTACTGAACCACTAAGCCAGTCCCCCACGTTGCCATCAAAGACAATCAGGAACTTCCTGAGCGCAAGGACCTTTCATCCAACAGGCTTCCTCCATCACCTCTTCAGCGTCGCAGCAAAGTACTAAAGTATATGGCTCGGCTCAGTATAGTCATGGATGGGATTTGTAGCAGAGCGAATGTTCTGCTTATGTTGGAAGGACGCATTTGATGGCACTTATTAATTTAGTATATATATATATATGTCATTGTGATCATGTGCTTATATTGCACAAGAATGGCCTGTTAGCTTATTACTGTGCTTTCAGTTGAACTGTATGTGGGGGACAGCTTATATTCTATTCTGCACCCCACCCCCCTCGGTACTGGAGTTAATTCTAGGTTGTGGTCTCTGTTTCCGCAACATCAAAAATATCTGCAGCTTGATGCCTCTTTAAATTCCTCAGTCCCAAGAATTTGACATAATGGTTTTTTTTTCTTCTGCTGCTAATGTTAATTAATATCAGCGTGACTGCAAACCCTGTGCTTTTATTTGGATGGTTTATAGCTCCCGCGTGTGTCTCCTTCATGTCAGTAATAAAAGGCAGTATCCTCAGTGTTTGCTGGGGGTGTGGGGGGGGGGCGGGGGGGGTTGAGAAGCCTAGTCTGGAAGTGCACCCCTTTGGTCCTTGACCCAGCACCATTTGGGTACTTGTCCCACTTCGCGTCTGCTCCACCTTCGGGGAAAAGGGGGCCCTTTCTGACCCAATTTTTGTTTCTGTAAGCTAAGCTTTGAGTGCTTCTCATTCTTCCACACGCCTTCCCTTCGTGTTGTGGATGTATTCTGCCACCTCTCCATGCTTTACCTTCCCACAGAATGTCAGGCATGATCAGGTGCCAGTAGGTGTGTAGCCTGCCGTCGGAAAGTCATTACTTAATTAAGTTTTGCAAAAGTCTGCTCTCTCTACCCGTCGACATGCTCCAGGACGTCTCGTCCTATTCACTTCAGCATATGATTGAGGAGTGACTGAGCTGGACAGGGGGGTGGTTGTATCTTCTGTCTGAAGCCCCCCACCCCCTTCCTCCCC
>JAODKM010000001.1:32973514-32986868 GCA_026780845.1 Petrocephalus sullivani
TCTGTGTTACTGTGCTACAGTATGAGGGAGAGCTCCATCTGTGTGACTGTGCTACAGTATGAGGGAGAGCTCCCACTATGTGACTATACTTCAGTATGAAGGAGACCTCCCTCTGTGTGGTTGTGCTTCAGCATGAGGGAGAGCTTCCACTGTGTGACTGTGCTTCAGCATGATGGACCACTTTTTGTGTGACTGTGCTTCAGCATGAGGGAGCACTTTCTCCATGTGACTGTGCTACAGTTTGAGGGAGAGCTCCCGCTGTGTGACTGTGCTTCAGTATGAGGGAGTGCTCCCTCTGTGTGACTGCGCTTGCTAGATTGGAGGTCTTGTGTTAATGAGGATTGTCTTTGAAGTGAGGAAACCCAGCAACTCTTCAAAACCACATATCAGCAGTGTTGAGTGGGCCACACACACACACCACTCACATACGCGCGCACTCGCATGGATTCTCACTGCTTTCAGTTACTCTGGCTCATTCCCTTCAGTTAATGCACACACACATACTAAAACAGACATGTACACACAGCGACACACATGGACACAGCCCTGAACACATACATAAGCACACACAGATAACTTTCCTTTCATATGCACACAAATGAAAACACAGAGACACCCAACTGCCTGAGCTCAACCACGCTGCCTGTGCCTCATGTTGAAGAGCAGGGGTACGTGTTAAACTCTGGGATTTGATTTATTTTCAAGGCTGTCAAATATTTTATTGATTCCCCCAGTGCTACTACTCCTTGCGGAATACGCGAGTGGAGTGTTCAGTATGGCTTTGGTTTTGGAACCAGAGTGTTTTGACGTCATGCACGATAGCTGTAAAGACCTCAGTTTCTTCAGCAATTTAGTGCTCTCCCTTGTGCCTCTCCACTGTGTGTGGCTGGCCCAGGGTTTCTGCTGTAGCACTGATAGTGCTTGGAGTTCCACTGCTCCTGGACTAATATGGAACCTAAATCAAAGAGGGAAGACACTAGGGCTAAACCAGGAAGGAAGCTATCAAGGACAGACAGATAGAGGGCGGTGAGATCTGATAGTAGGAGGGAGATCAGCAAACTGAGAGGACCAAGACGATGGCCTGCATTTAAGTTGGCACCCAGACTACTTGCAAAGCTAAAGGGCTGGAGGTTGTGATGTAGGAGTGGGGTTTTAAAGGGGGAATGAAGGAGATGGACAGAGCATGAGAAAAGGGGGAAAAAAAGGAATAAGGCACAAGATAGGTGATGAAAGAAGGTCTTAAAGAAGGGACAGAGCGTGTGAGAGGAATGAAATGGGATTGTACAGAGTGAAAGATAAAATCTGAGCAAAGGAGAGCAAGGAGAGGTGTGAAGACATAGAGAAGGGGGTCACTGCCGAGTGCCGCTCCGTGCTGACAGCTATATTTCCCTGTTGGGGGAAATTCACTTACTTGAATTGGCACAAGCTTCCAGTCTGTAATTCACTCCATAAGAGCTCTCTGAACTGGGAGCAGGCATGATTAATGGGTAGGAAATAGGAATATAGGAATTGACTGATTAAAACAAGGGACAGCTGAGTGGTGGGAGGAGCCTCCGTTTCCAGGCGCCCATGTTATTACTACCAGGACTTTGGTTAATGTATTTCTCTCCACGTTCATTTGGCCAACTAATTAATTATGTGTCGACAGTAGGTCCAAGAACACAGTCCCATTTTTATTGTAAAATGAGGTTTTTTTAAGGGAGGTGAGTAGGATGGGGGGCATGCCAAAACTGGGTTCCCCCTAGAAACCCTTAGGAGAGAGGGGATCTGTTAAGTGTTGCTGGATTGTATTGCGGCAGAGAGAAGCCAGCAGGGAGGAAGTGGCCAGGCAGGGCATGGCTAGTTTGGCTTTGCTGTCCCCCTCTCCAGGTTACTGCACTTCACTGCTGACACGTCATTCTCCCGAGAAATTACAGCCATAACAGCATAATCCGCAGCATCACAGGCTAACTTCTGCATGCGCACTTGTCCGTTTAGAGGTTGAACGGCCGGTCTGTTCTGTGGATGAGGGCCAGCATGCACAATACATTTTCCAGCACATAAATGAGTGCGTTGCAACATTGTAGTCTGGCAGAACAATGACTAAAATTTACATGTCAAGAAGTATTTGTTTGAAAAAAAGCAGTCTTTATAATTGCTTTTTAATTCATAATTTATAATTGCTCTGTACTGTGTGTATTACTGATCTATATTACCATATTAAGGCAGCTCTGTTGGTGAAATTATATTATTGACCCTATTAGTTCTAGTCTAGCAGAGCTTGAATGGGTTCAGACTGGAAAAGGCAAGACACCTTATCCATCAGCACTTTATACAGTGGCTTAACATTATTTACATCTCATACCTAAAAACCATAATCTGAATTACCCACTTGCCCCTGGTCTTGGAGAGTGTGAGAATTATGTTTTGCTTTATTTTGTCCATCTAACCTTTGATTACCTAAATGTGTCTAATACTGGTTTTTCACTTCCTTCCTTCCTTCCTTCCTTCCTTCCTTCCTCTTTTTTGAGATAGGCAATTGATTGTTTTAGATTAGGGTTTCCCAACCCGATCCTTGGGGACCCACAGACGGTCCATGTTTTTGTTCCCTCTCAGTTCACGTTTTTGCTCCCACCCAGCTCCCGGTAGCAAAAACATGGACTGTCTCTGGGTCCCGGAGGACCAGATTGGGAAACACTGTTTAAGATAGAAGGTTTATATGCATGTTGTTCTGATCCCAATTTCTCACTGTCTGTCTGTGGAAAGGGAAATCTTAACATTAAGTGCGCTCTTCACCTACAGAGTCATCATATTCTGTGGCTCTGTGTCCCCACATCAACCCTAAACATTTAGGCCAGTGCATAACGGACCTCTGGGTAAATACGAATTTTCCATGTGAAAACACTGGTTTAAGACATTATTATTTAGCGTATTAGTGGAGATATTTATCTGCATTATAACTGTAAGTAACTGGAGTAAATAAACATTTTCCTGTGGTATTCTGTTGCTGTTCACTTAGGTGATTTGCACTCTGGTGATGTTTGTGCTTTTAAGTGTATATGTTTCTGTTCTATTGTAATATGTGGTGTTAATAATACTGGTATTTGGAGAAGCATGGTGGCTATTAGTATGGACTGTAAGGTTACCAAGTAGAATTCTTTTGTACCAATTAGGAGGTGCTTAACCAGCATTTTTCCAGTTATACTATACTATATATATATATATATATATATATAGACACACACACACACACACACACTATATGGATAAAAGTATTGGGACACTTTTCTTAATCATTGACTTCAGGTGTTTCAGACCACAGATGTATAAAATCAAGCACCCGGGTTTACAGTCAAGGTTACAAACATTTGTGAAAGAACAGGTTGATTTGAAGGGCTCAGCTTCATAGGATACCACCTTTGCAATAAACCCCTTTGTAAAATTTCATCCCCGCTTTATATTCCACGGTCAAATGTTAGTGGTTTTATTGCAAAGTGGATACATTTAGGAACAGCAGAAACTCGGCCACGAAGTGATAGACCACGGAAAGTAAGAGAGCGGGGTCCCTGAGTGCCAAGGCGCTCAGTGCGTAAAAGTAGCCAACACTCTGTTTACTCAATAACTGCAGAGTTCCAAACTTCCTCTGGCATTAGCCCCAGCACATAAACTCTGTACAGGGAGCATCATGGAATGGGCTTCCATGGCTGAGCAGCCACTTGCAAGCCTCACATCGCCAAGCGCAGTGCCATGCATCAGTTGTAGTGGCGTATAGCACAAAGTCACTGGACTTTGGAGCAGTGGAAGTGTGTTCTGTGGAGTGACGAATCACGCTTCTCTGTCTGCCAGTCTGCTGGAGTCTGGGTTTGGCCAGGAGAACATTACCTGCCTGACTCCACTGTGCCAATAATGGTATGGGGTTGTTTTTCAGGGCTTGGGCTTGGCCCCATAGTTCCAGTGAAGTGAACTCTCAATGCTTCGTCATGCCACGACACTTTGGACAATTCTATGCTTCCAATGTTGTGGGAAGAGTTCGGAGAAGGCTTTTCAAATCAACCTGTTCTGTTCCAGCATGACTGTGCCCTAGTGCACAAAATCCATAAAGACATGGTTGGGTAATTTTGGTGTGGAAGAAGTTGACTGGCCCTTACTGAGCCCCGCACCTTTGGGATGAACTAGAACGGAGATTGTGAGCCCAGACTTCACGTAAAACATCAGTGCCTGACCTCACAAAAGCTCTTCTGGAAGAATGGGCAAAAATTCCCACTGACACACCACACACCGAAAACCTCTAGAAAGCAAGAGTGGCTGCTGTTATGGCTGCAAAGGGGGCCAGCTCCACGCTGATGCCTATGCATTTAGAATGGGATGTCATGTAAGATCTTGTAGGCGTCCCAATACTTTTGTCCATATAGTGTATATGCAGCTGTGGTAGACACTGTACACCTCTGGCCCCAGCTCTGCATGCCTGGAGTTCTCCCTGTGTCACCGCTGAGTTTCCTCCCCACAGCAGTAGCCGAATCGCCTGTAGGTGTGCATGACCCCATAGTCCCATTGCCCTGCTTTGGACAAGCGGGTATAGACAATGGATGGATGGATATGTGTGAGCAAATAGGGACTTGGTTAAATCCCATAGTCAGTAGAGTCATCCCATCATTGGGCCCTTAACTCCAACTGCTCCAGGGACTGACTGGCCCTGCTGTCTCCTCTGCGCCGCTTTTATGAGGTGGCCTCCTGGGCTGCTTTTCCAGCTGTGCTGAAGGAGTCTCCACATATGCTGACCACTCACTGGCCTCTTTTCCTTTACTCATTGGTCAGACTGCTTCTAAACCATTTCTGCTGTGTTTAGGCCACACTATCTCGCCCCTTTGTAGGCTTGGTATGTGCAAACTTTTGACTGGTACCACATATATTAATACACACACACACACACACATATATATACAGCACTGTGCAAAAGTCTTAGGCAGTCAAAGGAAATGTTTAAAGCAATTTTATGCGTAGTATGTGTGTATTTGCTCCAAACAAAAACACAATTGATCATTACAGCATATGAAAATTAAGAGTAACACAATAAAAACTAACAGGGATATCTGTTGTTCTCCCAGAAGTCACTGATATCTCTCCGGGTGGCTAGATGAACACCGCTTCAGTTCCCAAACCTCTCCTCAGGGGCATACCAGGCATTCCATATATTCATTAAATTTCACCACCAGCTCACTTAATTAATTAAGTTAATTAGTTAATAACTCAATGTGGTGTTGAATACCCTAAATACCAGTATACTAATGGTTGAGTCAAAAAATACATGGTATACATGGTATACATGGTATACATGGGATGTTTGCTGCAAATACTAGGGTGACTTTAGGAGAGGTTTTGAAATGGCTAAGCTGACACAAAACCATAGTTCTACTCTAACATGAAGGTCATTTATGCATCATTTTCTCTGACTGCCTAAGACTTTTGCACAGTACTGTATATATATATGTATATATATATATATATATATATCAATGGAAAGCTTTAGCTAAGTAAATAAAATAGATTTATTACATTTATTAGCTGCATAAGACCTGCCACCTCCAGAGGCATAAGTATCCATAAGTATCATGAGTTATGTATTAGCAATGGTGTTTGCCTTCAGTCTCTGCTTATATTTACTTGAAAGTTGACTATTGTAGCAATGTCTGTCACTGGTCCCTGTGACCTATTTAAGCTGGTGTTTGTGTTATGATGTGAGCTACACTTCATCATGAAACCATAAATAATATATCCAAGTAAAAGCTGCCAAAAATACGAAAGCACAATATATCACCCACTTCTCACAGACCTCAATCTGTTTTTTATTTAAATTACTCCAGGTACTTGAGCTGAACCTGTGTTGCTAGTTTTTCATATGGCACTGTACTGCATACAGCAGTGGGACCCCCTGAGGACCGGGATGGGAAACACTGGCATACTCCGGTATCCTGTTCACATCCACAGAGCTCTGGGCTTCTGCATGAAGCAGCACAGGAAACTGAACTGAATGCTGAGCCTACCCGTTTTCTCTCTCTCTCTCTCTCCCTCTCTCTCACTCTCCCTCTCTCCCTCTCCCCCTCTCCCCCTCCCTCTCTCTCCCTCCCCCTGCAGGCCTGATGATCCCCGTGTTCTGTGTGGTGGAGCAGGTGGACGGTGCCGTGCTCTCAGAGGGAGAGGGCCGCGAGGAGCACGCAGAGTTTGTCTTGGTGCGCAAGGACATCCTCTTCACCCAGCTGGTGGAGACAGCCCTGCTGGCCCTGGGCTACTCCCCCAACTCAGCCGCCCAGGCTCAGGGTAAGTCTGGCTGGGGGGGGGCCCTGTAACGTGGGCTGTGCCTACAAGGGGTCGGCTGCAGTTTACCAAATAATAATAACAATGCCCCCTAATGACTGACCTGGACACCCAGTCCTCAGTTGTTTTTAAGAAAAGTAAAATCACTGATTTTACTTTAAAAAACACTATATAAATAGCTAATTTCAGTAGTGCAACCATATGTGAGACGCAGAGAAGAGAAGACTGGAGATCCCAGAGTAGAGCACGACCTTGTCACATAGAACCACGAAAAAAAAGAACATCTAAAGGAGAGAGTGTCTGTTAAACTCATCAAGACTGGGTTGGGATGACATGACATGAAAATAGAGGACAGGAGGGGAGTGGTCTTTAGCATAAAGCAGCAAAGGGCGGAGTTTGTGCGCTTCTGCTTCTGAAACGGGATGCGCGGAGTGGATGAGAGGGGTGAATTTCACCATTTATCACTGGATGTGGGCACTGGGTAGCACTTGTGTGACGTCGGCCTGGAGTTTGTGACAGATAATTAGCACAGCGAGAAAGCGGCATGTGCAAAGATGCACCTTCCGATTAAAGCCGTGTTGTCTTTTTTTAATCCCCTTCTTTGAGGCATACCTTGGCGGATAAGACTGAAATGACGAAATTACAGCTGTGAGACGGAGAGACAGATAGAGCAGATTAACTACACGCTCTGTAATTGCTGTCTTTATGTGCCTCTTCAACCGTGAAGACAAAGAAGTTTCATTGTGCACGGGCGCAGGAATCCGCACCACTCGATGCGTGAGAGAGACCGGAGGAGACGGAGACCGTGGTACGGCTGGAGCAGGAAGCAGGCGCTGGGTCCCGCGGGATGCCAGAGCGTGCCGGCTTGCCGCTCACCGGCGTTTTATTAAGGTCATTAATGAGTCAGGTTATTTGGGGCGCCAGGTGTAAATTTGTCCCTAATTGAAAGGCAAGCATGATACCCACCGGGCCCTAATTGTTATATGAATTGCACACCCGTGCACTACAGCTCCGTGCATCAATATCCTGCACAATACAATTAGGGAGAGAAATCTTAACCTGGCTGAGCAAATCAAAAACACCAATACCACATGCAAAATTCATTTTGTCTTGACAAAAAGGTAAAATGTAGCTTATTTTTTTAAAAGTGTGTATTGTCATTGTTTTGGGGGCTAGCTAGTTAGGGGTAATATTCAATGATATAAATAACTTATTTAATTAGTTAATTAGTAAAAATAAAGGACTTCTCACGCTTTTCAACAAACCAGTTATAGATTATTCTCACATCAACCTCTCATCTTAAAGTGAACTGTCAGTCATGACACAGTCATGACACAGCAGCTAATATCATAAATTGAAGGATGAGATAAAGGACTGATAGATCACAGTTGTAATGTGAAAAGGTAGGCATCTGATTTGCGGGTTATAGGAGGTCCGGCCTGCCCGTTTAGTGAAACAAAACCGGACACTAAGCAAAACATCACCGAATGAAAAAAGTGTCTAGAGGGGGAGACGCAGTGCCCAGCCAGCAAAAAAGTCAGAAAAATAGCATGAAGCAGCATGGGACAAAGAGGCAGAAAGAGAGTCAATGTGTTTGGTCCGCATTCCTGTACCGTCCCGTAAACACACACATAAAACTGCCCGGCTACACCCTGCACCCCCCCCCCCCCCCAACTCTTCTCAAATGAATACTTTTTGTTTTTTAAAATAAGCGTTTATGTTAAATGAATAATTTCTGGCTTAAATTATACATTTTTCCTCTGTGGTTTACAACCAAAATTATACAGAGTCCCTGCTATTTTCTCCCTGTTTGAATTGTGTCCTGCATAACTCTGTCTCAGCCGTATTTTTAAACTCTTCCCAGAGTGCCACGGTCTTTCTTTAATTAACCCAGCCAGTAATTAACTGGGAGATATTGTTTATTTCAATTATAAGGGTTTGAAAGCTTTTAAAGCAGCGTACGGACAGATTTGTATTTTTAGGCTTCAGACAATTATTTGGAGTATGTCCAGATGAAAGCATGAAAGTGTGTTTTGAATATGCGGTAATTAAGAGTTTTGCTGTTTGCTTTATATTTAAGGGGAGTTTCATCCAAAACTGATAAATGCTTTTAATCTTCACATCCAAAGAAGGTAAAATAACACACACCTTAAACATTTTGTCTTACAGAATTTCCAAATTCACCTTTACTAGTGTATCAATTTTAATTTCTGAGAATCAAGTGTACGCATGTTGGGAATTGTCTGTATTTTTACCCTGACTTCGCCTCTTGTGAGCTGCATCAGTGAATGCCTTGATCAGTCTGTTTGTGATTTTAAAATAACAGTGCCATGACAGTTAATATAAAAGACAGGATCTCCCTCTTTCTGGTTTCTAACCCGCAGTTTCCCCTGAAAAGTCAGTATTATGAAAACATAAAATAATTCCAATAAATTCCATGAAGCTAGAATGCTATGATTCACACAGGAAAGGGAAAGAATGAAATTCAAATTGTTTTTGCTTATGAAAACAAAAGAGACCCTGTTTGGTGTAGATTTTCACTGCAGCAAACCTGATACCCTTATGACTAGTCACAACCCACCAGTGATGCACGTTTGTTTAAATTTTGCTCAAACATTAGCAACAAGGAATCCAATGATGACAGAGCAGGGTTACATAAAACATGTTTCTGGCTGTTTTTATGTAATGAAACTGATGCTGTACACTTTTTTCCTTGCCTGGAAATTGATTCTGTACTTGCCCTGGCTGACATTCTGCCTCTGACTGCACTGTCAGATATACTCCAATTTAGAATCCCTGTGATAAAACTTATAGCTACTCCTCGCATGAGAATTTAGAAATTCTGACTTAAAAAGAAACCTTTGAATTCAAGATGGTTTTAATAATTATTGAAGAGTGGATGCGCTGTGACGTGGCTTTTTAACCGCGCTCTTAAAGCATTCTGGTAAATATACATTGGTATGCTGGTATCCGCGTGCAGAGGTGTGGGTGCCGCCATGGGCCTCAGATGCACAGGCATACTTGTAGGGCAGGGTGGGTTGGGAACAGGGCGGCCAAATTTAGGCGGGTTATGTGCGTGCGGCACCATGCACAGTGACTTTTTTGGGGGATTGTGCGTGAGGATGGGAATTAATGGGCCACACGAAGCCACCATCTGACCACATGAGAAAAAAAAACATGGGAGAAGGCATTCTACTGGGGAAATAAAAAATAGCAACTGGTGTGGGCCGCTTAAAGTGCCGTTTAAATAACAATGAATCATTAATTAGAGGCTGCCGCGGCACATGGGAGGGTGCCGGCCCGTCCACTTATCACAGACTCTCGGAGTCTGCAGGCAAATTTGGCTGCCTGCAGGTCAGGAACAGGTGGTGCCCTAGAGTGACAGCCCTGGTCAGAGGGAGAGCTGAGCTGTCCTTCACTGGCCCCTAAGGCCTCCTGGCAGATTGACCTGGGGGGGAGCGTTTCCATTACTCAAGGAGACGATGTGAAAAGCAGGCTTGATGCAGGGCATCAAAGCTCGGCGTGCACTGTAAACACTCGGCGGAGGGCGGGGAAACAGGCTCACGCAAATTGTCTTCATCTGTACACTTAGCTTCCCTCCTGTGATTCACTATCAGGGGAATATATCTCTGCAAAGTCACTTAGAATAATACAGCCAAAACACGGAACGACGGGGCCCGTGACCCCCAGCCTGCAGCTTACGCCGCGCACCAAGACACTGTCATTTGTAATTTTCTTGCTCTCCTTGTGAAGGTAAGTAATACAGCCCTGAAGCTGGCTTGCTTTCTATCCTACGGAAACAACAGTCCACAGAGTCGCCTCGGTGTCCCCGCCCCCTGAGTGCTTGGGCGAGTCACTGCAGCCGCGGCCCGTCGTCGCAGACTCCCGCGGTGTTCTTCGCATGCTTGCGCGGCAGCCAGAGGTCAGGTGCTGGACGTCGCCCACCAGTGACTCGCTGCTGTCCGCCTGCCAGTGCAATTCTGCTGCCCTGCGGGCACAGACCCCAGACGAGCTCCCCGAGTCCCAGCGCCGCCAGCTCTCCGCAGAGGCAGGGCAGCAGCCCCGGCCCGGCTGTGTTTGATTTAGCGGACGATAATGCGATTAGCGTTGTTTAGCTTCACAGTTCCAGCCACAGTCTTGGGGAAGGCAGGGAATGCGCCTGAGTACACATGCGAGGATGCCTTTCAGATGCAGCGTTTGTGCTGCGGAAGGAGGATGCCTTTCAGATGCAGCGTTTGTGCTGCGGAAGGAGGATGCCGGCCTGACTCTCTGAAGGGACCCATGTACTTAAAGTTTATATCACAGTAAGGTCAGCAGACTGTCATGAAGACTGTCCACTAGGTCATGGGGTTTTCTTGTGCCCTGGCCTCTAGTGCCTGGTGTAAATGTTTTGTTATACACTCAAGGCGGCGTGGATGGTGTGTTTGCCGACTTGTTTAGTCAATAGCACTTCCTGCAGACCCCATTCTGTCGATTTCTACTGGCTCCTCGCTGACCGCAGTATAGGAAGTGGTCTCGCTATACCCACACGCCCTGGAGACCAACTTAGAATGTGGGCAGCGCTGGTCATTTACACGGTCTGACAGCAGTAGCATTCAGAATAGAGGGCTGTGGGATCCATTTCCTGTAGGCCCAACCCTTAGCAGCACGCCGTGGCAAAAAAAAGTGGCGATTTCAGTGAAAACAGCTTGGCGTATTAGAATGAAGTCTCCACCTTTTAGCATTAGGTAGCCTTACAGTGTTGAAGCTTGATATGCCAGTAACAATCGCTAGGCATTTCCCATTTATGGAGAAGTTTTATGGAGGTCGCTCTGAGTTCAATTGTAAATTATTACAAATATGTTAAATTATGGACTATAACTGAGTTTTATGTAAATATCAGGCATGATGTATTTTCTCATTGCATAGTTGTATCTAAAGTGTACTGGATCCTATAGTGTTATACTCCTGAAAAAAAAAACATCACAGTAAGGCAGTTTAAACACTTTGGTCAAAGGCATGTCATCAGCAGCACTGCCCTGTTTTACCCACAACCACCTGCACCAAAAGGGCATCTGCTGCGCTGTGATTTTTACCATGTGACTCTTCTGTGACATGCTGGGTAAAGGTGTGTTTGCCTGCTGCGGCCCTCAACCCAGTGAGATGTAGAGATACTTGTCCACACTGCTGTCTGCCGTCTGAACACAAACTGCACTAATGACAAGTGAAATGAGAAGCAGTCGTCACACAGGGTACAACGACGTAGCAGCTGTTATTTAGCATCTTGGGAAGCAGTGCATAGAGGCAGCACTCTGGGTGCCTTAGTAGTACCTCGCTGGGGATTCAAACCAACAACCAATCCATTCAAACAATCCAATCACAAGAACACTTCCCCTAACCATTTGGCCACCACTTGCCAGTCATCCAACATGTGATATTTGTCAAATCATACATTGGATGATTAAATAAGTACCAGGAGAATGAGTTGAATAAACTTCTGAAATTCTGAAAAATTGGAAGTGTTTGGACAGTGTCGGCCACTAGTCTATGCCCTATCTTCCTGAGATCCAGGGGAAAAAAAGTTTTTTAAAATTGATTACTTTTATTACATAAATTAAGTGTTCAGGTCACACTCCACACGTGATGTCATCCTGTAGCCCTAATTGTCTTAATTTACAGAAAGACAAGACCTTATATAGGGCATGTGTAATATAAGAGGTAGGAGCAAAAACGTGCCATCCTCCTCAGATTGCTGAGGTTCAGACAGCTGTATGTACATGTGTGCTAATATTACGGCAGTGCTCCTGACTTACGTTATGAAGGTGATGCTTGTGGTTGAGACAAATTCGTGGTTTCCAGTTTATTCAGGACGACTTAAGCTGATGGTATCATGAGTGCATGATGGATGAAGGAGGCTGTTGTTGGTGCCGAAACCTGATATGATGTTATGATGTCATAGGTCGAGCTAATGAGGTCACACCGTGTGTGTGTGGGGCGTATGTATATATTACTTTGTTTGGACTAAAAACCTGGGTTTTTTTTCAGAACACAATTTTATAAAAATGTGTGACTTCAATCAAAAAAACTAAAAATGCCGAAAGTCTTGTATTCTGTCTGGTTACTTATGGTTACGGTCTCGCTCTCTCTCTCAGGGATCATCAAAGTTGGACGCTGGAACCCCCTTCCTATCCATTACCTGACCGATGCCCCCGAGGCTACAGTGGCGGACATGCTGCTGGATGTCTACCACATGGTTACCCTCCGGATCCAGCTGCAGAGGTCAGCGAGCTGGAGCGAGCCGGCAGGGGCTTCTGGGGGGGAGCTTCAGGGGGACCGGAGGCACTGTCAAGGATTGGATTCAGCTGGATACGGAGAATTACTACCACTCAACATATCCTTCAACCACGTTCCTCAAGAAGTGGTTTTTGCTTCCAGTTGATTTACAAAACGCCTGTTCCGTGTTGTGTTGCTTGACACAATGTAATGCCCAATTAACTCGTTTGGAGTCGGCCGCAGCGTTGGGCCGGATCGGTTACTGGTGTTTCCCCACTGGGTCCCCTCGTCCAATGGGCAGCAAATGAAGGTTTTTATGATTGCAGCTTTGCCAAGCTGGAGGACTTGCCCTGGGAGCAGTGGAACCACGCCACCGTGCGCAACGCCCTCAAGGAGCTGCTCAAGGAGATGAACCAGAGCACACTGGCCAAGGAATGCCCACTGTCCCAGGTACCACCTCGCCATGGAGACCCTTCCACCCCACCCTCAGTCCTGACTTCTGTTTACACACTCACTTACTCACTTCTGTTTATGTACTCACTTACTCACTTCTGTTTACACACTCACTTACTCACTTCTGTTTATGTACTCACTTCTGTTTACACACTCACTTACTCACTTCTGTTTATGTACTCACTTACTCACTTCTGTTTATGTACTCACTTACTCACTTCTGTTTATGTACTCACTTACTCATTTCTGTTTACACACTCACTTACTCACTTCTGTTTATGTACTCACTTACTCACTTCTGTTTACACACTCACTTACTCACTTCTGTTTATGTACTCACTTACTCACTTCTGTTTAC
>JAODKM010000001.1:32995723-33008685 GCA_026780845.1 Petrocephalus sullivani
CCCGTAATTTTACCCTCTTACTCTTAGCTTATACATCCCACTTTCTTATTGGTTGACATTAGACTCCACCTCTCCTCACCTTGTTCCCCTTTGCCCGTAATTTTACCCTCTTACTCTTAGCTTATACATCCCACTTTCTTATTGGTTGACATTAGACTCCACCTCTCCTCTCCTTGTTCCCCTTTGCCTGTACTTTTACCCTCTTACCTTTAGCTTATACATCCCACTTTCTTATTGGTTGACATTAGACTCCACCTCTCCTCACCTTGTTCCCCTTTGCCTGTACTTTTCCCCTCTTACTCTTAGCTTATACATCCACTGTCTTATTGGTTGGCATTAGACTCCGCCTCTCCTCTCCTTGTTCCCCTTTGCCTGTACTTTTACCCTCTTACCTTTAGCTTATACATCCCACTTTCTTATTGGTTGACATTAGACTCCACCTCTCCTCACCTTGTTCCCCTTTGCCTGTACTTTTCCCCTCTTACTCTTAGCTTATACATCCACTGTCTTATTGGTTGGCATTAGACTCCGCCTCTCCTCTCCTTGTTCCCCTTTGCCTGTACTTTTGCCCTCTTGCTCTTAGCTTATACACCCCACTGTCTTTGCGTTAGACCCCCCTTTAAATGTCTAACTCTGTGCTCGCAGTGGATTTGAGGCAGACCCTCTGACTGTCTGCAGGGCTGGCTGTGCGAGCTGCTGCGATGGAAGGAGAGCCCAAGTCCGGACAACCGCACCCTCTGGGAGAATCTGTGCACCATCCGGCGCTTCCTGAACCTGCCGCAGGCTGAGAGGGACCTCGTCTATGAGGAGGAGTCCCGGCACCACCACAACGAGCGACTGCACACCGTGCTGCACCTGCCCACCGACCCCCAGGTCAGGCGTCCCGCGCAGGCTGGGTGTCGCGTGTCCACGCTGCAAGGGTGCAGAATTTCACCTCACATGACAGCGAATGACAGCCCCGCCCACTGTCCCAAACAGAAATGCCCACTGCCCCAAACAGCCCCGCCCACTGCCCCAAACAGCTCCGCCCACTGTCCCAAACAGCCCCAACCCCCATCCAGCATCGCTGATTAAATTGACTTTCCATGCCGCCTGCCAGAATCATTAGAGCAGCACAGTGCAGACACGCAAACACACGCAACACGCCGTATCTGGATCAGCGCTGTGGCCGTGAGCTGCGTCTGAGGCTTCTGCCCTTGCAGTCATCCATGCCTCTTTCATCGCATCTCTGTTCAGCTAATTTCATTAATCTGCTATGGACCAGCATCCTGTCCAGGGTGCTACCTACCCCACACCCCCTGCTGCCTGCTAAAGGCTCCAGGGTCCCCTCACCCCTCTCCTGGATGAGCTGTTGAAAGATATATTCGAATCTATGAGCCTTATTGCATTAGCAGCATATATCATATACGTACATACAATTAATGAGTTTTCTCAGTACCGCTGATTTAAAAGCATATTCTAGTTCTGTGTCGAACTGTAGGGTGTAAAATATTTTGTCCTATATCCACAAGTGGTTGCATTTAAATTAATGCAAATTCAACTCCTTCTCCGCCAGTCAAACCGTTAGCATGCTCAGAGTGTGTAGCTGATGAGGGCTTTGTACTCGGGAGGAAATACCCCATTAGAGATGTGAGACACACCCTGACCTTACCCCCCTGCACCAGTCCTCACTGCTCTGATATCCGTGCGGCTCTCGGGGCCCGTGCCAGTTCCCAGGGTGCAGCGTGTGGCTCAGCCAAGCTGCTCTCACTCAGCTGGATCATATGGGCTGCAGGCCCTGGCAACAGAGCTCAGGGAAGCCCAGAAACACCCTGAGCCTGCAGAGGAGTCAGCAAGAAGAACCTGCCGCTACTGGAATGGCATCTCAGCTGACCTGAGTGCAGGATATTATAATCAGCTAATACAGCTACCATACCAGGAAAAAAAGATCTGATTTGTAATTGATTCCCCTTGGCAAACGGCAGGCTGGTGACCTCTCCTCATTGATTGCAGGATCGTCGCACTGACCTTTACGTGACAGGCTATTATGACAATCTAATGGCACAGGCACCCTGATTTTTAGCTCATGGTGATTTAGTATAGTGCACGTTTGAATATGTGGTACTTAGTGGCTGGGCTTGAGTGCCGAGGAGGATGTTCCTGAATGGTGGAGCAGTGGGAATCTCGATAGAGGTGCCTAGAAGGGTCCTGTGGCGCTTGTTGGAGTTTTACTTACAAAAAAATATTCTGAGGGCAGAATGAAAAATGATTGGTTCAGAGAGATATCCAAGCTGATTGTAGAGGAGGCAGGTCCAAGCAACTAGAGGAGGCGGGACCAAGACACCTGATTGGTTAGCCCGACATCTGACACAAAGTCTGATTGGTTATTTCTCTGAACCAATCACTTTTCATTTTGCCCTCAGAACATGTTTTTGTAAGTAAAACTCCCATGAGCGCCTGTGGCCCACTACCTTGCGGTTGACGCCCTTTAGGATTTGATGGGAGTGCTGTGATTCTTAGGGTGCATGTTAAAGCAAGCAAGAGGCCCCCCTGAGATCAGCATGAGTTAGCTTGCTGGCCCTCCTATTGTATATAATGCCTAAAACCTTTAGGGATGCAATGCTGAAGCAGCCCTGATCCAGTGTCAGCAGTGCTGTATGGGGCAGTAAATTGTTCAGCAAAACACAGACCTTACAGAAACAGCAAGGAGCGCATCCTGATCTCAGGGTGAATATTAGCATATTAGCATTAACTTCAAACAGGCCAGACTCTGTTTAACAGGCAGTTGAAATGGCCATAGGTGGACAGTGTGCTGGAAACCTCCCCCAGTTCTTGCCGGTGCCCCCCTGTGTGGCCAGGGGGGATGCACTGTCCAGAGTGGCACCGAACAGTTGCTCGGGGAGAGCCAGCTCAGCCAGCTCTCCTGGGACATCTGCCAATCACTAGCTCTGCCTCCAGCCTCCTGTCTTTTCCCTTTTCATGTTTTTAATAAATGAACATCTTAGGAAGGAAACTGTGGTCGTACTATTAACACATTCCTGTGTTGCTCTCGCACAAAGGCAGTGCTGAAAGAGGCTGGGACATAAAGGGGCTATAAATAGCATCCCACGGAGACGGCCAGGCCCCAAGCAGGCCGGGAGGGGCTTGGCAGTGCCAAGGGGTCAGAGCGGGCATGGGGGAAATGCGGGCCCCAGGTGCCGGAGACGGGGAAGCCACGCGGAGGTGCGGCTGCGTCCCGCACACCCCTCGGGTGCCCATTTGCAGCGTAGCTGCTTAGCTATTGTCGGGGTTTTCGCTTGGCTAATGAGAGCCCCTCTTCAGATCGGCCTCCCAGCGCCCCCACACACCCCCCTGGCTCCAGCCAGCCTGCCACCACAGGCCACACATGGCTCCCAGCTGCAGTGGAGCGCAGTCTCACCCATGCGGCGCGCGCACGCACTCACGCGCTCTCACGTAGGCGAGCACCGTAACACACGCGGGTAGAGGCGGTCCCGCATGCGCGAGCGCGGGCCTCAGTGCGGCCACCTACACAGCCACACTGCCAGCATCCAGCTGTAATGCAGCACTGTAGCACGTCTTAATGCCTCTGCAGCATTCCAACACACTGCTGCGCCGGGGCCGTGGACCACATGCCTGTGCATTCACAGCCAGTGCGGCGACTTTCTCTGTGTTATTACCTCCTCAGGTAGCTCAGTAATCTGTATCCACTCCAGTCTGTCACTGTCTTGTTGACTAGTTCTGTACCTCAGCGCAGCACATGTAGAAGATGCAGTGCAGCTTCTCCGACATTAATACCAGCTTCTCAGCGTAGCTGGGGGGGGGGGGCCTGGACTTATTTGTAATATTTAATTCTCTCCTGATATTTGCATAAATAAATGGCTGAACTTGAGGGCTCAGGCATCATTAATAATTTCTGCATTGATTACTGAATTGGATCTGTGAAGTGAGCCAGTGCTGTAGAAAGGGAGCAGTTCATCCTGCGCAAACACTGTATAACCCCTGTCCGGCCCTAACCTTAACCATAAGGAACCAAGAAAAATACAAGACTTTTGGCAATTTTACTTTTCTTTACATATTGAAGTGTGAAGCCGCGGACCTCACTATTCATTGTTTTTTCAAGATTTGCTATACTTGTGAGGTGTTTTGGTCCTCACAAGTATAGCACACCCTATGCGCACACACACACATAAATACACTGTGACTCACACAATCCCCAAGCATAGCAACATGGAAAAACAGCTAACTTCAATTTACACTGGAGGTGAAGTCACATAGAACACCAAAAAGTGTATTTCAGATCATTACATATTTATCTGCGATTTTATGCCTTTGCACTGGTGTCTCTCTCTCCTCTATATCAGAATCTGCTTTTACACCCACAAGGACTTTTCCTCATTAAGGATTGCTGAAGCCATTTATATTTTATAATACTTTCATATTTTTTTAAACAATTTTTTTATACTTATTTGTATAAATAGCCCTTTAATGTGGCAAACTCAAAATACCCTTAATAAGCATTAAAACAGTTTATAGAATGTGTAACTTACTCCATTATAAGTTCTTTTTCCAAAGTCTACACTGTGGTTAAGATGCTGTTTGGTGTAAATGACTGACAGCAGAAGAGCCAGCATCCTTACACAGGAATATATTTAATGACTT
Source organism: Petrocephalus sullivani (assembly GCA_026780845.1). Lineage (NCBI taxonomy): Eukaryota > Metazoa > Chordata > Actinopteri > Osteoglossiformes > Mormyridae > Petrocephalus > Petrocephalus sullivani. The sequence continues at coordinate 33,000,362 of JAODKM010000001.1, forward strand.
TTGCATGACAACTCTTTTGGAAACAGCTCTTTTTTAGACATATGTGTTATATAATCCAGTTGCTAAGGAATCGGTTCCAGCTTCTCTGACTTCCGACACGCTGTAAAAAAATGACAGAGCAGCTCACCTTTGGGAGTAAAACCGAATCACTGGTCAGGCCTGCTTACTGGCTGACTGAGAGCAGGCCTGTCTGTCTGGCCATTGGAGTATCGATCCAAGAATCTCCTCATGTTCCGTGAGGAATCCCAGAGCCTGGCGTGCTGTAGTGGTGCTGGGACAGGTTCCTTCTGGGACGGAATCCAGGGCATCGGGAGCACTGAGCACGTGTGTGTGCGCGAGGCCTCCGTCCTCACACATGTCTGTGTCTGTTTGGCGATGTTTTGGTGTATTGTCTTCCGATTCTCTGCTGTGGGTGTTCACATACATAAGCATCTGTGATTGTGTGTGTGTGGCCCCCACTACAAAGGATAACGGCTTCCGTTGAAATAATAGATGTCCGATTTTAGCACGACTAAGAAGCTGCGCTTTTTTTATTTTTATTTAAATGTGTCAGATCACAATGCTCAGCACAACCTCTGCAGTCTACAGCTTCTTCCATGGAGGCATTATACTGATAATAAATGGGGGAGGAAAGTGTGTGTGTATGAGAGAGGGAGAGAGAGGGGGAGAAAAATATATCAAGCCTGCACATGGCTCTCTCTCGCCAGCACCAACAGCTGCCGTAGGAGAAATAAAAAATATTTCATGGTCTGGCCTGACCTCAGTATTATTTGAAAAATACCCTGTCATTATTGAAGTGAAAAAAAGAATTACTATTATCTTTATGTGGGACCTTTAATTTTAATGTACCACAGATTTATAGCCAGGCATACCAGAGCTGAGGCACCCTCCACTCCACCCTTATAATAAACACAGCGGGGGCAACACGACAGTCTTTGCGATGTACCTTCCAGCTCCCTGCCACTCCCCGTGCCCCCTCCCTCTTTATTATTAGCAAAGAAATGGCTGTTTCATGTAGCCACCCAAGTAAATAATTTGCAGCCTCTTGGATGGATTTGTTAGCTTTCGGTAAGCATCCCAGATAACACCGCTGGCTCGCGACGTCACCTCGCACGCGCCCCGAGCCAAATTAAGCTAAATTAATATCTTTGGCGTGTTAAATTCCTCTTGTAAACTGTTTGAAAGAACAGTAGCTGCTTTCAGCGAAATCCGTAGTATTTCACGTTCGGAATTATATTACATTTAAAAGTAAGATCTCATGCGTGATATCACAGACTCTAGACTTCTTACACACTCACCACAGGGTGAATTGCCGTACCGTATATAAATTTATATATAAACGCAGAATCGATGTGTGACAGCAGCTCATTGGCTGCAGCCGTTTCCCAGCACCACGCTGTGCATGAACGAGGCCGGAGCAGCCAGGATTTATTTTGTTCCAGTTGCTTTTCCACCAATTCAATTAAACCAGGCCGAGGCCTTGAACATAAGGTGATGATGTAATGTACAAAGCCGCAATCTAGGTAACGGGGCAGAAGCAGTAGTGCGACATGGCCGTAATGCGCGCAGCCCGACTATCATATCGAGACTTACACATTCCTCACAATAAAAGCATGCTTCTTCGTGAGTGCGGTGATTTATGCTGATTTACTCTTGTAGATTTCCATCCAAATGTCCACAAACAACAGAAAAACTATTTAAATGTGAATGGAACGACAGTTCATTTTGTAGAACAGAACGATCAAACTTATTTTCGGGGCAGCCACAAGCAACTCAAACATTTAAAAAGTTTCGTGAAAACACCAGGTAAAAGCAGCAAGCAAGCAAAACAACAAAATGCACTAACAGTGAATTTAAAAAATCTTTGGCTCTTGTTATATAATATATATTAAATAACTATAGATGTGCAGAATATTAACAAACATGAAATCATTTCATTTCAGACTCCAAGTCCCACTGGCCAAAACTCAGCTTGAACAGAAACAAATTATTAGGTCTAAGTACTTAAGATACTGCCATTAAACTCACTTTTTCTATATTTACTGAAAACCGCTTTTCCAGTGAGGAATATTTATAAATAGCTGTACAAAAAAAGAACGTTTTTCTGCAAAGCTCTCATGAACTATGTAACGTCGCAATGTTTAAATAATCATAGAATTTAAAGCTGAATTGCCCCAGTGAAAGTAGGTCTCTTCTGAAATGGTCCCCGCTGGCTTTTTGGTTTAGAGTAGGGCCGAAGCATTCGGCTTGTCATAGTTACAATATGGAAATGGAATCCCAGCAAAAAGCAGAGATAGTATATTCCGGTATTGAAAAAACTTTCTGTACTCTCACCGGTACTGAATTCATTTTAGATGTGTTTCTAATCCCACACCTAGACTGAGTACGCCACTACAATAATGCAATAGTGTCCAGCCGTCCAGTTCCGGCGGCTTACTTTCAGGCAACAGGCAGCTCCGTAACAAACGTAATGAATGCAGTGGATTACTGAACGGTGAAAGGGCATGAAATATAAGGAAATCATTACTGTAGCTTTTTAGACTGATAATTCCTAGAGCTGGTCAATCCTTGAAGAAAAATAAGCAAATAGGGCCAATATGCTTATTACATAAAGCACACCATGACAAAGCCTGAGAATGGTGTTTTTAGGGATTGTGCCACATGCTTATACCCTATGGCACGCTTCATTTAAGCAGCTCCAAAACACACTCCAAAAACAACAAACAAAGCCAAACTCATACACTTAGGCACAAACATAGTGAATTCATGGTTGCTTAAAACTAACTGGGGGCATCATGCTGGCAACTGGAGTTAGCAAATTGCCCATATGTGTGCATGTGTGAATGACTGGTGTGTGTGTTTGTGTGTGTGTGTGTGTGTGTGTGTGTGTGTACGAGTGTCTGGTGTGTGTGTGTGTGTGTGTGTGAGTGAGTGGTGTGTGTGACTGGTGTGTGAATGAGGTGTGTGTATGTGTGAGTGACTGGTGTGTGTGTGTGTTTGGGTGTGTGTGTGTGTGTCTGGTGTGTGAGTGAGTGGTGTGTGTGTGTGTGACTGGTGTGTGAATGGTGTGTGTGTATGTGTGAGTGACCGGTGTGTGTGTGACTGGTGTGTGAGTGACTGGTGTGTGTGTATGTGTGTCTGGTGTGTGAGTGGTGTGTGTGTGTGTGACTGGTGTGTGTGTGTCTGGTGTGCGAGTGTCTGGTGTGTGTGTATGTGTGTCTGGTGTGTGAGTGGTGTGTGTGTGTGTGAATGGTGTGTGTGTATGTTTGAGTGACTGGTGTGTGTGTGACTGGTGTGTGAGTGTCTAGTGGAATTTATAATCATAAAAATTGTAGTCATAAATGTAATACTTAAATACTTACACAATACCTAAATATACATTTCTCTTTTTATTAATGTTACCTTGGTGTGTTATTTTCAGAAGCACAAACTGCTCATATTAATATCCAATCTTGACCTAACTGAGATTTTGGTTAAATTAATTATGTCTCTCAAAGACCATTAATAATTCCTAAAACTGTTTAGTGGAGGATTAGAAATGCTATGGTATAGTTTTGCATTAATTACTGCCATAAATGCTCTTTGTGCTAATTATTATTATCATTATAATTTGTCAGCAGGCACTGCACAGACAGCCCTCCCAGGTATTAAAGGACCATTCTCCCATTCGTGAGGATCCTCTGCCCATCCCTCTGCCCAGTATGGGGGGAGAAGAGGGCCCCCAGCCGGGGGGAGGTGCGAGCAAGAAGCCGCGTTCACGTACGAAGATCTCCCTGGAAGCCCTAGCCATCCTGCAGAGCTTCATCCAGGATGTGGGCCTGTACCCCGACCAGGAAGCCATCCACACGCTGTCTGCCCAGCTCGACCTGCCCAAGCACACCATCATAAAGTTCTTCCAGAACCAGCGGTACCACGTGAAGCACCACGGCAAGCTGAAGGAGCATGCCGAGGGAGGAGGCGTGGACGTGTCCGAGTACCGCGACGACGAGCTCCTTTCGGGCTCCGAAGACGCCGAGTCCAGCGAGGACAGCAACGAGGAGCTGTATGGTGGAGACGCGGGAGCCCGGCCGGAAGAAGGCAAGGACAAGGGCCACGCCTCAGCCATCCGGCCCAATTCCCTGCCCCCCACTAACTCCTCCTCTAGCCCTCGGGACAGCGGGGAGCATCAGAGATAATGCAGCAGGCGCTTAGCGAGGGACGGGGGCCGGGGAGAGAGGACTGGGTTTCCGTGTTGAATTCGGCAGCGGTGGTGGGGGGTGCACATCTTAAGGAGACACTCAAAGAGACACGCAGACGTGGGGAGAGGCTCGCAGTGGCCGTTACGGAGGAAGAGGGATAACTCAGAAGAAAAGCAGCGGGGCCGTGTGTGATGGAGCAAGTTGGGAAGAAGGGGAACTGCTGATTTGCCATGCTTACGGAGGGGCACCGTAGTAAGAGATAACCAGTTACCAGCCGCCGCTTCTGAGTTCCTGACTCTTTCAATGGGCTCAGCACTGAGTCACAGGCAGCCGTCTCCCCCAGACACTCATTATGTGACCGGAACATGATATTCAGGTAGACCTGCTCAAGATAATATTGAGAAGTCCCCCTTTTTTAGGCAGTTTTATTTAGGCCATAACATCTAGGTATCTTTAGGTTGCACTCGTTCATACTTTCAAATACAAAATTACAGGGGGAAAAAAAAAACGTGAAATGTTTCAGTAAGCTTCACCTGCCTGTTTTACTCCAGTGATTTCAACACCATAGAGGAACACTCTGATGGGTCTCTCTGGATAAAGCCGGGCTTAGATGACAGTTTTTTCCGAAGCCCACAATCAAGCCTGACAGTCTTTGGAAAATAAGAATAGTTTACTTTCATATCTACTCTGTACACCATCCAATTGCCCATCATTCTGTGTACCACTGCTTCCCAGCCCCATCCTCAGGGACACACAAACAGTCCACCTTTTTGCTCCCTCCCTGCTCCCTGTGAGACAGTCCACATTTTTGCTCCCTCCCAGCTCCTGGGGTAGGGACTGTCTGAGGACCCCTGAGGCCCAGGTTGGGAAGTGACCTGAAGCACTTACATCCAGATAGGCTTCTACCCCTCCCCTACATCCTGCACTTTAAACGGACCCATTTCAGCAACAAGCTTCACGCTCCCCTCCCACCTGTCCCCGGAACAGGCTCTGCTCTCTCTCAACCCCAAATGTCCAGTGTGAAGACCTGCTGTGTCCTGCTGTATTCCAATATTTCACACACCGTCTTCTCCAACCATGCCCCGGGATCCACTCTCATGGCAAACAGCCATTAAGAGAAAAACACACGGAGACATGCACATCACAAGGATGTGAATGGAGAAAGCATGAGTTTGCTGGGGGTCAGCGATATCTGCGCAAGGGACCGTGGTTTCCCCTCCTGACGTGTGACCGCGTGCTTCTTCCTCCAGATTGCCTCTGCAGGCCTCTCCTAGTCGCCGAGGACAGTTTCCTCTTTGCCGCCAAATCGCTCAAGAGTTTACAGCAGAAAAAGGCATTTAGCGTGAAGGCTGAGGACACAGGGCCCAGTCAGCAGACAGTCTGGCCTGTTTAGTCTGCTCCTTCTGTCACCGTCTCCCCTCCCTGTCTCTTTGCTCGTTTTCACTCCAGCTTGATCCCACGCGATACAATTTTACCGCACCTCCCTGCACTTAACTCCACACCCCTATTTATTACTATCTTTATCCATGATTATAATTGTTATTGTTATTATTATTGTTACTACAGTTGCTGTTGTGTTATTTCTATTTTTGTCTACTATTGGTTTTCAGTGTGTGGTAGTTGTCCTGGAAATGAGAGATATTTAAAGGGAAAAAAAACTAAATATAACAGGAAAAAGAGATAGTTACTGAGGATATTAAATAACCCCTGTAACGTTGTATATTACCAGTTCTATCTATATACCTTTCCAAAGAGAATACAAATGAACAGAATTAAACCCAAAAGAATTTAAATAAGAAATAAAAGATGCATCTGCTGCAGATGTTGACAATCCACTTTTTTGAGCCAATCACAGATGATAGGCTCTTGCTCTATAAATATATATATATATATATATAATAAGTATAACTGTGTGTATGAATCAATATTAGACTTGCCTACATGTGTGAAAGAATGGGTCTTTCAGACCCTGCTCTGATTGGTTATCCAGAGTCAGCTGCTACCTTTTAATGCCGTCATCTGTCATGATACATGTGTGTCAGTTATCAGAATCATGGAAAAACACTACAGCATATGTCTTTGATTTTTTTCAATGCACAGCCTGACATACATGACATACCAAGACATTGCTTTTAAATCAGGGAAACTGTGAAAATACATAATTGCAATTTGGCACACTGATATGCTGCCTACGTAATATTTATCCCTGAGATTACAATCATTTCGTATTTATAAAATCATGAAAAATGGCTTTTAAAAGTGGTAATTACGTTAAGATTCCTATCTTTGACTCTGCATTTAGGTTGTCATCTTATCAAATGAGAGATTTCACTAAATAGGGCCTTTGCCTTCCCGTGCTGTCATTGCGCGCTGCGCTGCGGTGATTTAATAAATCACAGTGGAAATGTGAACAGAGCGTAAACAAACCCAGTTTCAGAGTGAAACCATATGCAATGCTTCAGTATTAGTGCTTCTCAAACTAGGTCACAACCTCATTTTAAGGTATGGATCCTATTAATAACAATACTATTGCTTTTTATTTGACTAGGACATTGCCAGGAAACACATGAAACGGTCTTTTTTTTTCTTTTTATGAAACTAGACAACCGTAATTCGATAAGATAATAAAAAAGAAACCAAAAATGTGACTGAATATTCTAAAATTACTGTGTCTCGTAATGGTGTATTAATCTGCCTCTGTGATTTGGAGACCTGATGGGGGACCCAGCAGTGCACTTCAACAATGCTAAAGATTGACTTCCCAGACAAATGTGGCTGACCTACGAGAAATCAGCCATGGGCGCGGGCCATGTCTGCCATGCCACACTGGGTGAAAATAGGCCTCTCATAATTTACTTATAATTGGATGAGTTGGTGACATCCTTTATATTCTGTTTCCTAAAAAAGAGACACGCTCCATTCACTACCAGTGTCCAACAACAGCATAACAGATTATGCAGGAAATACGACAAATTATGTGTAAGACTACAATTTAATTTTATTTTATATATTTTTAAATCAATGAGTCACTCATATATGTCACATGATGGCTTACAGCTGGTTTAAAATAAGAAGCAGGCGACTATGCTAGATATTAATTCATCAGTGAAATGTCTGTCCGGGGGTCATAAATATGACGTTTTTGGGCTTGCATGGACAAAACGTTTGTGAACCATTGATCTAGGCTTATCTGGATCCATTCAGCACAAACACTACTCGCTACATCAGTACTACTGTGACAAGGAATCACTTAATTATATTTGATTGTTTTCCAAAAATGTTCGGCATCTGTAGACAACCGTACATCTCCCCTATGACTGAATTACTTTGGAACAAAATGGCGCTGAGGGGGTTATTTGCCTTTGGTTGTCTTAAATTCAGAAATAAATTGCTCAAAATGGTACCAGGTTAAGGACTAGGCTAAGCCCCAGGATGGAGGTTCATCCATTCCATCCGTTTCAATTAGAGACCTTACAAAAGCCACACACGTCTGGCTACTAATAAAACATGCATGGAAAATGACAGTCATCTGTATAGAAATTCTGATGTTGTTCTTCCAAAAGCATCTAGCTGTGATCTAAATAGAAAGGGAATTTGTGCAGATTGCAGGCCTCCCTCGTCGCAGATTGCAGGCCTCCTTCGTCGCAGATTGCAGGCCTCCCTCGTCGCTATTCGTCAGCAGGATTTTCATGCTATACGCCATGAGCTGGCTAGTATTGACCTTCTAGGGTTCTCTGCTCTTTTTTTTTTTTTTACACATTTCACGTTCTGACCATTTCAATACCTTTCAGAAAAGGAGGCTGCTCCCCGTTCCTGAATCACTGCCTTTTTATTGTTGATTCTGACCCGTGTTTGCTAGCGGCAGGGCTACCAGAGATGCCTGTGAGTCGGCTTCCTGGCACTCGCCAGTGTCTCGGTGGCGGCTGTCAGCGCCGTGTGCCGCCAGCGGGGCCCGTACCGAGGTTTTACCTGTCAGTCAGCCGCCACTTAGGCCAGTACCGTCCAGACGGGCTATTAGTATCCCGGCAACCTCTCACACCCCCCGCGGTCCCACGTGCATAACAGACAAACAGTGCTGATGAATGTCACCTCACCCCAATTCGGCCCAAATTGCAGTAAAGTAAAATGGTGGGAGCCGGGGGGTGC
>JAODKM010000001.1:33027960-33039376 GCA_026780845.1 Petrocephalus sullivani
TGGTGCTCTGTACCTACATGGTGTTCTGTGATTACATGGTGCTCTGTACCTACATGGTGCTCTGTACCTACATGGTGCTCTGTATCTATATGGTGTTCTGTACCTACATGGTGTTCTGTGCCTACATGGTGCTCTGTACCTGCATGGTGTTCTGTATTTACATGGTGCTCTGTACCTACATGGTGTTCTGTGATTACATGGTGCTCTGTACCTACATGATGTTCTGTATATACATGGTGTTCTGTGCCTACATGGTGTTCTGTATCTACATGGTGCTCTGTACCTACATGGTGTTCTGTATCTATATGGTGCTCTGTACCTACATGGTGTTCTGTATCTACATGGTGTTCTGTACCTACATGGTGTTCTGTATCTACATGGTGCTCTGTACCTACATGGTGCTCTGTACCTACATGATGCTCTGTACCTACATGGTGCTCTGTATCTACATGGTGCTCTGTACCTACATAGTGCTGTGTACCTACATGGTGCTCTGTATCTACATTGTGTTCTGTGCCTACATGGTGCTCTGTACCTACATGGTGCTCTGTACCTACATGGTGCTTTGTATCTACATGGTGTTCTGTATCTTCATGGTGCTCTGTACCTAATGTTCTTATGCTGTTGTCACTTGTAGGTCACAGCTTGTGTCAGCCTCCTTCAAACCCTAATTAATAAGCCATGCTCTGTGACAGATACAGGGCCCAGCTTGTCTGCTGGGTCCTTCAGCACCCCCAGCTCGGCCGCCCTTCCCTTCTGCTCTGCCTCGTGATGCCGTCTCTCCTGGGCAGACCCCTTCTCCCCAAACAGCACGAGCCCCAATCTGTAATTTGTCTAATCGCCGCGTTTGAAGCCTATCTGGCGCATAAACACACAAAGGAAGTCTTTAGACCTGTAATCACTGCCTCCTTCGTGGGGCTAGCCTGCTCCAGCCCCAGACAACTGCAAACAATTAGGGAAATTAGTGGCTCCGCCGTCGCCATCAAGAGGGCTGCTTGTTTATAATTTAATCGAACAAAATGTCAAAACAGTCGAGTCTTGAGAGAAACAAGATGCGTTTATGAGATGAAATTCAAACTGCCAGCCTGCCCAAATATTAAGAGTGTTTGTTTAATAGCGTGCGACCAGCAGAGAGAGGGAGAGAGAGAGAGAGAGAGAGAGAGAGAGAGAGAGGGAGGCAGAGAGAGAGCAGAAGGGAAACATAGGCGGGGGGGCACAAGTATACATTTTTTCACATTTGTATTTTATTGCATTTTATTTATTTACTCCCCACTCCTCCATTCTCCTTAGTGCACAGGGAATTTCTCAGTTTGAATTAGTGGCCAGTTTTGAATTCACTATAGGGACTTTTTGCTAATGAAGGAAATGTTCTATTAGTTTATCTGTCTTTGCTCCCTCCCTCAGCATGTAAATAAACTGAAGTTTTCTCATAGAAATGGGAATTTTCACAGTAAAATTCATGGCATATAATTCTATGAAATAAAACAATGGATAGTTCTTGATGTTTAACCAAGGAGAGTGTTAAATGCTCTACATAAATTGTATTCAGGGTAGGTAATACACACCCAAGGAATATCTAGTCAATTTGATAAATATTGTCAGTATTGTTAATTGTTAATTTTCAGTATTGTTCATTTTCAAAGAACAAATTGTACTGTATCCAAGCTGCACTGAAGATTCAATGAGACTGAGCGTGTTCAAGGTATTGTGAAGATGTCATCTAATCTGTTTCCCCATAATGATCACTTAAAGTCTAAAGAGTTACCTCTCCCCTGTGAGACAAATCATCATTATGACAAGATGCCGACACTACCTTCCCATGATGCATTGCCACTCTCAGAAGCATGATTGATTAGCTACTTACCTCAACATTTAGTCATACTAATCAAATACTTATATCAGGTAGTAGATGGTATTTTCAGTGCCCTGTGAATGTCATTTGTCTGCAGGTATATCGGTACACACGTTCATAAGAAGGATTGCGGACAAACATTGTGCGGCTGTAGGTTTGGGCTACCTTTCTGGTCGGCGCTGGCGGGCTGCGCGGCGTATCGCCGCCCTAATCGGATCTGTGTTATAGATATGATTACGTGTGGCACATTTATTTACATAATAATTATTACAGCCTGTCCTGCAGTGCCAGAGAGGGGGTCTGCAGAGGTAGACTGTGAAGGCCGCTTCCCAAACACAGAGCGCCGAGCTGATTTTACGGGTATGGGGGCGGTGGGGGGGGGAGTGCGGAGTGGGCTGGGGGGGCATTATTCTATTAGTTCTTCAGTGCAAAGTTTGAAATTAAGTGTAATTGGATTAGTTAACGTGGAGGACTAGATAGTGCGGAATGAGGTTAGCGGGCAGGCAGGCGGGCTGCGGTAATTAGGCGTCCGTCCGGGGAGCACGTTTGGAGGCCAGCCAGCATTCACTCCTGCTCCCCCATTTATTCATTTATTTTTTCATTATTTCCACCAAACGAATCAGAAGATGGCAGGAGTGCCCAGGGAGTGTTATAACTGCATTGGGACGCCGCCTGTCCCTCCACGTTCCCTTCCTCCCTGCCCCGAAATGCTTGTTTGTTGTTTACCGCCTCTATCCTTTTCTACCTTACAGCTATCAGGCGCGTTTCCACTTCCATCGTGTGGCCTTAAGGAGAAAAAGAGCACGAGTGAATTAAAGGCTCTCTACTTTTAAAGTGAATCTGTACCCTTCCACACCATCACTGACGCATGTCACCCTAATGCCCTGCCGGTCTGTTTACCTAACTGAAAGTGAAGTTGACTTCTTCAGAGCAAAGTTTTTTTGGATGTCACGCAGATATGATAATTGGCAGTTGGCACAGTCCAAGTGTGCTGGGTGTAAATCACTGTAAAACCCTCAGATCTCCGTGTGTGGAAACAGCAAGCCCCCTACTAAATGTTCTAGAGACAGCCTAATTTACTATGCAGTTTATTGGATACATATGTGATTTTATTGGGTTAATAGAGACCTTTGGTGTGGTCATCCTGTTTCTAGCCAAAATGCAGTTTATTGCGAATGTCTACCGGCTTGTGCACTTATACCTTTTCGCCTACATTTCTTACGTATTTCTCCTCAGTACAGGAGTGTCCTTTATCCATCTCAGCCATCCTGTCCTTCACGTCTTTCCCCTGTCAGTCAGTGTGGAGAGAAGGAACAAGGAAAAGCAAAAGAAAGAACATGAAGAGGAACAATTTACGTTATGCCTGTGCAGCCTTTGCAGGGCTCAAGTTTAGGAGCAGCAAATGGCAGTCACCGCCACCATAAACAAGCCATTACATTAACATGGAGCTCTACAGTTACAAAGTTCCCAGCGGGTAGAACAATTCACCTTTTGTTAATAACAGCCTATTAATCAGTGCCATTATAGAAGCAGGTCTCAGTGAGGAGGGCCACACTTTTGAAAAATACTTTCAAGAAAATAATTTGGTCACCTAACTCTGAAATTCTGTGGGTGTCCAAGGCTCGGGGAAGTCAGTGTTTGGGAGCAGGAGTTATATTGGATGATAAAAATGGCCCAAGGGATGTGTATAAAAGTAGGGCTGTGTGGTACTGGAGCCCACAGTCGCACCAACATACCCTGCAAAGGGATGAAAGGGCAAACGATGCCAGCTCTAACGCCGCCCTGAATTGTTGTGCTCCAAGAAATCTCTGAAAAAAGGAAGCTACACTAGCTGGTTTCCCTGGCTGTAATGAATGAGCTTTTGAGCATCTTTGATTCATGGCCACGCCATGTGATATATACCCCTTAACGGAAAGTTCCCAGAAGAAAACCCAGGTGTACGATTAGTGCTGCTATTCACATGACAAACCTGCGGCTGCATGTCCTGAATGCATGAAGAGGTTGGATGCGTTGATGACCTGACATCTATATGATGGAGCCCATATGATGTTTTTCCTGTTTCCTGTCATCTGGCTGTCATGCTTTCATTTATCTCTCTTCCTTTTTCCTGTCTTTCTCTTATTCTGTATAAATGATGCAGGACTGCATCACAACGCACCCATGTAAAGCGTCTTGGGGTGACTCTGCTGGGAAAACCGCCGTATAAAAATAATTGAGCTGAATTTCAGACAGCCCAGCTGCTACCTGCACTAACCCCAACCCTAACCCCAACCCTAATCCCAACCCTAACCCCTAAAACTAACCCTCCGTGGTTTATCCTGCAGTGTTTGATCGCTTCCCCTTGACCTGTACTTCCCCCTTTGTTTCACTTGGATTCTTTTCCCACTCTGGCCCCCGTCCCGCCCCCTCCCCGTGTTCCCGGCTCAGTCCCCCCGCCCTCCCTGTCGCCTCCACTCACCGCCCGCACTCCTTCTTCATTTGCGGCGCTGCCTTCCCTCGCTCCGCGCCTCTCTTTCCCCGCTTCTCTCCCTCCCTTCGCCCAGAGCCCCGCAAGCAGAGCTCGAATCTTCACAACAGATAATTCCACTAATTTCATTAATTATAAACCAATATGTTAGCGGGAGCCTCCAGAGACGGCACGGCCAACGCTGGCATCTGGTCGGCGAGACCGAAGGGAGGAGGAGAGGGAGTCGGGAAGGCGGAGATGGAGGGAGAACATGGAGAAGACAGGGCAAGGACACCTCCTGACAGCAGGCCGCTTCCTCCGGCTGCCACCTCCAAAGAGCCGCCCGCGGCACACTGCTGCTTACCCCTATCCTACAGGATACATACTCACCTTAGAAGACATTTTTAGCAGTGACATTCAGAAAAAAACAACCTGATGACATTAACGCGTCGATAAACAAGCAAAGAACATGGTCAGGCTGGTCTTATAGTTGAGAGCGGGACAGGAAGGATGCAGCGTACGGCAGGCGGCCGAGACGGTGCGCAGTGACAATGGGCGGCCGGTAAGGGGCCAGGAAGTGTCTAACAGGTGCGCCTGTCATGCTACGATAGCTGCAGAGCACACAGCAGCCTCCAATCAGTCGCGCTTCAAGTCCGAACAGCAGCAGCGTGCGAAATATATAAATAAAGCTGCCAGCACATGCGTCTCCGGCATTAATAGTAATTGTGTGTGTAAACTGCCTCCCAGCACCGTTCCCTCTCACAGCTGTCCAGTAATTATCGCAGAATGGGGCAGCTGATGGCACTTTGTCTGCCTCTGTGTTGTCTGTGTGTGTCCCTGTGAGACCGGGACTCAGTTTCAGCCCCGGCTTTTAGATACCGTTCTCCGGGACACACACAAAAGGAAGAGTGAGGATTAAGGGAACAGCCATTACGTGTTAACATGCCACTGACTGCCGCCTTGCTAACATAAGCAGCACTTTGCTTTCGTCAGGGTAATGGAGCTCGGCCGGCGGCAGGGGGCGTCGTTTCAGGAGGGGCCCTGTGGACATCTTTTGGCTCCTTGTCTTCTGTTTCTGTCCCCGGGGAGATGGGCCGGCCTGGCCTGGCCACGCCCCCCCCCCCCCTCCCCACCGGGGTACGCTGCACACTACCGCCCAAGCGGGGCTGTAATTAAAGGCACTGACGAGGAATCAGAGGGACACCGCGCACCAACCGCCGAAGCCGACCACACTGCGCTCTAACTGCCACTTAGTGTGTCTCCCCGCTCCTACCAAGCAGATAAATATAGCGCCTTCATTGCGGATAGGGTGGGGGGGATAACGGCGGGCGGGCCGGCCGGCCAGCGGCAGGCAGGGGGGCGCACTCTTTGGGAACTTCTGCACTACACCAGTGTGGGGGGAGTTACTCCATCTGTGGAGGATGGGTGCCCCCTCTCCCACGCCAACCTATGAAAAGGACAAAGAGGTGCAGTCCCTGTGAGATGAATAAATGCTGGAAACCACAGCTGGAAGAGAGACCTTGGGGGGGTGGGGGCTTTAGTGGAGGTTCTACCTAGTTGCTATTAAGCAATGAATCTGTTTGCTGAAATAAATAACCAATCATCTGAATTCATGTCCATTGTGAGCGGAAGATCAAAGCTCTTTCAAGTCTGTATTGTTGCGGCACAAGAAAAGGTTTTCGGTAGCAGGACAGCTCATGTCCCGTGAAATGATTTGCTTACTGAAACCCTGCAGTGCCTATGAGGTATAAAACATATACAGCGACTGTTCAAGGACAAAACACATTACACAAGGGCCATCAAAAATATCTCCTTTTTCATTCACTCGTGTGTTTTGTCTTGGTGTGTTTTGATGTGTGCATCAATTAAACATTTTAGCTGCAAAATAAGATGAAATAATTTAGATGAAAATAAGATGTAATCTATAGATGAGTAAAGAAAAACAACTGCTATGGAGCAGAGGCGTGATGGGATATGTTTGTGAATCCAGGTGGGATGGCAAGCCACAGGTGGAACTTCTGTGTAAATACTGCCCCCAGGCACCCGGAGGAGGTACTGCGCCTCATTAGTCCACACGCCTCTCCCCTACCTACTTAGCCATTACGCCCAGACACTCTTCTTCTCCCTGTATGTTTGACATCCAAGGACAAGCAGTGGGAAAGGAAGCCATCAAGGGCCATAAAGCCAGTAAGGCCTGACCATTAAGTAGTTCAGAGTTAATGATGAGCAGAGAAACAAATCAGTGGTGCCAGTGCATAGCTTTGCTCTTTGGACCCACAGTGGTGCATCAGGATAATCCTCAGCCATAAATATGTCCCTGCACGCACACATGCAGACACACACGCTGGCGTAATGCGTTAAAAGACGCGTGCATGCCTGGTCAATTTTAACACATATTAGAAGAACATCTCAGAAGTGTTAGAAGCATGTAAACACAATCCTGTTCATATACAATAAATCGTGCCTTTTCTTTAAAAAGTGGGATGAGACACCTATTGGTCAAAAAGCTTGGTATTGATGTGAGCGATGATAAAGCAGAAGCCACCCCCCCGTATGTTTGAACAGTGTGCTTAGTGGAGATGAACGTGCGATAACACTGCCAATGAGACCGACGGCAGCCTCAGATAAGGGGGCTGATTGCTCCCATTACAGGACGGCACGGCAGCACGGGCCAGAGAGGTGGCACCGTGGATGTGACCCTGCAGGTTCTCCATCCTGTTTGTTTGTTTGAGTGTCAAGCAGAGACTAAACACCGAGAAACTGGCCCCAGACCAGCCATTTTTATGGGTCGCCCCCCCTCCCCCCTCCCCCCCGAAGGCCAGGCCGGGACATGTCTCTCACTATTTTTGTCTCCTTTAAGTACGTCTCCATAACCTGTGTTGTTATAGTAATGCCCCCCAGAAACCAAAGGATTATTCTCTGCGATTTTAGCATATGTTTTGGCGTTTTATAACTCTCATTCATAATGCTTTTACATGATAGCATTTCCTTACTAGGCCACCTGACAGAAAGATTACTGATAGGCTAACTGCTAACTAAAAGACATTATAAAGTGACCCTATTCCCAGATGTGGTGCTTCAAAAGACTTTCACAAAATTATTTTGTCCTTTATCTGAGGAAACTTCGATTTGTAGCATTCGTGAACTATAGGCCCGTCTAAAGAATATTTCAGATCAACAAGACAATAGTGAAGTTAGACCCACAAAACAGAGTTTCTTTGGGACAATCTGAACCCAAACGGCATCATCCTAACGCCAGAGAAAGCGTCAGAAATCAGGTCAGGAATAAACGACAGCCGTGACACCCCTGCCATGAATTTCCTCCGTCTGTGTTTGCATGCTAGAGTTGCTGCAGCCTCCCCTCACTGTTGATGGTACAAACAGGTCCCAAAGTTACATCCTCACCTAACCGTCGCTGTCCATCACAGGCATTGCCATAACTATAGCATATGTGGGCTTCATGCTCAGAAACTGCCAAGATAAAAACCAGTAGCTTTTTATTATCTTCTGCAGTGATTCCTCCTGTGGGCAGTGAGCAGTGATCTGCATGTCCTTTCTAATGGTTCCTGTCTGAGTACATATGTGTTACTGCACCAGCATGTTTCACTCCTTTTACAGTTTGTGTGTGTATGTCCTCATTCCGATAACCTCAATTTTATAAAAAATTTGTGACTGTCATCAAAAAAGCAAAAATGCCAATAGTCTCGTATTTTGGTTGGTTACTTATGGTTAAGGATAGGGCTGGGTAGGGGTTAAGGGTGTCATAGTTGGGATCAGGGTTATGCCCATAGGAATGAATGGACCGTCCCCATAAAGATAGGAATACACAGAATGTGTGTGTGTGTGTGTGTGTGTGTGTGTGTGCATGCGTGCGTGTGCGTGTGTGTGTGTTTGTGTGAGTGTGTGTCTCAACTAGATCCCAGGGATTCTGGGAATGGTGCCCTGGGTTCACGCCCCCTCCCCCCCCCCACCTATAGCTGAGAGGTTCTGCTTTTGTGTCCATGATGTATGACTGTGTCTGTTCTGTCAGCGCAGATGCTCTGCTCTCTTTGACGTCATGCATGTCGTTTCTGTGGCTGGATTACAGGACGGCTGTTTCACAGGCACCTCAATGTTGGTTACACGTGTGACGCAGCTCAGTAAACAAACCACTCGTTGCACCCAGAATGGAGTCATGTTGTGGCCTTCTTTTTCAATAACGTTTATGTGCATCATATTTGTCCCTGTCCTAGCATTACGCTGAAGGGGAATGCCTTATATATAATATTCTTCTTTTTATTGTGCCTTTTGTGTGTGTATGTGTGTGTTTATATATTCCTGTTTTTATTGGGACTCTCCACTCATTCCTATGGGCATTACCCTAATTCCACCCTTAGCCCCTGCCCAGCTAAAACTTTAATCATAAGTAACCAAACAAAAAACAAGACTTCTGGAATGTTTTGTTTTTTGATTGCAGTCACAGATTTTTGTAAAATTGAGACTCCCCTTCTTCAAAATTTTTATTGCATTGTGGGGACATTTGGTTATGGTTAATGTTAGGGCTGGGTTGGGGTTAAGGGTATTGTGATTGGGATTAGGGTTTTCCCCATAGAAATGAATGGAAGGTCCCTATTTAGATGAGTAGGTGAGTGTGTGTTTGTATGTGTGTGTGTGTGTGTGTGTGTGTGTGCGTGTGTGTGAATGTGTGTGTGTGTGTGTGGTCATGTTTATATTAAATTGTGAGGACCAATGTCTCGACAGTGTGATAAGAACCAGTTATTTTCTACCTTGTGGGGACATGTTTTTGGTCCCCATAAGGATAACCTCAATTTTATAAAAATCTGTGTCTGCAATCAAAAAAACAAAAATGCCAAAAGTCTCATATTTTGTTTGGTTACTTATGGTTAAGGTTAGGGCTGGGTAGGGGTTTAGGGTGTCATACTTGGGATCAGGGTTATGCCCATAGGAATGAATGGAGTGTCCCCATAAAGATACATGGCATGTGTGTATGCGAGTGTGCGTGTGTGTGTGTGTGTGTATGATGAAATGGGTCCCAAATAAATGAGTCTGGCCATGTTGTTGCCGGTGTCCATAGAAATGCACACAAAAGAACAAAGAAAAGACCCCCCTTATGCCACCCACCCTCAAGCAATTCTCAGGTTTCAGCTTAATAGCCTGTTAGTTAAGCTCTCTCTTAATCAGCACTGGGGCCTCATAGTGACGTTACAATTAATTTTACATGAGTACCACCCCCTAAATGTGGGCATAGCTAAAGCCTAAGGTTTTATAGAGAAATGAAGCTAGCTAAACTTATGCAGAGGAGTATATGTGCTCTTTCAAGCCATTTTGACACCTGCTACAGCATTTTTTGCCAAAGAAAAGGCCTGAGCCTCTAGTGGAAGAATGAGTTACCATTCAGAGGCCAGAAGCTGTGCTTTTTCAATATGCATATTTCCACAAATCGATTTTACTCCGCCAATGTGAAATGGTATTCATTATTCAGACAGGATGTGTTTACAACAAACCGCACAGCTCACCGGTGACTCTCACTGTCTGGCTTGGTGTTAAAAGGTAAACTTGTGGCAGAAACCTCATTCTTTTCAAGATGGTCATACTTTGTTAAGAAACCGCAGTCATCATAAGGTGTACAGTGTAAAGGCAAACTGTGTTCTGGCCCTTATTACATTTGGATGAGGAGATTCTTCCATGAAGGTCTGTGAATCCTTTTTCCGATGCCCCGTGACAGCTCAGCTTTCAGAGACCTCACACGGTCTGTAGTTTGCATGTATAAACAAAAATCAAGACCCTCACTAACTTGCAGCCCTCTCTAAAGATCCCTCTCCTGTGCTGTCAACAGGGTGACCTTATAGACACACAAGACAGATAGTGTTCTTTTTTTGGAGAGATTTTATAATATTTATTTTAAATGTATTAAACTTTTTTGTCAGCACCTTACAGATATATTTGGAAGTATTTGAATGCTTGGCAATAAGCAGTTGTTGTTTAACAATGGTTTGTATGGACGTGAATTCTGGGCTCGCCTGTTTTTGGTCCTGCAGAGAGCTTGCAGGGAAGCTTCCATGAGAAACCGACTGATTCGCACATACTGTTGCACATTAACATGTTTTTAAGTCAGCCTTACTGTGTGCAGGACCCCAGCTCTCACACGAGCACACACGCAAACACTTACACGCGTAGGTAACTTCAGCAAACGCCAGCGGGACCCGCAGTGGGAGACGCTGCGCCGTCTCCAGGGTGCGTGGTGTTACCCTTTGCGAGGCCTGGGTCAGGCCCTCGGTCACTGTCACCGTGCCAAGCATTCCCGCCACACGCGCCAAGCCAATGCAATCTCATCCTTCTCCGCATTGCCTTTACTCTTTTTTTTTTACTTTATTTGTTTGTTTCCTTGAAAAAAATATTTAGCTAAAATTATGTGTGATTGCACCGTAGGGCAGCAACACCCATTTATTACCCCAAAAGGAGACGTATATTTAGGCTGATTCTATGGCAGCTATATTTAGCAGGCATGCAGACTCGTGGACAGAGTCGGTGACTGAACTCAACTGCTCAGATCTCGCACACTAGGGACACATTCCTGCTTGCCCATAATTCCCTGCTTCCCCTTGCCAGGGGATGCACCAAATTTTTAAAAAGCTAGGAAGAAAAGAGAAAAAGAGAGGGATGGAGAAAGAGGGGAAATAGGGGAATTTTATTGAACAGACAGGCTGTGACCTGACAGATTACACGGCATGTGCATTTCCTGATATCATGCGGTGAACATGCACCATAGACAGGTTCTCTCGCTTGTGATGCCTTAAATAAAATAATGACCATTAACATTTTAATTTTCTTCTTATTATTAATAATAATAATAATAATAATACTTGACAGAACACCTGATACTCGGGAAGCAGTCTGAAGAGTTCTCCCGTGCAGGGTTACAGAGAGTCCCAGAACCTGTCCCAGGCGACCTTGGGAAACCCAGGGTGAGACAGCAGTCCATCACATCATTACTGTCATTGTTATGGAAGGGACATAAGTCCATCACATCATTACTGTCATTGTTATGGAAGGGACATAAGTCCATCACATCATTACTGTCACTGTTATGGAAGGGACATAAGTCCATCACATCATTA
>JAODKM010000001.1:33043886-33060796 GCA_026780845.1 Petrocephalus sullivani
GAAATAAGAAAAATAAAAATAAAACAGCCACCCACGTAACAGTTATAGCACACAAACACTCGAAATATCCCTCCAAAACACTACAAATCGCTGCAATCGCTGCAGCTCAACACCACTTTCTCCCAGCAATCCCAGAAGTCACTGCCATATGCAAGGCCCTAGCCTGAAATGCACAATGCCCCACGTGCCTACAAATAGCTCACTACTGTATGCCAAATGCTGTAAATGTAAATATGCAAGGCCCTATCCTGAAATGCACGATGCCCCACGTGCCTACAAATGGCTCACTACTGTATGCCAAATGCTGTAAATGTAAATATGCAAGGCCCTATCCTGAAATGCACGATGCCCCGCGTGCCCGCAAATGGCTCATTATTCATTTTCATATAATTCGCCAGGAGCCTGTTGCCTGGCTCACGGCTCTGCCGTAAGCAGGTCACGCTCGGCGACATGATTTTGCACTTCCAGTGCGACCCCTGCAAAGCTGATAGATGCAGAACGGAGGCGACGGCCTGGCAGAGAGGCGCCGCTAAGCACTGTCTGATTGCAAGCGGCCTGACAGCCCCCGCCTCTATTGACAAACAAACTCCACATGTAGGAATCCGCCGTCTGCTCTTAGCACTGGGAACGAACACTGTGTGTTTGCAGTTTGCATGTCCGCTCTGCTTCGCACTTACTTCCTCCAGCACTCCTACTTGGTTAGGCGGGACTGCTTAAGTGCCAAGTGCGTGTGTGTGTGTGTGTGTGTGTGTGCCGGTTATTTGCTAACCGACATCCCATCCAGGGTGTCCCCTGCCTTGTGCCCTGTGCTGCATGACCCAGTATTGGATAAGTGGCGGATGAAGTATAGGTGGTAACTTTTTGCCCAGTCTTTTTTGTTATGTTCCCCTTCATCATGTGTTGAGATACTCAGGCAAATACCAAGCAGGATTGGGTTAAAGCATGTTGGGTTAGAGGTGCTTCATTCTTTTTGTGGTCATCCAAAGTAATTGTTCTTGCTTTCAAACAGGGGCCAAGACCCAACATTACATTTAACTGTGGATCTGACACCTTGATACAATGGGGTAAGTAGCATGTCTCCTTGATTTATTCTCTTGTTACAGCTTACAAGCCTAATGGCTCTGATTAAAACCAAGAGGCCCCTCACAAACACGTTCAGTAAACACGTCGTTTATGAGCTCCGAACTGGCAGGGCCCATTTTCCACCCCACTTATTAAAAACGCGTCACTCCCAAGCTGCACACGGGAGCTATGCAGACGAGATAATGCAATAAATAAAAATGGAAATGATGTGGGCAGACGACTGTTGCATGACCGCCTGCCGCCGCGTCGAAGGGACGGTCCCCATGTGCAACGTTTAGCCAAAACTCACAAGGGCTCAGCACTCCAGCTAAGGGGTAAACAAAGAGACCGGAGTGAGCCCCAGAGATGACACATCACGCGGACGTGAAACGTTGCGAGAGTGTTTCCGCTAACATGCCATTAGGAGGACGGCAACCCTAGCCGGGCTGGCCTCAGTGAGCATCACACCCCAGACAGGAGCATCTGCACATAAGCTCCTGCATCATTAGGCACCTACATACACACTCTTCTGCCTGGCTGAGTGGCACAGGGTAGGGGATCCCAGCGAGATGGGATGGGGGGTATGGGGGGGGCAGTGCCAGTATGGCATTTTGCTATTTGAGGGGCTGGGAAGGAACAGGAGGGGAGTGGGAGCAGCGAGCTGCGTGGAGGAGACGCAATACCAACTTCCTCCCCACCAGGCAGCCTTACTCTACCTGTGGTGCCTCTAGGCTGTGGGACTGGGGGGAGGGGGGCACAGGCATCGATGCGCTGTGTCTCGCTTCTTCAGTCGTCTTTTCTCAGCTCTACTCAAACTTTGATTACAACCCCATTTCCAAAAAAGTTGGGATGCTGCATAGAATGTAAATGAAAACAGGATGTAATGATCATATCAAATCATATGAACCTGTATTTAACTGAAAGTAGAACAAAGAGAACATATCAGCTGTTGAAACTGCGAACGTTTATCGTTTTATGACAATTTCAATTTGATGCCAGCAACGCTTTTCAAAAAAGTTGGGACAGGGTTAGGGTTAGGTTGCAGAAATTTAAGAGTAATGTTCCTCAACAAAATATTGCAAAGAATTTGGGAATTTTTGCATCTACGGTCCATAATACCATTAAAAGAATTAGCTAATCTGGAGAAATCTCTGTACGCAATGGACAAGGCCGAAAACCAATATTGGATAGCTGTACTCTATCGGTCCTCAGGTGGCACTGCATTAAAAACAGACATGATTGTATACTGGAAATCACTGCATGAGCACAGGAACACTTCTGAAAACCACTGTCTGTGAACACAGTTCATCACTGCATCCACAAATGCAGGATGAAACTCCACCATGCAAAGAAGAAATCATATCTAAACATGATCCAGGAATGCTGCCGACTTCTCTGGGCCCAAGCTCATTTAAGATGGACTGGGGTGAAGTGGAAAGCTGTCCTGTGGCCTGACAAATCAAAACTTCCAATTCTTTTTGGTGATCTTGGACACCGCGTCCTCCAGGCTGAAGAGGAGAGGGACCATCCAGCTTATCAGTGCACTGGTACGTGACCGGAAGCCAGTATCTGTTATGGTATGGGGGTGCATTATTGCCCATGGCTTGGGCAGCTTGCACATCTGGGAAGGCACCATCAATGCTGGGCGATATATGCAGGTTTTGGAGCAACACATGCTGCCATCCAGACAGCGTCTATTTCAGAGAAAGCCTTGCGTATTTCACCAAGACGAGGCCAATTCTCATTCTGTGTGTATTAGTCAGTATGGCTCCGTAGTAGAAGAGTCTGGGTACTAGACTGGCCTGCCTGCAGTCCATTCCTGTGACCCGTTGAAAACGTTTGGCGCATCATGAAACTAACAATATAACAAAGGAGCCCCCTAAACTGCTGAGCAGTGAAATCCTATATCGGGCAATAATGGGGCAACATTTCACTTTCAATTGTGAAATTCTACTGCAATTGGTCTCTTCAGGTCCTAAAGCATAACGACGCACTGAGTGTCACACTTCTTGGGGAGATGACGTCAGAGCGTCACACAAGCGCACGCACACACACACACACACACACACACACACGCACGCAGAGCCAAGGCAGCATACGCATAAACACAGACAGACAGACTGACCAGCATGGGGGGTCTGGCACACAGACAAGCGGTCTGGGAGGAGGTCCTGGCGGCAGGCAGGCCAGAGAGAGCGGGGGAGGGGGGCTAATGATGTGGTTGAGCACTACCAGGTTGTCATTAGCTCAGCATCTGCTCTCATCACACGCCATTATGTGGCTGAATGGCAGAGGGAGGATGCGACGGAATCTACCGGGCAATCGGCGCAGCGCCCCCCAGAGGAAGGAGGCCACCGCGGACCCGGACGCCATTGCAAGCCGGCTCACAGGACTCGGTGGCGTGAGAGCAGAGGTCACACGGGCAGACTGCCACATGGTACCTGATCTGTATAATGGCCTTTTTTTACACTTCATCAGGGTGACAACAGTGAATTTAGGGAATTTAGGAATAATGCAGGGAGATTAAGCCCATGCATGACAATGACTAACTTACTGAATCACGAGGCTCAATGTCAACATACCGTAATGCCCATAGAGCGACATACACTATAGAAACAGGCCAGATGGGGACTGTCTGGCTGTGAGCTGATGGAGCATATAAGCACTACCCCACTCCGTATGAACATTAACTGCATTATCAAAGACCTCCTGGGTTTCCCTCAACCAGTATTTTTCTGTGCATTGCATTTGCTATTGGCTTATTCCATTGCATTTTCTATCTGTATACTTGAAAATACACTTACGCTGATGACCTGTAGTGAATTGTCATAAAATAATGACCTTTTTAAAAAGATACATTTCTGATTATTATATTTGTATGACAAACAGGAGGCAACGTCTGCCAATGCAATCAACCGAAACTACATTTAAAATTAAAGATCTTAATGATAAACACTTATTTATCAATAGGAACTAGTCGCAAATCTAGTTTGCCTGGTTTGCCTCTCTGAGTAATCACAAATAAAATGCAAAGTCCTAATAAGTGCGGGTTAATTAACGTGACAGAGAGCGAGTGGGCGAATCGATACATCGGAGGCTGCGTAACGTGTTTTCTGTTCCTGTAATATCAAATGACTTGACACTATCCAGACTTTTGGCTGCGATTAAATCACAGCTTCCACCCACTCTAATAACTGTGAATGACAGAATCCAGTTCAAGTTTTGCCATAAACCTCCTCCTTCCACCTAATGGAAAATAGACGTTTAGTGTCAAGCATTTAGTTCCAAATATGCGGAGTCTGGTTCTATTTATAAAGCGATTGTTAATATAGTCTCGAGAAACCCTTTAAGGTGCCTACCGCAGATCCTGCGCTTCATCGCTAATGTCAAAATGTTCAGAAGATTAATAACAGCACAACATACTCTAAAGGGAATGAGACGCTATTATTTTCCAAGTCAAACGTTCTGTACCCGTACCTGCAATACGGCAAGAGAATGTTTCTGAAACCCGAGAATCCTGAAGAATTATGTGTAAGCAGTACCTAAGGATGAAACAGAATATAGCAGCCGTGTCCTTTGCCAGGACGACATTCCTATCTCTATTCCCACCTTCATTAACAAAGGAATTGTGTTTGCTGCCTGTGATCTATAAACCTGTACAGTAATGGGAAGTGCTTAGCAGCGTCCTCAAATTGTTAACTTTTATTCAAGGTCACAAAGAAGCCACAGGGCGTATAAAACAGTCCCATTACATTAGTTCTTAAATCAGGAAATTTCAGTTACTTTCCATTTTAATAAGAAGCAGCCGGGAAGCGTAATCTGCTCTTTCACCTTCCGTACGCCGCGGCCCGGCATACACTGGAGCGCATTTGGATTTTAGCGCATTTCAGTAATAAGTCAGACTTTCTGCTTATAAGCAGCCTGGTGCCGTTCACGTCCCTCCTAGTTAGTAACGCACATTAACAAACAACAGCGCAGCTGCAGCTCTCGGTCATCATTTTTATTAGGCAAAAAAATCCCATAAAATATTCCTGCTTCCCTGCAAGTTTTTCCTTTTTATTGGATAGTTCAAAGTTTGAACTCCAAAAGCTGCTAAGTCAATGTTTTTTATTGTAGCTAAGTTTATAGTAGATAATACATAGCGTTTGATGAAGGACCCTGGGCTTAATAATGTCCCCTTTTACAGCTGTCACATTTGTCACCAGAAACAGTTACTCTGACTCTTATCTACACGAAATAAAATAAAAGCATAAACCGATTTAAAAAAATGCAATCGATGACACCTTTCCACTGCTGCAAATCCACAACAGTAAAGCTGGCAATACAAGCATATTAAACACCCAATGTTTTCTTAATTTGTCCCTGTTTTTTTACTGATTTGCTTTTTTTTTCAATTAGCCCAGTGCCTTTTCTGGGAGGGCAAAAACTACACACACTTGCACCGATGTCCTGCTTAGCTGCCCACATCTTTGCACTCCACAGCCTTTATTTGATTTTACCACACTTTGACTCACTCTGAAAAGAAAGCCAAACCCTTCATTATGGATACTTCTGAAGCCCTGTGGTTCTTTGACTGGCATTCGGCATCTCTGCAGATCTGTGAGGGGGAGTCCAGCCCTCACAGACCCTGGCTGAACTGTACTCATGAGCTGAGACAGGCATCCTCACCAGATGCACCAGAGCAGTACAGCATCGACTAAGCCTCGATCCCCACCATAGACCCTTCGTTTTGTTACTGGTGCATCTCTGGGCGGCATGATCATGCAACTTACATGAAGTTTGGACCAGAGGTGAATTCAGAGTTCAGGTCCAGAAAGTAAAAATCCAGACCATGATTTTGTTACAATCAACAAAGTTGGACATAAAGACGCACAGTCACAGAGTACTAAAATGGTTGGTTGAAATAAAATCTTGGTCTGGATTTTTAACTTCTGGACCTGAACTATCCACCTGACACTTAGACATTCTCCATCCATGCATCCACCTTCCAACCACTCGCCCAGTACAGGGTTGTGGGGAAAAAGGTATTGTTCACACAGATACAGTTAACCCAGACATGTATTAGCTGAAATGTATTAGCGAATGACCACAGCTTTGCCAGTTTTCCAACCTGTTGTTAATCGGCAGAGATTCTGGGTCTTCTCTAAGCGTTCAGGATATGTGTCGTTAATAAGGTGTATACATGCCTCAAAGAGTCTAATGTAAATTTCCCTGACACATTTATACAGTGCAAACTGCAACCAGTAAACTGTGTTTATGGACATCCACTTCTGTCTATCAGTGCCTGTCAGATGCCTCACCTCCATAAAACAGTGGCATCGTAACTTTTCAGAACTTTGTTCAGACCAGGAAGAATGATTTTAAAAGCAACAATAAAATAAAAAAATGACTTTAATTAGTTTTATGGCTGCCGTTTAAAAAAAAAAAAATACTGTAATAGTGTCATTTCTAATCCGGAGGCTACCTTAGTGTGCTGATGAGTCATGCTTTGAAAGGCAGATCAAGGATCCACTTTGGTAATTATTCACCATATGGTCACAAACACCAAAGACTACTGATGACGAGGCAGCCAAAGCGGGCCGCTGTGCCCCCACATGTGCCATGTTACAGTGCGCGGGCCTGCTCTCACACATACCCATCCATCATCCAGCTGCTTACCCGCTACAAAGTGGCTGTGGGCATTAAGCAGGGTGCTCACACCACTGCCCGTGGCAGGGCCCTCACACCTCCAGCAATCCACCGATGACAGCTGGCCCGGCCACATGTCTTTGGATGGTGATAGTAACTCAGACAGTACAGGGGAGACATGCAAATGCCTCACACACCGAGTGGCAGAGTGACAGTAACCCCCAGCCATGGATCTGCGCAGTGACAGCATACTCTAAGACAGTGTTTCCCAACCCAGTCCTCGGGGAACCCCAGACAGTCCACATTTTAGCTTCCTCTCAGCTCCCAGCACACCTGTACCAGGTATTCAGTGTTCCTGATTGGCTGGGAGCTGGGAGGGAGCAAAAACATGGCCTGTCCGGGTTCACTGCTCTAAGATATATGCTACGAGTGTGAACGCTGCATGCTGTGTAACACAGGCACTGTACTGTGGGACACCCTGCTGTTGTGGCTCCGCCTTGCTTTCACCTGGGTTCCTGCTACCTTAAATAAAGCCTGCAGAAGCACAGATAAAGAGCTGCAGTGAGGTACTCATTGCGAGCCAAACCCCCTAAGAACCAGGACTTATTTAAGGCTCTGTTTTCACATAATACTAAGCATGCAAAGTTGGAAACTAAAAATCTGCCTCTTTTTGTCTTGTCTAAATTCAATTTTAAACCTTACCGCAACCCTGTATTGGGTAAGGGGTTAGACGATGGATGTATGGAATTTTAAAACTTCTCTTTAAAGAAGCAAAATGCTTTTCACAGCACTTGCTATAATTATGCCTGATCATGATCTATAATCTATATGCACATATATACATAATGAGAAATCATTGTGAGGTAATCCATCCATCCATCCAAGTAGTCCCTGCATTCTGTGAGCTAGGGTACTTCCCAGAAAGCACAGGGCTCGAGGCAGGATGAAATGCCCGCACAATGCAGGGCACACGTTCACATGTAGCCACATACTACGGGTAATTTAGAGAGAGCGTTTAGCATGACCACATGTTTAACGTGTTTTTGGACTGCGGGAGGAAACTAGAGTACCCAAAGAAAACCAAACACGGGAAAAACATGCAAACGGCACATGCGAAGCTGAGCCCAGAATCCAAACCGCACACCCTGGGGCTGTCAGGCGACAGGCCGCCCACTGCACCACTGCACCTCCGGGTATGTCAGCTTATTTAATCAGGAAATGAATTCATGCTCAAGTAAAATGTTTACTGATCGTACAATAGTTTTATGGAAACGGCGATGCAGTGAGTTGACAAAAAAAAGATCTGCAACGTTCTTTGAAGAGAGGTCATGTTTGTTACATGATGCAATGGTATGTGTGCATATGGCCTACTAACATGAGGAGGAAGTGTTTGGCCAGAGGGATGCTGGGAGCTGTAGTTTTAGAGTATAAACGCTTTGCATGAAGTTAAACATTTGATGCCATAGAATGTGATGATTTCTTTTTAGCCATTTTAATCAGGCATCCATTCATCTGCTTATTTTTTTTTGAAAAGAACTCTTCATAAAAGTTACAATATCCTAGGCATTGTACAGCATCCTAGGGAACTAAATAAAGTTAATAATACATTAGCGTATTTTTAGTTTTTATTTGAGTTTCTGTCTGAATTTACTGCAGCCACTGACCATATTTCAGAAGGAATGTAATATCAGATTTCAACAGGGTAGTTCATTAATGATGTTAATGCAGAAATAAATACGGAATTAAAAGTAGGGGAAATGCTACAAACTATAAATAAGTAAATGGCAATCAAAAAATAATAATGTTTTTAAAGGGATCCATTAATTTCCAATAATTAATTCATAGCAATCTGAAAACTGATAAAAAAAAATTTTTTTATGATAAAATTTTTACATATGCTGATAACTATGTAAAGAGATTAAATAAATGATTACGATAGATCAATGGGATGCTGTATGTGTGTATAGTCAGATAGAGAGCGCAGTCTTGCAGATCACTGTGAATGCAGCAGCATTACAGGCTATGCCTGTGTGAGAGAAGGCCGTGCTTGTGGGAGAAATGGCTGTGCCTGTGCCTGAGTGAGAAAAGGCCGTGCCTGTGTGGTAGGAGGTCATACCTGTACCCGCGTGAAGGAAGACCGTGCCTGTGCTTGTGTGAGAGAAGGCAGTGCCTGTGTGGTAGAAGGTCGTGCCTGTGCCTGCATGATAGAAGGCTGTGCCCGTGCCTGTGTGGTAGAAGGTCGTGCCTGTGCCTGTGTGGTAGAAGGCTGTGCCCATGCCTGTGTGAGAGAAGGCTGTGCCCGTGCCTGTGTGGTAGAAGGTGATGCCTGTGCCTGTGTGATAGAAGGCTGTGCCCGTGCTTGTGTGGTAGAAGGTCGTGCCTGTGCTTGCGTGATAGAAGGCTGTGCTCGTGCCTGTGTGGTAGAAGGCTGTGCCCATGCCTGTGTGAGAGAAGGCTGTGCCCGTGCCTGTGTGGTAGAAGGTCATGCCTGTGCCTGCGTGATAGAAGGCTGTGCCCGTGCCTGTGTGGTAGAAGGTCGTGCCTGTGCTTGCGTGATAGAAGGCTGTGCCCATGCCTGTGTGGTAGGTCTGCTGTAGATGCTTATCTCCGTTAACAGCTCCGCCTCCCACGGCTGCTTATCTTAAAAGATCGAGGGAGTCATTTACGAGAGCAAAGATAAGCACTCTAATGCTCCCAGAAATCATTAACCAGGCCTCAGTCCAAATTTTTGCCTTTTCAATCACTCTTTTGGTCATCATCACCTGATTATATCATTCTAAAGGTCAGTACTGGTGTCACTGGAGCCATCTGCCTGAAGAATGCCATAAACCAGAGAGAGTCTCTTGCCACACAAGGGCACCCAGCATCTTTTTTGTCGTTCTCTTCTTCCATATTTCTGTTCTCATTAGGTTTCTGTCTCCTCTATTTGCAAATGCATGACGTAATAAGACCGGTACAGTATATGAATACTTCACAGTATGTACTGTGCTGTTTGTCACCTGCATTCTGCCTATAACAGATGCAACCTCTTTGTGTTTTAAAAGAAAAATATTATATTCAGCTCCTCTAGTCATATTATAATACGAATAATTAGTAATAAAGAACTCACTGTGTTTTTCGGAGTTGGAGTTTTTGGAGTATTTATGTGTTTATCCTCTAAAGGCCTTTAAAACCCTTTTAAAGCAAAATATCCATTCAAATACAGTACAGACCCTAATAGTACCAGCTACACAAATCTAAAACAAATCGTTCAAAGCAACTAGATGACATTGTGGTAAAGTTCAGATTAATTTCCTTTAAATTATGTGTGGATTAAAAATGGCAGAATATTTCAAACGGGGTGAGAGGCCACACCCTAGGGTCGCCATCGAGGTCCTGCATGATGCGGGGTAACGGGGGGACTGTTTTTATTTTGATGTCGTCTAAGTACAAAGCCAGCGGACATTGGAAGAGGCCCCTCAGAAGTAATAATGGTTGTGGTTTTTCCGCATGAGAGCAGCTTTTGTCTCCGCATCCTTTGTTTTTCTGGTCCCGCTTGAAACACACAGCCATTATCCATTAATACGAGACATTTGCCGCCAAGGGCCGGAGTGGCAGGAGGAGCTCCCTGTCGAAAAAACAACCCGCTAAACATGTCCCGCGCTGGCCGGCGACGCTGCAACTCCCTCCCTCCCCGCCGGTCTGCGGCTTTGTCCGTAATTTAACACGCTGATTCCTTCCATCTGCCGCCCGTGGAGAGCAGCACTGCATGGGGTACTGGGGTACTGGCGTCCTGCTGCGCACCTTCCCCATGCGGGGGGGCGGAGGGGGACGAGGGGGGGTCCAGGTCGTTCACAGTCCGCGCGAGGCGGCGCTGAATTTCCGGGCCCGGCATCATGTGGGGCGACCACCCCCCCCAAAGCTCCCCCCCAAGCGAGTCCTAGCTGCTGTCTGCCTGTGCCAGTTCACACATGCCCCCCCAAACTTCTATGATCCTGAATTAGTTTCTCAACAAGCAATTTAGAAATAAATTGCTCGTCCATGTCTGACCAGAGCTAGTTATGGTGTGAAAGAGCCTGGCTGGGGACCGGCACCTGGGGACCTGGCTGGGGACCGGCACCTGGGGACCTCGCTGAGGACCGGCACCTGGGGACCTGGCTGGGGACCGGCACCTGGGGACCTGGCTGGGACCGGCACCGGAGGACCTGGCTGGGGACCGGCACCGGGTTACCTGGCTGGGGACCGGCACCTGAGGACCAGGCTGGGGACCGGCACCGGTTTACTTTGCTGGGGACCGGCACCCGGGGACCTGGCTGGGGACCGGCACCCAGGGACCTAGCTGGGGACCGGCACCGCAGCCACAGGCCTGGCCATGGACCTGGCTACGGCGCACAGGCGCCTTTGCTGTCTAATGAATGTAATGTAGTGGCGGCCCATTAACCTGGGCTGGGATTTTTACAGCACTTTTTACTCTATTTATTATGACTGATCTATGAACCTCAATCAGGACAATCCTATGGGTGTTTACAGCAAGAAACAACCACAGAGCACAGAATCAGCACACACCGTGAGAGCCGCTTTCTGCTAAAGTTCAGCTGTCAACAGCGGCCTCCACTGTGGTGGGACAGCGGGGACCAATGCTGCACTGTGCTCTGGCCTGGACCAGAGGCGCCGCGGGTCTGAGGTCCAGCCAGCCGGAGCGACCGCAGGGCCACCACAAGCGACGGCCCCACCCCGCCGTCCTGGTCAGGGATCTGGGTCACTGTCGTGGGGGGCGGGGCCAGGATGGCGGTGCTGTGGGTGGGGTCGACTCAGGGCTCCCGTGTGACCCTCGTACCGGAGGAGATCTTGGTCACAATGCCCGGCACACACTGTGCTGGGATATTCCCCATCCTGCCATAAACCCCTCACATGCTGCTGTTTACAAGGCACGAGACAGCTCGTCCCGTTCAAATGATGTGGGACCAGGGACAGCATGGCGGGTCACAACAGGAGGGGATGCACCTGCAGGGCGGTGAGCCAGAGCAGTGTGTCCCGCTCATAAGATCCACCGCCTCACACCCCAGGTAGATTCTTCAGGGTTACACTCTCGTGCCAGTAATGGCAATTTTGCTAATCACAATTTGCTCAGTCTCACTACGGCAAACTGGCACATTCCTCCTTCTGCCCGCTACGAACAGACTGGTTGTTCCCATACATTTTCTGATCCTCGGAATCGGCGCCCACGGAGTCGCAGACAGCTCGGGTGATTATGGCCTGCCCGGTCTCACACGCGTGCGGACATGCACGCACATACACGTCCACGGGACGCATTTTTAACACAATTCATGGGCTGTAAAACCAGTCCCATTGGCCTCCTATACTTAGCGAGGTAATTGCTAGTGTTGTTTTATAAGGATGTATTTTTAATTTGTCTATAATTTGGCTGCCATTGGCTCTCTGCAGCGTAAAGGAACCGACAAACTCAGTGGATCCACACGCACAAGAGAGAGTTCCATCGTGAACCTGACTGCACTCCAAGCGGCAGAGAATGCAGCCGCTCAGGGAGATGTTTGAGATTTTTCACTGAATAGAGCTTTGCTTTAATTGCCTGTCACCAGTAACTATTGTAATATTTTATATGACAAACTTTTAATTGCAAAATTCACTTATGCACTTGACTCTTAAAATTATACAAGGCACAGTTAATGTTTGTCTTTCTCTGGTTCAGATTCCCTTGGTGAGGTAGTGCTTACATCATCACCACCATAGTATAGTGTCAAACAGTTCAGTAAATCATGGTAAATCCCATCAGTCTGACAAGCCCTTTCATTAGCGGGACCCTGTCAGCTGTGTTTTATTCACCCAGAACTCCGTGGTGATAATTAGCCCCCGACTTACATTTATCCATAGACCCAACACAACAACCACCATGCACACAGCTGCGTGTCCGCGTCTGCTTGTGAACTTGGAATTGGCTTTATTATCTACTTATGATTGACAATTTTTTTTTTGCTGAAATTGAATTTTAGGGCAAAATTACAAAGTAACTTACGCATGATTGATATGTCCCCGGAACGGGGCAGATAGAGCGGGCAGGGCTCGTGATGGTGAGCATGAGCGTGAGTGTGAGCGGTACCCGGGCCGACCGCACTGCATCAGTGTGTGTCATTCTGCACACCGACACGCCAAGAGGCCAGTGCGTTCCCATGAGCTGCGCCGGGGGTGTCAGGCCACAGTGTGCCACATGCCCACATTCCCCTGTGCCTCTGCTCTGGGCTGGTGTTTAGTCTGAGGGCCGAAGCCCGCCCCCCCAGCACCATGCAGACAGCGGGGCCAGTGTGGCTCCCTGGCGGACACGTGCTTCCCATCTCCCGCCATGTAAACGCCGGTGCTGACAGAGCCTTCGCAGCTCCTCTCCCGCCTCCTCCGGCTTCCCCTGCCTCGTTTTGCCTGTGGGTGGCGGGAAGCCTCCAGATCGCTGCCACACGCATTCAGCCTCCGGTGCGGCGGCAGGGATGCAGGCAGACTTTAGGAGCTGTTAATGGGACTCTTGTGCTGAACACAGCCCTCCAGCAGTGTGAACAACCTGTACCTAAGAGCTATAAAGTGTCTCTTTTGTCTGGCCCTCCACAGCCAGACGGACGGGCCGGCTGGCTCTTTACCAATCTTCTACTGCCCTCTGTTGGTGAATAATGGCTGTGCTACTCAAAGTCAGACCGCCAAGCTCCAGCAGGGGAATGATCAGCAGTTCAGAGAATAGCATTTGGATTAAAAACTAAGAACGTGAATTGTCTTCCAAAAAGGCGTCTTAAGAGGGTGTTTTAAGAGATATTTCCATGCTATTAATATTATTTCCCCAAACAAGGTAAAGTTGAAAACACTTAATAAAAACATCTTGGCTTGTGCGCAGTGCAGGGAGTTAAGGGAGGAAACAGTGAACGCATGAATGTCGCGGTTACAGGCTGGGCTACGGCGACACGGCCTGCTGGGGGCTCTGGGCACCAGCTTACATGCATGCAGGGCCGCTAAATGACATGCAGCAACATCAGTGTCCATAGAGGCATGAGTCTGCGTCAAACACATGCATAATAGCTGTGTCAAAAGGCTATTAGCCATGCCAGATATCTAGTTCTTTATATCACTGGTAATCTCACTAATCAGCAACCCTAACCCTAACCCTAACCCCAGATGCCGTTGTCTGAATTTTACGGCAGTCTGTTAATCTACGAGTAATTAGCTGTATTTGAAGCATTCTATGGAATAAGTGTAGTGAACTTCACAATGTGAAACGCAGGGATTTCAAGCCACAGAATCACACACAAATTTGTTTGGGTAAATGAGAAAATAAACTGAATCCAGCTGGCAGTCGCCTTAAGACCCTGGATGATTAAGGGACGTTATGGAGAACATAAAAAATACAATTGACAATAGACTTAAATTAACAGTAAAACATCTTATTTTGCCATATGCAGGTTGGCTCGTGAGATTAGTAATACATTGAGCAGCAGTTTAGATTTATTGCTTTCACAGTATGCTGGACGTACTTAAGAATGTGCACTATAGCAGAAGCCTCTGTCCATTCTGTGTATTTACACTCAAAGTAAGTGCATCAGATGGAAACATTACAAGCCAAGGTCTTCCGTTGTGTCAAAAAATTTACAAAGCAGTGTAAGCTATACTTAATATTTATAGCTGCAGTCACATATATGTTCTCAATGGTCTGCCTTAGGTAAACTGCAATTTTGTCGAACTAATAAAGTATTTTGTAATAAGTAAAATCAGCAGTCAGTTTTTACCAAGCCAGAACTAAGGGATGGCTTTCCGTTTTATACATTTCCAGCAGATTTTACAGCCCTGTAACCCATTCCCTTCCAATAAAATCTGCCCTTAAACTGACGTAGCATGACTGCGGAACGAGGAGTTTAATGGAGCTATCAGAAGCATATGTAAGTGTGCATGTACACTGCTTGTCGGAGAATTCCTACAAAACAAACCATGTTGTTTGATAGATGCTTAATATTCAGCACAAGGGAAAAGCTACTAGTATAGTTATTTTTACAGTGCACTATTCCTCTAAACAATTTGGCGACATGTAACACACACCACGGTCATCCCAAATCTAACCAAAAAGCATTCGCTCTGGGTAAAAGCTGCACTGACAGGAGCCGCGGCTGGGGAAAGCACTCGTATTCCCCCCAGCATGTGTTACACGCAGAAAGGCCTTCATGCTGATGTCACCCAGCATGGAAAAGCGCTCAGCCAAAACAGCTCATTCACCGACCCATGATGCACTGGGTCAGCTGTGCACGCCCCACCTCACTGTCTAATCACAAAAAGCCAGAGAAAAAGGGTAGATCTGATCCGGGCTTGGCAAGACTCGAGTTAAAGCTCCAGTTAAAGCGTTCCCATAAGGCTGAGAGCTTCGTCTCACTCCGGGAGGGAGCCGGCCAGCCCAGCAGTGTGCAGAGTGGGGGGGGTGCTAACCAGCCTTATCTGTATCTCCATCTATTTGCCTGGACCGGTGTGATCTGCACCTCGACAAGACTGGCAGACTGATGAGGGTGACAGGGGCCCCGAGAAACGGGAGCAGGAGACAGAGAGGAGCAGAGAGGAGCAGAGAGGAAGCAAGAATGGGAGGCAAGATAGAAAATGCGGGAGCGAGTCTGTGTTGTCTGTGTGTGTTTATGGTCATGCTTACACTAAATGTGTGTGTGTGTGCTGACCATGTATGTGTGCATGTGTGTATGCTGACCATGGGTGTGTTAGTGTGTGTGTTGTCTGTGTGTGTGTGTGCTGTCTGTGTGTGTGTTTGTGCATGTGTGCAAGCTGTCCATGTGTGTGTGTGTGTGTGTGTAAACTGTCCGTGTGTGTGTGTGTGTGTGTGTGTGTGTTGTCCTTGTGTATGTGTGTGTGTGTGTTGTCCGTGTGTGTTTGTGTGTGTGTGTGTGTGTGTATGTGTGTAAGCTGTCCATATGTGTGTGTGTGTGTCTGTGCTGTCCATGTGTGTGTGTGTAAACTGTCCATGTGTGTGTATGTGTGTGTGTGTGTGTGTGTGTGTTGTCCGTGTGTGTGTTTGTGTGTGTGTATGTGTGTAAGGTGTCCATAGGTGTGCAATGCCACCCTTCCCCCCGGCAGGACACTGACCCCATGTACTCAGGCTGCCGGCTCCGCTCTCCCTGTGCCCGAAGGAGGATTTCTATCCCAGCTTCCCACCAAGGTGGTCCGAGTGCCCTCAAGCAGCCATGCACCAAGCGATGCTGAGTGTGCATTGCACGCGTGCAACTTAACACTTTCTACTGAGCATATTTGTGTATCAGCAGGGAGACGTGTTGAGGAAGAAGAAACAATGAAAAGTAAAATGCTTATTAAAGGAGTGAATCAAAAGAGAATGAGATGGCGGCAAAGAAAGGCGGGAGGCGGGGGGGGCGCGGGGGGGGGCAGAGAGACACATGTTATTTATTTCCTCAGTAAACAGAGAAGAAGGCAGACATAATCAATAGGAAACTCAAGACTGTAAATAGGCTCTTTAATAGCCTAAACACTGGGCACTATAGTTACACAGGCACATCAGCAGTGGTTAGACTTCACAGTGAGTCTGGGCTGGGTGGGCAGCCCTTATTTACCAATAGAGGTCTGTGATGATAAGGTAAACACACAGGAGACATGGCTGGGGGGGCGTGGGGCTCAGCCTTCATCTCCCATTTCATGTATGGATATCGACTGGCATGACGTGCTGGCCAGCGTCACGGAGTCTCTGAATGATGCTGGGAGGGTACATAGTGTATGCATATATACATGTCACAGCAGTCACTCAGTGGTCAGGAGTGGAAGATCCTTTGCGCATTTTCATTGTGGACAAACGGGATCTTAAAACAAAATGAGTATTTTAAAGAATTGCAGGGCAAAATATGTTATGGCGCATGAATGAATTTCACACGAATCACAGAATCACGTGTTTGTGGCACATTCTCCTATGTCTCGATCGCAGGGGAAAACGCCCGGGGGGGGGCGGGACTGAACAAGAAGGGGGCCAGCAGGGGAGGACAGCAGAATAGGAAAAGCCTGGGGGGTACAGCGGGACGGGATAAGGCTGGGGGGTACAGCAGGAGGGGATAAGGCTGGGGGGTACAGCGGGACAGGATAAGGCTGGGGGTGCAGCGGGATGGGATTAGCGTGGGGGGTACAGGGGAAGGGGATAAGGCCTGAGGGGTATAGCGGGGCGAGATAAGGCGGGGGGATAGAGCGGGACGGGAGTATGG
>JAODKM010000001.1:33101223-33119538 GCA_026780845.1 Petrocephalus sullivani
GTAATAAAGTTCAGTACTATTTTACATGGAGTGTTGTGTTTTTATTTAGTTTTTTTATTTTAATCCAGTATCCATTTTAAGAACTATCGGTTAATTAATCGGTTATCGGCAAGTACGGACCAACCTAGCTATCCGTATCAGTAAAATTCAGTATCGGTCGACCTCTAAGTGCTTATAGCGATAAATTTGCTGATTGGTTGACCACTAGCACCGCCCCTAACTTGTAAGCTACACAGAAGTATGGGGAAAGATATAATTAAGAGGAGCAAAGATTGTGCAGATAATTATTTTTGTACTTTGTTGCATTTAAAGAATACATTTTTTGCTTGTTTCTCCACATTTCTGCTTGGGAAAATTCATTTGATAACCAATATACATTTGTCTGATATCGCCACTTCCTCCATGCGAAAAAAGTGGCCGCTGATATGCTACCCCCAGAACAGACTGTGCCAAATCTCTAGCGCCTACCCCTCATCTTTATTTTTTAATAACCTTTCAACGGGGTGTCCCAGCAGAGCCACCCTGACACATTTTCCTTTGGCCTCTGCAGATGAAAGACAGAGCTCAGATTTAAACCATTATATGCTAGAAGCTGTGGGGCTCAGAACAATTCACAGGTGCCATTTTCAAATGAAGCCCCCCCCCCAACCCCAGAGCTTTAGTTTCATCCACTGGGTCAGGAAAAGTTCCACAGTGTTTCCCTTCAGTACAGTGACTTGTGTTGAGGACTGTGTTGTGCCAACTGTGAACTTTGAGTAGTTTATGTATAAGGGGGCAGACTGCAAGGTGACAGACTTCCATATCAATGGCTCCATCTCTTACGAGTCTGAGCAACTATCTCTGTTATGAAACATCAGATGTGAAGATACAGGTTTTAATTTCACTGGAAAGCTGTGGGCTAGAAATGAAAATAACTGGTTTACACAGAGTCTCACTATCAGTTAAGGCCTACATTCCAAGCCCTCACCGTGGCCTTCACCCCATGACCCAAATATGACCAATTCCATCCTGTAGACTGTGGCCAGGGTTTCTGCCATAAATGGTAAGATTTTACACGGCTGTGGTACTGCAGCTGACCGATGCTGACTGGGCTCCTTTCGGACTCGTTGGCCACTCTTAGGATATTTCCTGCATAATATCACACAGCTGGTCTGGACCTGGGAGTATGAGTGCATGAGGAGATGACTAAACTGGGGGAAAATGGGTACAGATGTATTCTACCTTACGTCTCACAGATCTGGTAAAACTGTCTATTTTAGTACGTAGCTTGTAAACTGAAGCCGGAAATGAGGTAAGTCCAAGACACATGTGAGACAATTCATGGAAGGCAAAGCCTAATGGTGCACAAATAGTTGTACTTTTTTGTTTTGCTTTGTACCATTTTGGGCCCAGGGCAGCCTAATCCAGTTGAAGCAAAGAGGTCAGTCTCATATTTCATAGTAAGCATGTAGGTAGGCTCCCCACAGATATTTACACACAAAGCTGACTTTTACACACTTACAGACATCTCTCTCCAACAGGCTAAACGTGATACCCAGTACCTAGCCTGGCATCAGTTTCTGTGGTGACAGAGAAGAACATTCACCGCCATCTCAGCCTCTGCTCAGGGACATGTTACTGTGATTACCATTGTTGGGGGACTGAACTGTTCCATGTCATACTCACTTTGCTCCAGCTTTGGAGCTGTAAGCAGCCCAGGGAAGCATAGTGTACCTAACAGCCAAATAGATGAAACGGATGAGTAAGTGCACTGTGCATAGCCTAGGCAGCAAAACAAAATTTATTCAGTAAAGTCAATAACCCTATTCAAAGCTTTTGTGACTCATCGCGGTCCCAGTCCCAGCTGTTCTTTGGAGTGTCCTCATTTTCACAGTTGTACAGGTAATCAGTCAGCTAAAGATGTCTGATATCCTAAAGTTGAATTGTGCTGTCTGGGCACACAAATCTTGTAGGCCTAATTCCAAAGTGTATATGTTCTCTGAGCAGCAAAAAAACAAAAAAACAAAAAAAAAAAAAGAGTCCACAACTCGGCTAACCTACAATCCAGCCCCATTCTCAAAGGGCTTTCTCACCCATACGAACCCAACAGTGCAGAGATCTCGTCAGGTTCACTATTTTAACATACCGGGCATTTCCAACATCACATCAGCATAAGCATTACTAGACACCCAGCTAACATCTTCATGGCTTGATATCTCAATGAAACATTATAGGCTGAGACTGGAAGGCAAGGTCTTGCTCAAGGGCTCGACAGAAGCACCAGTTTTTCAGGACAAACCTGAAGCATACGAGTTCAGGTCCATTTACTGCACGAAGGACGATCGATACTGGGGCTATCATGGGAAGACACAAAGATGCGTAGGACTGTCTGGAGCAAGCCCAGCTTTGCATATCCCTCAGAGGGTTTCGAAGCACCAGGATAAACAGTGACCTTAGGAAAACCACCACGCACAAGCTGACCAGCAGCAAGGACACCAGCCCAGGCGTCCAACCAGCGCCTACAAGCAGCCATGTGCAGAATGTGTCAGGGGGGCAGAAAATGCTCCATTTCTGCCAT
The DNA here is from genome assembly GCA_026780845.1 of Petrocephalus sullivani. Lineage (NCBI taxonomy): Eukaryota > Metazoa > Chordata > Actinopteri > Osteoglossiformes > Mormyridae > Petrocephalus > Petrocephalus sullivani. Next base: position 33,103,781 of record JAODKM010000001.1, read on the forward strand.
TTTGAAAAGCAAAGAATAAACCAGCCTGGCCTGAAAAGGATATTTTATTCATAACCTTCTATCCCACACAGTAGGAAATTAACAACTGTGCATTCAGCGGCCGGACAGACTGTCAGCAATAGGAAGCAGCTTTTGAGCTTTAGAGAACAGTGTGTCATATATCGGCCTAATAGTGTGAACCCTCCCACACTTTAATGATTTCCATCATGCGGCTTTAATTATGTGGCATACAGACGCTACATTGTGGAAAGAGCCAAGCCAGCATTTTTCTCACTCAAACTTACTTGACGACGGACGTATCGGCAATATACTGTAAGCCGACCAATAGGCGGGCATCTGGAAAGATGCATTGCTTTGTAAAATGAAACACAGTTCTTTTGATTGAGCTCCACTGGAAGTTGGAAGATGGAAATCGTACAATTAAAGTTTCTGCATAGTTTTGAAGCAGCTTCCCATAACTGAATAAAATCTGGGTGGTTAATTCCTCGTCAGACCCCTTCCTGTTTCCTCCAATTTTTCAGAGACAGACTTCAAGCTTAAATTCCAATCCCTTCCTCCTCCTCCCCTCCCCCCCCCCCCCCACCCCCCCCCTCCAGCTCCCTATCTTCATCCCCCCCCCCCCCCCCCCCCCCCCCAAGGCACCCGAGAGATATAATCTCTCCAGCATGTCCTGATTCTGCCCTGGGATCTCCTCCCTGCTGGACATGCCAAAGCACCTCCCTAGGGAGGTGTCGTGTCTAGGCGGTATATTAGACAGATGCCTAAACCACCCCATCAGGCTCCTTTCAATGTGGAGAAGCAGTGACTCTTTTTTGTTACTTAAAAATGTCCAAGCTCCTCACCCTATCCTGAAGGCTGAGCCCAGACACCTTGTGAAGGAAACTCATTTCTACTTGCATCTGAAACTTACAGTACCTTCTAACAAAACCACTCTGCCCCCCAAAGCTATTAAACTAACTAACATCTGAGATAGTATCACAGCAGTTTGAACCATGTTGGCTTGAACCACCTTGAGCTCAAACAACAATGATCCCAGAGGTGTTCTGTCTGCAAAAATTCCTTAACCTTTGTAATATTATTCCTACATATGGCATTTGCGATGATATTATATTACTAATTTATTATTTAAGTCATATAACAACAATATTAACAATTCAAAAAGCATTATCGTCATAAACATAATTTCCTTCTTGAAGAGGAAAAAATAATAGAACTCTTAGCTATTGCAATGCATTTAGTGAAATACGGTCTATTACTTTTATTTAATTTTAATCAAACTAAACTAAACACCTAGAAATTCCTAATCTGTCACTGTTCCTACAGTGTATTAGTGGCTCAGTGGGCATCAGAGCAACAGCAATTTTCCTGGGAATTCTTCAGACCCAGGAGACGGTTTCCGTTTTAGTCATCAGTTGTAGGGGAAACAACAAACGAACTGTGAATAACGAACAAGATAACGTAGTTCGTAGGAAAATAACGAGCGAGGTCCACGTGCCTTTCCCAAAAGCCTTCGTTATTTCAGAAATAACGAAGGATCTCTAAGTAGTAAATATTTTTTTGTAAACCAACTACACTGTTAATGTAAACAATCCGGAGACAACTTTAGCTCGACAGTGTTTGCAATAAATGGTTGTCTGGCCCACATCCGACCATTTAAAACCGAAATATCTCCAGACAACAGACACGGCTTCTTTTTTCAGCAAAAGTTCTTCTGTGTCTTCTACAGCTTCTCTGTCCATTTACACCTCTTTCCGAGTCGCAACTCAGACAAAAGCGTCCCTTCCTGTCGGAGACACGCCCCTATTCCGAGGTCTTCCAAAAGACCCCAGAACCAGAGGACCTATCGGCGATGCCTGCGGAGTACCACGACTTTTTACATGTGTTCAGTAAGTCCCGGTCTTTCCAACTTCCTCCACATCATTCACTGCTCCATTGATCTACTGGAGGGTGCATCTGTTCCCAAGGGTTGCCTGTTTTCCTCATCCAGACCAGAGTAGAAAACTATGAATGCTTACATAAATGGCCAACTACATTACTGTAACCTCTGGATTGTTCTTCCAGAAGAAGAAAGACTGAGGGCTATGCCTATGTATCGATTACGGAACAGTATGAATACCTGTTTATGCCATATGGTTTGGCTAATAGTCCATCCATTTTTCAATCCTTCATGAATGAGGTTCTGTCAGGCATGATTAACTATTTCGTGGTGGTCTATATGGATGACATGCTCATGTACTCCTCTTCAGCATGTTCAAGACATCTGGCAGGTTCTCCAGCGACTGTGGGACCATCATTTATTCGTCAAGGGAAAGAAATGTGAATTCCACTAAGGATCCTTCAAGTTCTCAGGCTACTTCATTCAGCCTGGAGCAGTAGTAATAGACTGAGAGAAGGTCAAAGTGGTTTGTGAATAGCCTCTCCCGAGAACTATGAAGGAAAGTTTTCTGGAGTTTGCCAATTTCTACTGTAGCTTCATCCGGAACTTCAGTCAAGTAGCCGACAACCTGGCGAGGAGCTTCCGTTCGTGGTCAAAGAGGACTCATCCAACGTAGGGGTGAGCACTATCATCCTCCAAAGACGGGAGGAGACAGGACATCAACATCCTTGTGCTTACTATTCTAGGAAGATCTCACCTGCTGAGTTTAATCTGGTGCTCGAAGAATGGTGCCACTAGCTGGAGGGAGCTAAGAACCCATTCGTAGTGTATACTGATCACCGCAACTTGGAGTACATTCAAAATGCAAAAAGGCTGAATGTTCGACAAGCTTGCTGGTCTTAAAGATAAAAGCAGATTTTGGTCTACGGGGGCCCGCTGAAGTAGAGCATGCAGCAGGCAGAACACATAATAAATATATATTTCTGCAGTGGCCACTGTTTTAGCTTTGATATTAATTCTACATTTATTTAGACGTACCTGCAATATCAGCAAAATCATGGAAAGCCATATATTACAGAAGCATAGAGTATTGCATTCATCTGGGGAAAAAACTCGGTTTTCTTTTTCCAAATTAATGACAGTCATCCTGTTTGATAAACTAATAAATCCATCGGCACTACTTAGAAACATTAATATTTCCAAATGTCTCAAACCAAGATAAAAAATAAAAGCGGATTAAACTACGCAGATCGCGCATCATGAAACACAGAAAGGTTGTCTTATTACTTAAAAAAAACTGGAAAATATTACTCATAAAAACAGGATGACTATGTCATGTTCATTCATTTGTTCATTTGTAAAAACAAAACCAATTTTTTTTCCCAGATGAATGCAATATGCTTCCGTAATATACCGGCACGAAGCAGCTACATATTCTTCCGCTTTTGCACCAGCGCCATGATAGAAACGTCATTAACACTCGCTCGCACTGAATTCTGCTGTTCCATTCACGCCTGAGGAAATTATCCGGACTTTGTATTATGAATCTAGCAAGGTAAAGTCTGTAAAATGTCCGATACAACTGTTTCACACCTGAGGATCAATCGGAAGTTATCCGGACTTTGTATTACGGATCTAGCAGGGTAAAGTCTGTTTCGGACATTTCTGTTCAAATACACAACCCCTCTAGGTAATGTCTAAAAAAGTTCTGGGTGGCAGTGCATGTCTGAAAGGGACTTAAGAGGGACACCAGCGAAAATGCCCCTTTGTGTCAAGCCTGTTATGACTCGTTAACCTCGTGTGGAATCCCTGCGTTTACCAGCTGTTCCTCGTTCCATGTCATTAGTCCTGTGTATTTCAGTCCGCGTTTGAGTATGATTCCCCAGTCCAGTCATTGATATCGTAACATTGTTCTGTGCTGCTCCCTGCTTGTTCCGAATAAATCCTTTGTTATCCTCACCATTTGGACTCCTGATCCTGCTTCCCTGCTCCGCACCCAGCACAGATCGTGACAGAATGACTGGATTCAGCGATGAGACGCCTCAGTTTACCGAGGCTGAATACCTTGGTTTAGCCAACAAGGCTATATACTGGCTGCAGCAGCCTGAGATCAGGGAGAACCCAGCAGCTTGCGCCCTAGTAGCACGCACCCGGGACCTCCTGAAATAAATGGATTTGCTACAGGACGCCTCCGTCGCGGAAGAAGCGCGCCGCAAACTGCTGCAGCTCAGAAGCAGGGCTTTGGAGGTAATGCTTCAGCGGGTGAGACTTGGCAGCGGAGTACCTGCTGATCCGCTGTCGGACCTCCCCGAGCTGTCCCCGGGTCGCCGCCTGTAGCAGGTGAAAAGAGACGGAAGAGCCAAAGACGCAGGAAGTCTTCTTAGGGGCCGTTTCCCTCTCTGCTTCCTGTCCTGCTATGTGTCGGGAGGAGCCCCTCCCGATCCTAAACCTGGCAGTGCCCGCAGACCCCGCTGCTTGGCAAATGCACAGGAATAAGCCTGACACCGCCGCAATGCTGCCACCGCTGGTAGCTTACCCCTTCCAGGGAACGCGCTTGGTCCTCAAAGGGGCCAGGTCCGTTGAGGACGCAATCCTGCGGGGCCCCAGAATCCCCTGGAAGGTGGCACCGACGTCCCATGCTCCAGCTCCCATGCTTCCTGCTCCAGTTTCCGTGTGTCCTTCTCCAGCTCCCCTGAGTCCTGCTCCAGTTCCCGTGAGTCCTGTTCCAGTGAGTCCTACTCCAGTCCCTACCGCGCCCAGTGTGCTCCCAGGAGCGTCGCCCACGCCAGAAGTTCCTGCTCCCAAGACCTGGGCGGCACAGTTTTTCGCAGGGACTATGGTGGAAGCTGGTGGACGACCCGGTACTGCAAGACATTCCAGGCGCTATCGAGTCCCTGGCTCGCAGTCGCTACCCAGTCCCTGGCTGACTTTTGCAGCCATCACCCAGCTTCCTCCCCCAAGGTGTCGGAACCAGTATTGGCAATACTGAGGGAGCTCCTCAGCTTGTGGGGTGATCGCCCTCCAAAGTTACCTACCGCACCCCCGTCCAGTCCAGGTGATGGTGCCGCCATGCCCCTGGCACTTTTTAAAAGTAATGTAGCACCAGGGGTGATTATCATATCCCAGCATGTACATAGCCCTTTATTCTGTTGTTGTTATAAATAGTTGTATTTCCCGATTGTGGCGTGTATGTTACCCATGTCATATGTGAACCCTGATTAATCCTTCTGTGTCCCTAGCTTTGTTTGAATCCCCCACCGTGTGTGTACCTGACAGTCCTGCATCTGACTTCCTTATGTTTCTGACGTTGTAATTGGTTCAGGGTTTGTTCAGTTCCTGAATAGAGGCTGTTAAGAACTCAATAAAAGAGCTTTGTTTCTAATCATTCGCTACTTTTGTCAGTCTGCTCAGTGCTGCAGTCATGTGAATGATATCGTATATCGCGATATTATTAAAAGACATCGTATTGCGCTTGAAAACTGAATATTGCCCGAGCCTACTGGCGATTTCATCTCTGTTTGCTTGGTTCCCTAAATAAACAACCCAGTTTCCTGCAATTGGGTCCCCCATCTTCCCTGGTCCTTGGTAGTAACAATATTCCAATGTAATAATTATGCAGCCGTAAATATATATTTCTATATGTAATGAATTCTACCATATAGCACAAAAAACATGGGTAAACAACATCCTCCCTAATTATACACACTCCTGAACAGAGAAGTGCATTAAAAGTACTCTTGGAACTACATTCTTTAGGCACTTGACATTATATACACTATATTGCCTGCCTGGTGATTTACACACACATGTGACATCCCATTCTTAATACATAGGCTTTAATATGGAGTTGGCCACCTTGAAGCTATAACAGCTTCAACTATTCTGGGAAGGCATTCCAAAAGGTTTAGGAGTGTTTTTATGGCAATTTTTGACCATTCTTCCAGGAGAGCATTTATGAGGTCAGGCACTGTTGGACAAGAAGGCCTGGCTCACAGTCTCCGCTCTAATTGATCCCAATTGATCCCGGTGTTCTATCAGGTTGAGGTCAGGGCTCTATGCAGGCCAGTCAAGTTCCTCCACACCAAACTCGCTCATCCATTTCTTTATAGACCTTGCTTTGTGCACTAGTGCACAGTCATGTTGGAACAGGAAGGAGCCATCCCCAAAATGTTCCCACAAAGTTGGCAGCAGAAAATTGTCCAAAATGGCTTTGTATGCTGAAGTATTAAGAGTTCCTTTCACTGGAACTAAGGGGCCCAAGCCCTGAAAAACAACCCCACACCATAATCCCCCCTCCACTAAACTTTACACTTGACACAATACAGTCAGGAAAGTACCATTCTTCTGGCAACCGCCAAACCCAGAATTGTCCATTGGATTGCCAGACAGAGAAGCATGATTCGTCACTCCAGAGGACAAATCTCCACCAATCTAGAGCCCAGTGGTGGTGTGCTTTAAACCACTGCATCCGACGCTTTGCAGTGCACTTGGTGATGCAAGGCTTGGATGCAGCTGCTCAGCCATGGAAACCCATTCCATGAAGCTCTCTACACACTGTTCATGAGCTAATCTGAAGGCCACAGGAAGTTTGGAGGTCTGTAGCTATTGACTCTGCAGAATGTTGGCGACTTCTGCACACTGTGCACCTCAGCATGCACTGTCCCCGCTCTGTGATTTTACGTGGCCTACTACTGAGTGGCTGAGTTGCTGTTGTTCCCAACTGTTTACAATTATTAGTTATAATAACACTAACAATTGACCGTGGAATATTTAGTAGCGAGGAAATTTGACAAATGGACTTATTGCCCAGGTGGCATCCTATCACGGTACCATGCTTGAATTCACCAAGCTCCTGAGAGTGACCCATTCTTTCACAAATGTTTGTAGAGCATTTTTTTGTAGAACAGATTTTATACACCTGTGGCCATGGAAGGGATTGGAACACCTGAATTCAATGATTTGGAGGGATGTCCCAATACTTTTGGCAATATAGTGTATGTTTGTGCAGCAAGATGATTTAATATTTGCATTGTACATACACGGTGACAACCCTCCTTAGACTGCTTCGATGACACAGTCACCAGGACCTAAGCATCTAACCACAGCTTGAGAGCTGTAGTTTGAACTAGTCAACTTATCGACTGTTTGCATGGGTGTCGCTGCCATTAAATCTGAGGGGGACGTGGGATCAGAGGGGAAGCCTGGGATCAGAGCACAGGGTCAGTCATTTTAGTCAAATGTGGCCCTGAGCAGTTTCGGGGGTTAATGACTTCAAGGGGCTCAAGGCCCCAAAAGCGATATCATTACTCTGCCAACCACAATTCCAAACATAATTAAAATAATTTTCATGTTTTATATAAGCTTCAGGAAATCTTTTTCAATTTGGATATGAATACCTATTGAACTGTCCCTTAGTTTTAGGCAAACACTGTATCAATTAAATTTAAATTAAACTGTAAAATCATTAATATCCCTATGTGTTTCATGTATGTGTATGAAGCCTGGCATTAGCTATCTGGTATTTCTGCCAGTTTCTACCTTGAGTGTTTCCTAACCAACTGCTTAAGCATAAAATATGATGGATGGATGGCTGGATGGATGAGTGGGCAGGGCAAATGGCGTTAAATCAAAGTCTTTATGACACTCAATCATATTTTTAACTCCTTGGCCATGTACCTCTGCCACACTTCCATCAAACTCGCCTCCTCTCCTGACATTTGACCTCTCCACGGACCTGGCGTCCTCTCCCAGTTAGTGAGCGGCACACACTGTGCAGTAATGACAGCACGCAGAGATGCTGGCATGAAACACACTTTTATCTATGTGGTGCTAGAACTGCATAATAGTTACCATGGTAATAACTGCCACCTCAGAGTCACACAGATGCCGAAGTTGGCCTGAACATGCATGGCTGGGAAGTCTGGAGAGGCGTCCATTATAAACTAGGCCTCCATTTTCATTAAAACCAGTCTTTGTACTTGTGGTGAATATTATTTTCTCAAATACTATGAATTTACGCCTGCCCATCAGAACTAAGAATTCACTACAGTGTGTACTTGCCAACAGAAATAAAAATAAATGAACTTTTTATTTAATCTGTTTGTTAACACCAATCCCTAAATAGTGACTCCTACCCCGGAGAAAGAAACACCTACCTGTGTTTGTGATTAAACCCAGAATTCTATTCTGGAAATTGAAAAGACAATAAATACAAGTATTTAAATGCTTAATATATTATACACAGTACAGAGGTATTGTCAAGTCATGGAAGCCAGAGTTGCCTTGGAAGATGCCCTGGACAGGAACAACCAGGAAGGAGAAGAGATATTATCATGTTAATAGGTCATTCTTGCTCAGTGTATGATGGCACTAATCCACCAGCATCTCCCCGCTTCTGTGAGGAACAGGCTCGAGCAGACAATGGAGATCTGCATGTCAAACAAAAGAATGGAAGCAGGAGGCTAGGATGCCGTTAGCACCAGGTTGCGGGTCTCCTCCACTTCCAGCACTTCCAGAATGCTGCAATATCAGCACACAGCAGCAGCCTTCTCAGCTACATGCCATTCAACAGGGGCTGAGATGGACATGAACACGCAGGCTCTCCATTCCCGAGAAGGCACTCTGTATTATACCAGCAGAACCCAAAGTACGAGCGAGGGAGAGAACGCCCAGTAGATTAGAGGATGGGAGAGAACATAGCTGAGAGGAACAATACCCTCCAGAAAGTGACAGAGAAATACGAAATCCGTCACAGGGCACAGACACAGTAAGTCGCACTCCGCACTTCTGTGGCATTTCTCACTCCTACCACACAGCAATGTTGCGAAAAAAAAAAGTCTTGTATATTGGCTACGGATAGAGAAAGAAGGATGGCAAGTGGGAGTGCGTGAAAAGACGAGAGAAAACGAAGAGAAAGAGAGACCTCGAAGAGATGAAGTTAGGGAGGTGTGTGAGGCGAAGGGGAATGACTCGGAAGGCGAGGCCAGACTACCCTGCCGGCTCATTTCCGAATAAATCAGGCCACCCTGCGGCAAGGCATGACACAAACGGTTATGATATTTGCTGTAAGCAGTTATGATATTTGCTGTAAGCAGTCATGATATTTGCTGTGACCAAGAGGTTTAGGAAAGGAACCAACACAACATCAGGTACGAGAAACCTCAAGCAATGCTCTCATAAAATGCCTGGAGTACTGGAAGGTTGTGAAGATGCATCTGTCAGGATTCAGAAGGGGAAGAGGACAGAGACAGGTACGGAGGGAAAGGGAGTCTCACTTAGAGAGGTCAGTTTGCACTGCAGAGACGTGTGTTTGCGGACACTTGCCTACGACTTCAAATTAATCAACCCCCTTCCACCACACTGCAGCCCAACAAGGCAATCAGCTTAGCAGCCTACCAAGGAGTCTCCAGTTCCCCAGGAACAGGTTGGCATTAATGAATTAATGAAGAGCTGGAGATGCCAACATGATGGCTAAGCACTTTCATTATACCTACTAACTGAGAAGAAGAAGGGACAAATCTATGCTACTTTATGTAAAATGCTTGATGTACTTAGCGTACTTATAAATATATATTTAGATACAAGACCCCACTACAAAAGCAGACCTATCTGTCAGGTTTTAGGTTTCCCTTTCGATCCATTGTTCACAGCAGACATAAATGGACTGAAGATTATACAGTGGCATAGTGTGACATCTTCATTAGACACCACAATACCACTTGGGTTCTAAAGCAGTAGACCTGACAATAAATCAGTCACCAGCCTCCACACTATCATCCCAGCAGCAGAAAAACAATGAGACACAACCACACTGAGACCTGCTCCCAACAAAAGTAAGGCCTTGCAGGTTTCAAGACTAGCATATAAGACATACGAAATCCTACTGTGTAAATCAACATCAAACAATGCAGCGAGCATAAAAAAAGCTGCATATGTGAAATATTAACTAAATGACATCTAACAAAAAAAACAATATTCAACTGAGCTGAAGTAGAATAAAAACTACATAACCACAGCATCATCTGACTTCATTTATACCTACATAAAATGTATAGACAGATAGATGTAGTTTTAGTGAAAACATTAGTTTGTAAAATGTCCAAAGTGCACTGTGCCTTTCAGACAGGGTGTGGACCTGTTGTCACAGGCACAGGCAACCAGCAGAGGGCAGCACTGTCCAAAACCACAGAGCACCACCACAGATGCCCTCCCCAAACCCCTCAGAGACCTTCCTTCTCCCAGACACCCCTAAATGATGGGAATGCCCTTTTCTGGTAAGCCTAAGGGGGGCTGCACAAGTGCCTGTTTGGAGGGACCTCTTTGCCCATTTTAACGCCTCGAGTTACCAGGCCTTTCTATTACTTTGCTATAGCTCTCCTGGTTCTTGACTTTCTGTAACTTTACTCTTCACCCGGTCTGCTTCATCGCCTTTTTGGGTCCTGGACCTCATCGACTCAGCTGTGCGCTTAGGCACTTCAGCTACGGTGTCAGCCCCCATCTTGCTGTGGGGGTGTCGAGCTGCTTTCCGCCTTGTTTTCCGCTCCAGTGCCTCCCATGCACCTGCATCCACTCCCCTGTGATTTGTCTGCTGTACACTCCTACAGTGTAACAGCCTCCTATAGCAAGCCCCGGCAGCAGTCTCACACGCAGAGACACAACAAAGAGAATGGGCTACTGTTCTACACAGGTCGCCAAGCAACAGTGCAATAGTAAATGTCCAACAAATCTTTTAAAAGGAAAATCCAGCCCCTCATACTAGCATTCCTCCGCCACAAATTCTTATTAGCTCTTACATTTTCATTTGCAAGACAGCTTGAAAAAAATTATTGAGTTTGTCTTATTCATGCTCGGCTTTGCTGAGCATTTAAGTTGTCACATGTTTCATCTGGGGGGAGGGGGGACCCACATGACTGCTCCTCATGGACATTCCACCTCCATGCAGAAAGAAATTCTTCTAATAAATTCAGAAAGAAAACGAATATGGGGAATGAAACAGGCTGATGAATTGTGGATAATGTATGGCGAATGTTCCCAACCACAACATAGGCAGTTTCTGCAACACCTATTAGATGTCTGGAAGCTAGGTTTCACCACCCATGCGTATCATACCGATAAGGCAGCTGCCCAAAATGATTCCACCAATCCAGCCATCTATACCCGTTACCTAACACATGGTGACACCTATGCCAGGAAGCACAGGGCACCACTGAGCAGGATGATGACTACACACATGTAGTTCCATTGGGTTGGACTGCTTAATGTCTGTCACCCAGCTGGCTACTGAATACATGCTTACACTGTTTTTGTGCTATTAGTGGCAGGTGAGCTGCTGTCGCTGCTGCTGGTGCTACGTCTCCTAACACCGTGATTGGCAGCTACCCACCTGTAGGTCACAGTGTCACCTGTTATACAGGGAGGAGGCAGCCAGCTCTGCGTTTTAAGTGCACTCTGTGCCTTTGAAGCACCCCTGCATGTGTGTGGGCCAGTATAAATAGCCAAAAATGATTCAGATTTGGAAACAACCAAAGTGGAAAGAAAAAAATGTAGTTTCTACTGCAGCCCTGAAAATTAAAGCTGCAGAAATGAAAAGCCAAGAAGCAGGAGAGCTTTAGCAAGGGAATATAAACGCCTTGTAGCTCAAAGAGGCGTCAAAAAGAGCAAAGAAGTCCCTTTACAACAGGCGTTTATGTCGTCCCTGGGAAACCTCCAATAAGACAGACACTGGGACTCCGTGAAGATCCTCCAAGGCACAGAGGACAAGCAACACTACATATATGTGTGATATATAGGGTCATTTCTATATAACCAAAGGGCTGATAACCATATTCTCAGGAGGTACCCAAAGCAGAATAAGTTACCATCTGTCACCCAGCTCCGTAAGAACAGCTGGTGAAGCACCCTAAGCAAACGTCTCCTCGTGTGACCCCAACCTCAGCGAGGTCTCCTCCCATTGGTAAAGCATCAGTGGAACTACCCTGGATGATTATCTTAGGGTCTTATTGCCACGGAAAGTCATCAGCTGCAGGGAATCTAATCATATAATCATTCTGCTGGAGATGGGGAGAGGAGAAGCGCTGAGATACCTCTGCCGGCCAGCTGTGTCTGCTCACCATGCCCTTAACGACCTTGATCAGAATATAGACTGGTGACACAAGCATGACACGAGTTTTCAAATTACCTCTCTAAGTCTAATTCCCTACCGGTGTTATTCATGACTGTACCCACAACTATGCCAACGATTTCATTTTGTATACTGTTTAAATCCCTAGATCCTACGCACTTAAGATAAATACACATAAATCTGACTGGATACAGAAAACACTAAATCCAAACTTCAAAGAAACCTTTTAGCCATAAGTATTAATGAATAATCAAGTTGACTGTAAAGTTCCTCGGGATACTCTGAGTGCTGCGAGTTAAACAGGAATGTACAGAATGTGTCTTCAGTTTTATGTCAGCACCCATTTTCTGTGCAATAAGGTCATTTTCTGGTACATTACCTCTAATGTATTCAACTCAGACTCCTATCCAGAACAATACAGGTGACCAGCCTGGCCAAAAGGCTAAATATCTGATATGATGGCAGACACTGGTGAGAATGGCGATATCCACAGACAGGGGCACCACTAGAGGTTTTAGGTCCCATGAAAGCATATCATACTGAGCACCAAACCCAGACCAATCCACTTACAGTCAGTCCTGCTACAACTCGACCAATGTGTTCCTGAAAACCGCTCGTTCTCTAAAATCGTCATGTTAATTTGTCAAATATTTTTAGATTTTGACCTGTGCAATGCGTGGATGTATAACAAGATCTTTTAAGTTTGAAAACCGGTTCAACCGGTTCACTGAAATGAACAGACTCAAAAGAACAATTTGTTATCGAATCGGACATCACTATCGGTCACTTGGATGGCTGCTTTTGCGTGCAAGCAGTGTTTCTTGCTTAGACCACATAGTGCGGTAGTTTGCAGAGTGCTTCTCTCTCCAACTAAAAATTGCGCAAATACAAATGCGATTCCACAAATTGGACTTGGGCACTAATACATCAGTCGTGTTATGATACCACGTGTGGCTGTAGGACTGACTGTGTGTCCCAAAGCTTTTTAGGGCCCATGGTATCATTGTCACTTCTCCCCTTTACAGCGCCCCTGCTGACAGGTGTTGTGGTATCTTCTGCACAGCATTCAGTAACCATGTTCCTTTTATCACCACTTAGTGCCTGGTATTTCCTCACCAGACGTGGGTAGCACCCCTCCTACACGCTGGTGCGCATAATAAACTGAGCTGCCCACAGAGTCTGTTTTCCATGCCGTACGGACAGTTCAGAGCAGCCCGCATCCTTTCATCGCGCACCTCTTTGAATCTCTATCCCTTTCTCTTTCTACATACTGCCCGCCGGGCTTCCTGCCGCCTCACTTCGCAGTGTGAGCGTTGACCCACAATGCAGTTGGTCACGGCAGTTTCATGCGGTGATCGCTCTGCACATCTTGCAAAGAGCATCGTTCGATGGGCACGTCTCTTCTGAGAAAAAGAAGAAAATATGCAAATGCATTCGATTTGCATTTAAAATGCATGTATATGTACGTGAAAAACACATACCAGTTGCAACATTTGCATTGCCTCAAATTTGGCTGTCAGCATATTGTCTTATATATGTATAATATATATAGAATTATTTCACCCTTCTGACCCAGAACTTAGACAATTTGCATACAAAGAAAGACAGGTGGTGTGCGTGCACGCAGAGGGACCCAGACAGTCATCCCTTGGTCCCTTGACTGATCGACTGAGATTTTTTCATTAAAACCATACGTTTGCTCATATTTTTCTGCTAGCTAGACAATGGCAAACAAAAACGCAGGAACAAGAGGAAGGGAGCGAGGGCGAGGAAGGGCCCGCTTCCAGAATGAATGGCTTCTAACGGAAAGCAGCCCAAAGCAAATGAACAGAACGCAGTTCTTCATGCCATCCGACCTCTAATTACTCTAATTATGGCTTTTTTTTGCATTTTAAATACAGGCCCAAAGCTGTTTTGCATCACAGTACGCTTGTCACGCACACATGAGTATGGCCCGCCATTTTATCAAAGCAGGGAATAACTAAAAAACGGAAGTAACTCTGTTTAACACTGAGCAGGGAATCGTGTCTTTTGTCAGAGGGGAGCACTTTTTTTTTTGCCCTTCAATAGGGCAAGGGCAATCAGCAGCAGGGCATATTAACAGACAGCTAAGCAGACTGGAAGCCTCTCGGCCTTTCAGGATGCACGACTACAGGAGGTATCACTCCGAACAATTTATTTGACGCCCATTACAGCTCACTAGTCATCCACAACTGTGCTTGATGTACAGATTGTGCGTCCCGAACCAAACATGGTGTAGTGAAATGGCAGGCCACAAATTTGGGTACCGTCACGGCCCTAGCGGGAAGGCATATAAGAAAAGGTGCACAGTCTCCATAACAATCAAGCAGACGTTACGTCTTTCGAGGTCAAGGTGTTATGGGGTCAGTGCAAAGAAAGAAAGAGAGAGAGAGAGAGAGAGAGAGAGAGAAAGAATGAAAGAAAGAAAGAAAAAAAGAACTGCATGTGGAAAAAGAGGCAACAGAGTGAGGAAAATGGAAGGACTGGTAGAGAAAAAAAGAAGGAAAAGTCAGTGTCTACAAAGATTACAGGCAGGCGAGCATGACAAGGCAGAACATGCGCCATTTACAGCTGGGAGCTGCTGTCTGACAGCGTGCTGCCAGGTGCTGGGGACATGCCAGTGCACTGCTTTGTTACAGTGTGCTGCTGGCTCTGACTCGCTGACCTGTAAAGTCTCAGTGTGTGTGAGAGGGCTGCCTCTGGGTGCTGAGATGCGGGGGACGGTGGGAGGGCTGGGAGGAAATGACATAAGCCTCCATCAGATTACAGTCCTAAGCCAGGGACATTTTGGTTACATGCTTCTGTAACACAGCGACCAAACTGACCCCATGTATGGAAACTGGTCACCTCTATCTCCCCCCGGCCGACTCCTCCATTCTCAGTGTGTCTCCCTCTCTCTAAGGCACACTGGGAAACTGAATCTGCTACACACTGGATTCGGGGAGGGGGGGTTTCGGGAGGGAGTTGGGGCTACTTCTGTCTGCATGCCAAAAAGTATTCTGCCAGAGGGAAGCACAATTAAGACGCCCCGCCCAGTGCTGACGACTTTCTCCTTTCTCTTCCGCTGCCTCCCGACCAAATCGGAAGCTCTGTCTGACTAACCCCCCTCCCCATCCTCACAGGCTCCTCCCATAAGTACCTGAGGGGGGGTAGCGTGATACAGAAAGGCGATTAAGCCAAATAATCCTGTTACAGAGACTTATTCTTGGAAAGTATCTTTTGGAAATTCTCTAGACTAGCTACTGAACCGAACCAAAGGAAGCTTCCGCGCAAGACTGCAACCCCCCCCCCCCAAGCACCCAGCTTCACCGCAGCCAATATGTAAAATGTGCAGTGCTCACATTGCAACTCTAAAAGCACCTTTGAGCAGTGTGCGTGAAGAAGATGTTCAGCACCGTTTCCCTCAGCACAGGCACAAACCACGAACGTGTACTCCCCCTACTTCTTATATGTCCAGCACCATTTCCCTCAGCACAGGCACGAACCCCGAACGTGTACTCCCCTACTTCTTATATGTCCAGCACCTTTTCCCTCAGCACAGGCACGAACCCCGAACGTGTACTCCCCTACTTCTTATATGTCCAGCACCGTTTCCCTCAGCACAGCCACGAACCACGAACGTGTACTCCCCTACTTCTTATATGTCCAGCACCTTTTCCCTCATCACAGGCACGAACCACGAACGTGTACTCCCCTACTTCTTATATGTCCAGCACCGTTTCCCTCAGCACAGGCACGAAC
>JAODKM010000001.1:33120035-33130670 GCA_026780845.1 Petrocephalus sullivani
AACCACGAACGTGTACTCCCCTACTTCTTATATGTCCAGCACCGTTTCCCTCAGCACAGGCACAAACCACGAACGTGTACTCCCCTACTTCTTACATGTCCAGCACCGTTTCCCTCAGCACAGGCACGAACCACGAACGTGTACTCCCCTACTTCTTATATGTCCAGCACCGTTTCCCTCAGCACAGGCACAAACCACGAACGTGTACTCCCCTACTTCTTATATGTCCAGCACCGTTTCCCTCAGCACAGGCACAAACCACGACCGTGTACATGTTCATATACAGCAAATGTATTGCACTGTGGGATTATGAGCAGAAAGAGCCATGGGTTTGTGTGTGTGTGTGTGTGTGTGTGTGTGTTCTTGACAGTGTCGAGGCATGATGGAACGGACAGCACGGCTTTCACTGTATCTCGGCTTCATGATTTCCAAGTCTATGTTCGCCCAGGCAAAAAAACAGATGAACGTCCCATGTGACCATGTAAAGCATGCCCTCCCGAAATGAGCCCCGCACTCCGCGTCCTTCCACATGCCCCGTGGTACCTGTGCCCCTACGTGTCACCTCCACATGGGACAGCATGTACTGATGAGCCTGTACGCTCTCGCTGCCTCCTGCTCCCACGCGACGCTTTGGCCTCGCACATTGTGTCACTTAACATGCCGAACACATAAAAATTCCTGAGCTCATACATCTACACGCAATGAAGTGCACACAGAAAGAAGCACATTACATTGCAATTAATCATTCTGGACACCCCCTGTTCTTTCTCAGACAAAAAACTGGGGGTAGAAAATAGCGTAAAAAAATATATAGAGGATGAAAAAAGGACCAAAAGAGGAAGGAGGGAGAATTCATGGCTGAGGGAGCCCAAAAGTTGAGAGAGCAGAATGAGAAAGGAAGTTGTGTTAGCATGCAGATAATCAGAAAAACGTGGAGGAAAAGAAGAGGAAAGCAAAGGACGAGTGACGGCCGAGCGAGGGAGGAGCCGTCCCCTGGAGCGCAGAGTCAGAAGCACAAAGTGTGACGCCAGACCTGGCCCTGGCCTGGGCTTAGCCCTCCCGAGGCCACAGCCATCTCAGGCCAGAGCGCTGCTGCCTTCACACTCCAGCCCCCGCTGGACTCCGCTAGTGCTCTCGAGATCATCGGCCAAATCACACACGTTTACCTTCTGCCAAATAACGTGCGATGCTGAGCTCCCCTCGGCTTCGCATGGCAGGGAAAGGCAGCACCGAGGGCTACGGCTCTCGCCAGAACACGGCTCGCTCTCCCCCTGCAGTTGTCTCGGGCTCCTCACTTTCTCCTCTCCCTCTTTCCATTAGAACAGTCTGTCCACGGTTCTATCAGGTGACTAATAGCGACTGACATTTCAGCAAGTAAACAAGGTGGCAATAAACCAAACATTCACTGCAACATCTGCAATCAGAGGGCGACTAAACAGGAAGCCGCATGCCAAAATGCTGGCCCCTTCTCCCCCCCAAAGAAAGCAGTACTCCCTCCCTGTCTTCAAGACACTGCCTTCCACAACCTGCTCAAGCAGGCGCAAAGCTAACACGAGGAAAAGGATTACCGTATTACCACAGCCCACCACACCTACAATCTTGTACACTTACTCACATGCTCACACAATTGGGCCTCTGCATTAAGACCCATGAGCCCAGCCCACATGTTCCGCATGCTTGTGCACACTCTGCCGCACGTTCATAAACACCGCAATTCCACACACCTGACACTCTAGCACGTGCATCAGCTGCCAGCACGGTCAGGACCCCATTAGCAGATGCAGTCATATGAAACGCAGGGGGAACCCAACAGCTTTTACGAATGAAACAAACCACTACACTGCGTTTCAAGTATAATGCACAAGCGCGACAGCGCACACACACACACACACACACACACATAAAGACAAACACATGGCCCCCGTGATGCTCCTCCGGTGGGATGAATCAGAGTTTTGGAGCAAGTTCCAAGCGCACTGTGGTACCAGCAGCAGCGTGACACTGGGGCACTGAGGGACCGGTGTCAATACTCAACCCCACCGCTGCTGAATAACACATCCAAACACATTCATTCATCCAGCAAACACTTTGTCATTATTCTTGGCCTCCAAACGGCCCCACAAATCACATGTCAGAAGCGCAGAAAACCTGAGAGAAATGCCGAGAGAGAGAGAAGGGCAGACAAGCAAAGAAGAGCCGGGATTTGGGCCCCCTGTGAGACAGCCAGTCATGTCCTTTTAAGAAGGTGCTTTCTAATAACAAATTGCAAGCAGACTGTTTGGAATGATACTGCAGTTGTACGGGAAGGGTTCCATTGGGGCAAAAGCAAAACCAAGGCAAACTTCAGCTGGCTATCATAAGAGTCTAATGCAGGGGTGGGCAATCTTATACACAAAGGGCCAGTCTGTATGCAGGTTTTCGGGATAACCATTACGTCAGCTGTTCAAACCCAGGTGTGAGGACTCTTGGGCCAATCAGTCCTCTAATTATTGACCTAATTAGGGAGGAGCAGCGAAAACCCTTTCTGCTTGCCCCTAGTCTATTGGTTGAATACCAAGGTGGGCAGGTATTTCAGATAGCTGTAAGCGAATTACTGAGAGATGCCTCTATGTAAGGCACATACAGGTCATCATTCATTAAGTACTAGCAAGGATATGATTCATTTAAAGGAAAATTTTAATTCTAAAATTGTTAAGATAAATATTTGTCACGGAGCAGAAGGTTGGGATACCTGTCCATCACAGTGTACACACACAGTCACACACTGCAGACTAATTTGCAAATGAGCGGAAGTGCTTCTCTTTGGTAACACGAGGAGAACACTCAAACTCCACATACGCAGAATGGAGGCGGGATTTGAATCATCATGTCGACTTTAAAATAATACTACGGATCAATAAAACACTATTTCACGAAGAGCTTCACTACAAACGTGTACGTCAGTGAAACTAGCACATTAGGTACTTAACACAGTTCAAACAGGAAACAAGAGCAATTGTTCAGACACTGCTATATAAAAGTTTTTTTTTCCAAGGAAATGGCAAATATTTGCCTCAGTTATGATTTAGTCTACATGATGTTATCCACTTACATTTTTAGAAAGCTTTCACTCAGTGCTACATGAGCACCTCATCATAAAAAGGCCATTCTGACAATCATTCACAGTTGTTATCTCCAACATACAGGGTTAGAATAACATAAAACTAAACATGACCCAGAATTCTTCACAGTGGTGATGGAAGGTAAACAAACTTATAGGGGCAGAACTGGAAAGAAAAATGCATTAGATTCAATTAATACAACATGTGTAATCAAGTCCAAAAGGCTAACACAATCCAAAGACATAACTACAATGATGGATTGTTTAAGAGAAGACATTCTACATGTGCAATGCCATAATAATTTATGGAACAAATTCAGGCCATGGTTATGAAACACTACATTTTAGTTTTGAATATAAAGTACTCTACTGAGTGTAAATGGAGAAGATAAAGGACCTCAAACTCAAGCATGCACAACCACAGCCCACACAAACAATAAGGCCTACAGCATAATATTCACTGTTACCATGCACAAAGCTGCGGCTGATACTTCAGGACATGTACTCTCTGAATGTCAAGGAGATCAAATCAACGTCTGCCCCGCAGTTTCATTACAAGCCAACAGGTACTTTCTTGATTGGTTCCCTGGGAACACAACAAAATCATAGCTCATGAAGGAGATGGCAATTAAGCCTCCTTCCGTATCGCCGTGCAACACGTAGCTCAGCTCACAAATCGAGCCAATGGCCTGACTGTTGCTGACGTCACTTTCTGCCATACGTTAATCATCCTCCACCACCTTCTACTGAAAGACTTATTTGGCCCACTTTGTAATCTGCAGGATCATTGAGATGTCAGGCAGGGTATTAAGGCAGGAATAAAGGGAGATTCTAACTGCTATTTGATTTTTTTACCTAGACCAATGTGTGCTGCATGACTGTATATAAAGAATTTTTTTTATTAACATAAAGATTTATCCTGCCTCATTGCTACAGCTTTTAGTAATGTTACAAAAAACAGTCAACACCGTAGGCCTACAGTGCTCATAGAAAGCCTTGGGAGGCTTGCTTAATTCTGTAAAAATGTTGCAAATGTATTGGTTTCATAACAAAAGTCCATTTACAAGCAATGTTTAAGATATCTCCACATATCTTCTGCACAGACACATTTTTTTTTTATTTTCATAACTTTTTGACTAACTCAAGTAGTTTTGTTCCTGCCATTTTGCTATTAATTGCTATTGTAGTCACTGGCTGGTGTGTTTTGTGTTATTGCAAAGGTGTTACTGAGTAAAAAGCACCGAACAAGACTGCTTGCCAATGAACTTTTTAACTCAGAACAGCTCTTTCAGAACTATATTTTACACTTCAATGTTTGCTCCTTAAAATAATTGTTTTACTTAAAACTACTGGTTGTTTCTAATGAGATAGTACTATATAAAAATATATATGCAGAAGATATGATGGAGACGGATGAGTGTACTACGCCCACTATTACCTAGAAGTTGTATAACTGTGGGTTGTGAAAATAACTTGTAATCGTCGAAATCAAATGCATTCAATGATTCGGATGTTATATTAGTTTACAATTAATGGGCTGGTCAGAATGTTTCCCGCTGCCTTATGGTACCGATCAGGGACGCTACAGTTCATCCTGAACAATGTGTCTCCTTTATCGCGGTGTTTCAATGAAATTAAATGAAAGCATCTGGCGGCAGAAGGCGGATTCAGTGTGCTTCGCGCTTCCTGTGTTCAGCGATGTGCCTGCTACCACACACTGATCTTACGGGCTAATCCGAACGCTACTTTGCATTACCTTTTGCATTTGGCAGACGATGTACACGGTAGTGGCCGAAAGCACCGTAGCGTGGCTCACAGGCACGCATTTCTGTTGTCCATAAGAGGCAGAATTACGAATATGCCTCGGTCGCCACACAACCGCTGGAGATCCGAGTAAACTGAAATGTATTGCTTGTAACAAATTGTATGTTGAGGATTATCTTTTTATTTGCTTCTCATACGACGTATTCGTTATTCTACACCCATTTGTCAATGGATATGCGATTATTCGAAGCAAGTATATTCACAAGCAGTCGAGCAGCACGGAATGATGTTCTGGAAATCGCTTAACTTTACAATGTCTAAGTCCACAGTGACAATGAATTTATAAACACTACGCCGCGTGTTTATTATTAGCAGTCGCGTTGCGGGCGTGTTCTCAAGCATGTTTGTAAACTATGTGCAAAATATCAGCAAAAGGACGCACATCGCATCACAAGACGGTGTTTATGTGGCAACATTAGCGGATGAAACGCGCCACATTCAACAATTTTCAGATGAGATGGGGACTTTGGGGATCTGTGCCTATTTCTGCCTGAAACAGTACTGTGTATGGTAATAAATAAGCGACTATATTACTAAGGACACTAATAAAAATCACTGAAAGCTCAAATAAACTGAGTCGAATTTATTGCTCTTATACAACAAAGATACGCAACCCAACAGAGTCCAAAGACAGACAATAAGAGCTCGTACCTTAATGATGCTACTTCTGCGGGGAGCCGCCTTCACCGCTTCCATAAGCGCCGTCTCGGCGTCCGGAGCGACGGGGCTGGAGCGCTCCGCCATCGGCAGGATGACTCCGCTCCGCCTGCCCGCCCTGCTCGCTCTCCCAGGGTGGAATTCAGGAACTCCTTCCCCGCACAACTCGTCACCGTAGCACTCTCGCTCCGACATCGTAAGCACAGCAATTAAAACTGTATTTATATTTTTCTTTCAGCGTTTTGCGTTAATGAGACGTTCACCATTAGTTTGCGGCAGCTTCATTTTCAGTTTCCATCAGTAAGTAATAAGTAACGCTAGGAACAATTACACAGTTCCAGGTATCTGTCTAAATATGTCGGTCTACACATCTAGTAGTAGATATTCCATTTAATGTCTTTCATCGGTCACTATAAACCCTTCAACTACATCCACAAGTCAGATATTTGCTGTGTCCAACTTGTAGTCCTTCTTAAAACCAAATAATTACGCTGTGGAGATTTACATACATTGTTTGCAACGTTAGATTACAGTTATACTTTAAATATTACTTAAATCCTGGCGCGATTTGAGCGCAAGTCATTCCCTTTATTTTACCAACGTCAGATTTCTGAACACCTTCGCAGTCTTAGCCGAAAACGGTTCTACCAGAAACTTTAAATTACTATTTGGCTTGTCCAGTTTGCACCAAAACTAGTAGGCTATCTTTAACTATCTATGCGTCAGTTACCAGAAAGTATAGCAGTTTTTCAAATGTGCAAATGCGTTCTCCGAAGTGTGTAATTTCTTTTAGATCTGCTCCAAATTTCGCCAATATTTCCCAGTGCGAGCTGCCTGCTCTTTATAAGCGAGCGCCGCAGACGGAGCCGCGTTTGACAAGAATGAGGAACACATTGACAGCAGCGCCTCCTCCCGTCTCCCCTGCTAGCCCTCTTTTTTGACACGCCCACAATGATGACTGACATTTTCAAAGACCTATCAACAATGCTCCTATGCTCCAAAACAAATCACCGGCCAACCAAATTCAAGGAGGGCGGAGTCACAATCCTCTTACTCTGAGGTGGTTTTCTTTTGGTGGCTGCCCAGATGTTCAAGAAGGCGAGGAAGATCAGTGGAAAATAATAGGGTACTAAAATAAATTAGACTTTTCAGATTAATCGCAGTTTGACAAAAGAAGTCAAAGAAATTGCGTGACAGCTAATGTCTAGGTAAATAGTTCATTTAGAAAATCAATGAACGTTCACGGGACATTTGGACAAAGTCCGTTCTTTTTAACTTATTTGAAAGGGAGCTCTAAGCAACAGTGAAATGTGTTCTGTGTTTGCTAAATTCGCCGTGAATAATGCTCCAAATGTGGGCATCCAAAATGTTTTAAAATACCAATATTGCAGCGTAGACTAACCGACAAAATAACCCATATTCACTGAACAATTCAAAATGTTTTTACACTGAACATTCTATTGAGCTGATGTCTTATATTTATTTTTCTTTCTGTACAAACCAAAACCTTGGCGGTTATATTCGGTTCTCATTCTGGATCCCAAATGGTTCAAAGCATCTTTCAGTCTTATTACAACTGCGAGGGTATCCCGGTGTGTTAGATCTGTGCATTCTCTGGAATGTAGCTAGTTTCAATGGATTTCAACAAGTTCTTTAAAATGTGAAGTAGGATGAGGTGAGTAAGAACAGAGAAAGATATTCTGCACAGGCATGGTTCCAGATGGTTTATCTGAGAATTTATAACTGGCGGTGTCACCGTCGGGACAAACAAAGGAGTAGTTGATTTATAATACTGTAGACTGCTGGCAAAGGCGCGACGTACTTCCTGTATCTTTTTGAATGCATTTCAGAAAAGGCATTCAAGGTGAAATACAACTGATACAGTGTAAAATATTTGGGTTTATACAAATATTGCATTATCACTATAGCATTTGCTTTAACACGTTTGGAATGCCTGTGTTTTCATCGGCTCTGTATAGTCTGAAGTGAGTGTAAATTGCTTTGCCAGCTCATTTCTCTGAAATACTTCAGAAGGTGGTGTTGCACGTTCGTTACTGAATGTAGACGGGCTTTGTGAATAATTTGCACTGGTGTCCCATCTCTTTCACCTGGCTGCTGCAGTTGACGTTGCCATGGAAAAACAAGGAGTCCCCAGAAATCAAAGCAGCTCATTTTGTTTATAGCCTAAGGTGTCTAATTTGATGTCCTTTAGGCTGGCAGGTTATACTGTGTTTATAGTGGAAACTACCTTATTGAATGATGTCTCCTCAAAATGCAGCTTGCAGACAATTTCAATTTAAAAGACCTATGACTACTACTAATGGGTGTCTGTTTAGGCTAATGTCATGAAGCACAGAGAAACGGAGTATTTAATTAATGGTGCATTAATTTCTCAGAAATGGAAAATGCATATTCTGGTATTGTATTGAATCCTATTATTGGCCATTTTAGTTACAATAAATATATAATAAATACATGACTATCTGCACATTTATATTTAAAGTCAGACATTTCCCCATACTATGTGTCTATTTCTGGTCTAGAAATCAGTGACAGAGGGAAGTGAGCCAGTGTATAAGATGTACATGTTGTATTCATATTAGTTATTATATAGACTACAAACTATATTGCGATGCTAGTGTTATCCTGTCAAGTGAGCTTTGTACTAGAATCTTACACAAAAGTCAGGTGAGAGAAGGTTGTGTATTTTGTAGAGTGAGTGCTATGTTTAAAGTTTGTGCAGAGCCTACTGGTAAGTGTACAGTATAAACTGTTCTGCTGCCTTTCTCTGTGACCCTCGAAAAGTCTCAGTGCTGTGCCAGTGTGCATCTGGTCCTGAAAACATACTTCTACTAACACGCACGCGCACACACACACACATAGCCAGTCACTCCCTTACACTAAGTTTCTGTTACTAAACATCAAAAGGAATCCAGATAGTGTGATACCCATTTACAACAGATATTAAATTAAGGAGTGTTCAAATCTTCTTTTACAGTCTTAATAAAATCTAAGTAAAAGCATACACCTGTAAGAAAAAATTATTAACTGCATCATCATATTTTGTGCTTTTATATAACATTCAGTGTCAATGACTTATTATATTTTTTATCCGTCTATTCATTTTCCATACTGCTTATCCAGTACAGCGTTGCATTAAGTCAGACGCACGGAGCACAAGGCAGAGGACACCCTGAAGAAGATGCCAGTCCATCACAGGACACAATCACACTTAAAGGTGATTCGGGGGTGGGGGGGGAGCAACTTTAAAGTCTTTTTGGACTGCAGCATGAAAACCACACTAGTGTTGGAAGAACGAAACAAACTCACACTGGGGGCAGGAACTGAACCCACGAACCCCGAAGGTGCAAGATTTCACTGCAAATGGCTGACTAAAAAATCATTTAACAACACTGACAGGTTTGAAGTCCAAAAAGTTCACAGATAAAATGGAAATGCTGACAGGACTGTAATTGCAATCATTTTATAGTAACCACCTACATAATGGGTATTAAGTAAATAAATACATGGCTGTAGCTCAACATTAGTATAGTTATGGGATTAGGCTTGCTTTTTTCACTTGCCAGTTTGTCTGTAATCCTGTTGGATAGGGTAACATTCATACACTGTCAAATGCAAATGAGTGACGATATAACACAACTGGTGCCAACTGACAAAACAACCCTACAGATGTGCAGTCAGGATAATTGGAGTTTGGCGATACCATGAATAACAAATCCTATATATGTTTTTTAGAAGATGTTACTTGAGTTCCCTGCATTTGGGTAGCAAATTATGAAAGAAAGGAGGTCAAAAATATGGATAATCAAGGATGCTACACATGACTAAGGGTATACTAACAGCTGCCAGGCAGCAGCAGACATGACGCTGTCCAGAACTAAACTGAAGAAAATGTGGGGGAAACAGCGACAAAAACCTAGGGCATAAAAAGTATGACAGAAGAGGGAGAGAGGAGAGGGGCGAGTAAGGGAGAAAGAGAAGGGTCACTTCAGCGTTAGCTGATACCCTTCTGGAATGTAAGCTGTGATTTTGAAAGCCGAGTGACAGAGTTCCTCTCTACTTCTATATCTCCTGCTTCCTGAACCATGGAGCTAAATCTACTTCTCTCTTCTGATTAAGACCTGTTTAAGAATTTCCCAGAACAAGACAGCACTCTTCATACCTGCCCTTCTCATTTCATCTTGCCAATGGTGATTCAGGTAAGGGGAAATCAGTGGCACAACGAATATACGAGACACTGTTGTGAAACAGCATGACACAGCATGGTTCATCCAAGCGGTGCACCTCTTCCCCTTTGCTTTACAGTTCCCTGTATGTTATTGTGAGTTCCCAAACTTGACTCACTCCCTATTGTTAAAAATGACTACAATAATGGTTATCAAGCATGAGACCGTGTATTTTAGCTGCACCGCTGACTTTGCTGCATTGTGAAAATGGTTCCTTAAAACAGCAATAATATAGCATGCAGCATTCTGGAATTTGAAATTTAGAATTCGCATAGAGTTAAAACGCAAAGCAAAACAAGATCTACTTTACTCAGGACATTTCTGAAAAACCGTGGTCTCCATTTCCTACCCAAATGTTGGTATTAGCTACATTTGGCACAAGTCTCTCTAGTGTTGATGTGTGTCACGTTTGCTTTTTTTTGTTCAGTGTTGGGATTCAGAGACTACTGTTGCGTTATGTTTATAACAAACTGAAAGTGTCTTGTCTGAAACTGCAGATCACTTATAATGCGCGTAAAATATAATTGATACATACGTAGCCAAACGTGACTTGGAGAATAACTCGGTTAAGCATGTTTTGTCTGAGCCTCCACTGAAGTACATAACAAGACACCCTTCCTGTTGCTGTCTCTCTGCAGCAGATGCGATAGGAAGCAGGCGAATACGAGACAGCAACAGGTGCTGCGTGCACTGACACCTCCCCGTGCCAGCACAAGGCCTTACAGTGCCCAAACCTACGCACACACTCCGCGTGCGCTCGCACTGACACCTACCCCTGCCAGCACGAGGCCTTACAGTGCCCAAACC
>JAODKM010000001.1:33139886-33155449 GCA_026780845.1 Petrocephalus sullivani
TGAACGATTATTCGACTAATCGCTAAAATGCAGGAGTGTTAGTCGACTAGGAATATCTTTAGTCGGGGGCAGCCCTATTAAAGTTCCTCTGCTCTTGTGTGTAGGGACTGGCTCTTCCAGGTCAGGTCCTTCAATGTGTGCAGCTGTGTAAGCTCCATCTGCTTGTTCTCTTTGTGGGGTATTATGGTGGTTTGAAGCTCTTGCAGCAGGACAATACCAAATATTACAGAATGCTGCAACACATTGTGTTCCAGTATGATTTTCTGTATCGCTGTGCTTTACAGTAGTAAAATTCCTCCTATGATTTCTCAGCGTTCATCTAAAGGGGCCATGGAACTGAAGATGTAATTAGCATAATTTACAAAATGGATTTCCTCTCTAAAAATCTTTATAGATTTAACACTGTTGGTGAAACTGGACTAAAAATAATAAGTAATTCCAGTTATATTTTTCGGGCAAGTGTAGCACCATCTTGTCCTAGCATCAAGATGTTGGTTGGCTTGGAATTACATTAGGTCACATTTACTTGCAGCTGGTTTTTGTAAAACAGTCTGTCATATTATGACACCTTAAAGTAAAGCTTTCCAGTCTCACACTAAGTAATGTAGTATCAAAGACGTGTGGTTCAAACTAGACATTTCACTAATGTTATATTGTTTTATTGGCCCAGGTACATAATCCCACCATCTAGTAGGGCTGAACGATTTATCGATTTCAAATCGAATTCGCGATTTTAAACAATGCGATTAGTAAATCGCAAAGGCTTAGATTTAGAATATGCATTATACAGCACATCTGACCCAGGGTTTAAAACGGTCGTGAGAGTAGTTTTGCAAATTCATTCCGTCCTCCTTGTGTAACAGTCTCACCAATCAGAAGTTTGCAAAACTTGGACAGTCCTCGTGTGCCAATCATACTCACCAATTAGAAGTGGCCCAAAGTGACTGCATATACACCCACAAACACAGACATGTAAAACCCAAGGATTCGCAGTTCCAAAAATATCGGCTGCAGAGCCGAAAGTGAATCACCTGCCTATTTAATGGTCAGAGATTGTTCACAGAAAGGTCCTATTATTAGGGGTCCAAACAGCATTAGCTGCAAGATCCGTAATGTTTTTATTACGTTTTATTATTTTCATTACTTTATTTAACGTAACACAGTCGTGGCTTTTGTGATAGTAGTTTTATGCGTCATTGTTCTCTGCTAATTTGACCCTTGTGTACATGGGACTTTCCGGAAGCACTTTCCTAAGGGTAAAAAGCGGTTGTGCAGTTTGCAAATGCGGCACTTAAATGTGCATGTAAAAATACAATCACTTTACCATGTTCGGGTTGCTAGAGAATTGTTCTGAGGTTTATTAAGTGTATGTTCTATATCATTTTTATAAGAATAAATACATTTTGGATTGAATTCATATATTTCCATTCTTATCTTTGGAGTAATGTATAGCGCAGTTCAGATTTCAATGTACGGTTGTGCTCAATTCGTTTTTATACACATATAGTGAATACTGAGTTAAAAAAAATTGTATTAAGAATATTATGTAATGCTTGAATTTGCTGTTTATTTTGTGTCTTTCTGAAATTTTTTTCAGAAAAAAAGTGACATTTTCATTTGCTATATGGGTGTGTCTTAACAGCTGAAGGGTGTGATTTCTCACATTATCAGCACATTATTACACAAGATTTTGTGGTGTCTTCATCTGTTCTCTTGCATCTGTGTAATTCCATTGTAGATTATTGTTTTAATTCTTTTGTTAAGAACTTTAGTTAATTTCTAGTTGCTTAATGGAATCCAGCATACATAATGGTCCCATAGCTTATCTTCTTTTTCCAGAAGACTGGTGTTCTTTAATTGGCAGACATGGTTTTCATGTGTGTTTGACTTGTACTGTAACCCCGTACTAAAATGAAAAATTGATTTTTGCAGAAATGCTTTACATTGTATCAAAATAATTAATTACATGATCATTTAAAAGTTACTCTGTGCATTGATGCATTGTGGAATGTAAGATTCATATGTTATGTTTTTAAACCTCCGTGGTAGAGATATGGTTCTATGTTCCTGTTAGCTATGTAAAGAAAAATCTTTTCTTATTCTTTTATGATCTCCAGTAGATTTCTTTAAAAAGGTCCTTTAAATGAAGTTGTTGATTTTTATGGGGTACAGCTTTTATTTAACTGGCTGACATTTCATTATTCTAACCAATTTAACCTCCCATTCCTTATGGTGAGATATAAATAATATCTTGATGCATAACAGTTCAATTCAGACCTCAGTTTTCAGCTTGTGTCTTTTTTTCTGCTTTTTTCGGGGGGGGGGGTTGAGGAGTGAATAAGAAAAAACAGGGAAAATATTTTGGGTCTATTAATCGTATGCTGCTGAGATCAGTACAGGGACATGTCTTCTGATGTGCGCTTGCATGTTTGAAGTGCTGAGTTGGTTTTTTGAAACACTTACAACCCTCCTTGATGATGTATGGCATTTTGTCCACACATTTTATTGGCTTGACTTACTTTTTTTTTTTTTTCTCTCCCCAGCACCAGCCAGCTTCCCTGTGCCTAGCCCGAGCCCTAACATGGCCTTTCCTGCCCCAGGGGGAACCATGTACCTCACCACCTCCACTGGTTACCCCTACACATACCACAATGGAGTGGCATACTTTCACAGCCCCGAGATGAATCCTGCAGCTCACCACTGGCCTGTGAGTTGCCACAGCACATACAGCATTGTAATACCACTAAGCCCTTCGAGGCTTCCCTTAGAGATCACATTAACTGTGAGTCTTTAGCAAAGCAAAACAAGGTTGTTTATTCTGGTGTGGTCGGCAAACACGATAATTTAGCTTAATATAACCATGGCAGTCTACTGCTCCAAATTCCCCTTATTACAGAAACAATAAACAAACATGGCTCACTCATTGGTCTATTTAAATATCTAAGCTTGGAGACCACCATGTCTGTAAAGCACTGAGGAAGCTATAGCCTTCTTTAATAATAATAATATTAACTTGCATGGTTGTTGTCCGAATGATAAATGTGGGTCATGCCACATTGTCTTTGAAATACTGTAATGTTGTCTGGCAGAGATTGATTAAATTTCCATTTTAACATAGAAGCAGCTGATGTAAGAGCTTTGCCAAAGGCTATGGCTGTATTTTTCATCTTGTAATATTAACAGCAGGATGCCTTTATGTCATTCAGGATTCTCTTTTCCAATAGAGTAGTTTTGCCTGTCTGTTACGCTTTCTTGAAATTAAATGGCATTTCAAAAACGAAATGTTGGATGGAAGTCTGCCACATAGGTTGGACAGACACAGCACAGCAGGATTCAGACAAAGGATTTTGTGAAAAAGGCAGACGTATAACTATTTAAAAGAAATTGCTGTAAATATGTGCCATGTGCCTTGTGCTTCCTGGGATAAGCTCCAATCTCTGCAGTTCCCTGTACTGGATTTGTGATTGGAAGGTGGAGGATAAATAACTTAAAGAAATGCGGGTGTTTCCTAATCCAGCAAATCCATGTACATAACATAATCCCTGAATCCTCCAGGCTGACCCTCTTTAAACTCTCACAGGGTGACTAGATCAAAGTGAACACAAGAATCGTCCAAATCTCCTGCCACCTCAAAAATGTTCTTAAAAATGCAGCATTCCATTTTACTGAAATGGCATGCATAATCATAGGGTTCAGGTGGATTTTTACTTTTATGTTGATGTATTATAACTGTAACATTTAATGGGGCAGCATGTTCATTCTTTAGGTACAATGACTGTTACTTCTGTGCAGTTTTAAGTCTGAATTCTGTCAGTAGTTTGAAGTATGCAGGTGTTTCATTATGTTGAAGTGCATCTCATGCTAATCTGGGTTTGTGTGTCACAGCCGCAGTCAGTTTCTGGATCTCCGGTCATGGTTACCCACCCCCCCCCAGCAGTCTACCCCCCACCCACCTTCCATCCCTACCAGGTTTGCAGTTTGCATGCTTCCCACCTTATTTATTACTCTAATCAATGTGAGGCATGTTCTGTCTCCTTTTGAGCCCGAAAGGAAGTGAATTATTTAGGTTATTGTTAATATATACACTACTGTAATGCTTTCATAATTATTTGCTGAGGCAAAAGCTTTAACCAAAACTCATGAGCCAGCTTTTGGTCTTGCCTGTTGCCCATTTTAGCTTCATCAGAACAATTTAAGTTGGGTACATTCCTCAAGGGTACCATCAGTGGGTCCTTTTTTAGACTGTGCACCCGTCCTGTGTGGGGGAGCCTAAACACTGAGCTGCCCTTTGTGTCTGTCCCCCAGACACCAGCCCATTGTGTTACCGGACTAGTGCAGTGGAATATCCCCCAAGTAAGAGAGCCTTGTGTGTATGACCCTGATTCTCTGTGTAAGAGAGCGATGACATGTGCATGATAGTTGGTCTGCAGTTTTGTCCAGCTTTGCTATTGGGTGAAACGGTAAGGCTGCCGTGAGACATGAGAGCATGCTAATCTCTCGCACGTTTCTGTGTGTTAGTGCCCAGTCCCCAGCAGTCCCCTGCTCTATGTCCAGCCTTCGGAGCTGCTGTACCAGCCAGTTGAGTTGGCGTCTGATGGAGGTTGTGTTCTCCCTTCATTGACCCTTCTGGAGGCGACCACTGCTGAGGTACTTCAGGAGGCTTTGTGATGGAAAGACTATTACCTTAAGTCGGAATGCAAGAATACATCCATACAGGGAAAAATAAAGAATTGTTTGTTGTTTCCAGTTAATTTCTGTTTCTGTTTCAGATTTGCAGATATTAAGTGTTGCTTGAGATATTCGAATCTCATTGAAACAATTTCTCCTCTGTGTATTACATAGTGGATGTTCATTGTAATTTCTACTAAATAAGTTGAAATTACTAGGCCTATTGATATAATCTTTCAGTACATCTTGTGTAAAATATTGATTAACGTTTTTACATTAGGATGTATCTGGACTACATTAGGTTCTATACTTTGGACTTGGTTGTCTTTTCTTGCCCTCCTGCTCCTTGACAAATACAGGATAGGTCTTTTTTTAACGGCTTGTCTTCTAACTGCATTGTCATGGCAGCCCTACACTGATCACATGGTGCAGCCAACCTATCACCAGGTGTATGCCCAGAGCCCCGGGGGAGTGGCACCTCCTGCCATTCAGCAGGAGATGGGAAAGGTCAGAATTCATCTTTGGTTCCAGACCTTGCCAGTTATTTCTACATATTAACATGGAAGTATAGTGTTGTTGCTATGTAGTAATATGGCAGTGCTGTATAGTAAGTAATTCCGGTGGCCATTCTCTTTGTTTACTTCTTTTCCTCATATTAAACTGGAGACATGGCTGGACCTAAGCAGCCACTCTTTTGCTCATCTCCAGGAGCAGCGCTATCCCTCCCTTCGGCGAGGGTTTCCCCATTCCCCGGTCAGCCTGAAGACACGCCACAGTCGCAGCCCCCACTACACTCACCCTCGCAAGGAGTACCGCACTGACATTACTGCCCTGTCTCCCCAGCCCAGTATGGAGTCCCTCAAGTAGAGCAGCCAGGTCTGGTTTGCTTGTGTGCCTTGGGCCCAACCTCCCAGAGGAGCCTGCTCTGTAGACTGCAGGCAAGCCTACTATGTAAAACACAACCTCCTCTACTGCCTGGTATCTACCAGGAAGCACATCATCACACTTCCGGCGTTTATTCCCTCAGAGCAGCTCAGGGTTACCCTGTCACACCCCATTAAATGTAATACAGCAGATGGTGGTTAATTAATTGCACACCCAGGTTTTTCACTCTAGACTAGTATCAGAGTTCTGATAGACGCTGCATCTGTTTGCCATCTGATATTAATACTAATCACTACAAATACATGCTTATTTTAATATTGCATTTTTAAAAAGCATTGTTAGGAAACAAAAAAACGGGTCACTATTCACCAATAGTGTCTACTCACGATGACCAGATTGCTCTTGAGTGCTTCACCCACCTGCAGAAGTGGCACAATGGCAGAAAAGCCACAACATTCATAGCGCTGAGAGAGACTGAAATAAACCCTTAGGCACTGTACTTTCAGGAACAAATTCCAGAATTTTAGACCTGAACTTGAGACATAGTGACAGAGAAAATAGTAAAATATTTACACCAATACTGAAGATACACGGAGAATAATGAATGAATGAGCATATTGTAGTTGAGACAGATTTGTATTTGAGACAGGCTTGAACCTGAAATGGGAAAATGCTTCAGAGCTGCCTCCAATATACTGACCTGGCCTGACTGTCAAATAATTTGCATTTCCTTTTATAGGTCCAGTTGTTTTGTAGTATACTACTGTGCTAAAGCAGAGCAAAGCTTGGTATTTTTTCATTCATTTTTATTTTTAAATCTAAAATTAAAACTGTTCAGAATTTTTTTTTGAGAATGGAAAAACAAAAATTTAAAGGAGGTTTTGAAATGTGCCAAAAAGTCAAGGCTGTCCTTG
Organism: Petrocephalus sullivani; assembly: GCA_026780845.1. Taxonomy (NCBI): domain Eukaryota; kingdom Metazoa; phylum Chordata; class Actinopteri; order Osteoglossiformes; family Mormyridae; genus Petrocephalus; species Petrocephalus sullivani. The sequence goes on from JAODKM010000001.1 coordinate 33,146,354, forward strand.
AAACAAAAACAAAAACAATTGGCCTTGAAGTTCCATTGCAAGGCAGAAGGAGCTTTTCTTCAGTTCACATATTTGACACCAGGGGGCGGTGCCTCATAGGTCTTTACTTGAAAGTAAAGAAAACGTTGCAAAGGAAAACACCAGTATAGGCCTGCTGGGAAGGTAACATGGTCCTGCCTGTATTTGTAGTGTATGTGGCCAAAGTTTGGGGCAGAGAGAACTAGCCTGGTATGAGATCTGGTTTCATGAATTCCACATCTGCACTCCTCAGGCACTTCATTTCTGCTGCTGCCTCTGAGCAGAACCTGGCTGCCTAGTTACCACAGATGCCAAGCTTGACAGATGCAATTATAGACCCAGACAGTGTAACTTTCTGAACACTGTAGTCTGTGGTGTACTGTTACCTCCTGTATGCAGAGTGTGATTAGCATATTAATTTGCTGGAATGGCACCAGCTGTATCCTATTTATACCTGTCTTTGATTTTTCCTCAGCAAATGTAATAGGACAACTTCACTTCATGTGGAAATTGTTATTATTGTTGTTATTACAGAGTGAGTAGGAGCCAAGAAAGTCAGGATTTTGGGCACATTCTGGTCAATCGAGGCATTCCTGCTAACTCATACACCAGTTCTTATTGTTCCTCCCGTCTGCTTGTTCAGTTCCTCCCTTGCAACCCTATAACATATTAGTTTGGGGATCCAAAGTGTACACTTAATTTGCTGGACCCTTTGTAAATGCAATAATGTACATAAAAGATGGTGAGCAAAACTGTTACTTTTTCCCTGGGTGAAAACTGCACCTGTGCAGGAGAAAGAAGATTCTCAAGCATAAGTCTTCACATATCAGAATTTCTCAGATGCATAAATATTTTTTGTATTTTGTCTTTGCATCTAAGGAATGGGTTTTTGCTATTATAAAAAAAAGTAGAACTCTGGATTTTGCAAAGGGATCTTTCAGTTTTCTAGGCACAGCAAATACGTATGTATTTTTCTGAAAGAGTAGTTTACGTGATGTTTACACTGGCAGATACTGAATCACAGTGGATTTGTCAAAGATAAACATTTGCCAGATTTTTATATTAAACATCCAAATTTATTCTTTGTTTTTTCACAAGCCAGAATTGTATACAGTGTTTGCTCTGTTCGCTAGATACTAGTGTTTCTCTTGGTAAGTTTTACAGCTTCTCTCGGCAGGACAAAATTTTCACTTATTGTTTGAAGTGTTTTTTTTATACAGTAATGATGTGATTATTTACTTTCAACACTGAAAGGACATAAAAAGAGCAGCAGGGTGAAAACTGTCAGTGGTTACTGTCCGGATAGTTTATTTTTTATTTTTTTGTTTTTATCTTGGCAGTATACCTTGCCAGCTGGGCAGTTGGGCTGCTCCGTCATGTATTTCTGCTATCTGAGTGCAATGGCATGTATTTAAGTCTTGAACCTCACCTTGAAGACTTATTTGAATTATTCAGTTTTGTGATACAGTAAAATGTGATTTATTTAAAATGCTGAGTTTCACAGAAAATTGTGAGATTCTTTCAGAAACATTCTTAGAGCATTTCCCCTGGGACTGTTGAGTGAATCCATTGCTGTTTCTATTAATTTTATTAATCATTACATGGTATTAGTTTAAAATAGCTCTCATAGAGTTTGGCACTGAAGTTTTCTCTGGTACTCTGGCACTGCTTATTGCCGGGGCTGGTTATTTTTTTTTTTGTGCAATTCATCTATTTTTTTTTTTTAAGTATATTTTACTATGGTGTCATTCAATTCGCAAAAATAAATGTATTCGATTTTTGATTTAAGTTACCATATCAGTAACACTGTTAATGTAGACCTGGTCTCTGCGTTTGTTTCTAAAAACTCAAGGAAAGTGCATCAGAAAACAGGCCTTTTAGATTTTATATTGGTTTAAGTTGTTTTATTAAAACAATGGTTGTAGGTTTATTCATGTACTTGAAGTTGCAAAAGTTCTTTTGGAATTGATTTTGGTTGGTTGTGTTTGTCTAATACTAACATTAGAAGTTGTGTTTTAAGTGCCTGGGCATTTGCTCACAAGCTGCAGGAGATTAGTGTATTTAAACATTTTGTATTGAGTCGTAATTTTTCCTTAATCTGCCTTGAATGTACCACGTGTCATTTTAGTGCATCAGTTATAATGAGAGTGTGTTATGTTGGCTAAATGTACTATTAAGGACTATTAAGGATCTTATTTAAAATTCATCACCCACTCACTCTAATACCTGTATGTTTTTCTATTGCAGCTTTAGCCTAATGTACATCATAACTGAATGTGAATTTATTTACTCATCTGTGGGTACCTGTCCTTGTCCTTCTGCCCCTGACCCAAGCAGGTGGTCAGCAGTGACCACACATTCAGTCGGAGCGGCTTGTTTGCAGCTTGCTCATGAATAACCAAAAAAGTAGGCTGTTTTGTATATAGTTTTATATTGATGGGAAACTTTTACATTTTGTATATGTGTTTCTATTCTAAACTTTATATTTTTACTGCTTTACAAATTGTTCTTGTTAATTTGAATCCTTTGTATTCTCTGTTGCTTTTTGTGCACTGTTTATAAATACAGGTAGATGTTCCCGATGGGGCTGAGGGGTTGGTATACCAGAAAATAAAAGTGTTGCAGCTTTACAACAGTAGTATTTTATTTCTTGTTATTATTTTGGAGATTGTTAGAAGACGATGCAGGATTTAGTCTTCAGTCTTTCTGTGTGCAGTTAGGTGAAATCTGTTTCTGAATTGCGCTTAGTGTGTGATTGCATGTGAATGCATGGCAGACTGGCATCCCATGGCCTTGTGCCCTGGACTCTCTGGAAAAGGCTCCAGGCTCATTCTGCCCTTGCACTGGATGAGACGTTATGGAAGATGGGTGGATGACTATATTTTATGGGAAGGGTTTTTTTTTTGGTAAATTTCTGGCTATGCACTGAGTGCTTGTTGAGCGATCCAAGCGGCATACTGCTTGGTAGGTTGATACCATGGGTGTAGGTGTACGTAACTGCTCTGTGGTGATGAAGAACAACCAAACTAAGCAAAAGTAGGTGGGATTAAAACAAGGCATGTTCTGTTCTGACGGGATGCTGACATTTGTTACATGTCTAAACAGCTGATTCCGGAGGAGCTAAATTCTCCCATGTCACTGCTGCTGTCCTTGTGTGGTCTCTGCAATTATGGATGATGTATTACTGCATCAGACATGAATGAGACAGGTGTGAATAGCTGGTTATTGTTTTAGGCTAGAAACATTCATTCATCGTTATTCATGCCTTAACTTTAGATTTGCTGTCAAGTAGAAGAATAAAATGTTTAGTCCTTTGTGCATTTCGTTTCCATAACCTCATTGCCACCGCAGTCCTGAAGGTGTAAAGAATAATTTTGATTATAAATATTTAAAAATAATATTTATGTTAATTTGGAAAAATGTACAACTCAATTAAAAACATTTAATATGTAATAACGATAGTAATCCATTTCAGATAATTCAGAAGCTTCATAATGATATTACATTGTAGAAAATATAATCTGCTGTCACATTTCTCCGTTACATTTGTCGATGCTAAATCATTTTGTCCGAGCTTTGAGTTGTTCTGCCTACTTGGGAAGACTCATTCACGGGAGCGAGCTCGCTTGTCAGATTTTTGTTTTCCTATGTTGCAGGAATGACTGAATACGCGCTTTAACTGCTAAGTTAACAATACGTTTAGTTAAATACAACGGTACTACCGCAAAGCTATACGTTGTTATTGCGAGTAACCTCGGTTACTCGCCATCAGCGCCGCGGCGGCGAGCGAAATCGTTGCCTCGCTTGGCTTCATCACCATCATTTCCACCCCCACCAAAGAGTATAAGGTATTGCGCGTTTTCCTTCCTTTTTCGAAGCCTAGTCGGAATAAAGAAGTCGCCTAAATCGATCGTCCCCCTTCCCCATTCCTACTTTAACAAGTCTGTCAGAGACTTCGTAGCGCTGCATTTATTTTTAACAGATGTCTGGGGAGTGTGCCTTGTGGGATTTTTTTTCATCGTAGACAGACATTGAGACAACTTATACGTATGATGTCAGTTTCTTTGTCCTTTATGCGTACTTTAAATGATAAAGTTTTGCTTGGGGGTATTTTACTGCTTAGGGAAAGTCGACATCTGGATTTTCATTAAGACATCTTGCAAAAAACAGCGTCTAGCGCCGCTCGCAGTGTCCGGAGGAGGTGGGCGCACATCATCCTCTGCTTGGAGACCCCGAGTCGGGGAGGTGATCCCAGTCGCCCCGGGGACGGAGCGCAGCTCCTGCGTCTGCGTGGCGCGGAGGAGCCCCCCAGGGCGCGGCCTGTGCCCGCCGGAGCTGCCACCGCGATGGGCTGCGGGCTGAGCAAGCTGGAAGACCGGGAGGACAGCAGCCCCGGCAAGATCTACTCTACGCTAAAGAGGCCCCAGGTGGAGACCAAGAGCGACGCCGTGTATGAGTATGTGCTGCTGGACTTCAGCTTGGAAGGTAGGCGCCGCGTAAGCTTTCTTTCAGGGAACCCATTTGGAGCTTTGCTGAAGGGTGCGTTTTCGTGCGCGTAAAGTTCAGTAACGTAAAAGTAAAGTTGATTAAACCAAACAACGTTATTGTGCATTTATAAAATATAATTAATAATATTCTGAATTTGTCTTAATCTTGTATCCTGTTGTTTATGTTTTACGTAGTTTTTTTGTCATTTAACGGAAAAGTGTTGCAGCCAGAAACAAATGCTACTTGATTGGTATTTCTGAGAAAGTGAACCCACATTTGGAACAGTTTATGGGTAAGGTTATTGAGAAAATGATGCCTCATTAAGTCTCGTAGCAACGGAACCGTCGTGTTCCCGAAGAGAAAAATAGGTCAGTCAGTATCCGTCGTGTGTGTGTGTGAGTGCGCGCGCGCGCGCGCGGCTTTATAATTATTACAGTGTGGGGACCCATATCCCGACAATGTGATGATAACCTGATACTTTTTACCTTGCGCGGACATTTTTTCAGTCCTCACAAGGATAACTTCAATTATATAAAAATCTGTGTCCGCAGTCAAAAAATTAAAAATGCCATAAGTCTCATATTTCGTTTGGTTATTTATAGTCAAGGTTAGGGCTGGGTAGGGGTTAAAGGTGTCATAGTTGGGATCAGGGTTATGCCCATAGGAATGAATGGAGTGTCCTCGTAATGTTAGGAATACATGGACTCCCTGCGCGCGCGCGTGTGCATGCGTGTGTGTGCGCGCGAGCGAGCGATGGATTCGAAAACGTCCTGCTGAAGAATAGACGTACAAGTAGCGTTATCTATCCACACTTACAAAACATATGATTTATATTTAAACTAAATATATTGTTAAAGCAAACCACATAATACGTGTATATTAAATGTCGTCTCTATAAGACAATGTATTGTGTCACGCAAAGTATGTTTTGATTCAGTCTCATCATAATGTTAATATTGAGCATTTTTATGGGTTATCATTTTAACTTGCATGACCCATTTTCGGAGTAAATGGAGAGACTGAGGTAACCATTTTATAGCACTCAGTTTCCCAAATTGTGTGACCGCTTAATCCTTTGAGCATCTGGACATCATCTTGGAAAGACATTGCGGTGTGTTTGTCTAAGTGTTTGTCTAAAATATGATTAAAGAATGATTTGGCCAGTAGAGGACTTTGCATCTTTCAGTGTGCTTTAGTCCATTTTCCTGGAATTCTTCTGTTGTTACTGTTTGTGATAATGTCTACAGCCTTGTCAGTGCTCTGATGATTAAAGATCATATATCAATCACTCGGGTCACATGACACACAGCGTGGAATCTGACAGATTGCACTGCTGATAGTAAGTTCCATAGGTGACCCAAATTATTTGGCTATTTCCATTTCTGGAAGCAAGATTTTAAAAAATCATGTAACACTGATTCCCGAATCACTTTACCTTCCTGAACCAGCCTTGATGTTACAGTGTTAATGAAAGAGTCCCATGTTATATGTCCTAATTTCAGTTCCTTTACAAAATGATAGCAGAACTGATGATATAAATGACCTGAAAGTCTATTCCAGTCTTTCCTATTCAACACACTTCACATTATAATATAGAGGTGTATATTTTTCCATGAGATTCTAAAGCCTGTCAGTCATGTTATTCACATGACAGTCACATGGTGCCCGTAAACAGGCCTATGACAGCCTGAATATAATAAAATGATTTGGAGGTGACCTTTGTTTGAATTTGAATGTCTAAATGTTACTGGTTTTCACTGTTACATTGCGTGCCTGTTGTCTATTATTTATTTGTATTGTACTGTACTATCACACTATTATACTGTTAGTTTGTACTGGGTGTGGCTGGACATTACCCAGCATTCCGGCGCTCCTGTCGCACATAGCCAATAGAAGTGCTAGAAACTTGAATCTCAAGGCAGAACAAAAGTTTGTCTTTGTATATCAAGCCTCCTCATATTTTGAGGAGACAGTCACCAATTCTGCCACTTTGGCGTATAATCGGAAATGGCTATGTATAGCTAAATATGAAAAATGCAGACATTAATAAAACTGAAGGAGGCTTAGTTGTTATTATGTGGAGAGCTGGATTTTGGCATGTCCTGTTCAAACTGTAAAATATTTCCCTACTTTGTAGCTTGGACGTGAAGCCATGAATGCAGCATCAGTGCTATCCAGGTCTGTCTTTACACACTCCTGCTAGTCCTAAAGCAGGAGTGACTGCCAGGGACTGGAGTCCAAGTTTATAGTAGCTAATATATAATGATCTGATTACAGATTCACTGTATGGAAAGTGAATTAATACAGGACCAGTTTAAGGGTAATAGTGGAGGGGGCAGGAGCCTGATGGCCTTGGAACAGATGAAATGCACTTTCTCAGGACCTTCAGGCACCCAGTAAAATTACTTTTAAAATTCTGAGAACAGTTAAAGAACCTGTTCATTTTCTTTGCTTTATGCTTGCACCTTGGGAGCAGCGTAGGTAGAATCACTGGGCGAATTCTAGTCGTGCTAGTTACGTGTCTGGAACTGGTGTCTCATCCAGCCTTGTACCCTGTGCTGCCCCGGACTTTCCCCACTTCCCCCTCCATATGTCTGTGTGATTCGTCTGCGGTGATATTGATGCATTTCCCTCCCCCGCTATCGCCCAGGCGGTGGGATCTCTGCTGCAGCCCTCGGTAGCAGAATGCTCTGGTCAGTGCACTTGGCCTTTGGGGCCCGGGCCACTTTCCTGTGGGAGCCCATGGCAGGAGAGGCTCAGGCTGGAGCTCCGCAGCAGAGCAGCACTGCCCCTCACTCCTCCTGGGTTTCCTCCTTGTCTCTCTCTGCTCCTCCCCAGGCGCCCGTCCCACCGTGCAGGGTCTGGAATCCTTGTGCGATTTACCCAAAGCCCTGGAAGCGTACTACACCGAGGGCTACACACTGGCCGCGCTGCACCCCGTTGTCCTGTCTGTGGGACGTTCTGGTGCCCTGCCTCTCAGCCTGCGGTACCGGGCCATTCTGACTCGCCCTCGGACAAGGTGACTGACCGGCGCCACCTAGGCATAAGTGTGACGCTTTCGGACCTGCTCTCATACCTCGTGAACTGGGGAGTTACTGAGCCATAATTAGCCAGGGAGGGCAACATGGGAGCACAGGAAAATCTCTCAGTAGCCCCTCTCATGTCTGAATTGTTTAAAAATAAATATGAAGACAGCTGTGGTCCCATACACGGTTATAAGACTGAATCAGCATCGATACAGGACTGATGATTCTATCCAGCAGACGTAGTTGCCTTGGACTTTGTTTTCTGTGGAAATTTTTCACTGTCTGGCATGTAAACGTCAGAGAGTATTCCCACAGAGAGCAGCACTGCCAGAAGTGACCTGTCTAGACATCTCCACTCCATACTAGGCGTCTTGCTGTAGCTGAGCTAACATCGTCTATCTCCATTCCATCCATTTGTCCATCCGTGTCCTTCTCCATGCTCACACCTCTCAGTGTTCATCCACACTGCCCCCTGCTGCCATAACCCCAGAACTGTACTCCCTGATGTCAGCTCACTCTTCATTCATCTCAACCACCAGAGTTACATGGGCTGAGCGACTCTCCTGCTAACCCCTCTTTCTGTCTCACTCAGTAAGAACGTGCTGCCAGTGTGCCACCGGGCCCCTGTGCTGAGGGCAGAGGAGTGGCCCCTCCCAGGAGACTCCTTGACGGCTGACACGATACAGGCTTTTATTGACAGGGTAAGCCCATCTGACCAGTCCTGCCACATCCATGTAGTCTAACGCAGAATCCCTGAACCCGGTCCTCGGAGTTTGGAGGAAGCCAAAATGTGGACCGTCCGGGGGTCTCTGAGGACCGGGTGGGAGAACCCCGCACTAACAGCCTCACTGCTCCCATCTTTCCCACACTTTCCTCGTTGAGTATTGGGTCTTCAGCCCGTTCCTCAGCTGAGTTTTTCTGCTGCCTGTCAAGCTAGTTCTTTCATCGTTCTTCCCTTCTGTCAGGCGGGTGGTTTTATCACTGAGGCCCCAGCTTCTCTGAATCTCTCGGCCCCTCCCAGGTGGCTCGATGCGCACGTGGTGGCTTGAGGTTCGTGGGCTCACTGCTGCAGCAGGCAGGAGGACGGTCGCTCGGCAGCGATGGCCAGAGCTGCGTGTCCCCTGCCCAGACACCCAGCGAAGACCCGGGCATGGAAGAGACCAGGAGCACCAGTCCTGGTAAGAAGACCATCCATATGCCCAGGAAAATCTCCTCTATTGTTGGGTCTTGTGTTTCACCATTAAATTAATGGTCTATGCTGCCTACTTGCTCGTAAGGGACAGTGTGTGTCATGCAGGGATGCATTACAAATTTCCTCAGGCCTCCACAGTCACTGGTTAAGGGAACTGTGTTACAGGTGGGCAGAGGTTACAGCTTTTGAGTCATCATAATGGTCCGGTATTTGTAACCTTGGGCAAATTACCCTCTATTGTCCTAGTCAAAATACACAACTGCATCTCAAGTCATGTGTCTGTCTACAGTGGATATACCGTATATTCCGGCGTATAAGACGACTTTTTAACCCATGAAAATCTTCAGAAAAGTGGGGGGGTCGTCTTATACG
>JAODKM010000001.1:33179409-33206995 GCA_026780845.1 Petrocephalus sullivani
CCTTGGTCTTCATGCTGTCACTTGCTCGGTGGTAGCCCTTACTTAGGGGTGTTGCACTGGTGTTGACTCTGGGGGCTGTCAGAACAAATGTGTATATATATACTGAGATCATTTGACACTTAGACTGCTCACAGGTGGATCTTATTTAACGAGTTAAGTGGCTTTGGAAGGTGGTGGTTGGGGCTTTAAAGCAAAGGGGGTGAAAACATATGTACGCACCACTTTTCAGTTTTATATTTTTTAGAATTATTTAAAAAAAAAATCCCTTTTAACTTCATTGATCTGTAGTTTTTTTGTAGCATAAAATCAAATTGAAAATCCATTAAAATTCCAGGTTGTAAGGGAACAAAATAGAGAGAATGCCAAGGGGGGTGAATACTTTTGCAAGGCACTGTATAAAAACCAGGGGCCTGACCTCTGAAAAGAAGTTGTGCTATAAATATAATTTTTTTGTATAATCAAAGTATTGTCATTGTTTTATACACTTAAATGATACTGCCCATTAGTTAGAACAGGGTTTACCCATTTTACAATGTGATAGTCATCACTACCACGTGAGCAAGAAATAAATGTTGTAATATTTTGTAATTTAGTTACAGAGCCGTATAGCAGGCAGAGACATTTAATGGTATAAAAATACTTGAAGCCATGCAGTCTTAATACAACTTCACCCATAAACACTCAACACCTTGACATGCATGAAAAACAATGTCTGTCTCACCTGTTTTAAAACCATATGTACACAGTTTAAAACTACATAAATAATGATACGAATAAAACATGAATATTAAAAATATATCTGCTCTTAAAAAGCACACAGCAGTGGGTGCATAACAGGATCTGTTGGTCCACAGACTCATAGTGATATGTTTCATACACAATTTCTACAGCCATCATTTGGACCCTCTGTGCTGAGAGACAGCTCCCAGGTGACTATGAGCAATGGCAAAAATAATATTGCACACTTTAAAAACACCAGTAAACCTTTCCACGGAAATGAAGAGTGAGCACTGAATTGGAAATTCCAACCTGCATCTCGTTATGGGTCAGTTTGAATTTCATAAAAGGTAAGAACTAAACAAAACTGACGCTAAACTGCATTTGTAACCTCAGCTGGCAGTATCAGCATGAATTCCCGTATCACAACACACCATCCAAACCATTTCTGATCAACATCCTTTCCCTTGTCTTTCCTATTGGTCACATTTAAAGCATCTCCCTGCTCTTACCTAGTTTATTCATGCTGCAGTGATGTAAGTGTTAAATGTAAAGCATTATTGAGATTTTCACAATGCCCTCTAGATCATTCAAAAAACATTCCATAACCTAGCCAGGAATATCCTGTTGTATATCATCCTATATTTCTTAAAACACTGTTAGTTTGTATGTTTTAGGCACACTACTTAAGGTCTCAGAACTGGAGTAGGCACAGAACTGGAGTGCTGTTTCACCTGCAGCTGAAGGCACGGCATCGACGCCCGATGGCCGGAAAGGGCAAAGTCTTCCAGGGTGTTGAGAATGGGGGCTCCATAATTGCAGCCAGGTGGCGTTGCTGGAGCATCACCTGCTTCAAGAATCCGAGAATGCAACCTAGCGGACGGTTCTCTATGGAACACGATTAAATAATCAAAACAAAAAATAAATTTAAAAGCTCCAATGATCCTTACTCCAAAACCGTATGGTTGCTCTGGAATATGGAGCCCCATCTCCATCCACCCTCTATGCCTTGCAATTAAGCCCTTTTTCCAAAGTTCGAGCTGGGCAGGTGGGGTTACGTATGATGGACCTCATGGAACATCAGCTCCCGTGGTATACAGGTTTCTGCGCCGTACAGTTCAAAGGCCCGACGCTCAAAGGCAGACACCATCTGCTTGGCGACCTCGTCGAAGAAGACCGTAGCCAGCTGAGAATGTAGGAGGGACCGGAACTCAAAGGAAATCTAGAGCAAAAAAAATAACAATATATGAGGGGGACTCAGAAAGTGGGAGGCTGTTATGTAACTGGTGGTTATTACACAGGTTAGATCAGGTCTAGAGGTCTAGAAACACTCTAGGTCTCTAATGTGCAGAAGACCACACTTAAACTCAAAAAAGGCTCGTGATTTAAAGTAACAATTAACACCCTTACTGATGCCTCCATAAAGATTGAGTGATACTGAAAAGAAGGCACAGACAACAGCAGTTGTTCATTAAATCAACCCTGCACTGACCTGCCCAACATAATGGCAGCACATGCCTGCCCAATGGGAAAAGTATTCAACACTCACGGCAAAGTCCAATGTACAAGTCCGTGGGTAGCCTGGGAGTCCTGGGCTGAAGCGCCACACTGTCTCCAGATGGTTGAAGAGTTTTCCATCTGAGCAGGAGGCCTATTAGAAGGAAAGAGGGCTGAGGACGAGAATCCTTGACAGCATTTCATGGATAACGGATAAGCATACAGATAACCACCCATACCAATTCATCACAGTAGCTCACCTTGACTAAATGTGGGCGGACCATAGTGACCAGTGAGGTATACCTTTCCACAACTGGGGGGAAGCCAACCTCCAGCTTGGCCTTGCAGAAGCCGGACCGACGGAATATCACGTCTGAGTGCTTACACCACGGCACAAAGTGGAGGTAATCCTCTACTCCTGCCACAACATCATACATCTCCTGCATGGAGTACCTGTCAGCAACAAGGGGATGCCTCGTTATATTTTGAAAGCATACAGTGTCAGGCTTTAAGAAAGCTTTGTGAAAGGGCATTTGTTTTGCTTTCCTTCTTATACGTTTGACCTGCATAAAAACACCTAACTGCTTTAAGATTACAAACAAGGCTTCATTCTACTTTTTTAAAAACAAGACTCCATCAGTGATTTAAAATCCACATTCTAGAATTTTACTTAATATTGTGTAGTAATGAATAAAGTTTTGGGGAAATGCAGTTTAATCAGTGGGAAAGAACTTAAACATTCTTCTCATAACCTCAAAAATCTTGAAATCTCCCAGCTAGTATACATTTCACACCACTGTATTATGAAATGTGCTCAGCCAGTGCGTCCCAGACTACAGCACATCCAGAATGCAGTGCGAGGTGCTGGCAGCCAGCAGCGTCAGGCGCTGGTCACAAGCAGTACCAGGCCATGTTTATCACTCACCCAATGATTCTCCGCTCACTGTACTCCTTCCTTTTATTGAAGGATGCAGCCAAGTTGAAGAGAGTGCGAGTATGGGGCGGCAAAGGGGGGCGCAGAGCCACCCTCAGCAGAGGCAGGCCTCGGGTCAGTAGAACGCCACAGGAAGACAGATGTCTGGCACAAAACACAAAGAAAGAAGTAGAAGTAGGGACTCGAAACCACTGGGTTGTTTGGCTACGCCTGGGGAGATGCCAAACTGCAAAGCTTTTAAAAAGATATTTCACCTAAAGTACAAGTAAAATATCTTGTTTTATAATTATAAATAATAGTTATATTATTTATAATTGCTGAAAAGCTTCTTCTATAGGTAAGTAATTCCAAGTAATTCAACAGTAACTACCCAGGTTTAAATTTCAATTGTCCCTACTATTAGACTGCTGAGCTATATCAATAATTAAAAAAAAAAAACTGAGGAAATACACTGTTACACAAAGCAGTGGAAAAAGACAGACAGCCATCTAAATGCCTCAGGATAAATTCCCCAGATTGACCAGCCATTACAACTCAGATGCTACATTCCAGGCTAAAGAGCAACAAGAAGTACAGGTTCAATGCTGTGGAAAAGGAAGACACTGGTGATCAGGAAGGGAGGCGAGCAGAGCAGCTACCACCAGCGGCACTTCCCATCTGACAACAATTTACCAATCAGGTCTTGCAACCACAATGGGTGCAGGTAACCGAAAATATCACCTCAGGGACACCAAACACATTGCAAACGCCATGTACAAGAAAAGCAGGTGGTCCAGAAGGTCAGCATTACTGGGCTATTACCATTTGCCAGTCAGTAGACAATACATACAAACATACATAACATACCACATTGTAAGGCAATACACTTACAAATATTCAACATAAGCATTCACAACAGCTAACAAAATATTTCAATGTGTAGGGAATCTCTGAATTAGCACAAGCCCTTCTCCTACCCTGCAATTAAATGTGAACAATTTCAAGGAAATGTATTGTCTTTAGTACATGTCAGACTTTGTAAGCAGCAGTCTGACTCTTGTGGGTTTTAGATCTGGTCTGTTTATGCCAGAGCCAAATGTGCCATTAGTTTCATGCCTAATTCACCTACCTGTCAGGCCATAGGTTCTCCCAGTTCCATCCTCTAATCCCTGTGTCCAAAGGAACTGTTCTTCATAATAAAAGGTGTTTTCATAAACCCCCTGAAGGAAAGCTGGTGATCTTTTATGCTATGTTTATGTTTGAGTGGTAGGGATGGTGAGGATTTTTGGCCAGGCATCACATCAGAGGGGTATTCCACAAAGTAGGATCTCTCAGTTAGTATGTCAGTATGACAGCGTGATACATCAAGGTTACCAAATCCCATGTGTGGGCCATGACACTAAAACTCCAGCTCAGGGTCATGCGCTACCAAACCCACATTCTGCAAAAACTAAAATAAAAAAAAAACTTGTTTGCTTCTTTGCTTTACCTGGAGTAAGGCCCATGTGTCAATCAAAGCAGAGCTGAAATTATATAAGAAAAAGCTAATTGCCATTTCATGTCTATACATTTTTAGCCTCTTAGACAGTTTTTCCACCAGCTCAACTTCAACAGCAACTGGGCCTCACAACTCTTAATAATACAACGGTACTCATATTAATACAAAGGTAACATCACATCTGAGCCTTAAGTGACAGGGGACTGTCACAGGGGGCTTATCTGAATGCATGACCACACAAGCGACCAAAAACAGGTGTAATACCATCCCCCCTACACACACACAGCAGCCACCAGCACCCCAGGACACTGGATCTGTTTGTGTAGAGAAGGCGTTCACAAAATGTTCTGGGGCAGAAGAAAAATGTGAACTGATCATTTATATCTGACAAGAGAGGAACAGGTAATATATAAATATTCCATCCAGCTATGCCAGGCAGCATCATGGGGAGCCTGGAGGGCAGGGGACCTATCCCAGGAAGAACAGGACATCCCTGGACAGATGCCAGTTGCGCAAAATAAATATGCAAAAAAAAATTCAAACTCTACAACAGTTTAGATGTTATGTAATGGTAAAGTTCGGGCAGGAAATAAAATCACTTAACTGCCTAACTGCATTATGATATTAATGGCAAGTCCAAGAAGTTGCGTACACAACTTTCAGAGAAGTATGCGCCTAATTGGACCGCTGCCACCTCCCTTTATCCGGCATAGCTCTTAATGAAAAGGAGAGCGATCACATGCTGCGGGGGAGCCGAGATAAACAAAGACGGCCGTTCAAAGACATACAAAAGCACCGATCGGCCACGATCGACATACTATTTCACGCCTTACTTGGCCGACTTCATGATAAATTGACTGCCCTGCGTATTGCTTTAAAGCACAACTGTTCTCCGACCGCAATGCTGCCATTTCGCGAGGATTTACTGAAAGGGAAGCCGAGCTCTTCATGGAAATATGCTACTATCGCCACGTCTCAAACACTCCGTAATGCAAACAGCGAAGCCTGGGTGGGGAGGAAAAAAACACAACTGTGGTTTTTAAGTAGATGCGACGAAGTGTATTGTTGTGGGCCACGCTCAGCTACTTAAAAGATATGAAGAGACTTACTTAACAGCATTCCTCCGAGGTGTCTCTCGGGCAGCGCTAACCGGTAACTGGCCAATGCACCGAGCCACTGCTCTGCTTAGGCTGCGGCTTCCTCTCGCCATCTTCTGAGAGTTTCGGTTACAGCTGGAGCTGCGCTTCGGGAAGACGCGGCGCTCGCGCGGTCACGTGACCGCTCCCCGTCGGCGGATTGGCCGGCAGCGTCGGGGAGCTTCGCCGATGACTCACGCGCATATTTGCGCGAGTCACGAGTTGCGGGACGATGGCGTGAAAAAATGTGAGAGAGTACCGAAGCCAGCGCGCGTGTGTACCGTCATCAAAACAGTGCTCATCCGTATCCATGGGTCAGAGAGTCAGGTGTTTGAAATCACTGCCGGTGTTTTACGCATTCCAGAGAGAGCCCTCTCATTACTTTGCATGTCTAACGTTTTATATAAGGGTGCCCAATCTTACCCGCAAAGGGCCGGTGTGTATGCAGGATTTTGGGATAACCCTAAGGTCAGCTGTTCAGTCCCTAGTGTGTTGAATGTGTTAGTATTACTGAAAAATGTTTTTTTTATTTTATTTTATACACGTACGGACATACTTGATGGTAATTTATGTTATTTATATGCTTATCTGCCTTTGTTGTTCTATATATACAAGTAATCAGTAAAAACGTCCATGGTATTATATATGAAATCATCAATAAATGTCCTTTTGCTTGATATGTTTAACAGTATTTTCTTTACTTCTTTTTATGAATAAAATATTTTCAGTCTTACTGTTAGGGTTTTCAAGCTGGGGTTTATGACCGTAGAGCAGTTGCAGAGGATTCATAATATCAGTTTACATAATAGGAAAATATTATAGGGACTCGCGGGGATATTTAAAAACACTATGTTCTTAATTACATATGTAATCACCCACTAGGGCTAAGGAATATGGCAAGCCGTTTTAGCTTTAAGTAGTCTTTAGAGGATATCAGATATTCAATTCTAAGTATTTTGAATGCACATTCTTGATATCAGAAATTCAATTGCCACTAGTTATAATGTGTATTTCTGATATCACAAATTCAGTTCCAACTAGTTAGAATGGTAATAACTGATATCAGAAATTAAATTTTAACTAGCTAAAACTGAATTCCTGATATCAGAAATTCTATTTTGGCTAGTTATATTCAAAACAATTTCCTCATTAATTGTAGTTGGAGTTGGAATTTTAACTAGTTAAAATTCCAATTTCTGATATCAGGAATTCAATTTTAACTAGTTATAATTGAATTTGAACTAATTAGAATTCCAGTTTCTGATATCAGGAATTCAGTTTTGACTAGTCAAAATGCCAATTGTTGATATCAGGAATAAAATTCCAACTAGTTGAATATCCAATTTCTGATATCAGGAATTCAGTTGTAACTGTATCAGTTCCTGATATCAGAAATTGGATATTCAACTAGTTACAATTTTATTCCTGATATCAACAATTGGCATTCCGACTAGTTAAAACTGAATTCCTGACATCAGAATTTGGAATTATGACTAGTTAAAATTTAATTATTTCTAGTTGAATTTGAATTCTTGATATCAAGTATTAGCATTCTAACTAGTTGGAACTGAATTTGTTATATCAGAAATACACATTATAACTAGTTACAATTGAATTTCTGATATCAGCAATGTGCATTCTAACTAGTTAGAAATGAATATGTGATATCCTCTAAAAATGAATTAAAGCTAAAACGGCTTTCCATAGCCTTGATCTGGCTTACTGTATTTCCATTTCAGGTCTCTGCAGGCAGTGTCGATCAACATATTGCGCGACATAGGTGATAGGCTAGGGCGCCAACTCAACATGCTCCTCTGCGGCGCCGACATAGTACAGCTACGCGATAGTGCTGGGGGCGCTGACGGTGATGCTTGCCTAGGGCACCGGACATGCTTTAACTGGCAATCGTCTCTGATGTAGGAAATTTGAAACTCCCTGTGTTACAAAGTCAAACATGCAATATTAATTTATATTTTACTTATATATTCACATGTAACTGATGTTTATCATTGTTTTACGTAGTCTTTTTTTTTCATCGCCTTCGTTAAGTAGAGACGTAGGGACGTCAACAAGCATTTGCGCATGCGCACATCCGCTGTATCGAGCCTTAAACGGAAATAGAAGCTCGCGAGTTTCCGGAACCGTCTCGCACAATAGCACGAAAATGGCGAAGATCGCCAAAACACACGAAGGTAAGATAAAATAATATTATAAAGATATCCATATATTTATTTTATCGTTTGTAACAAGTCTGTTGTGCACCAGCAGTGCATTTATTTATATTTTGTTATAAATTAAGTATGTTATAGAGGTTTTTGCGGTGGTAGAATAAATGGCAACGAGGACGGAAAAAGATAATGGCGTCCCGAGTGCAGAATTTTCGTGAGCGTAGGCCTGGCCCAATGTCGCATGCTTCAAGCGCGAGTTATGGGCACGTTTCTAGTCCTTTAGGCAGTGTTACGGCTTTTTAACTAAACTTGATTAGGTAATATTTAACTATTTATTGTGAAATTGAATTTGGTCCCGTTTTTCTCGTTAATGGTGGTCTAGTTGCGAAACGATAAATTGCGTTTTCCAGTGTATCATTGTTTTTTGTTGGTGCAGCAGTGTAATTTTAAGAAACATCTTCGCGTTGTGTAGTAATTTATATTTCTGAGTTTTAATATTTATTAAATTGGAGAATACCGCAGTGTGCTGGTGCTGTTATTGCAGATTACAACTAGGTAAATTGCTTGTTAACAGGCCATAGTACGCGATGATCTTTATGCATTGTTGTACCCTTGCTAGTCGATAAGTTTCAAAAACGCGATTTGTTTACGTAGTATGTTGGCATGGAAGTACAGCATCGTAAGTTTACGCGCATTGTAAGCGGCTAAATGCGCGGGGCACAGAAGTGCTGTTTCTTGCTTGTAACAAAAAATACATCCGGTATGTTTGCTTATTCGTGTATTAACATGGTTCTTATGCTTTTGTACCCCTGAGAATAATATGAATGCATTTTGAACATGCATATCACTGTTAATTGCAGTTTTAAATTTTTTTTGCAATCTGTCGATTAATTTGATTTTTGTTTTATATGGTAATTTCAGTGCAAATTGAACTTAAACCTGTTTTTCTCCTCCAGACATTGAGGCCCAGATCCTGGAGATCCAGGGGATGAAGGCCGCCCTGATGGAGGAGGGAGATCAGGGTGTGGGTCTGGATTCCACTGGTTACTATGACCAGGAGATCTATGGGGGGAGCGACAGTCGCTTTGCTGGATATGTCACTTCTATCGCAGCCAACGAGCAGGAGGATGTAAGCAAACCGGCCATTGTTTTTAGTTCCCTTAAACTCTTACCTGTCAGAAAAGTAAATTTGGGTTTGACCAAATTCCCTCTCTTTCAGGATGATGAGGAAGACTCTTCCACTAGTCTTCTAGGACAGAAGAAACCAGGGTACCATGCTCCGGTTGCTATACTCAATGCTATTCCACAGTCAGATGAACAGGTACATAAGTTTTTATATTCAGCAGTTTACCCTGAACTGTTTTTTCCAGTCTTTTTTTTCTTAATTTGTGTCTGTTGGGACTGAGTCAGTGATGGACTGTTGGAAGTTTCCCACCTCTCTTCATCTCATGTTCTGATCGTGCCCCTTCTCCTCCTTCAGTATGATCCCTTTGCTGAGCACCGTCCTCAGAAGATTGCAGACCGGGAGGATGAGTACAAAGCACGTCGACGGCAGATGATCATCTCTCCCGAGCGGCTCGACCCGTTTGCAGATGGTAAATTACGGCCCGCCATTCCTCTGATTGTGTTCTCCTCCCATATGAAACACTACATCTCTGGTTATTTATCCCTGGTTGTATGCCACCTGTCCAGCCTATGTGGCTTTTAATCCTTTGAGCACTATGTGTCTGATTGCACCCCAAACAGTTCCCTCTATCAGCATCCTCTCAAAAACTCAAACTCAAATGTCAGCACACATTGGCCTTTATGCTACTATCCAACTCCCAGTCCCCTTTTCTAGGGCTTTCCTATGCCAGACAGGGGAACTTAGTACCAGATTAGTTTGCTGTTTAATGTCAGCTTTGTACCATTCATTACTGAATGTTTGTCAGTACCAGGACTTTTCAAAAAATCTGGTTTTAATATCTAAGGGTCACTTGCACACCATGTTTTTGGAGGGAAAAGAACCTTTTTATTAAGCTGGTTATGTCTGGGATCCTTGTTATTCAGAGGGATGTATTTGGGTATTTCTGTATTGTGCAGTTTATCCTGCAAAACTTGGGTTGCAGAGGGCTTTGTATGTGCTTCAAAGGGTTAATGGACACGTGGACCTTTCGTATCCCTGTCCCTTTAAAATCTGGTAACTGACTTTCAAAAATGGTACAAATGTAAGTATCTTGGCACATGAGAAATTTGGTTGTCCAATTTGCACTCTGTGGCACTCAGGCTGTGGGAATTTGTGCTTGTTGGCAGCATGTCTAGGCTAGGTAATCATAAGGAAGGCTAGAAATGTGCTGGCTGTGTGCGACACCACAGAAATCAGCCAGTGACCCAACCTGAAGTTAGCTATGCTGGCGTGGCATCTGCTGTGATGGCTTCCCGAGTGTTTTTCATTGCTTGAAATGTAATCGTAAAATGAGTTGTGCTCAGATCCAGTCCCGCATCTATTAGTCTTTTAAGCAGCATTCTTTGTAGGCGATTGGGTCCGGTTACTCCGTTCTTGTGCGTTATGGAAAGGGTGGGGTGTATTTAACAGTAATTCAGGGGAAACTTGTCATCTATCCAAGGATACTGACATCTAGAGCATATTCTCCTTGCAAGTTTTATTTATTTTTTAATTATTTTTGAAGGGCTGTTTCAGATATCAAGCAAACGGGCCTTGGGGTGAATTAGTAATGGAATTAAGCTGTAGGGTTTCATGTGACTGGCCGCTACTGTCAGCCACAAGAAAGGGTGCATTTCACTGCTTAGGGTTTTTCCCACTCCCACTGTGCACTTCTGTTCTTAGTGGAGAGGAATTTTGGGTTTTATGAACTTCCGATGTTCCAAACCCAGTTTTGGCTTAGAATATTCGACTATGCAGCAACTGCAGTGATTTCAGCCCCTTGTTCTCCCAGAAAATGGAAAGCAGTTTAGTTGCAGGAGTTCTCAAAGCCTTTGGCTCTGTCTGCTTTGTCAGGCAGAAAAATGGGGAAATGGTCATAGGCTGACTGCTGTCGGTCTCTGAGCATCGGGGCAAATGTCCCAAGCAACCCACATAAGTGGTTCAGGTGGCTACAGTAAATATTTTGCCCAGGTGCTGCTGTGCCCTTTCAGCAGTACTACGGACTGCCAGGTTCTTTCTCCGTGGCTTCTGTAACTCCTTAGTAAAAAAAAAAAATAAAAAAAAAAAGCTTTAGCTAACACCATTTCCCCAGCCACAGTATTGATGATGCTAAGGAGTTTTTTGTAGCCAAAGTCTCGTAAGACTGTCTCGGTATGCTTCAGGGACTAGTTGCGCTTGTTTGATTCATAACGATTTGTTACCTTTTTACAAATGTGTGGCATTGGCAGTGCTGGCATACTTAGCACCATGGCCTGGAAGACACTGAATTACTTGTCCAGTTTGTGTTCCCCTTCGCTCTTTATTAGACTTAAACTTTGCTCAGGTTAGAAAATTTGTAATGGAGACGCCCCGTTCAGATTTTTATTGGAGGTCAGTAGCTAAACTGCATGTAGTCAAATCCAAGTAGTGATCCAGCATCTGTTATACAAGCAAGAGTTGTGTGTAAATATATTTCCATTTTAAGATACATTTTAAAATGGAAATATATATATATAAAAAATCTGTGTACCGCAATTCCACAGGCCCATACTAACTGTCCTTAATTTCTCTCCTACAGCAGTACTGCTATGCCAGTCCTGTCTGCATTCTCATAAGAGTGCAGCAACACATCCTGTGTAGGTTATGGTGAAACAAACAGAAGCAAGCGTTATCAGTTATATCAGGCCCCTGGGGCCAGATGGGCCGGCTGGCTGTGAAGGCATGTTAGGGGCCTCCTAAAACCACCTGGATCGTAACAATCCTCAGTACTCTTGATCATCAGTTCACTTTCAGCAATTTTTTTTTTTATAGTTTGGCCAGTCAACGAAATGGGAATTTGAAAAATTAGTTTGATTCATTATTAAATTCCCAGTTTCTGGAGTCTTTTTTTTTTTTTTGCGGGGGGGGGGGGGGTGGGGTCAGTTTTAATTTGGAAATGCTGTCCATAGTGAGTCCTTAATAATAAGGGTCTCTGAGTTGTGACCTTTATGGTGCCCCTTATCTGGGCAGCATAAAAAATGGAGTATTGTCACAAAATGAAAACCAAAGCTTTACATGGTAGGATATTATTTTCAAAAAAAATAATTTAAACGAGTGACTCCAGCAGTTAATTTTAAGCGATTTTCAAGGTTAGAGTACAATGAGGATTATTTTCTCTAAGTAACATAAAAGCAGGTGGTATGCTTTGTGTGTGAGTTCCAACCCTTTTCCAAAGTGTTACTAATGGTAAAGAGAATTTTCTAGGCTTCTTTTCTGCCGGTTGAAGTCGACTGCAGAAGGACCCTGGCACAGAGAGTGTACGTATTCTGGAGAGCACAGCCCAGGACCCCAGCATCAGTGATGGCTTTGCCCTCTCCTTATCTCTTACAAACCTCAGCTGTTTTTCTTCTGTCTGCCTGTTGTTAGATATGAGTTATGATTTTAAATGAGGATTGTTTTTTGTTCAAGTTGTATACAGGGCTGTTATCTTTAAAAAAAAAAAAAAAAGAGAGAACGCACAGTAAGTTTCATATAAGGGCGTGACCCCCATAAGCATTTGTTTTAGGTGGAAGTTCAGGGCTAGGTGGCTGTGTTGTGCTTGTGTGTAGGATGGGAGGTTTTTTGCCGCCGCACTGACAGTCTCGTTTCTTGTTGGTGCTCTTTTCGCGCAGGAGGCAAAACGCCAGACCCCAAGGTGCAGGCCAGGACGTACATGGACGTCATGAGGGAGCAGCACCTCACCAAAGAGGAGGTAAGCGTGTCGCCCACGTCTTTGGCCTGCAGGTGGCGGTGCGTGTGGCTGCGTGGAGGTCTGCTGCATTCTAACTCTATGCCTGTGCTCCCCCTGCAGAAAGAGATCCGACAGCAGCTGGCAGAAAAGGCCAAATCGGGGGACCTGAAAGTTGTCAACGGCTCTACGGCGTCACAGGCCGCCAGCGCAGTGAAACGGAAGCGCCGCTGGGACCAGACCGCTGACCAGACTCCCAGCAACGCCACGCCTAAGAAGGTGTCCAGCTGGGACCAGGCTGATGCCGCTGCGGAGGTGAGGCGGCATCGTCAGCTGCTCGCAGGGTGCCGCTTGATGTGCCCATGGAGCTTGGATGCTGTTGCAGGCAGCTGTTTGCGGCACTTAATTGGGATTAAAGCTGAGATTGGGTGGACGAGTTATGTACATAAGAGTTTTGTAAAGTAACTAATTGTTTTAGAGCCTGAGGCATTTCTTTGTGGTGGTTAACCTGAGTCGCGCTGTGTCCTTCAGACTCCAGGCCACACCCCTTCAAACAGCCGCTGGGACGAGACGCCCGGCCGGCCCAGGGGCAGCGAGACTCCCGGGGCCACGCCCAGCACGCGCATGTGGGAGCCCACGCCCAGCCACACGCCGGCCGGAGCTGCCACCCCAGGCCGTGGGGACACACCTGGGCATGCCACACCGGGCCACGGGGGGGCCTCCTCCAGCGTGAGGAAGAACCGCTGGGACGAGACTCCCAAGACGGAGAGGGGTACGTGCAAAAAGTGCCACTGAATTTGGTAACCTTGTTCTGTTTATGGGTTGATAATGCATTTAATAATCTTCTGTAGTTTTAAATATGGATGTCGGCCCTTTAGCAAATTTTTCGATGCACGTCGCAGAGATCTTAACTGTCCCCCAAGGCCCGGCTGCTGTGCTGTAGCGATATCTCCCTCTCCCCAAATTCAGAGACCCCTGGCCATGGCAGCGGCTGGGCTGAGACCCCCCGCACTGACCGCGGCGATGAGTCTGTGGGCGAGACCCCCACGCCGGGGGCCAGCAAAAGGAAGTCCCGATGGGATGAGACCCCTGCCAGCCAGATGGGCTCCTCCACCCCCCTCCTGACTCCAGGGAAGACTCCCATTGGGACCCCAGCCATGAACATGGCCACCCCCACACCTGGTAAGCAGACAGGATTCCAGGCTTGTTTTCATCTACACTTTGAAGCGTGTCCTATGCTTTGGATGTCATGGTCTTGGAGCCGGTCACGGATTGCGCAGTGTAAAAGGTGGTCTGGTGGTCTGCAGGGCACCTGATGAGCATGACCCCAGAGCAGCTGCAGGCCTGGCGCTGGGAGAGGGAGATCGACGAAAGGAACCGGCCGCTCACTGATGAGGAGCTGGATGCCATGTTCCCAGAAGGCTACAAGGTACGCTTCTGATTTAGGTTGCCTGGACACTGGAATTGCGTTGACACTTATCTACGGAAAGATGCTTGAAGGTGACTTTCTCTCTTAGGTGCTGCCGCCCCCGGCAGGTTATGTACCCATCCGCACCCCAGCCCGCAAGCTGACTGCCACCCCAACCCCCATCGGCGGCATGACTGGTTTCCACATGCAGACTGAAGATCGCAGCCTGAAATCGGTCAATGACCAGCCCTCTGGGAACCTCCCCTTCCTCAAGCCCGACGACATCCAGTATTTTGACAAGTTGCTGGTGAGTGTATTTATATGTATGATCCCAGGCCCTCACCACTTGACTCCAATGGGCAAATGCTTCTGGCTCTGTCACACTGGCTCATTCGTACGTGTTGGTTTTAGGTGGAAGTGGATGAATCCACCTTAAGCCCAGAGGAGCAAAAGGAGCGTAAAATCATGAAGCTTCTACTGAAGATCAAAAACGGCACCCCTCCCATGAGAAAGGTGAG
Organism: Petrocephalus sullivani; assembly: GCA_026780845.1. NCBI lineage: Eukaryota > Metazoa > Chordata > Actinopteri > Osteoglossiformes > Mormyridae > Petrocephalus > Petrocephalus sullivani. The sequence goes on from JAODKM010000001.1 coordinate 33,194,094, forward strand.
AGCTGTGCTCCCTTGCAGTGACTGTGTTCTGCATGCTACCCGCTGGAGCCATTATAATTTACCTTCCACATCCCTTTCAGGCTGCCCTTCGTCAGATCACCGACAAGGCTCGCGAATTTGGGGCAGGACCCCTCTTCAACCAGATTCTGCCCCTCCTTATGTCGCCCACCCTCGAGGATCAAGAGCGCCACCTGCTGGTCAAGGTCATTGACCGTATCCTGTACAAGCTGGACGACTTGGTCCGGCCCTACGTTCACAAGGTGAGTTGGCTCTCTGCTGACTGGCAGTAAACTAAATTGGGTTACTGTATAAAGAGGAGCAGGATTTCATGTATTAATCAATTTCTGGTTGGTTGCATGCTTGCTTAGATCCTGGTGGTGATTGAGCCCCTGTTGATCGATGAGGATTACTATGCCAGAGTGGAAGGCAGAGAGATCATCTCTAACCTGGCCAAGGTGAGTATGCGGTAACCCACACCAAAGCTGCTGTCTATGGTACTTTTAATCTTTTAACATTTTTTTTTATTGGTCCTCAAACCTGGAGTGCTTCCTACAGATTGTGTAATCAATGAGGATGTGTGCAAATAACTTCCTCTCAATTTTTGGATGTTTTGGGGGAAACTTTTGTATTCAACTTTAGTGGAAGCTTTAGTATTGATTTAGGCTTTGCGTGAACTTTCAGCTTTTTTGGAGTTCTAAGAACTGCAAATGCGCTTTCTTTTGCGTCTCCCCAGGCGGCAGGTTTGGCCACCATGATCTCCACCATGAGGCCCGATATCGATAACATGGATGAGTACGTGAGAAACACGACAGCCCGCGCCTTTGCGGTGGTGGCTTCTGCCTTGGGCATCCCGTCCCTCTTGCCCTTCCTTAAGGCTGTGTGCAAGAGCAAGAAGTCTTGGCAGGCCCGGCATACCGGCATCAAGATCGTGCAGCAGATAGCCATCCTCATGGGTTGTGCCATCTTGCCTCACCTGCGTAGCTTGGTGGAAATTATTGAGCACGGTCAGTAAAATATTACTTTGTCGTTTGGTGTGTTAATCTTGGTAGAAAAGTCTGGGTGTCCTATTACCGAGATGCCCGAGTTGCTTGTGCTTTTAAGTAAAGTTTGCACAGTGTTCAACACCTAGAATGTGTATAAATAGCCATCACTGCTGATGTACATGGAATCTTCTCTAGTTGCGCTGGAGATTATCATCCAGCTTTAACGGTGGCCTTCTCTCACAGGGCTGGTGGACGAGCAGCAGAAGGTGCGCACAATCAGTGCCCTGGCCATCGCCGCTTTGGCTGAGGCGGCCACTCCTTACGGTATCGAGTCGTTCGACTCCGTGCTTAAACCCCTGTGGAAGGGTATCCGACAACACAGAGGCAAGGTGAGTAAGGATTCTGGGAAGGTTTCCAGTGCTCCGCAGTAGTAATCTAGTGAAACCATAATGAACATCCTCATTTTAAATGTTGCTAGAATTTCTGAATATGGACAACCTTCCACAGGGCCTGGCTGCCTTCTTGAAAGCCATTGGTTATCTGATCCCCCTGATGGATGCCGAATATGCCAACTACTACACCAGGGAAGTGATGCTTATCCTCATCAGAGAGTTCCAGTCCCCTGATGAGGAAATGAAGAAGATTGTACTCAAGGTCAGTAAGTGGGCATGGGTGTCTGTGTGGTAAACGCTCACATTTTATATTTGGATTTATTCATACTTTGCTTCTTTGCTTCCTTAGGTGGTGAAGCAGTGCTGCGGCACTGATGGTGTCGAGGCCAACTATATTAAGACGGAGATTCTGCCGCCTTTCTTCAAGCATTTCTGGCAGCATAGGATGGCTCTGGATCGACGCAACTACAGACAGGTAGAGTAATGTCGCCTAAAGATGAATTTTGGTCAAAATGGTTTTCATCCCTGTGGATATTTGAGGAGGAGAGTTTGCAAATTTACCGCTATCCTGTCTTTACCCAAGCTGGTGGATACCACTGTGGAACTGGCCAACAAAGTGGGTGCAGCAGAGATCATCTGCAGAATTGTGGATGATTTGAAAGATGAAGCAGAGCAATACAGAAAGATGGTCATGGAGACCATTGAGAAGATCATGGGTAACCTTGGTGCTGCGGACATCGACCATAAGCTCGAGGAGCAGCTCATTGATGGCATCCTCTACGCCTTCCAGGAACAGACCACAGAGGTAATTTAGGATCTTTTTAAGGTTAAATTCCTGGTTGTCCAGTAAAGGTTTTTGTATTTAAGCAATCATTCACTCACCCACACACTTTCTGTGTATCTTTGTGTGTCTCTATATATAATGGATATACATACACAAGCTTATACTGACTTCAGATTTATTTCTTTTTTGCTGTTGGCTGTTAACATTAGGAAAACCTCTTGACATGGATCAAACTGTCTTGCAGGACTCTGTGATGCTGAATGGCTTTGGCACAGTGGTCAATGCCCTCGGGAAGCGGGTGAAGCCCTACTTGCCTCAGATCTGCGGTACTGTTCTGTGGCGTCTCAACAATAAGTCCGCAAAGGTGCGGCAGCAGGCGGCTGATCTCATTTCTCGCACTGCTGTGGTCATGAAGACCTGTCAAGAGGTAAGAGCTGCTTCCTGCTTCGTTATGGCTGCTCCCTTCTGAGTTGTTGGTCATACTGGACATTTAGTATGTGACAAACTGACCAGCATATGAGTCATGTTGAAAGAAAAACCAGAGAAGCTTGTGCATGGTTTGCAAACAAGTGGGGTCTTATTTTAGCCCCTGTATGTTCTGTCTGCAATGGGTAATATGTTGTCTGCTCAAGCCACAGACTAAACAGCCAGTTGTCCTGCCCTTTTCCTGACTAGCATTGTATTTCCCCCCTTGCAGGAGAAGCTGATGGGCCACTTGGGTGTGGTCTTGTATGAATACCTGGGAGAGGAGTACCCTGAAGTGCTGGGCAGTATTTTGGGAGCTCTGAAGGCCATTGTCAATGTCATCGGTATGACCCAAGCTTGTAAACCCGATTCTAATGTTCCACCTGCTTCCATCTGATCCCCTTTTAGAACATGTTGCATGTTTCTTGGGTGAAGTGTCCCAGTTGACAAAATGTGGTCTTCTTGCAGGCATGCATAAAATGACCCCACCCATCAAAGACCTTCTGCCCCGCCTGACACCCATCTTGAAGAACAGACACGAGAAGGTGCAGGAGAATTGCATTGACCTGGTGGGCCGAATTGCTGACAGGTCAGTGTGGAGCGAGGCGCACGAATGACAGCTTTTGCATTAATTAGGGGTTATCAGGGAACTAACACTATCACCATCTCATCCTGCCAGGGGTGCGGAATACGTGTCTGCTCGAGAATGGATGAGGATCTGCTTTGAGCTGCTGGAGTTATTGAAGGCCCACAAGAAAGCCATTCGAAGAGCCACTGTCAACACCTTTGGCTACATCGCCAAGGCCATTGGGTCAGTAACTGCACATGGTCATAGTCAAGTGTGTTGTAGTATACAGATGGAAGCGCAGAACATGCAACTGCTTCAAATTCCTAGCTTAATGAAAATCGTTCAGGGTCATGAGCTTGTACGATCCCTGGAGCTTGTCTGGAGTATACATGACTGTACTGGTTTTCTTTAAATCTTCTTGCTCCCTTCCACAGTCCTCACGATGTGCTGGCCACCCTGCTGAACAACCTGAAGGTGCAGGAACGTCAGAATCGTGTCTGCACGACGGTGGCCATTGCTATCGTGGCCGAGACCTGCTCACCTTTCACCGTACTCCCGGCACTGATGAACGAATACCGCGTGCCCGAGCTCAACGTGCAGAACGGCGTGCTCAAGTCCCTCTCCTTCCTCTTCGAGTACATCGGAGAAATGGGCAAGGATTACATATACGCTGTCACCCCCCTTCTGGAGGATGCCCTCATGGACAGGTGCGCTGCCAAGCCCTGCTAGTTTAGTGCTGTGTTTCTCCGCACAGTGTTCAGGGTCCCTCAGAGGGTCCATGGTTTTGTTCCCTCCCAGCTCCCGGTAGGAGCAATAACATCGGCTTTCTAGGGGTCCCAGAGGACTGGGTTGAGAAACATCGGTTTACTATGCGTCAAGATTTATTTTGCATGAATGTCATTTATATTTTTTCAGTATACGCCACCGCTTAGTGCTGTTGATGATTTGGTCAGTTTAGCCCGAGGGAACTTGAGTAACACCATCCTCATTCACTGTCCCCACAGGGACCTGGTTCATCGGCAGACTGCCAGCGCTGTCGTCCAGCACATGTCCCTGGGCGTCTACGGCTTTGGGTGCGAAGACTCTCTGAACCACCTGCTCAACTACGTGTGGCCCAACGTGTTTGAGACGTCGCCACACGTCATCCAGGCAGTGATGGGCGCTCTGGAGGGCCTGCGGGTTGCCATTGGGCCCTGCCGCATGCTGCAGTACTGTCTGCAGGTACGTCAGCCAGCTGTGCATTTTATGTACTGTCAAGGTCTTGGACTTGTGTCCATGCTTTGGCTTAAGATTGCGTTGAATACAGCTGGGTGTGTTACTTGGATATATTATGCTTACTACAATCCTAATAGTGCTGGGCATTTGTACCAGTTTTAAAGCAATATCTGTAATTGATTTATCATGGTCATGAAAATCACGCCAGTCAAGCAAACATTACCAGGCTAAGTATACAGGAATAATCAATAAACCAGTGTCTCAATGGAGAGATATATGGTTCTAGTCAATAAAACATGTCGCTGTCTAGCTAAATGAACATTGGTCTAATAAAACATGTCAAATACTTAAGCCAAGTACACTGTTATAATCAATAAAACATGTCATCGTATATTCAGCTGAATATACGTTAATGATCTAAACATGTTGGTTATACCGTCGAGCTAAATTTTTTTGTAATGGAAACTATGGTGTTTTTTTTTTTTATTAATTTGAACTCTTGCTGCTGTGGTAAGGGTGAATTTAAATTAAAATAGTTATACTGTGAAACCGGCAAAGTCTTAAAAAGTGATACACATTTTTGGTTGTACAGCCCAGCACTAATGGATACCAATACCAATAGATACTATGGTATTCGTTCTGAAGGGTAATTTTATGATTTGGTCCATTGGGATTGTTTTTTTTTCCCCCCACTGGTGAGTTTATCATACCTTAATAGAGCTGAATAATACTATGACCCCCCAGGAAAGAGGAATTTGTTGGGTGTGCTGTGCATTGAGGCTAATGTCTGGCTGCTTTCTCCCCTCTTGTCCAGGGCTTGTTCCACCCGGCCAGGAAGGTACGTGATGTGTACTGGAAGATCTACAACTCCATCTACATCGGATCTCAGGATGCTCTGATCGCTCACTATCCACACATCTACAACGACGAGAAGAACTCTTACATCCGCTATGAGCTGGAGTACTTCCTATAAAGAATCCCGTTACTGTCCCTCCATTTGTGTGTTCTGCCTCTTAGGGAGCAGGACTTTACACACAAACGCACACACGCGCACACACACACGCACACACGTACACACACGCACACACACACGCACACACACAAACACGCACACGCACATAGGACTCATTCTGTTTAGTTGTATGTGTCTGATAGTGAGAGACCAATCAGCCACACTGGCAGCAAGCATTGTTTTTATTAAAATTAAATTTAAACTCCAATGAAACAACTGATTCAGTAACTTCAGTTTTAAAACCTTTGTTGTTTGAGGAATGACAGGGAGCCTCTTTAGAAATGGTCAGTGAGATGTTATAACCTTCAATATTACTGTCCTAGTTTAGAGCCTTTCAAGGCAGTCCATCCTGGGGCCCAGCCTTCCTTTCTCTGTTCTTAATGAGAGATTTCTTTATTTGAAATAAACGTTTGTGTATAAAATGTCTGCCTGTCTCTTTCAAGCCCCCACAAAAGCCTTGGATGGTGGACTAAATTCTCAGTGGTGTGCTCTGCTTCTGCTCTATCCGGGCCAAATTACAGACTCCAAACTTCATCATTTAGTCATTTGATGGCTTTGATCATTTCCTGTTTAAGTATGACCAGACCTATTCCATTAAAACTTTTTTCCCAACTTATAAGAATCTGACTTGTTGCTGTCATTTGCCCTCACTTATTTGCAAGGTTTATTCACAAATCACATGTTTGCAGCTTTTATTTAAATCAATGAATGTATTTATGAATTTGATTTTTGTAATGTTTTTGGTGGTGGTGCTGTAGACAGGCTGTTTTAGGTATAGGAAAATCTGTCTTCTCTTTATTATAGCTTCTTTCTAACTGCTGAATGCAGGTGAAGCATAGAGGTGATCCTTTGTTTTGCTGGGCCAGCCCTTTAGGGTTCTGCTGGAGTGACGGGGGTGCAGTTTGCTACAAGGCCTCCCAGCTTATGGCATGCCTGACCACCTCTAAGCTCATCCGGTTTACTGAAATTACTTTTTGCTATGTTATGCACATGAGTATCAGCTGGTGCAGCAGTTAAGATTGTGCTGTCGCTTAAGAGGAAGCATGCAAACACCTGCCTCTACCACCAGAAACAAAGGTGCTTGAGTCCAGATCTGTATCAGCTTGGCAGGAAGTGTGAGTGACATGCCATGCGAACCTGTCCTTCATGGCCGTTGCAATGGGGAAGTTGCCGAGGCCAGAGGTGGACTGAATCATTCCGCGAAGGGTGGAGGAAGTTGACTGGTTTCATTTCAGCTGCATGACTTTGTAGAAGCAGGAAACAACTTTGGCTGTATTAGCCCGTGCTGCCTGTTTCCCTCCTCCTGTCCCATGAGCAGCAGGGACATGCCAAAGCCACTTGAATCTCTGGAATGCTGTACAGTGGCAGCTCTGCTAGTTCCAGAGAGATGAGACTCTGCCACAACTGAAGAAGCCAATGAGGGTCTCTCGTCCCACCCACCCATCCCCCCCAGACAGTGGAAAGTTGCCTTCTGCAAGGATCCATTCATCTCGATTTTCTGCTGTTCAGCAGAAAGTCGGGCGCATTGACCCAGTTTTGATGCTGAATTCGTGTGTGTACATGCAGACGTGGGGCCATTGCTCTAGTGCTACGGTAGAGATGCTCGGAGGTCCACTGGGAGTCCCGCCAGAGGTCACATCTAAGCTCAGCAAGGAGTATTTTTTGAAGACAGTACAGGAAATGACACCCATAGGTGGAGTGCAAATTAGAAGAGTTTTCTTTCTGTGAATTGGCTGTCAGAAGATCGCATGAAGAATGGATAGGATAGCTTCTGTGTAGGTGGGGCTTGAAACTGGAGTTTTAGGAGTGTGTCTCCGACTACTCATAGGAAATTACTCTCTGTGCCCAAAGGCATATTCATGACACTGGCAAACAAACGGAATGCTCCAAATACAGAGGTTAATAATGAAGTAAATAAAACAGCAGAAGGACACTTAACGCGGCACATCTGCCTCTAATTTTGCCTAGAAACAGAAAAACTAGACAAACCACGAGCTGGTGATTGCAAAGTCGTCCTTACAAAATATACCATATGGGATCAGCTTATGAAAGTGCCTGGCAGCCTACAACCTAATCCTGCGCAGCAAATCGTGGCTATATGTCAGGGTAATGATGCAAATCGCCCTGGTTTGGATACTAAAAATACACCAATTTCTGTTATCTAAAATCATCTTATAATGGCACACCTGAAAGCAATTGCCGGGAAATAAAAACGTAATTATCTAGAAATAGCGAATAGATGACCTGCCTTGGACAAAAGTGACGCCGAATGCAGTCCTTGTGGCTGCCATTCGCGCTTTAGACCACAGGGGGGCGGCAGTGTAGCGGCGCTCGGAGCCCAGCGGGCGCTGACAGTCGACGATGAACCTCTGTAGCTCCGCGGAGGAGGAGAGCGCTGCTTTAACTTCCTGTATGCTCTGCAACTATCGGCATTCCTGCATTATAGTACATGCGTAAGAGTAGTTAGGCGTCCGTGAGTGATAGGGAGCCGGTGCATGCGTGAGTATATGGCAGAAGGCGAAGGGCAGCCTGAGTAATTAGCTAAATGCGGAGTGTTTACAGCAGCCGGAGCCGCCTGCCCTGCCTCCCTTCCTCCCGTCCGGCTCTGCGTTCAGCGGCTGCCGCTGCGCTCAATCTGGGCTGCCTCAGATAGCATCTGGAGAACCGGCTGAATCGGAGGAGCCAGCCCGGGCCCTGGTCATTGGCCCGTCTGCATGCGGCTCACACCGTAATAATACGCATTATAATAGCCATCGGCGCCCGCATTTGTGAGATTTAGCGCCGGGCGCTCGGATGCGCCGCGCAAGCTGACCGCGATATGGCTGTCCTCAAACTCGTCGATCAGGTAAGGTTTGCGATTATGGATTAAATAAGACCATCTGCTTTCCCTGCCCTGCCCTCTATCAGTGTCTGGCATCCGATCGGAAATACTGGCTACAGTTTAACAAGTTGTGCGTTAGGCGGGGATGTGCGTCTCTTTCCTGTGCGCACCCGCCGCGGACCGCTATTTTCGGACTGTCACATATTAACACAAGCTGCAAAGCCCCTGCTCCATTCTGCCTTTGCTTCGTGTTTTTTTTGCGATAAGTATCGTCGTTTTTCCTACTTGATGATTTTTCCCCCTTACGACAGGGTGGTTAGGGCTTAGCATTGATTTTCGCCTGGTTAACTTCGCACGCGATTTTTTTTGTTTGCTATTAATATCTGTATTTATATTTTGCGGTGTCATCTTACTGTCTAGGTGTTTTCAACCTCGTCGGGATTTTTGCTATATTTTTGCAGTGGTGTCACATTTTAATCTACATCATATGTTTGCCCAGATTATCTGGATGTATCCGAGAGATGGTTTGTCCAGTGATTAAGACTGAATGTCAATCTTCTGATCCTTGAAGAAAAAAGTGCTTCAAGTTCCACTTAGAAAAGTCGAAGTTGGGCAAGGCAGCTGCCGGCGGTTAAGGCAGTGATCATTGATCATTTATTTTATTTTAGTAAAAGCGTTCTGTGTTTGTCAGCGTTTACTCAGTTTATGATGAAAAGACGGTAAGGTGGAGGAATGTCAGAGGAATGTGTGCAGGGGATGGGCCATGACAGACGGAAGAAACCCCATAACTTCCTCATCTCATCATCGGACCTGCAAACTCCACACCAATTCTCAGTTTTTACATAACACTTAATTGTTGTGACCCTGAATTTGGGCCAGCGGTTTCAGAAAGTGAATGGATGGACTTAATTGTTGTTTTTGTTGTACTAGTTCCATCTCTTATTGGAATTCTATCATGCTGATAGTCCTCCGTGCAGGATCATTTTACAGAATATACATGGTGACGTAACATTTGTCTGAATCAGGACAGTAGACCTGGTTAAGTATGGCTTAGATAAGTTAGTATAGAATGCTTGTATTATGCATCTATGTGTGGATTTCTAGGCTGGCTTGGGTAAGATGTCCTCATCGTACCCATACATCCCAGACCATGACTGGCACATTCCCCTGCTGCTTCTCTCCCAGTCTCTCCCAGTCTCTCCCAGTTCTGCCTGTTTCTGTGGCCTAGAACCTCGCTGTCTGCAGGGTTCCCTGTAGAGCCCTCCGGTGGCAGCGTTGAGCCTGCCTCTAAGCTCACGCTTCCCTTCCTGCAGTAAATGTCACTATGGGCTGGAGACTTATGCTCTGTATAAGACTGTGGAGACCATGACAGGAAGTACAGCTTGGCTGTCAGGTTAGGGGTCATGAGAAAATGTTATAAGCAGCATGTCACTTTATGCAGCTACATGACCGAGGGAGCGTGGCGATTCGCATCTCGGCGTTTGCGTCCTGCAGTGAGGGGCCGTGGTGCGTGTGCTCCCGTCCGTGCTGCGTCTCTGCCAATGTGTCACACCATTTCTGCTTTGCAGCCATGGGCAGGAAGCGTAGAAATTTTGTGTGCTTCTAAAGTAGAGCATGCTCACTGCTACAGGCCTGTTTAGCCCCATTGCCCAAGAAGGAAATGCACAGGAAGTTCTTGACATCCTCTCTCTCTCTCTCTCTCTCTCGCCCAGCCCTTGGGGAGCTTAGCCTGCACTGAATCTCCTTTTTTGAATGTTGCGTATGAGTGTCAGTGATGCACACACCCCACCTCGCTTTGTTTTCTGTTTTATTATTTCTTCTTACATGTTGTTAGAGTTGTTTTTCTGGAACGGCAGATTAAATTGGTATTGAGAGATAATGCTCCTCAGTCTTGAGTGGAACACCAGAGATGCCCGAGATGTCGACATCAAGAACACAGGAGGCAATTTAAGTCAATTCCTCCTTTTTCTGCCTCTTAATGTATGTTTTCTCTGGTCAAGATTTGAAGTGGATAGTGCAGCTTGGTATCTGGGCAGAAATATGGTGGGTTTCTGCCTTGTTGGAGCTTGTTTGTGTGTTTGAAGAAGGGGGACAGTGTTTATCTGATGTAAGTCTGAAGGAAAGTCACAGTGAGTAAAGGCAGGGAGGTGACGGAGGTGGGAGCAGGAGAGAATGGAGGACAGCTTGTAAATGTAGCCTCAATGAAAATGACTGCATTTACATGTTGAGGAAGCTGTCGACTGAATCCTGTGATAGGAGGTGAGCAGTGCTTGGCTGCAGGGTTGAGGTGCTGCGTTATTATTGGCCAAAAAGGAAAGTGGTAGCTCTGACATTGGCCGTAAGGCTGCACATGGGTAAAACGGAGGCAGCTGGGGGGGGGGGTACTGCGTTTAACCACAATGGCCTCAGTGTGTGATGGTTTGTTCGTCGGCTAATTGGCACAGTGTGCAGTTTGGGGAATGCCCTCAATCCTGATGCGCTCTGTCTTTGCCCCCCCTGTCAGGCCCCAAACTTGGTGCCACTGTCTCGCTGTCCCCATTGTCCCAGCGCCAGACAGATGGCGGCCGTGCAGTTCACTGGGACCTCGAGAGAATGTCATACATGGGCCAGAGAGGCAGAGCAGTACAGAGTTTCGCGAGACTCCATTAACGGTTTCTCATGCAGCTGTGGCGTCCCAGTCTGAAGTCAAGTACGGGTGCGTGGCTTTGTGTAAGCGAGGCTGGACATGACTCGTATAAATTCCTCCTGCATGGAGCAGCAGGCCTCAGCCAGCTCCTGTAAATCAGCGCTGCGCATACCAGCCGCGGTGGATGCGCGTGCGGGATTCTGGGCCACCGCTGAACCAAAATGGCTGGCATCGATTATATTATTCCGAGACACGGAGCCGCTGTGCCAGAGAGAAGAGGGATTGGCTCAAAAGCAGGGCCGTAAATAACTGCTGGGTGAGAGGCCTCGTGTCTCGGCGTTATCGAATATGCCTGCAGTCATGCATGTTTACGCTGTTTTTTTTTTTTTTTTTTGAGGCGATGGTCGCCATAGAAGAATAGCACGGCGTATTTACCTTTGAAAATCGGACGGCTGTCGTATGAGATTTCGTCAGACTCTATATATGGAAGTGAAAATGCTGCCTGAGCTTCCTCTTTTATTGTGATTGCGGCAGAAGCAAAAGAGATGTAAGAAGATGCATGAGGCCGGGAGGGTAGTCATGGGAAGCGGCAGCTAGTCATTTCTGTAGCCCCAGTCATGTGGTTCTGCCGCATATCAGCCCTACAGATCAGCTGACGCACGGCAGCCAGTCCTCTCGCACCTCGGTCACATGGGAGAGGAGCCATTACGACAGCTATCCATGCTTATTTAGATTCAAACTGTACGGTGCTTTCTGATTGGCCTGCGATGAGCGCTCCGTAAAACGCTGCATTATTGTTCCTAATTTGGACAGCCTAATGTGCGGGTTTCTCTGGGCTCTCCGCCGCATGTTCTGTTACATTGCGTGGGCTTGGATGCCAGGGCCTGCATCAGAACAGCTCCCTCTAATATCCACAGTTAATGGTTATAATCAAATCCTCTTATGTAGTATTTGCTAGACAAACAATAAAATCGATAAACAAGTATGACCATTCATAAAGCCTCCTCCATTCATCTGCGACAAGCACCTAGTCACCTAGGAAACATAGCAAAGTCTAATTTAGTACGAATTTTGTTGTCATGTGATGATGTGATAATTAGCAGCCCAGCAGGGTGTTGTTTCTATGCTTTTGTGGCAGGGTGTGTTTTTCTTATCAGCCTACCTGTTTTTCTGAAATGGTTGACTGCAACTGTGGGGGTATCTGTATGGGGCTAGATGGACAGTGGGATGGGGGCGTCTGTATGGGGCTGGATGGACAGTGGGATGAGGGTTTGTATGGGGCCAGATGGACAGTGGGATGGGGTGCCTGTATGGGGCCGGATAGACAGTGGGATGGGGATCTGTATGGGCCTGGATGGACAGTGGGATGGGGTGTCTGTATGGGGCTGGATGGACAGTGGGATGGGGTGCCTGTATGGGGCCGGATGGACAGTGGGATGGGGTGCCTGTATGGGGCCGGATGGACAGTGGGATGGGGATCTGTATGGGGCTGGATGGACAGTGGGATGGGGTGTCTGTATGGGGCTGGAAGGACAGTGGGTTGGGGTGTCTGTATAAAGCCGGAGGGACAGTGGGATGGGGATTTGTATGGGGCCAGCGGGACAGTGGGATGGGGTGTCTATATGGGGCCAGATGGACAGTGGGATGAGGGTCTGTATGGGGCTGGATGGACAATGGGACGGGGTGTCTGTATGGGGCCAGCGGGACAGTGGGATGGGATGTCTGTATAAGGCCGGATGGACAGTGGGATGGGGTGTCTGTATGGAGCCGGATGGACAATGGGACGGGGTGTCTGTATGGGGCCAGTGGGACAGTGGGATGGGATGTCTGTATGAGGCTGGATGGACAGTGGGATGGGGATCTGTATGGGGCCGGATGGACAGTGGGATGAGGGCGTCTGTATGGGGCTGGATGGACAGTGGGATGAGGGTCTGTTTGGGGCTGGATGGACAGTGGGATGGGGTGTCTGTATGGGGCTGGATGGACAGTGGGATGAGGGTCTGTTTAGGGCTGGATGGACAGTGGGATGGGGTGTC
>JAODKM010000001.1:33212308-33226793 GCA_026780845.1 Petrocephalus sullivani
GATGGATGGATGGATGGATGGATGGATGGATAGATTGATGGATTGATGGAGGGCTGGGCACAAAAACAGTTTTCAAGTTTAAACACAAATTGTGTTTAATAGAAATAAAGTTGTAGACTAGTGGGACTCGGTGACTGCACGCTGGACGCTGTCTTTGCTGGTGAGACACTGATAGGGAGTATAGTAAGAGTGGTATTCAGCCCCGCTCCGTCTCCCCCTCGCAGGTCACCTGGATGTGGTGCGTCTCCTGGTGAGCCAGGGGGCAGAGATTAGCTGCAAGGATAAGCGCGGGTACACGCCCCTCCATGCCGCCGCCTCCAACGGGCAGATCGCCGTGGTCAAGCACCTGCTAAACCTGGCAGTGGAGGTACTCTCCCGTGGCGGCCGTTTGGCGGGGGAATCCCGCTCTGTGTGCTGCGCCGAGTCGGGAGCGGAGAGCCGGCATGTGGTGCCGTTACTGATGAGCGCGTGCCTGTCCAGGTCGACGAGGCCAACGCCTTCGGGAACACGGCCCTGCACCTGGCCTGCTTCAACGGGCAGGACGTGGTGGTGAGCGAGCTCATCGATTACGGCGCTGGCGTCAGCCAGCCCAACAACAAGGGCTTCACGCCGCTGCACTTCGCCGCCGCCTCCACCCACGGCGCGCTCTGCCTCGAGTACCTGGTCAACAACGGCGCCGACGTCAACGTGCAGGTGGGCCGCTGGGAGGCCGTGCCCCCGCCCGTCTCCCAGCTCGCCGCTCATGCCTGCTCTCTGTAAGGCCCTTTCCTGACTGTATGGATCAGCCTCCAAGTTTCTCACTTCTTACTCTCTGTTTCTCTCCACTTCCTGTTTGTCTCTGGTCCCTCCTGTCGGCCTCCCTCGTCAGTCTTTCTGTCTGTATTATGTGTAAGTCCATTTCCTCTTCTCAGTCGCTTCCGGCTTTTTTCCCGTTACACCTTTCTATTTGTCCTTCACGATGCTCTATCTCTTTCCGTCTCTCCTGCGGCCTCTGGGTGGGGGGGGGTCGGGTGCTGACTGGGGTCTGTAACGCTTCCTCCCCCCCAGAGTCGAGACGGCAAAAGCCCCCTCCACATGACGGCGGTGCACGGCCGCTTCACCCGCTCCCAGACTCTCATCCAGAATGGTGAGCGCTCACCCTCGTCGCGGGGGCCTCCTTCCCTGCAGGATGGGGGAACACTGCGCCTTCCAGCCCAGACTGTGTGATAATGTATGTGTGTTGGGGGGGGGGGGGTGCAGGTGGCGAGATAGACTGCACGGATAAGGACGGGAACACCCCCCTGCACATCGCCGCTCGCTATGGCCACGAGCTGCTTATCAACACCCTCATGACAAACGGGGCAGACTGCACCAGGTCTGTCAGACCCGCCCCTCCTGCCCAGCGGCAGGCCGCCCCCACTGCCAACATGTGTCACTGACTGTGGCGTCTTTATTCATCCTACTCTGTCATTCCCCTTCTTTCCTCACCCCATCCTGCCCTTTTCACCCGCTCCCTAACTGTCTCCCTCTTTTCCTCTTTCCCCTTTCTCACTATTCTTCCTGTCTTCCATGCAGACGAGGGGTGCATGGGATGCTGCCCCTGCACCTGGCTGCCCTGAACGCCCATGTGGACTGCTGTCGCAAGCTGCTGTCATCAGGTACTGTGAGGGGGTGGGGCTTCCCCAGGGGGTGGAGTCTCTGGTAGAGGGGGCGGAGACTTATAGTTACGGGGAACAGTGGAGCAGAGACATCAATGGACATAGGAAGTCTGTGATAGGGTGGAGCCTGCAGTTATGTGGTTGGAGACAATGGTGGGTTAATGAGTGTTGGGATACAAACATAGGAGTGATTATTATTGTCATGTAATTACCGTTCCCTCCACATGGTCATTTAGTGGTGTTTGCCGAACACGCCTGGTGGAGGGGTGTCTGTTCCATCTCCCTGGGGCCTGTTTAGGCGTTCCTGTTCCTTAGAACAGTTCCTTTTTCTTATAAAGCCTAATATAGTAGGCGTGAATGTGTGCCGTTAAAGTGTTTGATGCATCGCCTTGTTGATCGGCAGCAGGAGACAGGCGGTGGGCCAAGCAGGCGTCTGCCCACTCGAAAGAAAAGATGGCCGCCTGTAATGGTGTCATGTAAGGAGCAGCCAGCCTTTTACAAAGCTCTTCTAAAAAATAAAAATGGAAACCTCTGAAGATGTGCTTCCTTTGTAAATGCTACTGATTAACAGATGGAGACATGAAGTCGACGTGCTCTTGCCATCTCACTGACAAACTAGAGTCTTGGTTCCGCCCTTGGTATGAAAGCCAATCTTGGGATGTTCGGGGTCTAGCACGGCCGTCTCCAGGCTGTCAGGTCCTGTTGGCACGAAGGCTCTCCGTTTCTCCCCCGTTTATCCAAAGCTGTTAATTTTTACAGCTTAAAGTGGGATGCACTACAGGGCTGCATGGTTAGGAGGGTGGCATCCCCCACCCCCATGTTGTGTGAGTTTCTGCTGGGTGCTCCGGTTTACACCCGCACTCCACAGACATGCCATTGGCTGATCGGGTGATGGACTGGTGTCCTGTGCAATCTGCGAGAGGCACCCGCTCTGCCCCCAAGCCCACCGGATGGATGCAGAATATGTCATGTTGACCACATCCTGCCAGAACGGTGCACTCAGTCAGTTAAATGTGTCACATTGATTTGCCAGCAGCCTTCCGGGCTGCATGATGCGTGACAGGCTGACCCCCAAGCTGGAGGCTCTCGTCACGCTTCTGGCCAGCCACTGCCACCGTGGAATCCGCTGTTACAGACTTGACTGGCTTGAATGGCATAAACAATTAGCATTAAGCGTGTAGAGGTTTGGCCGACGCCCCCTCCCCCCCCGAGCTTCGCGTTTCTCTTCATTTGCTTCATTTCCATTTTCATGACCTGGGCTAATCCTCAGTACGCTTATTGTTTTTGGTCTGTCATTCAGTCTGAAGTATGTGCTGTGCCATTATTATGGAAATGCATTAGATTGCATGAGTGTCCCGTATCCATAACCTAGCCTCAGCTACGCGGTCCTGTAGTGGCCTATCAGATTTCCTATCTGGGAGTTTCATTATTTCGGCTCTCATGAATGCCAAGTGCCTAAGGTGAAGAGAAAACAAATTCATGAGGCTTGTTAAGAAGGTAAGCACAGAGGGCCTGCCTTCTGCACGGCGCCCGCTCCCAACCTGTACACGGCGGGTGCAAATGACAGGCCTCCTCTTCCATTAGGATTGCAGAAATGGGGCGTCATGCAGGCCGCCGTTGCCATCTTTCAGCATCTCTTGTCGAAGGGCACATGTGTTCATTCAGGGAAACGCCAAGTTCTGCGTAATGAGGTTACCATTGACAACCATACCCTTCGTTACCGTGACGACCTGCAGAAAGCCATTACCTGCACACAGTGTGTTTGCTGGGCACATTAAGGTTCCCGCCAACTGAGTGGGTTTCCCAAGTTTCAATCAGAGGTTTGTGTGACTCACTTTCATAGCTGTGGAGAGGTATCCTTCAGTTTTATATATATATGAAAAATTACGTCTTCATTATCCAACGCTTTTATAAGGCACTTTTTAGTTTTTTTTTTTTTCGTGATTTGTCGTCTTGCCGTAAGATTAATTCATAACTTATATCTTGACAAATTGATTTTTTTTCTGTTAAGTGTGTTTGTGTGGGTGTGATTCAGAGAATTGAATCATGATGCTAGTCATGAAATGAGCTGGTGATGACAGGTGTGTTACGGGTGTGACACTATTCTACTCCGAATCTTGCTCTGTTAGTCATTCCCTGTTTACTGTTTTATGTGCTTGTTTGTCAGACAATTTTTTCGCCTATTCTTTTGTGGTGCAGGGAGTGGCGGTCGACTTCTTTGTGATATTTTTTGCTTATTTGCGCAACGTTGGGGGAGGAGTGGCTTTGGTTCCGCTGGGTTATAATCGTGAATAATGTTGTAGTTGTTTGTAATCCCAACCCTAACTCTGACTCCTGAATCTCACACCGTTAGTTTTGTTTGATTCATTAAGTTTGAAAGACTTGCTTTTCATCGACAGAGCGCGTTTGTTAGATAAGGAGGATGTGTTGGGGGAGAGGTAGCGTCAGGCCTGCTGAGTGGCATCAGGCCTGCAGCTTCACGCTCTACATTATGGGTCCCTGGCAAACATGGCGATGACTGACCCTTACGATTTACTGACCCTTTAGGGCAGGGGTGGGCAATCTGACCCTCAAAGGGCTGGTGTCTATGCAGATTTTTGGGATAACCTTTAGGTCAGCTGTTCAAACCCTGGTGTGAGGACTCCTCGGCCAATCAGTCCTTTTAATTAGGAACCTAATTAGAGAATTGCAGCGAAAAACTGCATATAGCCCTGCATTAGGGTGACGATACACAGGGAAACTTTGTGAGCAGTGTGGCTGACGAATGTATTGGGCCACGAATGTCTATTTGAAAAACTACGACCATCTAGGTCCAGCCGAGTTGCTGTTTGACTCATCTGGTTGGCAGTTGCCCTGCAAGATTGCTGAGGAATTTGCCCCGTGCATCATCACCGTAAGCTCTGTGAACCTTGGTTAGCAGCAGCTGTGATAACCTGGTTTTGGGGGAGGTCATGTTTTCGCTCTATTGAATGCTTAGCCCCCCCACGCTCCCTGTGAAGATGCCATGATGTACTGTAATGTGTCCCATGGGACTTCCGAATAGTGACCTCCTCGATGGGGTGATTCCCTGCTTCTGGCACATTTGTCCCCAGGTGTGTGCGGGGCAGGCCCCAGGCCGCAGGGCCACGATTCCCTGTGGAAACACACGGGCTGCTCTTTTCGGTTTCATGCGAGTGGGAGCGCTGGCGCCGTGCCTTTGTGAGTCTCTTTGTCATGCTCCCCACCCAGTAACTGCTCCTGGCAGTGTGTCATCGCCGTCGGTGTCCTCCAGCATCTGTGCACACTCGCCAACCAGCTGCTCCTCTCCACAGGCTTCCAGATAGACACCCCTGATAGCTTTGGGAGGACCTGCCTGCATGCCGCCGCCGCAGGGGGGTGAGTCCTGTCACTCACTCTCTCTCTCTCTCTCTCTCTGTCTCTGTCTCTCCCCCCACGCCCCCCAGGTGCCTCCCTCATGCAGAAACACTAATAAACTCCTTCAGTGTTCATGGTATTTGGTGCTGCTCCATATGGAATGCCTTTCTGACCCCCCCCCCCCCCCCCATACCTCCCGCAGCAACGTGGAATGCGTCGAGCTGCTTCTCAGCAGTGGAGCCGACCACAACCGGAGGGACAAGTGTGGCAGGTGAGCTGGCAGAGAGGGAGGGAGGGTGAGGTTACATTGAGGGGGCAGGAAGTGAGAAGCTGGCAACAATGGACCAATGGGATGGGAGGTATTGGTAGTGGGTGTGGTCAGGATTGCGGTTAAATTAAGATAGAGAGCCAACAGGCCTCGATGTGCGAGTGGCTCGGCAGTGAAGGGCAGGTGTTCCCTCCTGCATCAGTATCATTGAAGTGTGTTTCAGTACTATCTCCTGTGTTTCAGTACTGTCTCCTCTCCCCTGCAGAACCCCGCTCCACTATGCTGCCGCCAGTCGGCACTATCCGTGTCTGGAGATGTTGCTGGCACGTGGGATCTGCATTAACGCAGATGACCAGTGGGGGCGCACTGCCCTGCACTATGCTGCCGCCTCAGACCTGGACAGGAGGTAAGGCTCTGCTTGGGTCTATAGTACCTTGCACCTTCCTTACCAGCAGGTCCAATGTGTAGCTCCTGAGAAGTGGTCTCGTTGAGTGTGTGTGTGCGTGTTCTCCAGGTGAGTGCGTGTGTGTGTGTTCTCCAGGTGAGTGCGTGTGTGTGTGTTCTCCAGGTGAGTGCGTGTGTGCGTGTTCTCCAGGTGAGTGCGTGCGTGCGTGTTCTCCAGGTGAGTGCGTGCGTGCGTGTTCTCCAGGTGAGTGCGTGCGTGCGTGCGTGCGTGTGTGTGTGCGTGTTCTCCAGGTGAGTGCGTGCGTGCGTGTTCTCCAGGTGAGTGCGTGCGTGTTCTCCAGGTAAGTGAGTGCGTGCTTGTACTCCAGGTGAGTGTGTGTGCGCGTGCGTGTTCTCCAGGTGAGTGCGTGTGTATGTTTTCCAGGTGAGTGTGAGTATGTGCGTGTTCTCCTGTGAATCTGTGCATGTTCTCTGGTGAGCGTGTATTCTCGCCCCTCCTTGTTGTTGGTAGCCTGTATTACCGTGTTTGCCTGCTCATGTGATCTGCAAAGGTGAGGGCCGCTATTTCCCATGATGCTTTCCAGACAGTGTGAAAAATGATTAGAATGGGGACATGTGGCCCGTCCTCGGCATGTGACAGCTGCAGCGTTAGCAGCCTAGTGACTGTGTCTGAGCAAGAACTGGGTCAGTGTTTAAACTGTAAGTGAGCGTATTGTGGATTTATTGCATTCGTTTTAGTGGTTCTAGATTCTGGCTGTTGCATTGAGTCTGGATTCTCTCATAGGATTTCCGAGTGTTCTGGCTCCTTTCTTTGCTAATGTGTGTTGGGCACTTTTGCTAGCAAACCTCGATGCAGTTATACAATGGAAAGTCAGTTTCAGCAATACAGAACATTAAGTCATTAAAGTATTACATGTAACATCTCAAATTTTAGGTTTTTGATGACATGCTAATTAACTAAAGTGATGAAGTCACAGATCACATCTTTCAGTGTGCATAAATATGGTGGTTTTATACAATGTATTGTGAAGTGAAATGAGAAAAATCTATTTTTAATGAAGAACTCCTCAGATACATGTTGTACACGTGCTCATTCTATGTTTTTTTTTCTTGTTTTTTAATGTTTTCAAATGTATTTTCATTTGACAGTACCAGATAGAAGACATTTTTACAAAGGATTTACACAACACTATGTTCAGGGCATAAAACTGTAATATTTAAAGACATTGAAGGAGAAATAAGTGAGATATGTGTGTGACATACGTTACAGCACTTTTGAGAAGGGTTTGTCTGTGTGTGTGTGGGCGTGTCTCTGGGTGTGGGTGTGTCTCTTAGAGCGTATAGGTGTACATCTTGACGTGGGTGTGTCTGAGTGTTTGGGCATGTCTCTTGATGTGGGTGTGTCTATGGGGTTATGGGTGTGTCTTTTGATGTGGGTGTGTCTATGAATTGTGGGTGTGTCTCTTGGTGTGGGTGTGTCTATGGGAGTGTGGGCGTGTCTTTTGATGTGGGTGTGTCTCTGGGTATGGACACGCCTCTGAAAGTCTGCTTTGGTTTTTTCCCAAGGCGGCGTGAGGCCCTGGAGCCAGAGAGCGAGGGTGTGCAAGCGGAGAGGGAGAAGGAGGCAGCACTGTGAGTCATCCGTGGGAGGAGCTACCTGGCTATCACCCCAAATGATCATCTTTGTAACCCACCCTCTGCCAGGCTGTTCCTTATCTCAGGCAGATCTCCGGTCACATGCTTTCTGTGCATGCGTATCTGTATGTGTTCTGACACCCCACATAGGCATCTGTTTTGGGTAGATACAGTGTAGGTCCTGCCCCTCTTCAAATAGACCAGACATGGATGTTTTGCAGCAGGATTTGCTTGGCAGGATGGCCTCACCGTCCTGGTTATGTAGCTCCTCCCCTTCCTTAACAGATCAGCCCAGGGCTACTCTTCTCTCCCTGGTGTATGAAACACAGCTTTGCCATTGGGTGTCAGGCCCAGTCACGTGTCACATGGCTGCCTGTTTTTGCATGTGGGTGTGCATGCTTGCTTGTATATATGTGTGTGTGCGCGCGTGCGTGTGAACCCTCCATTTATCTACTTGTGGCTGTGTGCGCAGGTGCCTGGAGTTCCTACTGCAGAGGGGGGCAGGGCCCAGCCTGAAGGACAAGCAGGGCTACAGCGCCATCCACTACGCTGCTGCCTATGGCCACCGGCAGTGCTTACAGCTGGTGAGGACAGTGCGCATATGAGAGCATACACGCAGAAGGAATCACACACAGATAGACTGAGTCACGCACAGGGAGTCACACACAGACAGACTGAGTCACGCACAGGGAGTCACACACAGACAGACTGAGTCACGCACAAGGAGTCACACACAGACAGACTGAGTCACGCACAAGGAATCACACACAGACAGACTGAGTCACGCAGAGAATCTCACAGACAGAGAGATGCAGTCACACAGAGAATCACACACAGACATACTGAGTCACACACAGACAGGCTGAGTCACACAGAGAATCACACACAAACAGACTGAATCATAATCAGACAGACTGAATCACACAGAGAATCAAACACACACTGAATCACACAAAGAATCACAATCAGACAGACTGAATCACACAGAGAATCAAACACACACTGAATCACACAAAGAATCACACAAGACAGACTGAATCACAATCAGACAGACTGAATCACACAGAGAATCAAACACACATTGAGTCACACAGAATCACACAAAGAATCACACACAGACAGACTGAATCACAATCAGACGGACAGAATCACACAGAGAATCAAACACACACTGAATCACGCAAAGAATCACACACAGACTGAATCACACAGAGAATCACACACAGACAGAATCACACAGAGAATCACACACTGACAGGCTGATTCACAGTGAGAATAACACAGAGAATCACAGAGAATCACACACTGACAGGCTGATTCACAGTGAGAATAACATAGAGAATCACACAGAGGCAGACTGAATCTCACAATCACCCAGAGCATGGTAAAACTTATCAAGCTTTGAAAAAGATTTAATAAAATTCTTCAGCTCATAGCAATTGGTTTAACTGTACAGTCCTTAATAATCTTGGCAAGAACAGTGTTGTTTTGGTATGCCTGCTGGTAACATGTGAAATTTATATTCAACTGACCCAGCACCCATGTCAGAAAAGGCAGGTTCTGCACTAGCAAATTAGGTGGAACTGAGGAGCTTCATGGAGAAATTGACAAATTGCTGAAGGCTGTCTTTCCATTCCCATAAAAAACCAGACTGTTTATTTGAAGGTCTAATGAGCAAAAGCAGCTAAGCGGCGCACAGTGTTGTTCTGCTGAGGTGTTTATCAGATACGGCGAGGCTCACTTACTTGAAAGAAAAAAAAACAGATTGGAATATGCAAATTCAGAGCTGTGCTTTCTGCCAGCAAACGAGTGGAAATATCAGGGCTTGGAATCAGTTTGTTTTTCATCTGACATGCCTGTCTCAGATGCTCTGTGCTGCCAGATAATATCTGAATGTGGTTCAAAGAATCAGATCTGCATTGCAGGGTGGACTACTCCTAAGGCAGGCAATGTGTTTCTGGCAGAAAATAGCTTTGAAGAGTATGATATGAGATGCAAAGCGTCACCGTACGTCTGACAGAATGCTGAGGTCGCGCACGTACTTCCTGCCGCGTCTGAGTTCAGCGTGCGATAACGCTAGTCTTGTTTGCTAATCCGCGTCCAGCGATGGGAGAGCTCGGCAAGACACTCCACACAGCAAGGAGCACTTGACACAGTTGGCTCCCGGTTTCTGCATATCGCTGGTCTCATCACTTTGTGGAATATAAAGTCTGAGCAATGGAGGACCAAGCCAAAGGTGGAGTGCAGTAACCCAAACCAAGAACCTGGTTGTCTTCCAGCTGCTGGACCGAGACCAGGGCCAGCTGGACGACCCAGCAAGCTCCCCCAGCACCAGGAGCCCGCTCCACCTTGCGGTGAGGGATGGGGGGGTGGGGACTTCAGCTGTGGGGTCAGGTGTCAGTCTCACGGCAATAAGAGACTGAGGATCATGGGAAACCCTCAGCCCTCAGACTGCATGCAGATACATTAGAACTTGCTGTATTCATTTTGCTATGTTAAGCGAAACTTGTCCTAAGATTAATAAAGTAATTCCAAAAGTGAAACTTTCCCTAAATATCCTGCAGACACTGGTATTTAAATTATGTAATTTTTTTTTTATTTGGTCACTTGGGAAACGAATACTAAGCTGTTGAATTAGTTGAGTGTTTCATTTGATGTATGCCTGGCAACAGCTAGCTGGCTAAATTTATGCTGTAGACAATTAGGATTTAATGAGCTCTAATTGCTTGTGGTGCTGTAGTGTCATTTTGGTTTGGCACTATAGCCTGAGCCCCTGGCCTGACATGCCCCCCCCCCCAGGCATACCATGGCCACGCACAGGCACTAGAGGCGCTGCTGAAGGGGGAGAAGGAGGTCGACCAGATGGATGAGCTGGGCCGCACCCCACTGGCCCTGGCGGCCCTCAGGGGCCACACCAGCTGTGTCCACACACTGCTGAGCCACGGCGCCTCACCCAGGAGCCAGGACTCAGTGCAGGGCCGCACCCCGGTGCACCTGGCAGGTGACCTGCCCGCCGTGCACTTGTGGGCGTGTGCATGGGCACGTGCCAGTCCTGGCATTGCTTTCAAAGTGAAATAGATTCTCCAAGCTCCTGGAATAGGAAGAGGCTTATGCAACACAAAAGGCTTTTTTAGATACTTACTTAAGGGTTGGGTGTCATGTATTAAAGTGAATTAAAGGGAATTCCTCAGACACGGTGTGTGTGGCTCAGAGGGCTACCTGTGCCTGGAAGGTTGCTGGTTCGAGTTCTGTGCTCACCACAATAGTCACATCTTTGCTGGGCCCTTGAGCAAATGGGCAACCCTACACTCTGACCCCATGCTTCACTGTATGTGTGTGTGTGTGTGTGTATGTGTGTCTGAAAGGAGGGTTATGTGGAAAGAAGCATTTCTATGCAAATGGAAAATAAGCCCTTATTTTATTCAAGGTGTGCATGTGTTTTGTGTGCCTTTGTTTTACCCTCTTTCCTCGTTTGTTTGTGCCTGTGAAACAATTACCGATTTTATTCCCTGGCGCTTTGTCCTCAACAGTAATGAATGGACACACATCTTGTTTGCGCCTCCTGCTGGACGACTCTGGCAGTGCGGATCTGGTGGATGCGGCGGATTCTCAGGGACGGTGAGCACCTGCGTTCGGTCAGGCTGCTGTATCTGTGGTTCCCCCCCTTTCCCAATGACGACGCCCCTCAATGCGGTGTCGGCCCTCAGGACCCCCCTGATGCTGGCTGTGGTGGGGGGACACGTGGACGCCGTGTCCGTACTGCTTGAGCGTGAGGCTGCAGTGGATTCCGCTGACCGCTACGGACTGACGGCCCTGCACCTGGGGGTGAGTGAGGGGGGCTCCTGGACACATCCAATAGATTTCTCATTGCAGCGACATGATTGGTCCCTGCGAGCCCTGTGCATTTCCTGTGTATTTACTGCCGACAGCACAGTCATCCCTTACTGTCACTGGGCCTGCATAAGGTTCTCAGACAGCTGATCGCAGTCGACAGGTAGTAGCATGGTCAGGACATAGTTAGGGACTATAATCCAGACAGCCGCTGGTAGCCTTGACCTGCCTCGGATGGCAGGCTAAATTTTAGAACTTTAGAGGTGGGAACAGCTGATTTCTCCACTACTTTGATCGGTCACTTTGAATCCTATGATTGCCTGTTTGCTTTGGAAGAAGATGAAGAAGATCACTGTCCCGTCGATGTGAGAACGGCCAGTTTCTGTCGTGATATCGGAGCAAGGAAGATTTACACTGAGTTAACATCTTTCAGAGATCCTATTTTGATTATGAATACCACATGGAATGTGAGTTATTTGTTGTGCACTGTGTGCTGTGGTGTGTCAGCCATGACAATTAATTACTTCCATGTCTATGCTATATCCTTGCAGTGCACACTGCTAACCACCTGGTTTCCAGTGTGGGACTCAGTATGGGGTCTATCCAGCCCTCACCTTGCACCCCTCTCGCCCCCAGCTGCTGTGTGGCCAGGAGGAGTGTGTTCAAAGCCTGCTGGAGCAGGAGGCCTCCGTGCTGCAGGCTGAGCGCAGGGGCCGCACTGCGCTGCACCTGGCAGCCAGCAGGGGGCATGCTTCCTGGCTGAGCGAGCTGATGAACATAGCCTGCTCTGAGTCCCCGTCCCCGCCGCTCCAGGACCTGCAGGGCTACACGCCGTTACACTGGGCTTGTTACAACGGTCTGGCTCACATTCACTCCTTTGTTAATCTTGACAGTTGGCTTAATTGTTACAGGCATGGATTTGTAACCTGTAGGTTGCTATTTCACGCTCCAGGAAGGGGCTTGGTTTTAGTGCCAATAAAACATCCTGGGTAGCATTTTTAAGTAGGTTTGGATGAAACATCCCCCTAAAGGTCAGCTTGATTTTGTGTATTTGTGTGCATCACTCTGTAGTGCCTTAACTCCTCCACTCGTGTTCCCGGGACATTGTTAGACTCGTCCTGGTGGTGTATGTTGATTGAATGGCTGCACATTTGTCCATGCCCCTGACAGCATGTGCCCGTGTGTGTGCCTGCAGGCCATGAGGGCTGCGTCGAGGTCCTCCTAGAACATAAGGCCTGCCAGACCTTCAAAGGGAATCCCTTCTCCCCTCTACATTGTGCCGTGTGAGTATCCCCCCCCCCCCCCATATCTGTCTTTCTGCCTATATCTGGCTGCGCCATTTATGGAGCATGGATCACCCTCCTGGTATTTATCCCTCGAGTCCAGCTGAGAAATTAATACTTTAATTTAGATGACTCATTGAATAGGAACGTTTGTTGAATATGTTGGCTTTTCTTTCCGTTCCATTTAGGCTAATCTGCTATACACTGATAAAATCTAGACTTTCAGGTTTTTGCAGCCAAATGCTCTGCATTATACAGAGGCTGAGTTATAGAGGTGTGGGTGCAACAGGACGGCAGGCTTCACCTTTGACCTCTTTTGTTGACTGTCGCTGTCCCTTTGGTCCTCAGGGTTAAAGGTCACGGGTCATGTGCCTCTCTTCTGCTGGAGGCCCTAGGATCCGATGTTGCTGGCTGCTGTGATGGCAGGGGCAGGTAACGAGCGTCGACTCACGAGAGCTGGCCTGTGCTTCCAACGAGGCATCCCCTGCCTTTCACACCTCCTTTTAATTAAGTAGGAAATGCTGTGGAATGTGATCATATTCTCACTGCACTCCAGCTTAACCTCCAAAACGGCTTCCTTCTGAATATTTCCCAGTGCACCCAAACCCCAGAGAATGTTACTGTGTTTACCTCACACCCTTGACGCTGAAGTGCACTCATGCGAGCTCCACTGCTTGCCTCGAGAACCTCTGACCTGAATTTTGCAAGCCGCAGTAGTTTCCATCGGGCCTTTGTCATGGTTTCAGTCTGTCCCGATTAGCAATCCCGCGTAGCTCTCTCCCGGTTCTGCTCTGCGATCCTCCCGTCTTTCACAGTCCGTCTTCTTAAATCTGCCCCGTTTCATGTTTACCCCGCCGGCAGTATCCGGCCTGATGTCACGCCTCCCTATACAGATGTCAGTAGGATGGTGTGTCTGTGGTGGTTTCTGATGTTTGGTGCTGGCATGCCGTCCGCTGTCCCCTCAGGACCCCGCTGCACGCGGCCGCCTTCTCTGGCCAGGCCGACTGCCTGGAGCTGCTGCTCAGCCAGGGGGAGCTGGTACAGGACGTGCAGGACGTGGCGGGCTACAGTGCACTGATGATGGCAGCGGCGCATGGCAGGGCCCAGTCCCTGGGTAGGAGCCGCCCCCTCTCGCCTGACCTTGCTGGGGACCTTGCGTTGTTTATAAAAATTTTTTTGGGGGTTCTTCTCTGATCCCCACAGAGGTACTCCTGCAGCAGCCTGACGTCAGCCTGAGCCTGACAGACAGTGATGGGAATACCGCCCTGCATCTGGCCTGCAGTAACGTGAGTCCCACCCCCGCGCATCAAGCCCCCTTACACTCAGGGCGCCAGCTGGCAGTCCCCAGAGACAGGGCCGCTGCAGCCGGTCGCGAAGGCTCCTCATAATCGGCGTAGTGATCAAATGCACCAATGGACAGTTGGCTCTCTTTGTCAGTGTAGGTGGTTACACTCCACCACTGTGTCCTCTGTATCGATTACTGCTCCTTTCAGGGAAAAGAGGACTGCGCCCTGCTTATCCTAGAGAAGATATCGGACCCCGCCCTGATCGACAGCACCAACGCAGCGCTGCAGGCGTGAGTGTCCGCGATTGGCCGACTCGCTCCGCAGCCTGGTGCTGCCGGTCAGGCTGGAAGTGATGCACAATCAGCAGATGTCTTGCTGGAGGTCAGCGGTCACTGAAGGCTTCCTTTCTCTGTGGGTAATGCTGCAGGCCACTACACCTGGCTGCCCGCAGCGGTTTGAAGACAGTGGTGCAGGAGCTGCTGTCCCGTGGTGCCAGTGCCCAGCTTCTGGACTCTAAGGGTACGACCCTGTGGAGTCCGTGCCCACTGCTGCCATGATGGATATCACAAAGCCAGTGTGCTAATTCTGCATCCATGTCCGTTTCCCAGTTTCACTTTCGGCTTCTTTTACGCTTCCAGCCCTTCCATCTGTCACATGTCCTGCCTGTAACTGTCACACGTCCTGCCTGTAACTCTCACGTCCTGCGTGTCATATGTCCTGCCTGTAACTGTCACATGTCCTGCCTGTAACTCTCACGTCCTGCGTGTCACATGTCCTGCCTGTAAC
>JAODKM010000001.1:33237009-33249645 GCA_026780845.1 Petrocephalus sullivani
TGTAGATACAGTAATTAAGTGTGTCGTTAGCACAGATCCTTCTGGATGCTGACTGGGTCCCGATCAGTGCGTATATACAGTATGTACGTGTCTGTGGAGAGCACACACCCTCTTGGATGTTGACTGGGTCCCAATCAGTGTGTATATACAGTATGTATGTGTCTGTCGAGAGCACACACCCTCCGGGATGCTGACCGAGTCCTGGTCAGGGAAAGAGGGTCCAGAGGAGAGCAGCTCAGAACCCATTTCCCCTGGGGACGGCAGCTGCAGCAGTGAGGATGACCCAGAACCAGAGGGCAGGGTGCTCAGGTGACGGTCCTCTGCCAGTCAAAATGGGGACAGTTAGCATTAGCATCACCGGCCGAGAGGACACACAGATCAGGCTTTCAGCCTCTGAGCCTCCTCACCTTTGTCTCCGTTCTGCACCACGGGGGAGGGGTTGCGGGGGGAAGATTCCAGAGCGCTGGTCTGCCCGAACAAACCAGACGCAGGTCACACTCACAGCCACTGGCAGGCAGCCATTTGTCTAATCTCATTTTAGGGGTTCTACTTCACATTACAGCCATTGTGCACTCAGAAAAGCGCAGATAAAACGTATTAGCCAGCTAAATGTAAAACGCTGCTGACTATTTTGTCCTGGTAAAAGCACAGCAACTCTAACCTTGCTGTCATCGGTCTGCCTGTGTCGGCCAGGGCTTGGCGGGACTGACAAACGCTTTCTGCCCTTCTCCTGCTGGAACAGGTCCTGCAGCCTAATGCAAAGCATCACAGGGCACGAGTCATAATCATTCCATAAAAGTCAGTATAAGTGACTAGTCCAGCGCCCCCTACAAGCCGGAGGGCTGCAGCAGCCATGGCATGCGGCCTCACCGCGTGTTCCAGGACTGCAGGCTCTCACACAGACCCTGTTTCTTCACCACCACAGACTCCAGCACGGCCTGCAGCTGCTGGGCAGAGTCCAGGGTGCATGACAGCAGCCGCGCTTGCAGCTTCTCGATCCAGCTGCGCAGCTCCACTTCCTCCATCTGCAGGGGCGCAAACAGCTCATGTAACTAGTGAAGACGATGCATGGTCAGTAACAGGGTGACAGTAACTAGAAACTAACAGTTCTGAAATACTAGTAAATCTAGTAAATTGCACTGATTAGATGAAGTAACGGGACCCACACAGTTTTTTGGGCCAGTAAACAGCAAATAAAATAGTTTTTTCTAATGCACAGAGAACATTACTCTAAAACACCTACATCTTTTTGCGCAAAGAGGTCCTCCATTTTCTCTTCACGTGTCTTGCTGAAAGTGTCCGTTTTCAGGGACGTCAGACGATCGTCAATAGCCAAATACACCTGAGTCACCCTGCAAGGTGAGAGTGCGACAGGTCAGGGTCCCCCCCACAGGGGCGAGGTGCAGAGCCATGCAAAGTGGGCCAGAAAACATCAGGCAGGGACAGGACTCCTACTTCTGGGAGAAGTCCTTCAGGTCCTGCAAAAGGGGGGCTTTCGAAGGTCCTTGGTTCTTAATGAAGATCTTTGCTGGAGGGAGACAGATCTCAAGGAGCCGCACTGGGGTGTAGCTACAGGACAGAAGGTTGGATATGAACAGAAAGAAGACATTTTAACTAGTACTATGGAGTAATGAGACTGGTGTTACAGTCATACCTGCTTTAACTAGTACTACGGAGTAATGAGACTGGTGTTACAGTCATACCCCCCTTTAACTAGTAATACGGAGTAATGAGAGTGGTGTTACAGTCATACCCCACTTTAACTAGTACTATGGAGTAATGAGACTGGTGTTACAGTCATACCCCCCTTTAACTAGTAATACGGAGTAATGAGACTGGTGTTAGAGTCATACCCCCCTTTAACTAGTAATACGGAGTAATGAGAGTGGTGTTACAGTCATACCCCGCTTTAACTAGTACTACGGAGTAATGAGACTGGTGTTATAGTCATACCCCGCTTTAACTAGTACTACAGAGTAATGAGACTGGTGTTACAGTCATACCCCGCTTTAACTAGTACTACGGAGTAATGAGACTGGTGTTACAGTCATACCCCGCTTTAACCAGTACTACAGAGTAATGAGACTGGTATTACAGTCATACCCCGCTTTAACTAGTACTACGGAGTAATGAGACTGGTGTTACAGTCATACCTCGCTTTACATCATCAATTGGTTCCAAGAGCCCCATCGCAACCCAACCCAAAAATAATGCCTCAAAAATACCTGAGAAAGACTAATAAATAGAGGTAGTCTATTGATGTAACTGCACCTTTAACTCATTATAAAATTCAGTGTTCACTTTGCAATCTTAAGTCAATGTTCACCTAGTATTCAGAAAAACAAAATAGAAATTACTGTAATAAAAGTGACTTCATTAAATATTTCATACCGTTTCATCAAAATAAATTACGTAATTTCCGTATGTTTTGTCAACCTCCTCCAGTCATCTGCTATCGTGTATAACAACATAAATGGACCATGTTAATTTAAGTAAATTATGTTCATTATTTACTTAAAAACATTTAAAGTACTACAGACCAGCGACGAAAAGTCGAGTATGACAAATGCCGAAATGACATATACTACCGCATTTGCAATAGAGCTAGCCGACTAATAGGCATAACATTACATAGGCAATCTATCTGAATCAGTGCTTAAGCTTATCCATCACCACAGAGTGCAGAGAAGGGGTAGGCAAATGGGGAGAGGCAGGAGGAGATGGAGGCTGATGGCGGCAGTGATGGCGGCAAGAGAGTGGTGCACATAGAGACAGAGGCAGGAGGATATAGAGGCTGATGGCGGCAAGAGAGCGGCGCACATAGGGACAGAGGCAGGAGGAGATGGAGGCTGAGCACCAGTGATGGGGGCAAGAGAGCGTCGCACATAGGGACAGAGGCAGGAGGAGATGGAGGCTGAGTGGCAGTGATGGCGGCAAGAGAGCGGCGCACATAGGGACAGAGGCAGGAGGAGATGGAGGCTGATGGCACTGATGGCAGCAGTGATGGCGGCAAGAGAGCGGCGCACATAGGGACAGAGGCAGGAGGAGATGGAGGCTGATGGCGGCAGTGATGGCGGCAAGAGAGCGGCGCACATAGGGACAGAGGCAGGAGAAGATGGAGGCAGAGCGGCAGTGATGGCGGCAAGAGAGCGGCGCACATAGGGACAGAGGCAGGAGGAGACGGAGGCTGAGGGCTGGGTAGGGATTAAGGATGTCATTGTTGGGATTAGGGTTTTTCCCATAGAAATGAATGGAAGGTCCTCACTCAAGAGATGAATACAAAAAAATAAAACCAATCTGGGCACATTCCCTCTTGGATGAGGGGTAGCTACATGGATGCTCACCCACCTGAAGGAGGCCACCATCTGGTTGTAGGAGAAGTACTGGTGGTAGTCCTTGTGAATGGAGTGACCACACGGCTCAGCATTGGCACGGCGGGTGTACTGGTGCCCGTAGAATCGCAGCTCCAGGTACTTGGCAAAAGACATGGACCAGGAGTCGTTGGACAAGGGGACCACTGGAGTCACCTAGACACAAAGGAGAGTCAACGACGCAAGTGAAACATATGCCACCTACAGGCTGTGAGCAGAATTCCTCATCAAGGAACACACTGAGAATGCTGCACTACTCCAGAACGTCAAAGCTCTATTGTCATACACTATACTGTAAAAGTATTGGGACACCCCTCCAAATCATTGAATTCAAGTGTTCCAATCACTTTCATGGCCACAGGTGTATAAAATCAAACACCTAGGCATGCAGACTGCTTCTACAAACATTTGTGAAAGAACTCTTGATGAATTCAAGCGTGGTACCATGATATCACGTGTGCAATAAGTCCATTTGAGAAATTTATTCGCTACTAAATATTCCATGGTCAACTGTTACAAAGTGTAAACAGTTGGGAACAACAGCAACTCGCCACTCAGTGGTAGGCCATGTAAAATCACAGAGCGGGGACAGTGCATGTTGAGGTGCACAGTGTGCAGATGTAGGCAACTTTCTGCAGAGTCAATAGCTACAGACCTCCAAACTTCCTGTGGCCTTCAGATTAGCTCAAGAACAGTGTGTAGAGAGCTTCATGGAATGGGTTTCCATGGCTGAGCAGCTGCATCCAAGCCTTACATCACCAAGTGCACTGCAAAGCGTTGGATGCAGTGGTGTAAAGCACACCACCACGGGACTCTAGAGCAGTCTAGACATGTCCTCTGGAGTCACGAGTCACGCTTCTCTGTCGGGCAATCTGATGGACGAGTCTGAGTCCGACAGTTGCCAGGAGAACAGTACTTGCCTGACTCCATTGTGCAGAGTGTAACGTTTGGTGGAGGGAGGATTATGGTGTGGAGTTGTTTTTCAGGGCTTGGGCCCCTTAGTTCCAGTGAATGGAACTCTTAATGCTTCAGTATGCAAAGCCATTTTGGACAATTTCATGCTCCCAACTTTGTGGGAACAGTTTGGGGATGCCAGACTGTGCACCAGGTTGGATGAGTTTGGTGTGAAGGAACTTGACTGGCCTGCACAGAGCCCTGACCTCAACCTGATAGAACACCTTTGGGATGAATTAGAGCCGAGATTGCGAGCCAGGACTTCTCGTCCAACATCAGTGCCTGACCTCACAAATGCTCTCCTGGATGAATGGTCAAAAATTCCCATAAACACACTCCTAAACCTTGTGGAAAGCCTTCCCAAAGGAGTTGAAGCTGTTATAGCTGCAAAGGGTGAGCCAACTCCATATTAAAGCCTGTGTATTAAGAACGGGATGTCAGTAAAGTTCATGTGTGTGTAAAGGCAGGCGTCCCAATACTTTTGGCAATAGTGTATATACACCAGATCCGGAGGAGATTCGGCAGTGGGCCTCCTCCCTCCTACCTGCTTGCAGATGCGGCACCAGGAGTAGTTGAGGATGGTATGTTGGTAGCCTGGCACCGGTGAGTCCAACTCCTTTAAGACAATCTGCACGCAGCCGTTTCCATGCACAAAGCGTCGGATGTGGTGAACCATGGGAGTCTCACAGAACATGCTGGGACACTGATATGAAGGTCTGCTCCACAAGGCACAAGGGGGGGCAGGGAGGGCGGGGCAGCTCATTAGTGCTATGTCATCGTCATCATCATCATCGTCTTCCTAGGTTTTTCTTAGGCGATGTACAGATTGCAGAAACAATGAAACATATTTATGGTGATGTTTCCTATAAGAACTACAGACTGAAAGGTATACACAGAATCACAGAAAACACAGCAGAAAGCAATTAAATATATTCTTTAGAAGACCCAGCCCATGTTGGAAAGTAACTGTAGTATCGAGAGAACTCAGAGTTTGAGTCACCTGAAACAGTATCGCTCTAAAAATATTCCAAGGGTCAAGTCGTTCTTCCCGTAAAACTCCATTGTCACAATCCTGTTGCAAAAAAAAGAGAAAACAAAATCAGAATTTCCTTGATATATTTAAAGCACTTCCTTGCACAGCAGGCCTGGGAGAACAGCGGGGGCCTGTCCTACCACGGGCTCACGCAGGGGTTCGGGGCATTCGCAGACTGGGCGGACGAGCTGCTGAAGAGAACGCATAGCCGCTGGTGATTGGCAGGATTCAGGCAGTCCATCTGCGGCACAGAAGGCCAGCGTCAACACAAAGGCGCTCAGTGAGGGCCAAAGCTGTAACATACCGGAGCGCCTGACACATGTGGCTTTCTTCAGCAAATGGTTCATTGTTACCTTACTAGCCCACGCCATGTCATTCTGCCCACGATCCTCCTCGCTGTCGCCCTTGGTGGGGCCTTTTGGTGGGGCTTCCCGGGCCTGCGAGAAGGGATCCACGTCCTTTTGCCGGATGCGACCCCCCTTGGCACGGAAGTCGGCCAGCATCTTGGCCAGGTCCTGGCTGCTGCCCAGCTGCTCTGCAATGCGCATGCTGGTGAGCTGGTGAGAGGGCAGCACCTGGATGGAGCGGGCAGGGGGTACAGTGCCATTTACGGCTGCAGGGGGCACCAACTCCTTCAGCAGCTGTCTCTTGCGCCGTCCATCCAGCTCTTTGAAATCCTTGTTGAGCAGAGGAGAGAGGTAGACCTGCTCGGGGAAGTAGTCTCGGCTCGGGCAGCGCAAGCCGGCCGGGGTCAGCAGGAAGGGCTCCTTGAAGGAGATGAAGGGTGAGATGCAGAGGATGATGTCCTTCAGCTCCTGCTTAAAGGCCACAGAGAAGGACTTGAGGCGGTCATCAGACGAGGCCACGTGCTCGGTGATGAACGTGCCGGTGTCATCCTGCAAGGGGTCCCGGAAAAGCTGAGGGGGCGGAGTCTCAGACCCCGAGCTGTCCCGCGAGTCCCCGCGAAGAAGGGCCCCCTTGACTTCCTCTCGACCAGCCTCCAGCTCAGACATAAGGAAGGGCGGGGCTACTGGAGGGGGCTGCACCGGCGTAGAGGTCACCAAATCGGCATTTCCCGTCTCAGCACCGGAGAAGGACTCGGTGGAGTCGTTTTTGGTGCCCTTGGGACTCTGCCCATCCCTTAGCGAGGACTCTGAGAGTTTCGGAGACTTCTCAAGGGGATGCCCCTGCTCCTGCAGACCCAGCCTGGTATCGACTCCCGGAAACGGGTCGCTCTGATCAGAGGTGCCCCCCTCGTCCCCTTCCTCTGCCTCCTTCTCCTCGCCCTCCGTGCTCTCCAGCAGGCATGGGAAG
Organism: Petrocephalus sullivani; assembly: GCA_026780845.1. NCBI lineage: Eukaryota > Metazoa > Chordata > Actinopteri > Osteoglossiformes > Mormyridae > Petrocephalus > Petrocephalus sullivani. The sequence goes on from JAODKM010000001.1 coordinate 33,243,682, forward strand.
GAGGTGCTCTTGGCCAGGCTGGGCGGCATGGCAAACTCATCCATAAGGAAAGAGATCTCCAGCTGCGAGTGGTAGGCCACATAGATCATCAGCATGATGATCTCCTTCACGCGCGCCAGCTCATACTGCGAGGCCCCCCGCAGCTTGATGGTGCAGCCAAGATGTTGAGGGCAGCCCTCGAAGAACATCAGGGTCTTGGTCTCGTCTGTGGGTGGGAGGCGGTAAAATGGCGGACGTAGGGGGTTAATCATGGTAAACAGATTAGCCAAGTCGCATCATAAGTACTATTATGTAGCACTACATAGAAAGTGTGTTATATGGTCAGTATCATATTTTACATAATAAGCCTAATGAATTTACAGGTCTGAATGAAAGCCTTGTTCCATGTAACAACTAGAAAGTGCATGTGGCAGCCAGATGATGGCTGAAAAAGGCCCAGGACCACACACTGGCACAGGGGACGGCACACTCACTGTTGGCTAGCTGGAATGCATGCAGGTAGAACTTGTGGCAGGTCCCCAGGCGGGGCTTGGTCAGTAGCTGGTCCATGGACATCACCAGGTCCCCTTGCGTCACACGACCCACCTTGTCTAGGACTTGCTGTAAACACCAAACACAATGCAGCAGATGTGTCAGAATGAGTCATACTGACACCAGATGGTTAGCTCTCAAACACTGATGGGAGCCAGAGTCTGAATTAAAAGCACTAGGAGAAGGCTTTTACACCAAAGGCGACAGCCCCTGAATGCAGCACCATTATTAAGGGGGAAACACTCACAGGCTTGACATTGATGACCAAGGTGATACCATGTTCCAACAACATGTCCTGGGCGATGCGAGAGACCGTCTTCTCCACCAGAACCAGGCTGGGCCGCATGTCAGCAATGCGTTGCACATAATTCTTTAAGAACTCTCTTTCCTGACAGACAGTCAAGACTGTTAGTGGAACCCAGAATTCCCCATGAATGGTGTGTAACAGTGGACAGTGTCCTCTATGTGAACCCTTTCAATACACTGAGGTGCCGGTCCCGCAGACGCTGCTAGTCAGCCGCCCGCCCACCAGGCCCCAGCGATAGCTTTGTCGCTACAACAAGCCTGTAAATGCTGAAATTTTGAGGTAAATCAGGCCCTTACCTGCAGCACAATTGGGTCGATGCATGTGAACTTAGTCTCCTCTCTGTACAGGTACTCAATGGAACATTTCAGCAGCAAAATCTTGGGGTTCTTAATATAGGCATTCATCTGAAGACAAGAATCATACCCAGACACATTTCAGTAACTAATGGTAATCCACACCACTGCAATTATCCCACATCGTCGCTGTTTGATGAAAATCTCGTGTGTCCAGCTTTGACGATCATGACTTTTTGCTTTGGAGGGAATACACCCATTTTCCTCGGTCTACTGAGAGTGTCTGACATCAAATTGATCAATGAAAAGATGTCAGAATTGTCCATCAATACCAAGAATCTCCCACCATTTGTTTTTGAAAAGCTTCAACTAGGGCTGGAGTATTCTAGGTGAAATATGAATTGTGATCCCCCAACCCCCCGACTCCCCAACACACACACACACACACACACACACATTCTGAATCATGATTGCAATTTTCTCTTACAATTCTTGTGCAGTATATTTTTCTCTTAATAATGATGATGATGATAATAATAATAATAATAATAATAATAGTAATAATAATAATATGCCCCCCACCCGGACACATTCACCAGAGTACTGACAGCTATTTGATTACCAAGCATTATTCTGCTCCACTTTCTGATTCAGTCGAAATTTGCACATGGGTGCACCACTAACAATATGATCGTTAGTAAACTAGGACTGCCAAATAAACTTCGCCGGACGGAAAGAGCGCACTCATGGCTTTTAACAGACTCATTTCCAAACACAAGAAAGGCATGTCTGCTCTTTATTATAAACATCTATTTTTCAACCCTCCTCCCTCTTAACATGGTGTTACGCGATCCTGGGATTAATTAACACTGCTTAGGGAGACAAAGGCAGTGCTTGGATCTGCCAAACTAATGCAGACCCGGCAGAACCGCTGTCATATGACGATGAGATTGCATAGAGATGGAGGAATCTAGATCACGATCCAGCCCAAGAATGAGATGGGACTGTGTGTCAGAGATGGTGCTGAGCCCGCTGCACGTCGGACTACCAGCACAACAACAGGTCTTACCCACTACAGAAGTCCTGAGATGGCTCCTGCACTGCAGGATACATCAGTAAGCAGGAAGAGTGAGAGTACAGGAGCCCAAAAGAGGGAGAACAACCTGCAGCTCAGTGTCAGCAAGACAAAGGAGCTGCCGGTGGGCCTGAGGCATTACAGGGAGCTCCATCCTGGGGGAGGTGGTGCAGGGATACAAGTACCTGGGGGTGCACCTGAACAGCGGCTGGGGCTGGGCGGACAGGAGAGCAGCACATGGAAGGCCAGGGCAGACTACTTCCCGAGGCGGCTCAGGGCTTTTAGCACGAGTGGCAAGTTGCTGTGTGTGATTTATCAGTCCATAGTGGCCAGCGTGCTATGCTGTGATGTGACCTGCTGGGGAAGTGCCATTAGTTCAGGCCAAATGCCTGTAAAATTCACCAGGAAGGCCTGACCCTGGGCCCACTGGAGGCAGGAGCAGAGAAAACGGCATTAGCAAAATTGGACAATATTATGAGCAATTCTACCCATCTCCTTCAGGGGGCGCTGACCTGCAGCACATTTAACCACAGAGACGGTGTGAATAAAAAAAACAGTACTGGGGATCATTCCTGCCTGCTGCCAGACACCATAACACCCCACCACACCTCCACCTGACGTGCCACTGCCCACTGCCACTGCCGTAATACCCCAGCAACCATTCTGTCATGATACAACACAATCTAACCTCAGAGAATCTAGTCATACCTTCAATGTTTATTTCTTTATATTACATTTTGTTTTTCAGAATATTTCACTGACCTGTGTACTGTGTTCTTTTTACGTCTGTTCATTTTACTTTCACTTTGCTTACACTATATGTACCATCTATTTGCCTTGTCTGCTTGGTACAAAAGAAAACAAAATAAAGTTTGAGTAAGATACTGCTGACAAGGGAAAGTAACACCCACACCCCAAGCTTCTCGTCTGAAAATAGCATTTATGACAGTATTACTTAAGATTTGCATTCATGACGACTTATGCTATATTGCTCATTTTAATAACCGACATCTAAATAAAACAGTAAGACAAAACTCTGACTTCTTTTCATCCTTCTGAAATTCTGGATTTTTCGAGATACACGGTTTTCATTGAACAGCGACGACATATTACATAAACATGTATATTCCACATTTAGTTCAATCTACGTGGATTTTCATACCTTTTTATGGGCAATGTTCTTGGTGCACACAAATCCATTTACAACAGATGAGTCAAACTTCTTTCCTCCAGATATCTGAGGATCCATAATAAAAAGACATGAGAGTACATTTGTGAATAAGGTAGTGGAAATGCTCCAGTATGTACAAACCTGATGGACAATTTCTTGAAAATACAATTGTTTTTAATATAGTCTTGCTGGTACACTAAAATACAGCGTATAAAGCAGGTGGCCCAAATGAAAAGAGCACATCAGCAGACCACAAATACAGCGTGACGGACGGCGCCCGAAACAGGCGTGTTATTAGTCAGCCACATCCCTGACCTTCTTGATGTGGACAAACTGCCGTATGTCCATGTCGTCGTCGCTGTTGCGCACGTCCGGACGCACCGTCTGCACCACCTGCCGCACCACTGGCACGATGATATCGCGCCAGGACAGTGACAGCGACTCGCTGTACAGCAGCTGCTGCAACAGCGCCATCATGTGGCTGTGGTCGGCCGAGCTGTACAGACAGACGGGCCAATGGGAGGATGAGCTGCAGACTACTCTGCTATAATCTTTGATGACCTTTTTGTAATATTCTACTGGAATTGCCAAACAACATTATAATAACTGGATGATCAGTTCTTATGTATGATTATTATCTAAGTCAGTGTTTCCCAACCCAGTACTCATGCACCCCCTGCCAGTCCGCATTTCTGCTCCCTCCCAGCCCCCTGCCAGACTGCGTGGGGGTCCCAGAGTCCCGTGCACAGAGGGACACACTCACAGCAGCCTCTCCATGGCCTTCTTCTCCCCATTCTCCTCTCTCAGCTGCTCCAGTGAGCTGTGGTGCCAGCCCAGAGGTGTGAACAGCATCTCCTTCGCCTTCTCCTCCACACGCCGGTTAAACAGTGACTCTGGCCCAAGGAAGGTCACCATTAACAGTAATCTCCGATTAAACCGTTAAACTCAATCACCATTTATGGAACTGGGGATCACAGGACAGGTACCTGGCAATGCCTCTGGATAAGGCGAGTGAAATTTTATAGTTTATAAACAGCCTGTACCTTTGATAAAGGCATCGCTTATTGAAAACTGCTGCCCATCTTCTGACACCAAGAACTCAGCTATTAAAAAAAAAAAAAAAAAAAAAAAAACAAACTTGAGCCAGACATCAAATGGCACTACAGCCTTCATTTCTGAATTAAGGGTAATTTCCAAATAGAAACGAGCTTATTATAAAAAGATCTGGCACTGTGTCCATTAACTGTTCAGAGGACAGCGCTAAAAACTGAGCTGCCAAAACGTTCATTGTTAAATCTGGCCTGCAGATCTTTCATTCTCTATATAATAAAAAAATGACGGAACTGCCAGTTTCACCAGAATGCCCCCCCACCTACCTACCCACTCAGCAAGTGGCTCAGAGGTAATCACTACCCATATTGAAGGTATTAGACAAAATTCTTATCTGTCAAAATTCACCACTAAAGCTGATTTTGCACAAACAGAATTACACAGCTGAAGTACTCAGCTGCCAAAGACTAAATTCCTTCAGAATATGTGAAGTTCAGAGCAACGGTAGGCTTTAGCATCAGCAGCTCAAGAGAAGCCGGACTGTGCCCTCTGACCAGTTAGTGAGCTGCAATTAAAGAGGTTTGGAGCACATGACCAGCCAATCGGGACGCGGACGAGAAAAACAAGGAGGGGACCTTTCTGCTCCGAGGGGTGGGGGGGCACGTGGGGGTATTTGGACTGCTTTTTGATGTGAAAGTTGACATTGTCCTGCTCCACGTTCAGATTGATGGAGGCCGCAGAGTCGCTGTCCACCGCAGAATGGAAGCTGCTGACCGACGTCCTCTTGCTGGGGCTGGCAGAGTCTGAGTACATAGGGGCACAGGATCAGAGCAGCGCAGGCAGAGAGGCGGAGTAGCAACTCATACCGAAGGCAGCGGCCACGCTAATAAGAGCTAGAGTCACTCAAACACTCGGCTAATCCTGGCGCTACACGATATCACATCATGATGTACTCGCAATTATACAGCGCGACAATAACCAGGGCTTTAGATCACAGGCGAAACATTTGGCCAGACGCCTACCTTTCGGTACTATACGGATGTTTACTTACGCCCACAGTATGGTAAGCAGATTAACAGTATGCCTAAAATATTACTAATCTGTATAAATTCAGCATATCCTTATGTTTAATAAATGTGTGGGACTTTAAACTGCAAAAGGTACTGCCAGAACACCAATGTCTTTATACCTTGTTTATCCACAATATCCTAAGCGTCTGTATAGCACCGAAAAGCAAGTGTTCGGACAAATGTTTCATCCATCATTTAAGGCCCTGGTGATTACTACGCATGTGCCATATAATCGTGAGTACATGATGTTGAGGTATCATACAGCCCTAGCAAATACTCTGTATTAGACAGACAGACCCAAGGACATGCCCTGGGCATGATATAGTCACCCAAGGACACGCACTGGGCATGATATAGCCACCCAAGGACACGCACTGGGCACGATATAGTCACCCAAGGACACGCACTGGGCACGATATAGTCACCCAAGGACACGCACTGGGCACGATATAGTCACCCAAGGACAC
>JAODKM010000001.1:33257556-33269095 GCA_026780845.1 Petrocephalus sullivani
GACATTCTAAATTTCGTTCGTAGGATAGAATTTAGGACAGTTTCTACGAATGGTTGATAAATGAGGGCCCTGGTCTTTACTCCCTCTCAACTCCCTATCAGACAGCCCACATTTTTACTCCCGAAGACCGGTCTGAAAAACACCGCATTTGAATAACTTCAGGCCAAAGTAAACACAATGCATTTGGGGGAAAAAAACCATTCGACCTGCCAAAGGCAGCAGAAATGACGTAACGGCGGCTCATGGACGCGGGCTCACATCCCACCTTTGCTGAAGCGGAAGAGGCTGACAAAGGAGCTGTAGGCAGACCGCAGCGGGGGTTCCTCCTGCTCAGGGGTCAGAGGCTTAAAGTGAGTGAGGTGAGAGGGGCTGCCAGGTGAGGGCAGTAGGTCAGCGTTCCACTCCAGGGTGGAGGAGGAAGACTTGTCATCGGCTGCCATGTCACTGCACCTGCCAGATGAAGATACACTCCTTTAGTGGTGGGTGTCACTGGGACACCGTGGACAGGAGCTACAGCCTTCATCCAACAGGTTCCCTTTACAACATAAAAAAATCTGAATGATGTTTTCTGTTTTAAGGACTTTATTGAGCTTCAATTTATCCAAAATAAAACCCTTAAACTCATTAAAACCCTTAAAACAGAAAAAATGTTATGTGTTGTGCAGGGATCCTAGAATAATCAAATGACACAATGAAAGTGACAATATTTTTGCTACCCCTTCAGATTTACTACCCTCTTGACAGATTAGAGAAAGAATGTTTTCATCTTAAGTTGCATGCAAGGAACAAGCTAAATAAACACATATTTGAAATTAGGCCAAAGACATGTGTATACACAATGTTTTTTCAGGTGCCTAGGTGTTACGTTGCAAAGACACAGGCATCTGAAAATGGCCGACCAAGCATTTTTGCAAAAGAAGGGAATAGCTCATTGAATTTCAAGCCTGTGTGTCTACTAAACTATATGAGCTAGGCCAGCGAAATTTGGGATTTTTCATATTGGCCCAGGGACAAACAAAATGCCACAAAATGGTTCAATTCTGAGAGGCACCTAAAGTGTCAAGTGTGGAACATGTTTTGGGGGACTTTCTCCCTTGTTGTGCCAGATGAAGTCGCTTGCAGGCCACAATACACCAGATCTTAGTTTTCTGTCTATCCACAAACACAAGTATTGCTCTGATCACATTCTTGGAATAACACTTTTCTTATGCTCTTCTGAGAAATTTAAGAAGACAGAAAACACTCTCCAGCACAGATTCCAAATGGCACAGCAAATGTCTGAAACTAGGGTGTTCCATAGCTTTGTTCCCATTAGCAGAAGTGCAGATATGCATAATTCACATGCCAAATTTCACCAAAATCAAACCTGGTCATGAAAAGGCCATTTTCTGAATTAAAAAAGAAGGACGCATACAACTGAGGTTCAGAGAGTAGGGCCACCCAGCTTTGCTGCTGCAACTGGAGCCTAGCTCTGCCAGTGACAGAAGGTGAATGGGTGGCCTTTTCATCATGGGCACAGGACCTGGCCCGCAGAGGCACAAAACAACCCATACGCAGGGGTGCTGCTGGAGATGCTGGGCCCTCAACCCATAACAATCCAATTATCTTGCAGATTTTTAGGGCCAACTCAGGGGCCCTTGGAATTGTCCTAACACCACCCCCCTTCACTTTGCCCACGCCCACACAATTCCACAGCCAGGCATGGGGCAGCTTCACAATATAATCTCATAACTTATATAAAAACCTTTATTAGTAGTTTGATGGCCTCAGTACTATTAAAAATAATGAAAATGTCTTTAATTGTATCACACTTCAGATAATGAATGACTGAAAAAATCAAACCCTGTCACTGGCTATCTAATGCAACAGATGATGTATTACGTTTAATCCAATGGTTGCAACTAATTATTCAAAACAGAGTAAGAATCAACGAATAACACGAATTTAACACTATAACATGAGAATAAGGGGTGAGGTCAAGACGGACTACCATTAATAATAATCCAACCATGTGACCACAAGCCCGTGACAGAAGACGATGGCTGAGGTCCGTTACGCTTCTTGTAATTGTGTGGCACTACGAATGTTAATTATACAGGAACATATAACATTATTATATTCGCAAAACGGTGACAATTTTATTATTAAAGAAATTAAAATAATGCTAAAATGTTCATGCATACGAATATAAACGCTAGAAAGCAAACACTGGATAATAGTAAAGTACAATACGATTAATAACTACCTAATGTGCTGAAGTACAAGGCAGGCCAGCCGGCATAGTTTACAATGGGCTAATCAATTAACTGTCCGACACGAATAGCCGACAGAAAGCGAGAGACCGATGCAAAAAACCAGGATGTGTCTTTTCCCCGTCTAATCCAGGAGGCCTTGAGATATGCTTTCTCTCATTTTGATTGCTAACGATTAGCTATCGATGTTTTTTTTAAAAATCACACCATTTTAAAAGGCACTTCATAACTCAATACAAGAGTTTCAAGAGCGCTTTGAGTTTCATTTTAAATGTCATATAAAACAAACACCTACCTCCCTGCCTCCAGTTTCCTCCAGCCACCAACAGAACTAGAGCCTTTCCTGAAACAGGCCGAACTAGTCAATCACCTCATGGTCGAACTGTTTTGGTCACGCGACTAGGCATCATACATCTATATGTCAAAATCGGAGTTGCTTTCACCTAGAAGCGGATCTGGAGAGAACGATTATTCTGAGATTGACTAGTCTGATCTGTCCCTGAGGGAAAAATGGTGACCCGCGGCCTTCTCATTTGTAGTTACGCTTTCGCAATATAATATTTGTGGGATCAGGTGAAATAATTTACATTTACATTCACTTTCTTAAGATGACGCTTTTTCCCAAAGAGACCTACAGTTGAGTCAAGTAGCACAAATATTCGGGTTAATGCCATGCTTAAATCTTTTAGCTACCAAATGAATTAGATAATGCAATCCGTTTAGGTGGGGATATGTTTGAACACAGCAAGACTGTACCGCTTATATCTCTGCCACTACCAATTAAGTGTCATGGCTTGGGAATGTCATATGAATGTCATATACAGGTATACCGGATATTTAAAAGCGCGTACAAATTTTGAACTAGATTACACTGGATTAGATTATAGATTCAACTTTATTGTCGTTGCGCAAGAACCCAAACAAGGAAATGCAGTTTAGGATCTAATTCCAAAATGCAGCTGTGTGTGTATATATATGTGTGTGTGTGTGTGAATAAGTAAATAGAAAAATAAGCAGGGGTATACATGGACAGATGTAGATGACTGTATATTATTAAGTGGGCAGGGGTGCAGTACCTATTGGCGGGACTGGATAATGATTCCAACTGTTGCGTACCTGTTGTGACAATTACTCTTCCAGACTCTCATGCGCATGTAATCATTCCGTTATAAGCCTAAAGGTAACTGCGTAGTTTGCAAGCCCTACAGGCTACTTATTACAAGGTAATAAAACTGTTACAAACATGTGAATACGTGGGCATGTGTGTGCAGACTCGTCACAAGCTGAAAATCGCACTCCAGCCAGCTGAACGAAGTTGGAATCCCTGAGATAGCTGTGGGAAAGAGGCTCTTCCTGAGTCTGCTGATGTGAGCCCGGAGACTGCTGTATCTCCTGCAGATGGGAGAAGGGTGAACAGTCTACGGTTCGGGGGCGAGGAATCTCCAATGCTGTTGTGCGCCTTTTTCAAGCATCGCTTATGCTGGAGACCTTATAATGTACCTTATTTTAAATGTAACATTTGTAATTACACATGCTTCTGGTTTCATCAGATTTACATACATAGTACTCCACATAACTGGAAGAAGCCTGGTAATCTACGGCCATCTCTGTTTAGAGATAACCATATTTAGAGCAGCTTTAACATAAACCGTACAAAGAGTGACTCCTAGTGGCATTCGGGTGGTTTTTAAGGCATAGATTCTCGACTTCTCCAGCCGCAAGGCCAGCGATCGGGTCCCTGCGGCGGCCCACGCACAGTGATGCCACCTTTCCCGCGATAGTCCTTTTTGAGCAACTGTCCCGAAAAATTGATATTCTTTCCCGGAACACGCATTGTCCTAGTTTTTCGTGAAAGTGTACATATAAATTTAGAATTTCGTAGATTCAAATAAATCCTCACTTATAGTTTCTTCCTACTGCTTTTTCTTACCCCCAGTCCAGTGTTCGTAAAAAAACAGGTAAAACACAGCGACGTCTGCGACAGGACAGCAGACAAGTTAAAATAACGAGTTACTATGGGATTCGGGAAACGCTCGCTAATTAAGTGCTAGATAACGAACTACCCCAGAATGTCACATACATATTAGATATTGTATGGGAATATGAAAAAAAAAAACATATTATCGCCAATGCATAGGTTATAAAGCACCAAACCACAACCTCAAAATAAGAACATCCCCAAAAAAGTCATTCACAATAAGCGGACTTGGCCTCGCTGAAAAGATTACCCCCCCAGTTCAAAGAACAAGAAAAAAAATAAGCGAGATACTCTCCACCAATCACAGGCATAATTACAAAGACACCTCTTTGTGATTGGTCATCGGCAAACCACCGGCCCGCTGAAGCGCCGCAGTGGGCGGGCCTTTGGATTTCGAGTAGAAGCGGCGGTATTGGAGTGTTTGCGCGAAGGAGGCGCAGTTTTTTCCGTTTGCTTCAAAGCGGAGTAAATGTGGTTAATATTCGGTATACAGTTTGCCATGAACACACCGATAATTCGAGGCTACTCGTATTAGTTTTAAACATTTGGTGAGTATTTGGAGAAAATCCATTTCAGTTAATACCGGTAAAATGTAGCTAGCGGTGTCTTTTGTGACGTGCCCAGGCGATGTAACCTAGAGGTCCAAGTTAAAGTAACGCAGGATCCCCGCGACATATATGTGCTCCGTTTAGTCTGGTGATTACTTCTGATCTACTGTTCCTATTGCTATGTCACTTTTTAGAATCGATTTATTCTCGCTGCCGGTTAGCAGCAACATGATGTCCCCTTCCACCACGTTGGTAAACCCCCGAGGGTCGACGGTGCGACAGAGGCTGGCAAGCGCCAAAGCCGCCAAACCAGGCTCCCTGATCTCATCTAAGATCAAGACTAAGATCGCAAGTAAGTGCAGTTATCTTTGTGTGCGTTAAAAAATACAAAAGGAAACGTACACATACTGAGCTTATGCTGAGATGTCTGATATAGCATATAAGCAGTTTCGGCAATTGTCATTATTTGGAGTATGTGCTTATCACAAATTCTCCTAATTTGGCAAAACGTCGCACCAATTATTGCGCCTGTAATTCAACTGATTATTTGCAGAATTTGCAACTTAGCTGCCGAATGTGGAATTGTGCATTTGTTTATGATAGCTTTTGGAAACGTTGAATCGTGTTATTTTATATTTAATCGTTATCTGTAGTTATTTGCAAGCTTTTCTTGTTTAATTTAATTTCACCCTCTTCGCAGATACCTCTTCCTTTTTTAAGGTATCTCTTAAGACTAACAACAAGGCCCTTGCCCTTGCCCTTGGGGCACAGAAGGAGAAGAGTCGGCACCTTGAGACTGAGATTGTATGCCTGCGGAAAGAGGTGCAAGGCTTGCGCTTCGAACTCGCCCTCCGTCGCCACAAGCAGACTCAATTGGTGGGTCAGAAGTATTACGTAATCGCAATGAACCCATGAAACCTGAAAGTGTTTTCCTGGAGACCAGTTAAAATCTTAAGCTTTGACCTTCTAGTGTTCTGAAATCCATGTGGTACATTCTTGGTTGTATGATAAGCTGCTTTACATTAGAATGAAAGAGTACCTCAAAGTATGGGCCCCAAGCTCTATTGTTTTTAACCTGCTTCTATGTGACTCCTAGCAGGGCTTCCTACTGTATATAAATCAAAATATTATAAAATGAATGGAACTAAGTTTATATATGTTATACTTGTCACCTTCTATCCATGCATTTAGCAATTTAAAATACCATGTGTACAGTAGGTTGAGTGGAACTGTTTGCCATAGAAAACTTGTACTAGAATTATATATTACTTATATATGAAATAACTGTCATTAAAAGTTTATTTTGTGCATTCAGAAGAACGGAGAAGATGGAATATTCATATCTTTTTTATGTCATCTGTGTAACTCTAGGGTGCCGTACTGAAGGATCTTCACAGTAATGCTTTAAACAGTTTGGCTGCTGCTGTAGACTTGCTCTGCCATGATGATGTAAGGATTTGGGGTTTTTGTGGTGGGTATTTGGTAGGGCTGAACAATTCATCGATTTCAAATCGAAATTGCGATTTTAATGTCTCCGATCTACAGGAAGCTACCAGTGACCAGCTGCAGGCAGATTCTGAAGAGATGAACACAAAACAAGGGTGCTTTTTATATAGTTCCTTTAAGAATTGAATTAATGATTTTTGTGTGGTCATGTGTACTAGATATAAAAATTCAAAATCCAGTATTTCATAGTGCTATGTCAAAAAAATAGTATCATATATAATACAATAATAATCTGACACATATTTGTTTTTAGGAACCCAGCAAGGAAGCCTTTCTCATCAGCTCCGTTTCAAAATGCTGAGTATTCAGCAGAGCCAATGAGAGTAAGGCGGGTAACAAATGCAGATACCGTGAGACTACCTTCGGCAGGACTCGGCATAGCCACACAGTCGCAGCATGTTACTTTCAAAGGTTTGAAAGTATTTTTGTTTTTCTTTGATACCTGTCCTTCATACAGTAGGTTATTGTACTGTTGCTGCTATTAATAATTGTTTTTTTATTATTGGGGAAAAAAATGAACTTTGCCAATGTGTTAAAATCCATTTGTACAGTTTCTGAGTGGTTCTGTAACTTTTTGCAGGAAATGTTTCTCAAGCAAATATGGCAGGCACAGAAAACTCACTCCCCTCAACTCAAGCTGCCACCAGGATACCTATGTTAGAAAACCGGTCTAAGATCTCTTCAGACACTCCAAAGAAGGTCCAAGATGTTATTGATCATACTCTTAACGCGGTCCCCTCAACCAATACAGTAAATTATGCTTCAGAAAAGCACAGTAGGGGGTTGTTATCAAGCACATCATTTGAGACCCCTGAGGACCCCCAAAACCAAGAGCAGACAACACTGGCTGATACAGAGATGGAGATCACCTTTAGTGACAATGCTGTTGAAATAGATGCTGTGGAGACCAAGCCCAAAAAGACCAAAAACCCGCCAATCCAGTCTGTAGCAAATCCAAGAAGAAAGGAAAAGGTTCAATTAGACAGATCCTGTCCTCTTGGGAAGGAGAGGAAGACGGTGAAGAACAGTTCAGCTCACAGAAAAGACATACTGAAAGCAGCCTGCTCTGCTACTTTGAGAGAAGCTGAAGCACAGAAGCTGGTAGATCCTATCAGATCTCTGCAGTTGTGTGAAGAGCAGCTGGAGGAGGAATGCAAAGTGTCTGAATCAGACGAGGCATGCAGGAAGACCCATGTCACCTCACGAAGAACTAAGCTTCAGAGGAGTAGTGAAGTCCCAAAAGAGTCAACAATAGATGGATCCTTTGCAAATAGAAAACAGTTTAGTAGAATTTCAGTCACCTCTCAGAACCATGATGATACCAATATCTTACTTTCTCAAATTGAAGATGATTATTTTAGAGACCCGGAAGTTCGGAACTCTGTATCTAGAGATGTAGAAATTCCGTGGGATGCAGATGTGCAGGATGGTAAAATGCCTCACCTAAAAAACAGACAGACTTACACTGTCCCTGCATCTTGTTCTTCCTTGAACAGACGAACATACATAATAGACAATTGCGCAAAAGACTGCCTTGAAACTATAAGCAAGGACAGAGTGTTCCCTCTAAAAAGGGATGAGGATTTGGCCCATGAAGGATGCAGTGCTGAACTGTCTTTTGTTCTTGATCCTCCACTTTCTAAAATAGGAACAGTCATGGTGACAGAAGCCTCAGATTCACCACACGATCCTTCCCAAGAGAATCCACAGCTCTCTGAGTTTCAGGCAGTTGGGGATCTAGAGCACTCCACAGCTTTGATCATGGAAGAGAGACCTCCTTGGGAGTGTCTGAACTCCTGCTCCTACATTGACACTCAATCCAGAAAAACAAGTAAAGAGAGCACATTTGGATTCAGGAAGAAAAACACCCAGAAAGATGACTCCTCTCTTCCAGTGAAGGAACATCTCACTAGCCGTGACCACAGAAAGATGTCGAGGCAGTGTGACACAGTGAATGTAGCTTCCTACCCCCAGTTACAACCTCCCAGTACTGCAAGAGGTTCTGAGGAAGGGCAAGAAAATGAAAAGGACAACAAAACACAAAGTGAAATCAATAGAAAAACGTATGTTATCGGCAACTCACAAGTGAAAAAGAAGAATGCTGAGTGCGGAGATGTTTGTTCAGCCAGTGGCCTCACTCCTGCGTGGGGAGTTGCAGTCAATGCTGAGAAAAGCTCAGAGATGCTGGGGAACACCTTAATAAGGCAGACCAAGGAGGATGGACCCAGTGTGGCTGGTCACACTGGGTCAGAGACACAAGTAGCAGGTAGATCTCCAGGTATGCAATTTCATACTTTTATTGTAAGTTATTAAGATGACATGAACCTAAAGGTCAAGCTTTATTTTCATGACTACAATCCTATTTTAAAACACAAGATGTTTTTTTATGCATAGCTGAAGAGGGGAAAGTTTTGAAGAGTATAACCAATACAAACCAGGTGGTAGAGGATAACTCTCGTCCGCCAAGAAGGCGGGTAGGAGCTGTGTCTTACAAGGAACCTCCCATCAACAGGTGAGCACTTCAAAATGAAGGTATCAAGGCATAAAATAATCAACACATTTTCATATTGTTTTATACCACAGCACTGTTGAATGCTCATATATGAAGGGTGTTGATGAATTTTTTTTAACTGTGCACACAGTACCAGCCAGGCAAACCGCAGTAGTAAATCAGCAATTATCTTTTTAATTTTAACTAACGTTAATTAATGTAAACTATAGAGGTAAATAAATTGCTACAGATCACTTAGACAACAATGGTGTACCAGACTGAAGACCAGGACTTGTGGTCAGTGACTGAATACCAAAACAATGACTTGACATAATGGACTGGAAGTCCAGTCTTACTTTATAGTCTTGTTGAACCTGCCTAAACATGATGGCAGACAAGTCCGGTTTTAACCCCCTGGGGACCTCATGAGCAGTGTGGTTAAAGTTTCCTGTCTATATTGGTTCGTAACAAATCTTTTTGAAGAATAACAAAAAAAATCACTGACTAAATCAGTAATATTTTTTTTTTATTTGATTGAGATATTTTAAAGTTATAAAATGCTGTTAAATCGGCAAAGAAGTAAACAACCTTACTTCGTTTTACCTGAATCCAGGGCAGGAAGTACCACCCTCATTTTGCGGATCTCTATTGACGTTGTAAATGGCTGCATTGCCATGTATTTACATGGTAAATCCATGGTAATACATGGAAATTGTCCTTGTTGTTTCTATGATTGTGATACAACCCAGATTTACACTACCGTTCAAAAGTTTGGGGTTACCCAGACAATTTTGTTTTCCATGAAAAGTCACACTTTTATTTACCACATGAGTTGGAAAATGAATAGAAAATATAGTAAAGACATTAACAATGTTAGAAATAATGATATTTATTTGAAATAATAATTGTTTCCTTCAAACTTTGCTTTCATCAAAGAATCCTCATTTGCAGCAATTACAGCATTGCAGATCTTTGGCATTCTAGCTGTTAATTTGTTGAGGTAATCTGGAGAAATTTCGCCCATACTTCTAGAAGCCCCTCCCACAAGTTGCTTTGGCTGGATGGGCACTTCTTGCGTACCATACGGTCAAGCTGCTCCCACAACAGCTCAATGGGGTTTAGATCTGGTGACTGCGTTGGCCACTTCATCACAGATCGAATACCAGCTGCCTGCTTCTTTAAATAGTTCTTGCACAATTTGGAGGTGTGCTTTGGGTCATTGTCCTGTTGTAGGATGAAATCGGCTCCAGTCAAGTGCTGTCCACAGGGTATGGCATAGCATTGCAAAATGGAGTGATAGCCTTCTTTATTCAAAACCCCTTTTACTTTAAACAAATCTCCCACCTTACCAGCACCAAAGCAACCCAGACCATCACGTTACCCCCACCTTGCGTGACAGATGGCATCAGGCACTCTTCCAGCATCTTTTCAGTTGTTCTGCGTCTCACAAATGTTCTTCTGTGTGATCCAAACACCTCAGACTTCGATTCATCCGCCCATGACACTTTTTTCCAGTCTTCCTCTGTCCAATGTCTGTGTTCTTTTGCCCATTTTAATATTTTCCTTTTATTGGCCAGTCTCAGATATGGCCTTTTCTTTGCCACTCTGCCCTGAAGGCCAGCATCTCGGAGGCGCCTCTTCACTGTAGATGTTGCCACTGGCATTATGCAGGTACTATTTAATGAAGCTGCCAGTTGAGGACCTGTGAGGCGTCTATTTCTCAAACTAGAGACTCTAATGTACTTATCTTCTTGCTCAGTTGTGCAGTGGGGCCTCCCACTTCTCTTTCTACTCTGGTTAGAGCCTGTTTGTGCTGTTCTCTGAAGGGAGTAGTACACACCGGTGTAGGAAATCTTCAGTTTCTTGGCAATTTAAAACATGGAATAGCCGTCATTTCTAAGAACAAGAATAGACTGTCGAGTTTCTCTTTTTCTGGCCATTTTGAGCGTTTTATCAACCCCACAAATGTGATGCTCCAGATACTCAACCTGCTCAAAGAAAGGCCAGTTTTATAGCTTCTCTAACCAGCTAAACTGTTTTCAGCTGTGCTAATGATTGCACAAGGGGTTTCTAATCATCCATTAGCCTTCTGATGATTACAATGAGCAAATGAGCAAACACACTGTACTATTAGAACACTGGAGTGACAGTTGCTGGAAATGGACCTCTATACACCTATGTAGATATTGCACCAAAAACCAGACATTTGCAGCTAGAATAGTCATTTACCACATAAACAATGTATAGAGTGTACTTCTGATTAGTTATCTTCATTGAAAAAAACAGTATTTTTCTTTAAAAAATAAGGACATTTCGAAGTGACCCCAAACTTTTGAACGGTAGTGTATCTCCATGATATCACCATGATAAAAGGTGGTGCAGGTATGCCATGCACACATGTAGGATCTAAGGGAGGTGGCGTAGGCCGTGCACGTTATGGTGGAGGGCATTTACATGGTCTTCGCTGTGCTGCACGGCCTTCCTCCTCCCCTTATTTTAATTGCACTTTAGTCATCACAGTATACACATGGGGCCTTGGGGGCTGGGGGTACTATTCAGAGGTTGGGTGGGGCTGCTGAGGCGGTCTCACTCACCTCACTGCTGCCGCCCCTCAATTTTACCCGCACCATATGCATCAACACATGCATCCAACACTCTGCCTCTCACACAGCTGTGTGAGGGAGGAGATATTTCTGCCACGTAAAGACCCCCCAGTGAGTAAGCCAATGGCGACGGCGGCAAGGAAAAACTCCCTAGAAGGAAG
>JAODKM010000001.1:33278885-33289148 GCA_026780845.1 Petrocephalus sullivani
TCCTCAGAAGAAGTGGTGGAGACTTTTCTAGGAGCTACAGTGGGAGGGGAGGACAGGTAGGATGGGGGGCAGCATATCTGTAATGCACTGCTGAAGGAAGACCCAGGGGCATTTGTTGCTGTGCGGGTTGTGCTGGAGGAGGAGGGGGCATTCGGCTGAGGCCCATTGTTGAACCTGTTAAAAAACTGGTTGAACTCATTGGCCCTCTCAACATCAACATGTAAAGTAATTGGTAAAGTAGTAATAAAATCCTTCAAATATTTTTGATGTATAACATTCATAATGCCATATGTCATATGGAGGAGGAGGAGGTGGATGCAGACACCATTAAAGAAAGAGCACAGGTAAAAGAGACCCTTCTCTTTGCAGCCATTACGCAGGGTTACAGGGTCAGTTTTGGGGCTATTTTTCCTAAAAAACGTTTCAGTTCACCCATGCAATGTGTCTGCAAAGTTTGGAAAAGATCCGGCAAAGACTTTAGATTCAATATTTAAGAAAGAATTTATTGTCAATGCTATATAAGTATATAGTGTGCTGAAATGCGGTTTTCTTCAGGCCCACATGGTGCTGCATGGAGAAGAAAAAAGAAAAAGACAACATATAATCTATTTTAGATAAGACAGATTTCCAAAAAAAAGTTATTGTGCTAATGATATCAAGTTTTTTGGTTTTATCCATCTCAAAATCTGAGCTGTTCCAGATCTTCACCAATTCAATGTGTCTGCCTATTATGAAAAATATTTATAAAGTACATATTTAGTTATCCCGCTAAAATGCAGAGGATTTGTTCTAAAACCCGTCCAGGTAATACAATTATGTAGTTTTTATCATATTTTTTTTACAACAACAGAGAATTTCAATCCACTAATTGTATCTACATACCGGAAGCTGCGAGCATTCTCTTCAATTTTGTAAATTTCACATATGCAAAGCCTATATAAGAAAAAATATATATTGTGATCGACGCCGTGGGGTTAGTCGGCAGGATCAAAGCTCAGATTATTACCGCACCACGGGATTTGTAAACAGCGTACATTAATATGTGTAGTCCGCTATTTATGTTGTAAATAGCAAATATCGTCACCGTGTCATGTTTGCCGTGAAATGCATGTGTGTTAGCGTGTAACCGTAAGTGCGAGTGTTGTGTAAACTGCTGCCTTCCGTGTCTATGCCGCTGCCTGCGTGGACTAATGATGAGCATCCCACATTTTAGACTGTTCCCACATTTTAAATGAGCCGTCACCTCCTTTTTATCAAAATGCCCCAGACACTCACTGCAATATGTTATAAACTTCTTATTGAATTTATTTATTGAGAATATGGATATGAAATAAGTCTATTTTTACCTTTTTATGTGAGAAAGATCAAACTGATAGATTAGATGTGAGCGTCTTCAGACCCAGTTTCTAGCGGAACCTTTATTCGAGCCGATGTTTCTCCCGGGAAACCGAAGCCCGGCGGATATCCCGTGAGGCAAGTGGCGCTTGGCGGAATTCCTACATAGAAAGAGTTCCGATAGCCTTTCAGTGTTTCGTGGTTTTTTATGAATGCGTTTTGTTTATGATATAATTAACATACATGATGGCTATATATATATATATATATTGACTAGTCGACTAGGAAAGTGCACGTTTTAATTTGACAGGTAGCAAGCAAGCTAGTCTGAAAACCGTAGGATTTCCACATGAGACCTCTTACAGTTGCACAATTAAAAAAGTTAAAGTTCTAGGTACACGTCACATGAGTCCATTATTCTTTTGTGTTAATAGCTATTAACTATATAACTATTTATATATTTATTTTTATATATAGCTATATAACTATTTTTTGTATCGACCAACTTATGGTCCCAAAAGTCAGTCTGTAAAAGTCATTTACTGTGGATAGCTATTTCATTCTATACAGTATCAGAAGGTTATCACAGTAAAAATAATGAAAGAGTGAGACCTGCGGTTGATCTTTGGTTCAAATTTAATGAGTTCATTTATTTTATCTTCCTCATGATTTGATGTTGCGGGTAACCATCATCATCCATATATTCCTCTGCACATGCAGAGTACACTGCAGTCAGCACGATGAGCACAGAAGCACTGGACAGAGACTTGCTGCTGCAGCCTTGGATGCCAGTCTGCCTGGGTGGCATACAGCTCTTGGCAAAGTCCTACTTTGGGGACACAAAGTACCGGATGTTGCTTAGCAACGTGCAGAGTGTGTGGGAGGAAGAGGTGGATGCAGACACCATTAAGGAAAGAGCACAGGTAAAAGCAGGTGTGTGTGGTACTTGTGGTACTTCTACCCTTTGAAAGCTCAATCTGATTTTCTGTTCTGTTTGCAGGAGCTTAACAAGCGTCTGCGAGCCGCCCCTGACGCGTTCTTCACTCACCTGCGCACAGTGGTGCGCCCGTGTCTGGCTGGGGAACCCGGTGCTGCAGCGGTGTGCAGTGGTGATGCGCCTTCCATCTCCGTCGTTGACTTGAAACCCCACCGGATAACGTTGAGACTTAAGAGCGAGCTGGGAGGCGTGCCTTTCTACTGGGAGTTCCGCTGTTCATCCTCGTCTGTGGCAGTGGTATAGTGTAAATTTAGCACATTGCCATAGTTTTAAGCACTTAGTAAAATCACTGTCTATGCAAGGGGTGTAGCTTGAAATTCTGGGTAGATGTAATTAGCCGAACAGCAAATTCTGTTTATGACTTAAATGTGTCAAAAAGAATGAATGACATTCACACTTTGCTGCAGCTGTTGGGAGCCGTAGAAGACATGGGTAATAGTAAAAGCTGTTCTTTCCTACATACAAGCTGTTTCAGCTGTGTGTGGAGGGCTTACCGACATAATGGGTTAACCTACATGTGATTGACACAGAGTCTAGTTGCAAGTTCTCCTGATGGCCTGTGGCCACAATCGTTCCCAAACATTCCCATTTTTCTTCTTACGTCTCACTTCTCACTAACCTTGTTATCCTGTGTGAGAACAGCATTGTTTTGTATGTGTCCATGGATATGTGCCTGTTGTCACCAGTGTGCGATCCTGAAGCTATTTCTGGTTTAGTGACTGGTCGTGCACTTATAGGTGTGCAGTCAGCTCGTGCGCCCCCTGCTGGCTGTGAATTCAGTATTGCAAGGACAAGTGGCTGAGCTGGCCGCCCTGCTTGTGAGGAAGGATGCCGAAATCCAGGACTACAGAGAAAGTGGAGCTGTGCTGAGCAGAGGTGAGCAGAAAGTACTGAGGAGGACAAGGGAATCCGTGATGCTATATGGTTAGACCGGTGTTTGAACTACTAACCAAGCAAGTGTCAGCAGAGTGATCTAAATGCAACAGGTGGTAGATAACGCAAGGGGTTTATAGTGCTTGCATCTAATTCTAACTTTGGAACTCCACATATTAAATTGTCATGTGATACTTAATATTGCAACAGAATAACGATCTTGTGAGGATTTCCTGTAAAATAATTCTTCTAAGAAATAAAGCAGCAGCAGCATGGTTGCCAACGTATTTTTGATTGATTGGCTGTAGTTTTAACAAAGTGCTTTTGCCTTAGTGTAGCAGCCTGTCTCCTTGTGCTGTGTGACGTCTGCCTGAGCCGTTCCACCTCGTACGAACCAGGAAGTACACAACCAGTAAATGTCCCCCTTAGAGGCGGCTGCAATCCAATGGTTTCCCCACAGCAACACACAGACACACAGATACACACACTGTTAGGCCACTTTTATTTCAGATTTCCTTACCATCTGTAATGTTCTACCATGTTGCTCTTTGGTAATCGATACACCACAGATATTGTGACTGGGAATAAGAATGAATGAATATTATTGTATTTTCCTCCCCCCCGTGGGCACACACCTTATTTATTTGGGTCCTTCTCTGTGTTCCAGGGAGGCTGCAGACAGAGGTGTTTGATGAGCAGCGCCACAGAGAGAACTTCATCTCACAGGTCAGTTTTGAGGTCTACTAGCAGTGCATACAGTGTTCATGCTGAACTGGCGTGCTCTGCCGGTCATTGTGGTTTGGAGAGAGAAGAGGCTATGTTGGCGAAATTGTCGATGGGGGCCCTTGTTCACTGAGACTCATGTGAATCTTAGCCGGGGGCTTGAAAGGCATGTTTTCTATGATGTGTTCGTGCTTTGCTTTGATTGTTTATTTTAAATCTATGACATCTATCTTTAACCAAGATTCTCGCAAAATTTCACAATCTCTGGTAGCCATTTGGACAGGCACTCTTTAGGGTTTGGTGGCCCAAAAAGAATTTAACTAGCCCGAATAACAAAGACAATTTCTTAATGTAAAAAGTTATATATAGGTGAAAAAGCCAAAACATTTATTATCCAAGCACAAATAGCAATAATCGTTCACTACGAGTACCAGTTCCAAAAGTTCCAGTACCTGAAGTGCCAAACCAGCTGGGGTACTTTTTTGGTACTTTGGGGTGGGACTTGCAGGCTCTTTCTTTTTTGCTGCCTTATGCAAATAGCCTGCCTCTGAAACAGAATACAACCTCCTTCTTGAAAAAATTTAGGTTTCCTGATCCGTACTCCTTGTCGGACCAGTGGGTCAAGGACCCAACTGAACAGCCCAAGTTACAGTGGCCGGACATTGTTGTCTATTTGGTCGAAAAACCAAGCATGTACACAAAAGAAGAACTGAAGGCCGAGACGTGCAATTTCATTTTCTGTGGTCACGTCCAGGACCATGAATACAATGCAATGAAATAAAACCAAACTGTTACTATTATATAACAATTATATACTGACGGCGACCTGCACTTACATGGCTGGTTGCATATACGTTTAGATTTTTTTTCCATTCCTCAGTACAAGTGCTACTATCCATCCATCCATCCATCCATCCAACAGGAATACTGTTGATTTACAGTAGGAGCAGTAAAAATGGACAATTAATATAAAATAAACATTGCAATAAGCTATTTAATAAGGATACATAAAACTGTAAAAATGTTACATCTTTTTATAGGGTTAAGTATTATTTTGTTATTTTTTTGTGATAATTTGGTGTGCCATTTGAATTATATTTGTGAATATTATCTAGACGTGTTTTGCTTTGACGTCTTTGACGACGGTATCCTATAAAAATGAAGCTTGCTGCTTTTTGACGACGGTATCCTATAAAAATGAAGCTTGCTGCTTTTTGACGACGGTACCCTATAAAAATGAAGCTTGCTGCTTTTTGACGACGGTATCCTATAAAAATGAAGCTTGCTGCTTTTTGACGACGGTACCCTATAAAAATGAAGCTTGCTGCTTTTTGACGACGGTATCCTATAAAAATGAAGCTTGCTGCTTTTTGAGTTTTTTTGTTTCTTTTCAGTTTTGGCAGCCAACAGCGCAACTCGTCATTTTATTACTTTACACTGGAAATTCGCCCACTTGTTTGTTTCTTCTGTGACAATGATTATGTCCACTCAAAATTGGTCTATAGGCATTTATCGAATTCAGTGCAGAATATCCTGCCCCACGTTGTGATGTCATTTGGCACTGGTATCTGGTGCAGTGGAAAAGCACCCTAAATGCTGTGAGAACTACACTGCTTTACAGGGGGTGGCCACAATGTACCAATATTGTTTGCCAAACATCATATGAAAGAGAGAAGAGAGGAGAAGTACACTCATTACACACACACACACACACACACAGCCGTGCACGTCTTTGGCCAAATCACCAGGATTCAAGACCTGTTTGTTACGCAGTCATTTTTCTTTATTCAAATAGCAAGTCACGAGAGCGTACAAAGTGTGTAAAAGAGGGAATTTGATTTCACTCGGAGTATAATTTCAGGTAGCCCATCTGGCAGCGCCGTGTTGTATTTTGGTAGCCCATTGGGAAAAATTAACAGCCCTGGGGCATTGGGCTACCGATTTTGTGAACCCTGAACTCTGTCATTGTCTGACTGAATCCATCAGAACACCATGTGAGGTGAACATAGGGAGACCACGCAAATAACTCTGAACTAGCCTTTGATGTGATTGACTGCTTTTCCTAGGTGAGCTCCTTACACTTTGGGTTCTGTTGGATCAGCTACAGCAGTGATGCTCTAAGCTGGTTTTAAAAAATGCTACATGGGTAGATGCAGGAAATCAGTGTTAGCTGTAGATGTAGATATGATCCATTATGTTAAGGGTTAACACATGCCATACAAACGTAAACTGCACGGCTTGACATGGATTAAGCCACTTATACCATGTCACTACACATTTGGGTTACACGTTCGTACCTAAAAACATTATTTACTACTTTCTTGCTTAGATATGACCATAAGTCAGTCGTTAGTCTGAAACTACCCATAGCTAAGCTCAAAGGCCAGTCGTTAGCCTGAAATTGTCCATTTAATTCCAAAACCTGTGATAATAAAGAAAACTTTGGTAAAATCTGGGATAAAGTATCCAGGCAAAGTTATCATTGAAATATTTGAGGGTGATCTCATCTGGATGATCTCATGTGTCTCATTTTGCTCGTAAACATGAAATGGAAGATGGAAACATGTCAGCCAAATGTGTAGTAACCTTAGTATAAGCATTGGGTGGTTCTTTGCCTCTGCAGCCATACTTTTAAATTCATACAATGCACAACTTGTTGTGCATTAACCCATAGTTAGAATTAAAGATGATGATAACACATTGACTTACTGCTCTGAGTCACTTTGCTGGTATTACATGTGCAATAGTAGAAAATTAATCACCACCCTTCTGACCAATGAGATTCGAGAGTTCGACAGTGCCGTGGTGTAAAACTCCTTATTCGCTCTCCTGTTGGGGGTGATGTCACAGAAACAGCGGATCATGCTCTAATCGCATAGTGTGTGGATTTTGACCACTACTGGATCTTTTCCTTTGCCGCTCTGATTCATCACAGAGACAGGCTTACATATAGTGCTTTTTAAAAATCCATACATTGCTTGTGGAGATTCTGTTTTAAATATTTTTCAGTTTCTCATCATGCTCTCTGAGCCCCGATGAGCTCTCATGTGGGTGATTCTGGTTTTGGTCATTTGGGAAATGACAGGAGCTTTGCTGGCTGTGCTAGTTTGACCTGGTATTGACTCTGTGGAAAACGATGGACTAACACAAAGCTGTATGTTGTGCTTTTTGTTGGCCCTTTACTGAACAAAAACTTCCCAAAGTTTGGAATACAAATCCCGAATGGTTAATGGTTGTTTTGATAGTTTGTGTCTCATCATGAGGGCAGTATTCAAAACACGTTATCTATTCAAAACCAAATACTGTACATTTAAGCCTGTTTCACTTCGAAAGTCATTCCGTTGTGCTGTACATCCTCTGTATTGGTTTGTGGGCACTCTGGGAAACCGAAATCTCTGTCATTCCTTCAGTTGATAACACTTGGAATGCAGTTTCCCTGTTAATGCCAAAAATGTCATCGGCAGAAGTTGTCCATTGTCCTCTCGAACTCTCCTTCCTCTCTTCTGTGCTAACCAGCACTCTGGCTACATCTACTATTGGCTTCACTGACTATCTTACTGCTCATTGTATCTTTAACAAATGGCTCTCATTACATTTCAAACTGATGTACGAGACCAAAGCACGTTCAACTAAAAGTGTTAAGAATGTTATTTTTTTATTGCATGCTGCGCCTGGAGGTAAGAGTGCCATGGATAAGCTATACTTAAGTCCCTGCATTTGTTGGCAGCCATGTCAGTTGGCACACAAATCCCTGTCAGATTAACATGACCAGCAGGGCTGTGCAGAGGCTTTTTGAGGGGCAGGAGTTCAAAGGTTAAAGGAGCACTCATTACCTTTGAAGCTCATGCACAAGTTCACACTCATTCACAAGTTCGCAAGTTCATCTGGGGTAGTGGTGGCGTAATGGTTAGGGATGCAACTGTGTAATTGAAAGGTTGCTGGTTTGAGTCTCCAACTCGCAAGTACCACGGAGATACCCTGAGCAAGGTACCGCCCCCAAGCACTGCCCCCCGTGCGCTGAAATAGCTGCCCACTGCTGTGTCCCCATGCACATCACATCAGACTTCTTGCACATTGGTGCGCAGGAATTACATGTGCAAGAAATTGATAGTGCATTACTGTTTATTTCCATGAAGTGGAATATGCTGGTCTGCTGGAATATCACTGCTGTCTGTGACAGCCTGGGTACTAGGACAGTGCCTAAAATGTAATATGTGTGCAAAAGTCTGTCCACATAACCGTGCGCAGAATGTGAAGGCATGCAGACAAGTGGAGTATGCACAGGGCTTCATATATTGGGGAAAGTGTGTGGCTCTGCGGGGGGACTTCCCCGTGAAGGGAGGACTGCACCTTCGGATCTTTTGGTCAGGGGTGATGCCATCGTTGTGTCCATGAGTAAAGCCTTTAACCCTTAGTGCTTCACGGGTGCTGGAAGTTGGCCAAACCTATGCGTTCACCTGTATCCATGTCAGTGAATCTCATGGAGATTAAGCCGGGACAGGGGAAGGCCAGTTTCCCCATGGTGATGAATAAAGTACCGTGCTTATATTCCATTACAGCGCTGCAGCCTGCTCCGCGAGTCGTGTGTCTGCGCTGTGGGGGCCGCAGCTCCCCCCCCCCCCTCCTCTGGTCGGTTCTCCCCGGGTCTGCTGCCATGTGGTACCCTGGCATTTCAAGGGATCCTGTGGAATCTCCAGGCAGGTTGCTTCATCAACACTGCCGTCCCTTTGATGCCTCCGGGCAGCCCCCCCGCCCCCCTCGAAGGCAGCTCTGCCTTCCTCTCACTTTCGCTCATATGTGTTGGAGTTCTCGCCTTCGCTGGCGGCTCCCCTTCCTCGCCTTCGCTGGCGGCTCCCCTTCCTCGCCTTCGCTGGCGGCTCCCCTTCTTCGCCTTTGCTTGCGGCTCCCCTTCCTCGCTACGTGCCTCCACCTTGGTCCTGGGGAGGTGCTTCGTAAGGGGACCCATCTGACTGTCTGGCTATCGGGGGCCCCTGCGCCGTGCTCCTTCCTCCTTTCAGAGGTGTCAATTTCAGGTCCAGAAAGTACAAATCAGGACCAAGATTTTGTTTCAACCAACTACTTGAGCACTCTGTGACTGTGACTCTTTATGGCAACTGATTGGTTGAAACAAAATCTTGGTCTGGATTTTTACTTTCTGGACCTGAAGTTGACACCTCTGGTTCCTTTCTTGTTTCTCTGTAACCCCATTTTTGCATGTTGTATTTGACAGTACACTGTCTGTCAAAGGCTCAGGGTTTTACAGTATTTCCCACGGACAAGAAAGGCACACTTTGAGGCAGAGTCTAGCTGGCGTGACAAAAGCCAACATCTTCCCCCTCAGTAGCTTTAAAGACTGAGGTGAAAAATTCCACGGGTCTGTGGTGGCTTTGCCTTGCGCTGAATCCAGCCAATGTCAGAGCTGCTTAGAAATTTCACATGGGCACGTCAGCAGAAGGCTGGCACCGAGGGCCCGGCATACAGAGTGTAATCTTGGGGGGGGGGGGGGGTTGGAGGGGGACCACGATCACTGTGGCAGATTGGCACAGGAATGAAAGGGTCACCTGTGAGTATGAATTACAAGACTAGTTGGTAGCAGAGTAATTATATACAGTTTATATGTTTGAGCTGTGTTTTGAATCTGAAATGCTGCCGTCAATGTCCAGTTATATAAACTGGGAAAATCCCAGTTATAAGACATGTATCAGAGATCGCCCTCTGCAACTAAAACCCTGTAAGCCAAAGTACATACTTTGCGTGCTCTTTTTCTCAGCGCATCTTTTCAGCGATTTGGAATATTTACCAGCTTCTTGGGAAATGAGCCTCTGGGGAGGTGGGTAATTATCTGTGATTTGCGCATGTCGCCGGGGTTTTACGGGAATCCGCGAGGCGTGTGCTGTTCTGCTGCGGCCGGCGTGCCGGACTGTCGCAGAGGCACAGACAGGGAGGACAGGCGGCTTCTTGGCACTGTTTGTCCCGCACTCTCAGCCTGTTTGTCCCGCACTCTCAGCCTGTTTGTCCCGCACTCTCAGCCTGTTTGTCCCGCAGTCTCAGCCTGTTTGTCTCGCACTCTGTCTGTTTGTCCCGCACTCTGTCTGTTTGTCCCGCACTCTGTCTGTTTGTCCCGCACTCTGTCTGTTTGTCCCGCACTCTCAGCCTGTTTGTCCCGCATTCTCAGCCTGTTTGTCCCGCACTGTCTGTTTGTCCCGCACTCTCAGCCTGTTTGTCCCGCACTCTCAGCCTGTTTGTCCCGCACTCTCAGTCTGTTTGTCCCGCACTCTGTCTGTTTGTCCCGCACTCTGTCTGTTTGTCCCGCACTCTGTCTGTTTGTCCCGCAC
>JAODKM010000001.1:33289248-33317681 GCA_026780845.1 Petrocephalus sullivani
TCTCAGCCTGTTTGTCCCGCACTCTCAGCCTGTTTTTTCCGGCACTCTTCAGCCAGCCCTGACAAGCATTCAGTGACGATATATATGTATATAATCTATGCATATATGTATAGGTGTGTGTATGTGTCTCTCTCTCTCTCTCTATATATATATATATATATATAATATACACACACTTATATATAGTGCAAAGGCTTGTGTTTTTCCGAGAATCACTTCTTTAAGCGATGGCAGACAGTGGCAAGCTTGACTCACCTGCTGATGTTCATGCAAACCCCCCCCAAACCCCCCCTTCCCTCAGACCTCAGTAAACATCCAGCGATGTGAGCGTCATATCCCGCTGCCTGTTTAATTTCCTTGATTTTATTTATTTATTTTTACTTCAGGGTAAATTGGACTCCGTTGTGACCCAGACGGTCATAAGCAGCTGTAATATATTTTGGGGTGTCTCATGCCCACTGAAGCCCCCCGTCCCGCCCTGTGCTCTGGGGGCGGCGGCTCTGTCTCTCCGCTCCCACTTCCGCCTCATTCACGGCTTTCCTTTCCATCGATGCTGCGTCGCCGCTGCTGTCAGCGACATTTCGTTTGACCTGCATCTCATGCATGTGCTTCGGAAGCCCATGGTCTTCCTAATAAAAAAGGGACATATTAAAGATGGACTGACCTGCGTGCGAAGGAAAGCCTTATGCAGACAGACTGATAGTGTCCTCATCCGTCATGCTTTGCCTGTGAGTTTTAACCACACGACCATTAGCTGTTGCTCTGGTTGTTCGCATCTAAATATGAGTGGCTGATGTCTTGGATGAAACTAGTGCAGCTAGCGTGTCTCCAAAAGCGGTTTCAGTGTATTTTTTTTCCCTCTAGATAATGCCTGTGGGAAAATGAAAAATATAACAGATGTTCTACACGTATCTCTTCTCCGCTTGACAAACTGAGGATGTATTGTCACAGGGCTTGACCAGTGGAGGCCCATTTGAATGGGTTCCTCTGAGATGGTCGGAAGGGGCTCTCCACCAGCTGTTGGAAGCCTCTAACTACCCTCCCGTATTTGCGTGTCGGTTTCTTGCAGTGTCAAAATATGGTCATTATCCATCACATCATGTCCTCACTTTGCCTTGTAAAATCTGTTTTTGTCAGTGTGCAGTGGTGACGCATGACTTGGTTTTGGGGGTGTGGGGGGTGCGGGGGGGGTGTGGGGGAGTGGACTGAAATGAATGTTTGAGTGAGGTTTTACCAGTGTGCAGTGACCCTCTTTGTGGTGAACCTCACCTGGAGGTGGGTGCCATGTTCCATCCCATGATACCCTCTGGGGGAAGGGGGGTAAATGGCTGCTTTAACCCCCCCTTCTCAACCCTTCAGATTGTGGGACGGTATTTACACCCCAGGCCAGCCAGAGTGGGTTGCCCACGGCTGTGGCATGAGGGGGTGTCACGATGTACAGGTGTAATCAGTCAAAGGCTTTCAGCACCTCTTCTGCCCTCCCTGCCCTCTGATGTCTGCCCATCTCCGTGCTCTGCAGTTTCAGCTCCTGTTCTCGGCCCCTCTTTAGGTGACTGTCTTTTTCTCTTTCGTTTTCACGGTCACCGTTTAGGGGTCATTTGTGTGATGTGACACAGGACCCCCCTGCACACCTGACTGCTTTTGCACCATTTTTCACCTTTCTTCCACGCTTATGGAGCGGCAGTCTCCACATGGCAGTACGGCCCCTCAGTTGTCAGCTGTCAGGCAGGTTATGAGAGTAACACAAACTTGTGCATGACATTTGCAGGCACGGTTGCGCTCAGAAGTTGAAATCCTAGCAGGTAGCTTGACTCCGCCCAAACTGTTTGCATTGCGATGCAGTCATGAAAACTCAGATCTTGAACATTTCTAACTTCCCACTTAAAAAAAGTACTATAGAACAGCTGAAAAGATTGGATTTGTAATGCAATTTTAGACGAGTGAACGCTAACTGTGCTAGCATTTGATACTTGTATAATATGGTGATTCTCACAGACATGCTAGAAGAAATTAGCGCACAGTGGGGAAAAAAATTATAATTGCACATAGTAAATGATGATATATACCATATGAACAGTAAGAAAGCTTTTTTTTACGGTCACTCTCCAAGCCGACATTTCTGCAGTGGAAAACCAAAGCAAGCTGGAACCGCGCTGTAAGTCGTCTCTTTATGCGGTGGGGCTCGGTTCCTGTATGCCAGTGGAAAACCGAAGCGAGCTGGAACCGCGCCGCAAGTCGTCTCTTTTTGCAGTGCGGCTCGGTACCTTTATGCCAGTGGAAAACCAAAGCGAGCTGGAACCGCACCGTAAGTTGTCTCTTTTTGCGGTGCGGCTCGGTTCCTGTATGCCATTGGAAAAGGACCATTTGGCCCATCTTTTGATACAGCTGGCATGTAAATGGTGGCATTGCACTCCACTCCACTGCATTGCACTGCGTCTGGATTGTGCCCCACTGAAACTAATGGCCTACACCTCTGTCCTGTGAGCGCTGGAAGTGAGGCTTGCTTACGGCACGTGCTCTGGTCCCCCTCCTATGAAAATAATGCTGAACATTTACCTGCCGTGCTGAGAGTGAGAGTTTATGACCAGTGCTCTAAAACATGGCAGTCTTACATTGTACTGGATACATGCCTGATATCTTAATGAAAAGTGTAAATAGCTGGATAGTTGGTTTACTCTGTCACTGCGCTGTTACTCTGCTGGCAGCTGTTTTTGCATTTTTTTTGCATTTCATTCTTCTAGCTAGAGCAGTAGCATAGCGGGCCTCACAGCTGCAGGTGTGGGGATTTGATCCCAGCCCATTCTGTGAGAGTGGAGTTCTCCCTGTGTTTGTGTGGGCTTTCCTACTGATGCGTCTCCTCCCACACTCTATAAGCATGTATCCTGCTTAATTGGTTTCTCTAAATTGCCCAAAGTATATGTATGCATGTGTGTTTGTACAGCTTTTGCTATACTTTTCACCAAAAGACCTCAAGTATTGCAAATCCTGAAAAAATGATGATTACTGAGCTCTGCAGCTTGGCCCCAATACTTTACATTTCTTTGTATGAAACTCTGAGAATGCAATCAAAAATGTAAAAATGCCGAAAGGCTTGAATTTTCTTTGGCTCCTCATGGTTAAGGTTAGTGCTGGGTTAAGGGTGTTGTTGGGATTAGGGTTTTTCCCCATAGAAATGAATGAACAGTCCCCACAAAGATGCACTTGACAAAACTATTAGGACACACTTCTCAGTCAATGAATTCAGGTGTTTCATTCAGACCCATTGCCACAGGAATATAAACTCAAGCACCCAGCCATGCAGACAGGTTTACAAACGTTTGTGAAAGAATGGGTTCTGAAGAGCTCAGTGAATTCAGGCATGGTACTGTTATGGGATGCCACCCTTGCAATAAGCCAGTTTGTGAAATTTCTTCCCTGCTAGATATTCCACAGTCAACTGTAAGTGGTATTATTAGTACTAGTGGAAGTGTTTAGGAACAACAGAGACTCGGCCACAAAGTAGCAAACCACATAAAGTAGCAGAGCGGGGTCCCCGAGAGCTGAGGCGCCTACTGCCTAAGTCAGCAATGCTCTGTTGACTCAGTAACTGCAGAGTTCCAAACTTCTCTGGCGTTACCCCCAGCCGGGAGCTTCATGGAATGGGTTTCCATGGCCCAGTAGCTGCATGCAAGCCTCACATCACCAAGCGCAGTGCCAAGTATAACGCGCCGCCGGTGGACTGGCACTGTTGGGTGACACTGTCTGGTGGAAAGTTTATCCCTTGGAGGATGGATAAAGGTATGGGGTTGTTTTTGGGAAGCTGGGCCAGACCCCTTAGTTCCTGTGTATCCTGGCATAGCCTTTAGGTTCCTGTGATGCCCAAACCTGATAAATGGTTATGCAGCATGAATTGCTGTCTTTTCTTTTTTTTTCTTTTTTTAAGTGTATATTTATGTGGTATTATGGTTAAGGGCCTAAAATAATGCTATAGTTTTTTTTGCCTGTTCAGCATATCTGGGGTCACCCTTATGAGAGGGAAACAGGTGGCGAGGCACCGCGACCACGGCCGAATGCAGCTGGGTCTTCCTGTCACTTTGCTTTTCGAGTTTTTATTGCCGACAAGGGAAACGCATCAATCAAAAACTCATGAAGTAATAGGTGAATGTTTGGTCCAAGTGGAACCATTGGTACACGTTCCACCCATCTGCCCTCAAGCATGTTAAGGTCGGGAGGAGGATCGGTGGAAGGGATCATCTGAGCAGCATGCTGTGATGCACCTCCGAGTCCCAGCCAGCTGTAATCATCCATTACTGATAACCGTAAAATGCAGCCATGTCCACCTTGAGCTCTGCACTAGCTGCCTGGGCATGCCAGGAGAAAGCAGAGGCAGCCGTGTGCACTTTCCCCTCTTTTACAGCCCAGCTGTGCTGTTCCCTGTCATCCCGGCACCATACAGCCCTGCCCTAGCGGGCCCCACCAGTTTGGGGGAGCTGTCAGCTCCACGGCTGCACTGAAGCACTCGGCCAGCCTGAGACTTGTTGTTTCGGCCCCTGGTCTGCATCCTCGGCTGCGTTTTGGCCCCTGGTCTGCATCCTCGGCTGCGTTTCGCCCCCTGGTCTGCATCCTTGGCTGCGTTTCGCCCCCTGGTCTGCATCCTCGGCTGCGTTATGGCCCCTGGTCTGCATCCTCGGCTGCGTTTCGGCCCCTGGGCTGCATCCTCGGCTGCATTACGGCCCCTGGTCTGCATCCTCGGCTGCGTTACGGCCCCTGGTCTGCATCCTCGGCTGCGTTTCGGCCCCTTGTCTGCAATTTCTGATAAATTTCTCTGGATTTCGTAATAACCACTGCAATATGTAATAATTTAGTATTGTAATAATTTAATGTAATAATTTATGATAAAAATGTGATACTGTGCATTATGTAATAAACAGCCAAAATGGATGTCTTCTCGGGCGCTTTGTCATTACATAATACAGTGTTGTTATACAGCCTGTTGTTACTACAAGGACTAAGGATTTATGGGTGAATGTGAGGTGAGTTGCGGGTGGCTTTGAGCTGGTTGGCTGAGGTGTGGCCTCTTCTTATCTGGCTTAAATCCACATCAGCCATCATCCATCGGTGCTGGATGTTCACTATACAGCTTTACAGGATTTATCATCATATTTTGCTTGGTGTCCTGGTCTGTATTGCTCTCTGACACTAGAGCAGGACACTAGGATGTCTTTTGGACCTCTATGAGAAAGTGTCTCGGCTAAGTACACCCAGAGCGACATTGCAGGAAATAGACTTGTGGTTGCAAGGCTTAGGTGTGTGTCCCAGCATGTCCCAGGGAAGCAGCAGGACAGGCCTCTTAGCCGCTGGATGGTTATGCTGAGCAGCTGCTCAAACAGCAAGCCCACTGCAGCCCACATGCGCTCCGGTCCACAGAAAACAGAAACAGCCCAAAGTGACCCGATTACCTGCTAATAAAAGGGGAGCTGCAACAGCGGCACGCCTGTGTGTGTTCCTCCTTAGTCAGCGCTGGTGTACCGCTGCTCATTGTGAGGTCACAGGAAACTTAGCTGGCTGGCTGCACCTGCCTGAACCGTAACCTGCTGCCTTTTCCATGGCCTGTTTCAGCAGCAAGATTAACAAGAGTACAGTATATGCGAGTTTCAGGTAAAAGGTCCAAATGATGGCCATTGATGTCAGAAGAAACGGAAATAACCGGCTGTAGATGCACAGAAGAGCAGAAGTCCCATCACTGAAGCACCCTGACAGTTTTTTAAGGCTTTGATCTCCACTTCCATATGCTTGCCTTTAAGAGCATGTAGATTTATTTGTTTAACATGCTGTATCAATTAATCTGTGAACACGTTGCTTGTTTAAAGGCGAGGGTGGGAAATGAGCAGGCCTTATGATTTTCTGGGAAAAGTGTTGGAGCGAGCAATTGGTTTCCATTCTCCACTGTGGATCTTTCTGTAGTTAATGGCTCTCTGTTCTTAAATTGGGAATAAAAAGAGTGAATGCAGTGTAGATCTATTTTTTGGGTGTTTGAATAAACAAATAAATTTTAGTCAGCAAAGACCCTTGACATGTATTTTTAGAAGGCCGTCTCTCTGAAGGCAATGCGAAACCACTGATTTCTTCTGGTAAATATTTGAAGAGCTAATTTGGATAGTTTGTCCTCCCTCTGTAAATTAAAAATAAATAAATTAAATTAAAAAGTGCAAATACAGTGGAGAGTGTGTCACTCGCACACATCTATTCCTGAACCTTCTGCCCATTTCAACACCCCCCCCCCCCCCAGAAGTTTCATCTGCTTTAGCTGCTTTTGAAACGCCTTTCATGGACTGCTGATGCTCAGATGGAGCAGTCATTCGGCTGAAGAGACGCCTAAGTGTTTAAAATATGTATTTCTGTGTTTGAGGGTTGAAGGTGTGTCTCTGTCGATAGGCTCCAGCTAAACTTAGACCCGCGTGTAGGTTGTAATCGCAGCCTTTTCTCTGCAATGTTGGCACCTTGACTAGGACTCCTTGTTCTGATGCAGCCAGGTCTTCGGGCTCTCTTTGGCCCAGTGTGGATGCCTTCTGATGCCTCCTTTGCCCTCTTCTCGTCAGGTGCTGCCCAAGGTGTGCGTGCAGCAGGACACTTTGGGGTTCAACAGAACCCTGCAGGAGTTCTACGCCGCTGTGACAGCTCAGATAGCCGAGTGCCGACGGCCCGTTCCTACGGACACACTGGCAGAGAGCAGCAGCCCTGACAGACGTGCGTGTGACGGCCAGCGCCTGGAAGAGCCGGTGCCTAAGAGACACAGAGGTAGCCTGCCGGGAAGTACTTCCGCACTGTAACATTTACATTCATCTGTAGTTTTGAGCTGACTCCCGAGCAGGCCGCACATGCCAGTCGACGGCGCGTGATGCAGTTTCTTTGATTTAAAGAGCCAGGCCGCTCTCGCTCAGCTCTGCGAATCAGACGGCGTTTGTTCTGCACTCCTGCTTTCAGTTTTAGAAGAACAGCAGGCTGGTGCTCAGGAGGACGGTGAGAGCGTTACCACCCTTCCAAAGGTGGACGGCGGCACGGCAACCTCGCTGGGGGCACCGCAGAGCGAACAGGTTTGATGTTCTTAAACCCACATAGGGTTCATTCTCTCTCCCATTATATAAATTCTTATAAAATTAAAAAAATACAGTGACCAGACTGGAGTAGCCTTTAAGAAGCTGTGGTGTCCTTCGGGCACGGCAGCGCAAACAGCAGGCCGCAGCTAAATGGTGGGCAGCCCGTGGATGTTACCAAAGCCTGACACTTCAATAAATCCTTCATGCCGGGTTGGTAGGCCAAGCTGAGGAATTTGGCTCGTTTCGGTTCCTTAAACCCAGATGGTGCCTTCAAACCCAGTCCCTGGCCGCTGCGGTGCGCCCCGACCCAAGAAGAAGAAGAATGCAGTGGGCCTGTTTCGCTGAGCGCCGCTGGACCTGCTCTGCTCTTTCCCCTGCGCTTTGGGTCACGTGCTGCTGTAGTCGCTCATCCCATAATGAGCTGCTGTAGTCGCTCATCCCATAATGAGCTGCTGTAGTCGCTCATCCCTCATTTTCCCATAATGCATCCTAGCCTGGATTTTTAGCGTAATTTTAAGTATGAAATTTAGATGACCCTTTTTTATCACTTTTACTTCATCTTCCAGTGGTGTTTTAATGATTTTATTGACATTTTAATAAAGACCTGCTTATCAATGAGACCTGTATTTTGTGGGAGTTGGTTATCTGCCCTAAGTGCTTGTCACGGTTGTTCCTGCGGTGCTGGTATGAAGCGCTAGCCCACCCCTCACTCACCCGTGAGATGTCAGAGCCTTGGATTTGGCCCCATAGTGTTTTTGGGCTGATTTGACTTTTCAGCTGTCTCTGCGAGCTCTCAGAGGTACTGGGTATTTCTGAGAGGCAGTCGCTACTGTGCCGGGCACTGTCCTTACACAGTGCTGGCATCTGGGACGCGGGACAGCCGCCTCTTACTGCCGGCAACCGCTGCGACTGTGGTGCCCAGGCTAAGGTCAGCCCGAGGGACCCTGACAGAGGGATTCTGCTTAAAGTCCACCCCTCTGGAGGTCACTGTCACAGGATGCTAATGACAAAACCCAGACACAAAGTGGGTCACTGGAGAGCAGGAAATAGCTTTTTAATGGCACATCAAATTTAGGCACTTGCATTAATTTAAGAGAAAATGTATATTTTAAAGCATTCTATTTTTAACAAATAATACATCCCATTTAGAACGCTGAAGTATTTTTTAATGGCTCCTTGGGTAGGATATACATTTAACAGGTACCAGGTACCTTCAGAAGTAAGACTGGCGACTGCCTGATGAACAGGAGCTGAACTTGTGGGAGGTGAGTCGGCCTGCGTTTGCAGGGGATCATTTAGATCTGAAGGGATCCAGTGCCGTTTGTCAAGAGGTAGTCCTGTACCAGGGTGGAAAATGCGTGCAGGACCAAAGGTATTACACAGCAATGAATGACTTAAATACTGAATGTAGACATTTTGAGAAATGAGGTTTTCAATGAATTGCAAGGTACGGTCCTAGTTTGATTATTTTTTTGTTTTTGTTTTAGAAATATATCTAAAGAAACTGGGGGGAAGTGTAATACTTGAAACAACATATTTCGAATGCAAATAAAATGTTTTGTCTCTCCTGTTATTCACATTTAGTATTTAATGTCAGCTGAATGTTTATGATTCGTAAGGCTCTGTGAAACCGACCTGTCAGTTATAAATAGCATGATTCTCACATACATGTGAATTCAGATCCTCTTATGATACAGAATAGTGACTATCTGACAGAGGTACACACGGTACTTTTCTGCTTTTCCAATGAGGTGAAAAGAATGCGCTTATGGGCGCCGCGTAGGAAAGCTGGGGGCTGAGTGTCGGGGAGAGCGGCCCTCGCTCCCGCGGTGCAGTTCCAGGAGGGGTCTGTCTGTTTGCTTATGGCCACACGCCTATCCTGACATAGGAGTGCAGTCAACCTCCGCAGGGAAGCGCAGAGCTGCTCGGAGCTCAGGTGTCATCTGTGCGCTCTGCGGCGGGGGCGCATGGGGCCGGGGACATCGGGTGGCGGACGGTCCTGCCTGCCTGATCGGCTCCATACAGTTCAGCTAGCGACGCGCATAAAGCAAAGCGGAAAATGGCACAGGGCAGCGGGAGCACCTTCTGACCGCCGCGCAAACGCGAAGCGCTTGCCCAGGTAGGACGGGCACCGTTTCTCACATGACTTTGAACTTGGCTGCCAAAATAAACGGACTTACAAATTTATGCTCGGGCAGGGAATGGACCCGCGGAGAAGGAGCTTCGCAGCCTGCAGCCGTCGGACCTTTACGGGATACTGATGGCGAGAGTTAGAAATTAGTCACAGTAATAAAAGTTATATCCTCCTCCCCTCTCCCCCCCCCACCCCACGCTGTACACCTTAGGGAAATATATCATACAGGGGGAGGGGTCGGTTATAGTACGATCGGGGAAAGGTGTGATTGTGTCACTCCGGACAGGGGTGCCCACCGGTGTGGGTGGCATGCAGCTCCTAGCGCTCGTCGCGTTTTTCACCGCTTTCGCCTCGATTCGGGTCCCGGTCAGCGAGGGCTGCGGACCGGGCAGGAGGATCGGCAAACGGCCGCAGCCGAAGCGGCTGACAGCGCTCGCTTACAAGCAGTTCGTGCCCGGCATCCCCGAGAAAACGCCGGCGGCGAGCGGCAGGTACGAGGGGAAGATCAGCAGGGCTTCGGAGCGCTTCAGGGAGCTGATCGCCAACTACAACCCTGCCATCATCTTCAAGGATGAAGAGAACACGGGCGCCGACCGGCTGATGACACAGGTGGGGGAGCGATGAATGAACAGCTTTCTGTTTCCTTCAGCCGTAACTTTGTTTCACTAATCAGGACAATTAATGGACATTAAAAGAAACCGACGCAAAGTTTTAGCGAATCCAAGTGCGATTGTGACTTACAAAAACATGTAGAGCGAAGATATCTTTTCAGAATTTATGAACTATTTGTACTCATTAACCAAGTTGTTCTCATGTCATGTAACATTAGACATTTAATCCAAACAGTCTATAAGGTAAACTACGTTAGATTTTTCTAACGCAATTCTAGTTTCGTTTTGTTTCTTCTTTTTTTATTTTTTTGAACATCTGAACCGGTCTTTTGTCTTGGGTTAGGAGCAGCACAATAGCCGCGCTAAACCTGTACCGGTTAATCTACTTGCAAGTAATTCAGAGCATTCTAAAGCAACTGATACCCAGCGGAAAGATGTGCGCTTCTGGGGACTGTCCGCCAGGGGGAGCTCTGTCCTGCGAGCCGGCGGGATGCGCGCAGGAGGGAAGGAGCGCGGCTCCTATGAATTATTTACTGTGAACGTAAAGCTCGACTGAGCCGTTTTACTTATAGCTTGTTTAGACGCCGAAAAGCCTCGTGGATCGTTGCGAGTTTTTTTTAATGTATATTTTATGGCCAGTTATATATAGTTTTATTGTTTATGTGCAACTGGATTTGAGTACTTAAGAATGAATGAGTTTTAAAGTCAATGAGGCCGCTAGGGAATGCGACTTGTCTCGCTGCGGTTTCTCTCCCCCGTCAGTCTGCGCGGTCACCTCGCACTTAATTATGAGGCGACGCTTTCTGAATCCCCACAATTTACGAGCGCCATTGCAAATGCTTCCGCATACAACACAGGCAATTCTGTGTGTATCCTGCCATATTTCGTGGTGTTCTATTTGCTTTTTAGCGCACGAATAAAACAGAATGTATGCAGATAAATTTAGCACACTTTAAGACGCGTTATATATAGTGATATAATCCGGAGGCGACTTTATTTCATTTCTTTGATTTATCGCCTGGATTTCCTTCCCGTTGAGTGGCAGCGTCACATTAACACAGGCGTGACTTTGCTGGTCGCATTAATGCGTTCGCACAGACGCGTGTTGTCGGCGCGCTGCCGAATGTTTATGCAGGTCGAGGTTACGGGGGACCTCCTACACAAGTCCAGCCGATCTATGCCTTGAAAGTTAAACCAACAAAGTGCTCGGCTTGATTTATGAACTCCATTTCGTTTTTGTAGCCGCAGGAAAAAAACCAGACGTGGAAATCCACACCGTCCTGTGAATAGGCGTATACAGTTCTGTAATGCCCTATTCTTATCTCAAGTCCGACACCCCCGCAGAAAAGAGTGGATTATTTTAAAAGTTTAAATACCCCTTTTGTTTCCAGATGTATAACATAAACAGCCCCTTTCTGTGAGCTGTACTGTCACCGTTTTAACCATTCATAAGATTAATCGGTAGCGTATTAATGAATTAATATAGGAGGGGATAGGAAACCGAAGCAACACTCAGAACTACACTTAAAAGAATTTATGCACAAAAGCAATAAGAAATGGCTGTTTGACCAAAATTCAAATGCACATTTAAAAAAGAGGGAAACAATTAAGCCAGTCTTGTACGCTGGTGTAGGCTACGACTGGGAAGGCGTGTGATTAAGGTCACATAAAAAGGAAAAGGCTGTTGTCTTACAAAGTGTGCATGGGCAGATGCCGGAACGATGACATTATTATACAGCTACTTAATAAAGTAATTAAAACCGGGAACTAAAGTGAATTAAACGGTCAATAAAACTTAACGCTTTTACAGTGCGTAACATAAACGATTTACTTCACATGTTTTATGTGCATTCATGAGGACGGACGTTTATATCTGTGCAGCCTTGATGAAAGTGTTTTACTAGATAATCCCAAATTATTAAAGCTGGAATTTACATTTTGCGTTTTACATGGCTGTTGTACCATTATTAAGGGGAAAGAAACTCGCCATAAAATTCTCTCACTTCCCCCAGTTTAACAGGCGGGCACAACAACCGATAGTTTCTTTAACTTAAATTCTCTCAATTTATCTAGTTAGTGAGTCGAAGAAATTACTTTCTATATTTGCAAGGTTGAATATTTTTTTAATATCGTAATATATGTTGTATAAAAACTGTTTCTTCTCAACAACGGACACTTTGGTTTTAAAGATTTAGGATCATGTCATGTTTTTTTCTATTGAACATATTCGTTCTTAGGATGTTACCAATAAATATTATTTGCAGGCAGGGGTGTAGCTAGAAATTCTGGTCCCCCTGGCAAAATGTTACCTTTGGCCCCGAACAGATGTTTGTGGGGGGGGGGGTGGATTTTGAGGTTTTGTAGCCTCTATACAGTGCCGGGCCCTTTTTAATTTTAATTGAACTGCAAAATTTGTTTTAAAATAAGTATTTCTCGGTATTTGATCATTGATTAGTATAATAAAAATCTTATGAATTATGCACACATGCCACATTATAAAACTCTTTAAAAAAATAATAAAACAATAAAAATATTAGTAGTAGGACTCTTCCAGGAAGCTGGGCTAATGCTTGATGTGTCAGGACCTTCGGAATGGAGAGACTAGGAGCTGCAGCCTGAACTGCTCATTGGACTAACCGGACCCTGGCTACAGTTTCAAAATGGAATCTGATTTTTACACAAACACTGTGTGTCTTAGTTAAAATTGCTCACCCAGTTATCAATCAATAGCTAAAGGAAAAAACAAGTCTAGACTGTGTCAGCGCAGCTGCAGAGTTTCTGTTGCGCTCATCCGTTAATATTTTGGGCGATGAAAGCACGACAGAGCACTTTCAACCCCAGCAGTCTGCTGAGTGTGTATTCAGGTCCAGTGCCACTCTGTGAGAAGTCTTAGCTTTTTAGGCAAATCTCAGGGAGGCTCCGTATCTCAAGGTTCTCAGCTGGTACCCATTTTTTTGCATCTCATAGCGCAGTGGATGAGATTAGTCCTTTGTGATGTGGAATAACACGCTTGGGATGTGTAATCTGCACATTACTCTTGTTTTCTGTTCTTAGCAAATTAGCAAAAAGCCAGCCGGAGGAAGCAGGTCCAATAACAGCATTTGTGCTCCAGCGATTGTGGCACCCCATATTTCAGAGCTTAACTAAAATGATACGACATTCACTGAAGAACCTGCTCTCTTAAATCCTGTGGCA
The DNA here is from genome assembly GCA_026780845.1 of Petrocephalus sullivani. Lineage (NCBI taxonomy): Eukaryota > Metazoa > Chordata > Actinopteri > Osteoglossiformes > Mormyridae > Petrocephalus > Petrocephalus sullivani. Next base: position 33,302,265 of record JAODKM010000001.1, read on the forward strand.
AGGTCCCTCTAGTTTGACCTTTATAGACAATAGGTTGGAGTAGAGCCAGGGGCTGCCGACGGAGCCAAGATTTTATTTGGGAATGAATATTATTTTGATAGGGACACAATATCCCTACCAATATTTATCCCTTGTGATCCTGTGCTAGATAAGCCATTTAAAACAAGACTGTGCTAGTTTTCTGAACACTTAGATTATGTGGGCCTTGAAACTCTGCTCAAAAACACAGTATCTGGCCGGAAAAGTTGTGCGTTTCAGTCATGAGGCGCATTGTGCATCGCTGCCTTTTGTGACACCCATAAAGCAGAGCTGTGTGGCACACGGCTGTAGCGCATTAGCTGTTCCCGAGGTTAGCGTAGCTGCGGTTAGCAATGCAGCTTCGGTAACTGCACATGGACGTTCGTCTCACACGTCCCACGCCACCCTGCCTCTCTCGTGCACACTCAGCGCTGCAAGGACAAGCTGAACTCTCTCGCCATCTCTGTGATGAACCTGTGGCCCGGGGTGAAGCTGCGCGTGACCGAAGCCTGGGACGAGGACGGCCACCACTCCGAGGAATCCCTGCACTACGAGGGCCGGGCCGTCGACATCACCACCTCGGACCGCGACCGCAACAAGTACGGCATGCTGGCCCGCCTGGCCGTGGAGGCCGGCTTCGACTGGGTCTACTACGAGTCCAAGGCCCATGTGCACTGCAGCGTGAAGCCAGGTAGGTGATCGAGAATGGAAAGCGAGCAATGTTATGATGTACCTCTGTGTCGCCACCGGCGGCCGACGGGGAAAAGGCAGCGCGTGGACTGTACTCAGGATCTTCTGAGCTGCCAGTAGTAGTGCTGTATTTTCCATTGGATGTTCCGTTGGATGTGAATACATGTATATAAGTGCCGTGTGCGAACAGAAAACCAAGTGCAGCTAATCACTTTGATTTGGTTTGCTTCTTCACTTGAAGCTGAATGAGCTCGGTACTAGCAGGGTGCTATCCCCCATTCAGTAACTAGTTGCATATTTACAGATGTATGTGGCACAAGAACAAAAGCCACGCAAACAAGTACAACTATACACAAAAGTCCAAAAATGCATGTTAGTACAGAATACCGAGGCCATTAAGTTAACCAACATGTGTAAGTCTGAACAGTGCTCTCTCGTTTTGTGTTTTTATTCCGAGCAAATGTGCACTTACTACCCAGATATATAGCTTTAAACATTTCTTTTCACTGCGTAAGACTTTTGCCAAGTACTGTATATGTGAGTCTTCATCTTTCCTGAGTCGGCATGGGCATTGTGCATTGGGGGACATGACGGGGTTAGTTAGGCATTCCACACAAAGAGGTGTGGAGAATGTGCTGCGGGTGGCGGTTCTGAGCCTGTCGCCCTGCACTTTTCTCCCTCCTGCACTTTGCCTGCCATCCTGTATTCCCTCTTTTTATGTTGTCTCTGATTATTCTCCTCTTTCCTGTCTTTCTGTTGTTTTCAATGTCTGCCCAGATCGCTTCGCCGGCTTCCAGCTGCCCACATGATCGGCGTGGCGAAATCGCCGTTTGGCGGGACTTATTTCCGACACCCAAGGAAATGAGTGGGGACCTCCAGCACTTGCATGATCTGTTGGGAAACTCGCAGCAAAGCTCTCATAATTTAAGCTCCACCCATGAAGGACTTTTTATACATGAGTGAAGCAATTTTTTTTATACAAAAATGGATATATCCACCTGTTCTGATGATGAAACTGCTTTGTGTGACTTTTTTTTAAGGATTTAACTATTAAAGAAAAATCTATATAAATAGACTAGGGTTGCACTGTTGCCTCACACATGTGTGTGGAGTTTGCGTGTTCTCCCCGTGTTGTGCAGGATCCCATCTGCTGCCCAAAGATATGCAGATCAGTGAATCCCTATTTCTTAACTGCCCATTGTATCTGTGTGTGTGTGTGTGTGTGTGTGTGTGTGCACCCTGAGTCGGATTGGCAGCCCATCTAGGTTGTACCTGTGTCTTGTGCCCTATACTGCCTGGGATAGATTCCAGGTCTCCACTGTGACCCTGTACTGGATAAGCCGCCTGAAGATGGGTAAATGGATGGATAAACAAGCCAGAATATGGAATTACCAGGACTGATTATCTAATGTATGACAAGGACGGACGTTTTTGTGCATTTCAAGGACCGATTAAGCCACCTCCCCTGAAGTAGCATCCTGGAGCCCTCCCACTGGGACCAGCCAGATGCTGCAGATTTTTAGCCGTAAGGTACTAATTTTAATGATTTTCACTGTTCTGTACTTTTTACATGAATATATCAGACTGTAGAAGTTTATCACACTTTACTCCTTGTCTTAAGCAGAATATGACACAATAACCAGTTTTAGAGTTTTTTTAGAGCAAAGAGTTTTTACCCTTTATTGGTTATTCTATTGTGTCTGCCGCTGAGTCGCCTAAATAGGGCAAATGATATCCTTATTTATACTGTGGCGCGGTTGAATTCTCAAATCTGATTGGTCAGAAGAGTGTTGATCTCTTGTGATTTCATGTAGTGCCAGACAGGCGAATCAAAGTAGTAAATTATTGCATTATTATAAATTATAAATTATTATAAAATATAAATTATTGCACTATTATAATCTTTAATTCTGACTAAGGGTTAATGCACAACAAGTCATGCATTATACATTTTTTAACGCATGGGTTCAGAGGCCTCAATGCTTATACCATGGTCACTACACATCTGGCTTCCATGTTTATACTTAAAGACATTATTTTCACATTTACGAGCTGAAAACACATGAGATCATCCACAAATATTTCACCAATACCTTTGCATGGATACCTTATCCCAAACATTTTTTCTGAACTTTACTTTATTGTCACAGGTTTTGGAATTAAATGGACAATTTCAAACTAACTGCTGGCCTTTGGGCGTAGCAACGGGCAATTTCAAAGTAACGACTGGCTTATGGTCTTAGCAACAGGCAATTTTCAAATTAATGACGATGGCTTGGGTCATATCTGAGCAAGATATTTAATTATAGGCAGAAGAAAGTAGTTCCACTAATAAATGCATTTACAGCTCATAAACATGAAAATAACATATTTTGGTACAAACGTGTAACTCTGGTATAAGCAGGTTCATTTTCACGCATATGAGCCGTAAATGCATTTATTGGTAGAACTACTTTCTTCTGCCAGTGATTAAACGTTTTGCTTAGGTAGGCCCAAAGCCATGCATTATACATCTTTATACACACTGCACTGTGCATTGAGCGGTTCTTCACCTCTGTAGCTGTGTGTTTGGAAATGTATGATGCACGGCTTGTGCGTTGTAACCCTTGCTTCTATTACTCAGGTAAGGGCATTGAGTACTATCATTTTGGTCTAGCTATTTGTAGGAACATTGGGGCATATGCTCTGGAAAAATACTTATTATGTTGGTTGTTGTGTTAACGGTGGTCAGTTTAATATTTTGCCAGCTTTCGCTGGTTGAGCAGATGTGCAGAGGGGAAGGAGGCGCTTATATGAGTGCACATCTGCAGGAGGATCCTGCTCCTTTGATTACATGATTCACAGGGCCATCGGTCCACACAGCTGTTACCACTGTGAGAAAATGTGACAGAACAGCAGCAATTAGCCTATTAGAAATAGCCGAAAAGTACCGCCTATAAAAAAATCAAGGGTGAATGAAAACAAACATTTAAAAGCATTCCTGTAGAAGGGAACACGGAAAACCAGTGTCGCTATAGACGTGTCTGTGTACATTGGTCAGCAAGGAGGACCACAGAGAAGAAGAGAAGATCAAGGCGTAAAACAGGGATGTAGGCGTCTCTGCTGGGGGACTCATCTGGAGTCATTTGCTCCCGTTTCTCGGGGAGTTAGTCCTTTATCTGGGTCTTTCTTACTGCCTGTTTGCTTTCTTTTTTGCTTCCTGGCTTTCATAAATATGTGTTTTTGGTGTATTGGAGAAGTAGCCTCTGCACGCCACCCTGGGAGCAGAGACTGAACAGGAGGGTTTTTCCACACTATTTATTGTGGCATAAAAATGTGGCATAGAAGTGAAAATACCTTTCAGTCACCAGCCTATTCAGGTAAATCATCTTTGCATTCGTGCCATAAACACTCCTGCGTGTGTGTGTGTCTGTGCAGATGGGGCAGTGCTGGCTAGCAGCCGATGACAGTGAGTGTCTGTCATAGTATTTTTGTATAGGTGCTGCATATGCGGTTTTTCTTGTTTAACAGACCACACACCATTCAGCCCCTGCACGGACATACACGCCATTTCTGTGATGGGTATAAGGAGTTAGAGGAATTTGCTGACTTTGTAGCTGTAATTTAAAAAAAATTCTCAATGTCTTGAATTCTAAAACCCCAAATCCTAGTTAACAGCTTTCGTATTTGAAAGGCCACAAAGCCACAAAGTCTGTGGCAAAGCATCGCCCAGACCCTCGTGCCTCTCCCCCAAATCTTTATGGTAGTGGTGATTACTCCTTTGAGGTGTGCTGTATTCAGCAGTATTTACTCAAGCTGTTTGCTCCCTTCCATCCTATCTGCAGGACGCTCCATTGCGGCTGGGACAGGAGGCTGCTTCCTGGCTCTGACTCAGCTCATCGTGGGGGACAGAGGCATCACAGCGGTTCAGGGCCTCCAGGGGCGAGTGCGTGCTGGTCTGGGCCGCATGAGATTATCCAGTTTGCCTTGCTGGACTGTGACCTGGGGACCCACGGCCATGTCTTCGTGACGTGGTTGGATGGAAGGGGCCAACCTGTCACTCAGGTCTTTAGAGGGGGACGGGACAGGTCTGTCTGTCATGCATCGTCTGGGACCCGCTGCAGGGGGACATCAGCGTGATCCACACATAGGCTCATCGTGGCACACTGACCGTATGCTGACCATCCGCTACGCCTCTGTGGAGCAGCACACCGGCCCTCTGCTGCTCTCCGTGCCTTGGACCAGTCTGTCACCCAGCCTCAGTTCTGCACTGGTACTCAAAGCTCTTATACTGGCTAGGGGCTCTGCTTCTGGACTGTAAACCCTTTACCCCCTGGGAATTGGCAGCCCGGGGGCGGAGAGGAGAAATAAATGAAGAGATGAGGTAGAATTGGGGTAAAAAAGCAGGACAGTGAGAGAAAAATGGGACTGGCAGAGCCTGCGGGGGGGGGCGAAAGGGCAGAGCGACAGAGAAAGAGGAGAGCGAGGGAGAGCTGGAGGGGCCAGCAAGTGGGGAGTCTGACCGGAACGGAACAGAGATGCAGCCCCCGCCAGGGGTCACTCTGCCAGTGATGAGAGATGTCCCACTGGGGCATCACCCAGGCCCCACTGATACCGGTGCCAAGAAGAGAGAGGAAATGTGGAAATTATACATGTAAATATGTATGGGTTAACATATTTATCTTGAAGCAATATCATGCCTAAGTATATATTTTTTTTCATAAATATTTCAAAAAATATATTGGAGATTAAATCAATTTAAATGTGTTCTGGCCATCAGTGTTGACTTATGTACGAATTGCATTTGCAAATCTTATTTATTGCAAACTTATAAAATGAAAGAATCCATGATAAATGTTTATGTTAAGGTTTCAATAATGGAAATGTATTTTATTCTTTGTTAGAATATTATTATTATCTATCTGAAATGTATCATTACTCGGACTGCAGTACTCTGTGAGTGTCTCTACAGATTTTAAATAAGGAAGTTCAGATTTTTATGTACTGTCTCAGTTTTTTTTAAATTTGGTTTTATTTTCTTTCAGTGTGCCAAAGTGCACCACCATGCATTTCAAACAGCCATGACAAAAAGATATTTTGTGCCCGATGTGGCTTAAACCCCTGCAAACTTCACCCAACACCTCAGTTCCTGGTAGCCATGTATTAGAATGTCCTGTCAGTTGAACGTCTGAATCAGTTTGTAACGGAATTATCCTGCTACCACAGCCTGCTTGTGTTTTATACTAGACTAGATGAAGTTTCCATCAAACCTGCACGCCCAGTGTTTGAGTGTTATACATTAACTCAAAAGATTATTCTAATAACCTTTTACTCTTTCAGCTGGTTAAGCAGAAAAAGTGTATTATTACTTCTCTCTAAATAACACTCATTCTCTCACTCTTGCTCTCTCACACACTCTGTCTCTCTAAGACACACACACACATACACAAACTCATAAAAGAGCTAAAATTCCAGGTGATGTTGACATGTGTCCATTGCCCCAGTGGTCATGCTTCTCATGTGTTCCTGACCTGGGTTTCCTCAAAGCCGTTCAGCAAATCTGAGGTTTCCTGCGAGAACAGTTCCCCATCCTTGTTAGCCGGGGTCCTGCAGGCAGAGAAAGGGACGACTCGGAGTCCGGGAAGGTCCAGAAGCCTTTGCACAAAGTGGGGGGGGTCGTAGATGCCAGTGTGTGAATGATCCAGAGTCCTATCATCCAATCTCCTCTTCCTCCTTGTGCTGGAAGACAGGCCCCTTTCTGACAGCGATCCTGGACAAAAGGACATTTTGGAGAGGATATTTTGAGTACAAATATCTGTCAATAAAATTAGCCCCAGCTGCCCCATCATCACGTTATATGTTTGACAGTTACTTTACCTGACACCGTGTTGTCCAGGAAAAAAGCTAGAAGACCCACGATGAACACTGGTAAGGTCAGGAGGGACATGAACAGCACATCGAGACTGGCCACACCTGCGAACACCCGCACACACAGGCACACTGAAATAACTCGATGGGACGTCCATTGAGAAATTCTGCTCTACGGCTTCGACAGACGCAAGCTACCCCGGCGCTAGCGTCGGTACCTGTGAGGACAAAGGTCTTGTGGAAGTTGAACCAGCGAGGCAACAGCAAGGACATAAAAACTGCAAAGCCGATGTTGAAAATGTTGCGGCCGGAGTCCATGTGAGTGTACTGGAAGTAGGAAACCCCTGTGCCCACGGCGACGGTGTAGGTGACGCTGAGGACTGCCCCTGCGCAAAGGGAGGTCAGAGGTCATTTAATTATTTTATTACTACACAAATAGCCAGAGAGGAAAAATACTGAGGGAGAAGATCACCATGGATGCCAAGGGGAGCTGAGGTGAGCAGCTGGGTTAAGCGCGGGGATATCCCCAGCACGAGGCCCATCACGGCTGCCAGCTGGACGCTCTGCCGGGATCCACACTGTGGGAGGAAGAACAGCAGGCATGGCTGAGGGAGGAAGCCTCTGATATAGAGACTAAGGCCCCACAAACAAGGCAGTACCTGGCTGAGTCCCAGTGTGCAGGCATTGGGCACACTGCTGCTCAGGCCGACCGGGGCCCCCAACAAGGCAGCACTCACGCTGCCGAGGCCCTCAGCACAAAGCCCACGGTTACATGCAGCAGGCGGAGGGGGAGCGGCTCCAAGGAGCCTCGCGGTTAACAGGTAGACACCCAGAGAGCTGATAAATGACGAGAGGGCCGCCGCCACACCTGCCGCAACTCCCTGTGCTGACAGCAGGGGGAGCCTCGTCGTCCCTGCAAGCAAATTCACTTTAAAAGCCTAGATAAAAAGTTGATAGTACAATGGTGTGCAGTAATACAAGACAAGACCATGCTGTGATTTGTCCCCTTTTAAGTCATTTTTACGTGGCCCAGAGCTTACTCTAATTTGCAAACACAAACCTAGAATGGGGAAGCTGAACCAGGCGGCACCCTGGGAGAGGTTCTGGCTAATGCATGGCGACACTGAAGAGCCGTTCAGGTTAATCCAGGGGAGGCTGTTCGAGGTGTTTAGGGCGATCCTGGGGACTTTGTGTGAAGCGTTCCGGAAGTGAAATGTGGACAGGAGCTCGGAGGCCCGGTGAGGCTGGAAGTACCCCAGGCGCTGGAGTGCTGCGCTCACTGCCCACACGCTCAGCAGCGGCACCAGCACCTGTGCGACACATGCGCCATCAGTGTCAGCGGCCGCTGCTGCCACACAGACACCACGGCTAAGTATGTACCTGTGACATGTAATCCGTGTTGAAATAAGCATTATTCAGTCTTTGGGCACGCCAGGTGTTCCCAGTTGTGTTTGTGGGATTAGTGTCAGGGGACTCACTGAGACCATTCTGCAGACAGGGTGCCAGAAACGCAAGTGCTGAGACAGGAGGACGATAAGTACAATTGCCCTAGAAAAACAATTGATTCATTTATTGTTATAGTCATATTTTAGATTTGGATAAGGCAACAAGAATAATGCAGGCTGGCATGCACAGACAGACAGACAGACAGACAGACAGACAGGCAGGCAGGCAGGCAAAGATACAGACTAGCTGACAGGCTGTCAGACAGACAGGCAGGCTGACAGACAGAGAGACAGAGAGGTGCATTGAATGAAGCTAGACACAGCCTGGCACAGACAGGCAGGCAAGCTGAGAGACAGACTGACAGGCTGGCAGACAGACAACCCAGCAGAAAGGCTGACAGGCAGACTGACAGACAGGCAGAGAGAGAGATGGGTACATTGAATGAAGCTAGACCCTGTCGTGCGCAGACAGACAGGAAAGCTGAGACACAGACTGAAAAACAGATAAGCTGGCAGACAGATAAATGACCAGGCCGACAGGCTGACAGACAGACAGGCAGAGAGAGACACACACACGTGCATTGAATGAAGCTAGACACAGCCTGGTACAGACAGAGAGATAACCTGGTAGACAGGCTAAATGAAAGACAAGCTGGCAGACAGACAGACAGACAGACGGACGGACGTGCACTGAACGAAGGCGGACAAAGCCTGGCATAGGCAGACAGAGGTGCATACTCACAAAGCAGCAATGCCCCAGTGGTCAGAGCAGAGCAGAGCTGCCTCTCTGTGGATAGAAAAGCCAATCACGCAGAAGAGTGGGGCCAGAACCAGCGGTCCACAGTGACGGAGCACCAGAGAGCTCAGTCCACTGGCACCCAGAGCCAGCTGGACCAGGCCGCTTATAAGTCCCATACCTTGGAGCTGAAGTGAACAGTGGACATACAGGAAGGGTTGAGAAGACAGTGATGTGTGGGATGTCTGGAAGAAGGTGAATGTCCTCGCCCTGTACCACTAAAGCAGCTATTTTAATGCAGTCATATTCAAACTGCATGCTTCTTTACCATCAGTGAAATGCTATTCAAGTAAAGCTACAAAGTACCTGGGGCCTCATTTATCAAACTTATATATAAATCTCATTTTGGAAAAAGTGTGCACGCAAGAAAAAAAAATGTTCCCACAAAAAACAACAGATTTATCAAACCTGCTGTATGCATATTTCCTCTCAGAAAAGAAACCTTTTAAATCTTGTAAATGCATATGCATGCACCAGCCTGAGATCCTGTCGAACTGCCACCCACAAATAACCATAAATGGTCAATGCCAATGAGCTCTATGCTCATATAATATGCAAATCAAGCCTTTCTGGTTGAAAAGTCCTCATTTCCTAAATTATCACCTTTGTAGGCTACACACAAAGCAAGAAAACCGAAATATTTATAAGGGATTTGTAATTTAGATTTCAGTTCAGCCTTCTGGCCTACATTTCTGACACAAAAAAAAAACACGTAGCCATTATCTCTTTAACTCCTCGTATGATACATGAAGGTGTCAGTGTATGTAAACGTCAGCCGTAATGGTGGTAGGTGGCCTGCTGTCACTACCACACCTCCCAGAGAACTTCTTGGAAAACATAATACTTTCTCAGGTGGGACATGGTTCAAAAAGTTTGTGTACCACTGTTTTTAAATCATAACTAATTCGACCTAAAAACTTAAAAACAATGATCAGTGGTGCTGATGAGCACCACCCACCATTGTCCCATTTGGACCTGAAAGTAAAAAGCTCCCTTAAATGCAGCCAGAGAATATCTCCTGGCCTGTCTTCTGACGACCGGTCCGAAAAGCTTCTAGGTCAGATCTAGGTCTGTAGGTCTGCTAGCTACACCTTCCATGGTCCTGCCTGCCAGCTGAATGTAACTTATCATGGCTGGTGGGTGGTGGTCTGTGGCTACTCTCTTATCTGCACTTTGTCATGAGACCCCTGGACAGTCTCAGATCAGAATGTAATGAAGCACAAAATTAATAATATGTAAGCAAAAGTGCTGTCAGTTACTTAATGCTGGCTCACGTTGGACAGCATGCGAGCTTGTCAGCACCACGGACAGCACTGCTTTGTACCTCTCTCAGAAGGCCCGTCAATGCTGAGAGGTGCTCCTCACAAGTGCTCACGCAGATCGGTGTGGACACTGCATGAGAGCACACAGAAATAGTGACTATCCCCCTATACATATAATACAGTATAGTACAGTACAGTATAGTAGTATAGTACGGTACAGTAGTATAGTATAGTATAGCTTATCTTAGCTTAGCACAACATAGTGTAGCACTGTTTAGGTTCACGCAAAGACTGGAACACTCACTGTTGAGATGCATGTCTGTTAAAGGCTTGGAGGTCAGGACAAGGGCAGGGATAATGAAGTCTAAGGAAGGGGTCTGGATCAAGGGCAGGCTGGAAATAAGGAGAAGAGTGGCTGTGTGTACAAAGATCAGCTGGACCGCCGGCGTGCTGATCCCGGCTCTGGGCTGCCTTTGTGAAGCGGCGTCACCGTCTTACCGTGTGCCCAGCCAGGCCTGCAGCAGTGTGGAGACACCAGAGTGGAAGAAGCTGGAGGCCAGCAGCCTCTGCTTGTCCCCCTCCGTCAGCCAAAGCTGCTGCTGCAGGAGCCCCAAAGCTAGGACCAGCAGGGAGGACTGGACCAGCACATGCTGCACATGGTAGGGCAGGAGTACAGGCCCAGAATGACACACAAGCAGAGAGAGAGATACAATGCATGAGACATGACACAGCTAGGTGCAGAGGTCAAAGTGCACCTGCTGGGTCTAGGCATTCAAATCAAAGAGCAGAAGTATTCAATCCAGTGCAACAGCCTTCTGCGACCCGTCCTTAGGAGTGGCAGCCTGCGGCCGCCTCAGCGTGAGAATCGGACTTATGTCTGTCCCTAATCCACAGCAGTGGGTGTAACTTCCATTCGCACGCTGTTCCGCCTGGGAGGCGTGTCATGTGACGTATAGTGTTTACCTGCAGGGCCACGCACAGGGAGAGCAGGCGCGGTGGGACCCGGTCCGCCCAGAGCACGGCAGCCCTCTTCGCTCTGCCAGGATCCTCGGGATCGTCCTGGAGAACATCGGCCCCGGTGTGCATGCTGGGTTCACGCTGTAGTCCCTGTGATTCCTTACTGACTCGCTCCCCCTCGCTGTGCCGCAGTGTGGAGGCCCAGCTCCTGCGACCGCCACCCTGATCAGCAAGGATTCTCCTTCCCTCCCCAGCGCCTCCTCAGCTGCGAGCCTCCAAACTCCACCCCTGCACTGACCTTTGCCTTCAGCTTGTGTAAAGTCAGTTTGACATTAATCAGGTTCCTTCTCTTTAATATTTACCTTGCCCCCTGAGCCAACATTGTTGTTTTTCACATTTGCATAGATTCTGCTCGGGGTGGTGCTCCTTGGTCATCATTTGCAAATCGTTTTCAGTCGTGTGCATTCGCATGAAGACATTTAAAAGGCATAACAGAAAAGCACAAAGAAAGGAAGCTGATGGCACCACAGATTAAATCTATATTTAATGTAATTCATCAGAGGGTCATTTGAAAGAAAAGAAAAACTGCAGAATCTTCAACACATCACAAGGAATACTGATACGCGGTTGGTAACATACTGTTCTTAGCATACAATTATTTAAAGAGAACCGGGAAGTATGTACCAGACTGATATAATATATGGATGTTTCTGTGTATGGGGAGAGAGGGACCAGCTTTAACTCCAAGTGTGGCCCAGATTAGTGCGACAATCTGAGGTCAGAGGTCAAACACAGCCCTCTGTCTTCGGCACCAGGAGGTACCAGTGGAGACAGCGCCAATACCCTGAGCAAAACAAACAGATGCACACATTACAATATGGATTAGGAACGCGTTCGGGCATACAGTAAACGATATCGGAAGGTTCACATCAGTGCTGAAGCAACTTGAAGCCTGAAAGCACCCCACTGTTTCCATGGACACACTATCAGAATAAGTGACAAGCTCAAAAACATTTCCCACTGATGGGCTTCATACCTCCAGCGCCTCAGAAAGTCTCGGGAAGGGAGGGTTCTGGTATGAATCCCCCCAACCCCATCCGCCTCCAGCTAAAAGCACCAAATGCAGACGGTTCTCAATTTCACAGCACTCACAGAAATAACTCTGCCGAGTACATTTGAAGCAAACGGCGGATTAACGTCCAACAGAGGAGGATGGGACCGGCTAAAGCTGTAGACACAGCTACAGAAGATCAGACTTCCTCTCAAGCAAATGAGAGATGCCACCACTCAAACGTCCGAGGGGTGAGGTTCCCAGGCATACGTGAACTACAGATCCTAGAAATGGAATTTCACAGCAAATAAAGCAGATACAGTATATTCTGGGTTTTCCAGGAAAAGAAGAAATAATTTCAAATTCAAGAATTCTCAGTGTACTCTCAAAAATCACTTATTTGAGACATGGCATTGCATGGGAGCAAGGAATTCTTGCATGAGAGATGTACTGGTCTAAAAAGACTATTTGTGTGGGGATAACGCACATGAGCAGTGCTATAGGTCTAAAAGTGCTGCCAGGCCATTGGAAGAGAGAACATCAGACCAAGGTGGCTTATATTAATGTGATCAACCTTTTTGGGCTTCAATAAATGAAAATGTATCTACTCTGATACAAAAACTGTGTTAATTCATTCTGTGAAGGTCAGTTTCTCTCAGCCTGGTCCACAATCCATGTTTTTCTTCTCCAGGATACACAGCCAACAAAAATGAGAAGCGTCCGGGGGTCTCCGAGGACAGGCTAGGGAAACACTGACCTAGGTAGACAGCAGTTGTGATGCAAATTAAAGTCTAGCCGACAACGTCACAATAAAATCCTAGAATAGGCACTACAAACATTAGTGCAGCGTGATTAAAGAGAACTTTCATAAAAGGTCTGTAAATATCCAGATCTGACAAAAATAGGTACCGAATCTGGGAAAAAAAAAAAACAATGTTTAGAAATAACATCTGCCAATTGATATAGATGCTAATGACACCTCTGCATTGGGTGTACTACTTTGATCCCAGAAGGCTTTGGGAGAAGCAGGCCTGACCCCGTTACATGGAGACACGTTGATATGACACCCCTGTAGACGCTTCATAGGCTCATACACATTCAATGCACACGCATTTATGTCAGATAAAACTATTTCACAGAATATCATGCAATATATATAGATTTTTTTAACATTATTTAAATAGCGTTCAAACGATTAGTTACTTCTTTCTTTCTTTATCGAAAGCTCCTAATATACCATCCCTTTCTTATTTAAGATTTGGTTTTAGGGGTTATAGGGTTTAAAAGAACCACACTAAAATACAAACAAATATAATAAAAAGGAGCAAAGAAAAACTACATACAAAAACAAGAGGGTCTGGGGAGGAACAGACTATAGACCAAGCCGGGTAGCAGTTCACTGCTACTTCGCATGGAACCCAGGGTTAAGGGAAGCTGGGCATCGAAACCAGCAAAGCTGGAGAGGAGGGTGCTGACGCTGGCAAGCAATGGAAACACAGCAGAGACTAAAGGATTTAAAATCAAGATACCGAGGGTGGTCAATACGAGAAGCAGAGTCACACGTGTCTTCCAAGGAGGTCAAGAGATTTCGGGAGACAGCGCTGGGAGCTGCTTCTCCCTCCAGTTTGAGGGCGAGCAAACCCTGTCCAGATCCCACAGCAACACGACAGCGAACCCGCCACTGCTTCTGACGACCCGGGTTGATCTTCCAGCGGAGGAAATGCGCGTTGCGTCTGTTGCGGCTGACAAGCTCGGTTCCTTGTGCCCAGTGGGTAACTAGGCTTCCAGTGTTTCGGAATGATGGGGCAGGAAGACGAGGGTGGAGGATAGCTGGGAGGCGGGGCGGTGCCTTCACAAGCGCTGCGTGAAGTTTTCCGGGAACACCCCCTTGCTTTTCAGGTCCTTTTTCTTAAGCCAGTACGCCTCCTTCACACCCATCAGCCAGCCATCGTCCTGCAGACGCGAGGTTCAGAACGAGTGATGCACACACAGCACGGCGTGCAGCACGAAGACTGACAGTCGAAGGGGGGATGAACTGACCTGCTCCTCCGCGTTGTCAAAGGAGATCACCAGCACCACATCTCCAGCTTTCAGGTCCAGCTCATCTGCATCGGTGGCTCCGTAATCATGCATCACCTTCACCTATGAGCAAACATTGTTATCCATCTATCCATCCCTGGTACACGCTATAATGCAATTAATCATGAATTATACTCTCCGCCCCCCCAAAGAAATTCTGTTACTTCCAGTTTCTCGAAAGGTGGAAGTCAATGTTTGTTTTACATGTCGCTGGCATTCGGGGAACCGGCTGTTAAACTGTAAGGAAAGAGCAGGAACATTGGAAAGGAATTATGCGATCTTACTTTGAAGGCGAAGCCAGGCGGCATTTCGGCTTCTTCTGAAGACCCGTTTGTGGTTCCAGACGCCTACCCCACAATCAGGTACCAGCAGGCATCAGGAGAGCAGGAGAAAAAACAGCCCAGTCACCTTGTGGCAAAAACCTGAATTCAGCAGCTTTATGTAACGCCTGCCATTTACTGGGCCAATTCTTGTCGGTGTCTGTGCCCCTTATAGATAAAAATGCACACATGTGTCTGGGCGTGTGTGTGTGTGTGTGTGTGTGTGTAAGGGCTGCTGCAGCTACTCTGCTAGGTTGAGACAGAGCAAACATTCATGTTCATGCTTTTTCTGATTGCCCACAATGCACAAATATAGCTGCATTCTGGGAGAGACTAAAAATGTAATTGGTTTGCAGCTACACAAGCCTCCTCCCACCCTACCAACCAATGAGTCTTCTTCCCGGCACCACTTACATGGCATGTGGCCAATCACGTCACGCTACACTAAATTACTGTGAGACGCATCTCCCTACCTGGCTCCAGAAGCTATTAATTATGCATAAAACAAAACAAAAAAGGAAATATCCACCGACATACAAGCTCTACAATTGCCACTAACGGTCGACAGTCTTTCACACGTCTACCTACCAGCATTAAAGCTCCTGTACAGTTTGCCTACGCTGCCAGTGCACTTACACTCTGGTACTCCTCTCCTATTGTCTGTGTGGGACCAGTCTGCCCATCGGCCCCCAAAGCCTCGTCCCCAGGGCTGTCCCAGCCTGCTTGCTCAGCAGGGGCTGAGGATTCCTTCTCCAACCCTACCTGGGCACCATCATCACCATCATCATCCCAGCCTGCCTGCGCAAACTGGGCACTGTCATGCCAGCCCATCTGCGTATGCTGGGAGCAGCCATCCCAGCCTGCGTCTGCAGTCTGGGCTCTGCCATCATGCCAGTCTGCACTGGCCCACTGCTGTGACTCCTCTGTGGCAGGGGTTTGGTCATACTGCGGG
>JAODKM010000001.1:33317781-33334566 GCA_026780845.1 Petrocephalus sullivani
GGGGGGGGTGTGTGGGCGGGGGCCATTTTCCAGGGCATTGTCAGTGTTTGGGGGGCAGAGGTCACAGGGGCCCAGGAAGAAAGCAATAGGGGCCAGAGGAACATGGGCAGGAGGGTCAAAGTACAGGAATGCAGGAGAGAGACAATGAATACCGTTTAAGGTTACAGGCAGACAGAGGGCATTGCAACACCGACTCTGATGATGTAAGCGCGCATTTCACCTAGAGGCCTATAAACTCCTACACCCAACTGTCAAGCCCAAACATCGGAAGTGTCAGCATGATTGGGCAGGCAATAAACTCAGAGGAACAAGCCATAAAACATCGATAAGCTTAACGTCTTAAATCATGCCCCTCCTGGGCTCTGTCTCAGAAGCAATCTGGATATTAAAAATGATAAATTATAGAAGCCAGAAAGGGTGGATGAGGAGGACAGTGATGGGAAAGCTGAGGACCTGAGCTTTGGGGGAGGAGTCACACACCGTCAGTCACTGCTGCGTTTAACCCATTTTTCATTAGCGAGTTTGTTAGCTCCCAGCGGGTTCGACGAAGGCAGTGATCAACAGCGCGTGGTGAATCCTGCCCACCTCGTTCCTCCATTCGCTACAGACATGAATCACTACTGGTGAATACAGGATGTGGTTTTCAAGCCGAAGTCAGCCAATTAGGAAAAAGAGCACAGTTCTCAGCCTGCCGACTCTGCTCGATATTTTTCAGTATCAAAAGAGAGGAAAAGCCAAAGACAGCGTTACTCCAGCCAATGGGGTGCCCTGCCAAAGAAGCCTATCAGAGAGCAGGATCTGCTTACCTCCCACGTATCCCATGTCATCGCCTTCCGTGAGGCAATGAAGATAAGAAAATCACAGGTAAATAAGTGACGTCTCTCGCCAAGAGAGGAAGCTGAAGTAAGACCCCTCGTGATCTGACTACAGTCTGTGTAACTAATAACACTGAAGTACCAAAGTATAACCATTTTAATTTTTCTATAAGGTACAACTGCTCAGCATAATAATAATAATAATCTTGATTGTAATGGTTCAAAATCCATCACTGCTTTAATTTTTTTTTCCTCAAGTATTAATCTTTTCCCCAATTACCTTTCTCAAAATGTCATCTGCCAACACACCTGATAAACTTTGACCCCAGAGAAGGCCTCTGTGTGGCCAGCAGTGCTACATGCGAGGCGTGTTTGCTTACAGAAACATTAAACCCGAAACGGCAGGAGCCCGACAGGGTCACGGGTCACGTCTGCTACTGTGTTCGGAGACGGCAGTTAGTTAATCGTCCACATGCAGTGAGGCCGAGTAAACAAATCGTTTTTGGAAGGCATTTCACGTTAAGATTTTACAACCGGGGATCACAACAGGAGGAAGTGAAAGATTAAATACTGGGGGGGGAGAAAGGAATATCGCACTCTTTTAACATGCAATACATAGAGGAAAGAGAAACCCCAGCAGAACAAGGTTTACATCATTTCCGCATTCCACAGACTACGGTGTCCTGACCCCTCTCTCTGGTCACACGCCGCCACATAATTCTGCCAGAAGGAAACACCCACCTGGGAGGATGGGGATGAGGCCACACCCCCTGGGCTGACTGCGGGTAGTGCATCCAAATCCATATCAAGCAGATTACCCCCCCCAGAAGAATCACACTGCCATCGGAAGGAGAGAAGCCAGCTTTTACTGGAAAGCCGGTCTTGGAATTAGTATGAGGAGAGGGAGGGACGCTGCCTTTAGAGGGAGGTAGGGCCAGCGCTGAAATATACTTTATGTGGTTATTAGATGGGTTGGCGGGGAGATGGATGCTGTGGAGGAAGGCCAGTGAAATGGGAGGGGGCATCTGAAGGTGCAGGGGGTACAGGGTGGGAACAAAGGGGGGGCAGAGGGCAGGAAGGCAGTCAGGAGTGGGACAGATGTACCAGGCTAGGATGGCGTATGCTGCAATCGAACACATGTAATTACTATGGGGAAGTGAGCATCTAACCTGTGAAGGGGAGGTGACATTAATCTCAGGCACGACTGCGTCATCAAACAAGTCGATGATGTTGTCCTGCTTGACGTCTTTCGACGGGGTCACTTTTGGCGGCGGGGGAACCGGTGGCCCCGGCTTCAGCTGCAGAGCCCGCGAGCGTTCACGGACACACGTGAATGTGCACGACATGCGTCAGCAGTGAGGGAGACAGACAGCACAGAGTTATTCAAAGCATGCCAGTTACACGCCACCACACCCGTGCAGCCAATTCAAACCGTGCCGCAGTTAGTCTCGAATGCTATGTGACACTGAGCCTCATTGGGTCGAAAGTCCTCCTGAGCACAAGGGGGCAGCACAGTGATCTCATCGCTTTTTGAGTCAACTGACCTAAGCCCAAACAAGGTCGCCCACAGTCATGTTTGTGTGCAAAAAGAAGCCCATACTCTTACTTCTGGATGGGGCCCAGACACTTTCTTTTACCCCCCCTCATCTCCATAGTGGCTTTAGTGGGGAGACACCTCTGGGAACAGGGCCTGTACCTTGGATGGAGACTTGGGGATGGGTGGTCCTGATCCTCGTGGAGAAAGGGTGTTATTGGTGCCTTCCTGTCTGCAGCCAATGAAAAAGCAGGAAAGGGAGGATCACTGACTGACTGGCATCGGCTCTTGCATGCATCTACCATGTGAGCAAATATGTGCTGATGGAAAAAACAAGGACATCACCACGAGGGGGCAGCAAAGTAATGTAGCACACTCCCCCTCAGACAGGAGGTCAGGATATGCTTCAACTGAGTCCCATCATGCCAAACCAAATTGGATGTATTGGGCACCATGCTAGCTCACTCATCTTAGCACACTTGGTAATAAGCAAACCTCATTATACATCTTTAACCATGCATACTCACCCGCTGAAATACTAACTCATTCCAAGAAAACAACTCACATATTCTGATGAACTGAATGTTAACCTTTTCCCTGGACCATGCAAATTCTATCCCCAGGGACTCCCTGTCATGCAAACCTCATAACTCCACCCCCTAGTCAAAGTCCCGCCCAGTAGCACAATGCACTCCCTCCCACTTCTGTTACCTCTTCCCAGTGGCTGTCGTCTTCAGACCCAGTTTACCTGCCTTTCTGTTGAAGGGTGCGGTTTGGTTTATTCTTAATCGTCAAGTTCGACTCAGACCAAAAGAAATTCCAACCTCTTACACACCGTGAGGACTGCTTGAAAACATTTGCCATTTGAAAATTTTCTTGAGTTACTTATATAAGTAATATATATAAGTATACGTTGGTTTACGGAGGAAAAATGGTGAAATACAATGAATATTTATGGCAAACCAAACTGTACATAATAATGCATGGCGGATATCTGTAAAAATAGACAGGAGTATACAAATGAGACAGCAATTTGTATAGTTATATTATGTAAATCTGATCTACTATGAATATGCCACACTTATCATGTATTAAGGTTACGTGGATATGTATGATATTATTAAATGACAGATGAGGTGTAGATATGAGGGCCTGTACTGAAAGCTCCTTCACAGTTAAAGCTTACCTGGACGGGTCCTGATCTTCCAGTTTGGTCATCACATCGTTTAGGCCCTGGCTAAGCTGCACACACATGGGGAGGGAGGGAGAGAGGGAGAGAGAGAGAGAAAGAGAGAGAATACCCATAAGTACAGTATGTGCAGTGCATCAGCATGCATGTCAGCCTGACTGAAGTAAAGACACGGAGTTTGGTGATAAATAATCATTTCTGTGAAAAATGTGAGCCTCATACTGAGTCCTTATTCCCATATCTTTTTATTATTATTAATTATTATTATTAATAATAATAATAATGATAATAATAATAATAATAAACTACTACTACTACTACTACACTAATACATGCAGTTAAACAGACACTGAAAAAGAACAATCTGACCACTAAATATCTGTAGTTACAGCATATAACTGTAATCAAAAATCTGATCTTTACAACACGGGGTCACAGTGAAGACCTCCTGGTGTATTCGTTTATAACCCAGAAATGTGTACTCTGTTAAGCATTCGCAGAGGGTCATTTCTGATACTGAAGTAAACTTTTGTTTGATTTAAGGTAGTGTTTCCCAATCTGTTCCATACGGGGCACGTTTTTGCTCCCACCCAGCGCCCTGCCAGACAGTCTACATTTTTGCTCCCTTCCAGCTCCCAGTAAAAATGTGGAGCGTCTATGAGACCAGATTGGGAAACACTGCTTTAAGGGCATCACAATCCATGAGCTCCACGTCTCGCGACCGTGAGACCGCAGCAACAGCAAACAAAAAAACAAAAAAAACAAACGTGAATGTCACCATACCACCCTTTCGGCCGCTACCACACTCACCTTCCCCATTTCTCGGTGGAATTTCTCCTCCAGCCCCGCAACACTCTGGAATGTGTTAACATAAAAGCCAACACGACTGGGGAGAAAATACAGCAAGTGTTATCCTAAGGAGCAAATAAGCCACTAATCAATGTCTACCAAAGTCTGAAAGCAAGCCGTTACTCTCCCAGGGCCTCATGGTTTATTAGGGAGTGTGCCTCCGTCTTTTTTGTCAATGAAGGCCCAGATGTCAAAATACAAGCTATAGTACTAGTCTAGGCTCATTCTGTCAGATTTCAGCATAACTAGTTCTTTCAGTCTTCATAGAGTCTAGCTCTTTTGGCGTAAAGCCCTGTTTTAACCCAAAATGCTGAGAAAGACCGACTTCCATACTCCCCTGCTATGGTGGGATCTGTAGCCGTATTGTGTAAATTGTCGGCGGCTTTACGCCCTAGTTTAGGAGGGGTAGGTCTCTCTGAGCCATGAGCTCACCTGTTCCACAGGGATGGAAGCTCCTCTTGCAGGTCTTCATTGATCTCCTCAAAGACCTTCTGAGCTCTTCCCAATTCCTCCTCTGCCTAGCAGTGTAGACGCACACACGCACGCACACACACACGCACACGCACGCACGCACACGCGATGTAGCCATGAGAGGCAGTTTTATATTTCATGCAAAATGTTTATGAAATGCTCAGAAATTATGAGACAGTAATAGCTGGTCAATTTTAGACTCTTTCATTAGTGACTGACGTAACAGGCGATGCCACAAACCATTAAAATAGATACAAATCATCTGCCATTTCTTTATAATCATTGGGCTGTTCTGAAAACGCAGAGAGCGAGCAGCAAAGCACGCGAGCGCGGGTGCAGGGTGAGTCGCCAACAGCGCAAGGCTCCAGCAGTCACCTGGTTTCTCGACAGGTTAGTTTGGGCAACGTGATGCGCGGAGAGTATCCCCTGAGCCCAGCCTGGGGCGGCCTTCTCCAGGAGCGAGACCGGCTGCTTGTGCATCGAGTGAGACAGCGAGCAGGCAAAAAGTGAGGAGGGGAGTGAGGTGGGGGAACATGGGAGGAGAGAGAAAGGCAAGAAAACGGCTGTGGTTAAGGCGCTCGAACGGACAGCCCGGGCCGCCGGCTGATTCTGTTTGTATGTTAAGATCATCAGTAGGGCGAAGAACACACACACACAATGCAAACACACTGCCATGCTCACACACGTGCGTGTTTAAGTCAATGTAACAGCAAAAACTAGCCACTGTCCAGCTGCTGGTCAACTGCACACCATCGCCACGTGGGCCTTGAGGAGACTCAGCCGCAAACCTTCCACCCTTGCGGTCACGGGAGACGGGAAGCGGTCATTGGTGTGTCACGGTGACTCCGTCGCTGGCTTTCCCAGCAGTTACCTTGGCAATCTTGACGTCGTCCTTCTTCTTCCCCTTCTGCAGGGAGGCGAAGTGGTGCCGCGCGCTGTCAAAATCCACCAGCTTCCTGTCTCTCTTGGCGATTCTTGCCTGAGTAGGGATTCAGGCTCAGTTTGGGGGACATAGGGCACTGAAGGGTTAAGAGGCGGAGGCAGGGACAGCACTCTGTCTACCTTAATGTCTGGGAACTGAGCCAGGTAGGTGTCCATAGAGATCAGGGCGTGATCCACCAGTTTCTGATGGAAGTCTGTCCATAGCAGATCAGTATCCTGAAACACCATTAAAGACCATCACACTTGTGCATAATCACATTCAGCCCATAGAATGACAAACAGATGTTCACTTCTCTACTATAAACCTAGCCTCTTATAAAACCCGCAGTACAAAGCTCTACTAAAACAAATAGCTGGCACATTTTCAGAGCAGCCTGCACTGTCCTGCAGCCTATTTACCTCCAGTATGTTATCCAGCTCCTTTTCTATCATCTCCTTCAGAGTGACAGGGGTGAGGGTTGAGTGAAGAATGAGAGACATGCAGTGATGAAGGAGGAGAACCATGCAAAATAAAAGGACAGCTGACGGGGGAGAGGCAGGACCGAGGTGAAGGACCTACAGGTGGTGGGCGCATGCGTGTTTTGGTGCCACTATAGTTTGACTTGAAGAACAGGGTGGAATAAGTTTCTCCAAAACTTATTTTATAGACACTCCATATCCATCTTTAAGGGAATGTCCTACTGATGTCCACAAAATATCAAGTACTGTGCCCAAAGCCATAAAGAGTCTCAATGGTACACTCATGAGAACAGCTGTTCCGTTATAACGGAACCAAAACCGAGTGAGAACAGAGCCAACCTCAGCGATGGAGTCCATCTCGTCTTTGCCGTACCATTCCGGTTCATACATGTCTGCCAGACACTCGTGCAAGCGCTTGGACGACTCGTGCATTGCTGTGGAGGAATGGGGAAAAGGAGCCATCGGTGGCTGCCCTGGCTGTAGGGGCCAGACACATTACAGAGCAGAGAGTGCTGAAATCGGACACACACAGACAAGAGGACACGGAGCAGCAACGGAAGTTCAGACCTTTGACTGCTGCTAGGTAGGCCTTCAGGTCCTTCTGCAATTTGCTGCCCTCTACCTGAAAACAGAAGTCATGACATGTCCATGGAACAGGAAATGATTCTGAGAAAATGGTAAACTAATTATGTCTCACAGAGGGACAAATGAGGGGGGAGTGGTACATTGGCCATCCTTTGCTCCCAAATGTTGCTTCTGTATTCTCATGCAACATATAACCCACACCCCTATTTCTATAACAGCTTATCAAGTACAGCGTCACAATTAGCCTAACGACAAAGCAAGGCAGCACAGGACACAAGGAGGTATGCACATTCACACAGATACCGAGGCCGATAGTGACAGCAACCTCCCAGATAATGAGTTTCGGTTTTATATAAGGATGTGTGAGATTATGTTCGGATTTCCATTTTAGTCACTGGCACAGTGCATTTGGACTGCTCGACCCCCCCTGGCAGTTAGCATGCCAGGACCTCACTGGTGATGGGGGGGGTGGATTTGGAGTACTGCCTCATACTGGGAGGGGTCTCAGGCAAGAATGGCAAAACTCTCACCAGCTGCTTGTTGAAGTTGATCACACCCTCCTCGAATTGCACGTCCTTAGTCTCGTCTGCCTTCCCCAGCTTCTGCATAACCTGCGAGGAGAAAACGAAACAAGAGGAAAATCACATTGGCCGACGCCATTTAAAATCAACAAATGCAGCACCTGCTGGCAAAATGCTGGAAATGCGGCCAGAGGCATGCAGTGTAAACCCAGCAAAGAGGAACACTGCTAAAATATGTCAAATACAAAACTAATGAAGACCAGATTATGTGAAGGAACACAAATCAATAACATACATGTATCAAGCTAATAGTAATGTTCAAAGTTGAAAACATATTGCAGGGAGGGATTTCACTCCAAAATCACAACTTGTCCTGGTAGAAACCTGCCTCCTGGAAGACTGAGGCCCTCTAGTGGTGACAGCACAGACCTACAGCACACTTCCTGCCCAGGAATCCTACCAAGAAAACCACTTCTCTCCCCAGCAGTTACTTACTACCCGATGAACAGCCCTATTTAGACAAAAGCAAGTCTGTACCAACTAAGAGTGGTTATTTTCAAATAAAATTTTACTCGTATTGTTTAAGGGACCCAATAATGCCCAAGATCACATGAGCATGACCCTAATTTATTATTTACTGCAGATGACTAGATGCCTGATGTAAGCACACACTGTGCGTCTTTCTGTATGGTCAGGCACACCAGGCTAATTATGAGGTGTTTGCAGTGGAACAGCTCTTTACATGCCAAAAGATGCCAAAAATTCAGTTTAATTACAATACATAAGAACGTGTTTTCATTCCGAAGCTCTATTATTCTGTAAGGTTAAAGTACAGGGCAGATATGAGAGCTCCGAGGAGGGGTAAAAAGGGAGGACGTTTCAGTGAAGCTGGCTTTCAGAGCCCAGATAGCTGCTGTAAGATAGGAGGGCATGAAATACAGAGCAGGCTGCTGGGTCAGGCATCATCGGATCACCTCCCTAACCCTAACCCAGAAGTACCATAGACTCATAATAAATAAAATGGATTAATAAGCGGTTTCAGCTCCATGAAGGATTCTGCTGTGCAATATACAAGAAATGTTCCCCAAAAAATGGCATAGTGTGACATAAATATACATGTGCCACCAGAGCAATGGAACATTAGCGTGACAGTACCTGCTATATTTATAGACAACACATTTTGCCCAGAGTACAAATGATTTCTAAAGTAAATAAATTATCTGAGAGAATAACAAACCACAGCATCTGCTGCAGAGGAAGCAACTGCCAGTAATGATGGGGGGGGGAGCAAAGGTAAAAGGTCACATCTAAATAAATATGAAGTCTTTGACCCAGAAGAGGCCTCTGTAAGACAGTTCCTAATATATGAGACTTATATCAGGTGGCCCATTTTAAAAGTATTTTTGCTCATTATAAAGCAAGGTTTTCTAGACTAACAAATACCGTTACTGTTACTTAGTACTACTTCTGATTAGAGATGATGATTTCTTGTCCTTGGTGTCAGTGTTAAAGGTGATAAGCATTATGACTCACTAACAATCATGGGAAGAATGCAGGAGATAATTACAGAAGTGTTAACTGGAAGATCCCATAGTGCTTGGATGGAGATCCAGTGAAAACCTCAGCTGCACTTATCAGCACTATGTTGAAAAAAAATCTGCAACCATGAGCTCCACAGGAATCTTGTCCTCCAGCTCCAAACAGGGCACAGAGACCAGAGACGAAAGCCATCAGATGAACAGCCATCACTCCTACAGGTGTGTTTTTTTTTTTTAACATTTTTTAATCTTTTTTTAAATTTCTTTAACTGGCTATAGAGACCATCCAGTTCTATAGTAATTTTTAAAAAAGCAGGGAGCCAGAATCCGATTTAGAGAGATAAGCTAATAGGGTGGTGCATTCTACACATGCCGGTGTAATACATTTTACTCATACCCATGCTACCACTTCCCCTGTATTGTGTATTTCATTCATAACAGAGACTCATAGCTCATCTACCCCAACATAGCACCCACAGAGCGGGTGAGAGGGACGGTGGAAACCAGATCCCAAAGCCTTCCGGCACATTCCGCTCTCAGCTGCTGTGGAGCAATTCACTCCTCTACCTACTATTTCCATCGCGCTCTCTTGTTTTTTTTTTTTTGTTCCCCAGTGATTTTTGCGGACGTTTGTTTAGTGATGATAATTAGCGGAGGTAATTAACTCTGCTCAGGGCAATCAAGTCTGTCCTCCCCCGAAAAGTGGAAGCCTTTTTCGCCCACAATGCATTCGGTTCAGATATGCATTCATCAATTTATTTACCGGGTAACAGTAATGCTAAGAATGGTCTCGATTACCAGCTGGGTTTGGAACTTTAATGGCCAAAGCCAGCAGAGATGAAAAGGCCACACAAGGTGGGGGTTAGTGTGCAAAAACAGGCCTGTGTCACCGTGTTTGTTTTCTAGGAGACCGAGCTTAACTCCTGCTCACTGGTGTTCAGTTTCAGTCTTGAACCAAAAATACCGCAGGCCAGTGGCATGATTACCACACACAAAGTTCATGGGGATTAGCCAGTGGGATGCAGGCTGAGATCTATTCATAGGTGCCTAGCCACGTCCCACTGAAGGACTTTCTAGGGGAAGACAGGTGTGGAAATGGACCTATTGCTGGATGGCCTTAAAATTTTTGAAAATGGAGGGGGTGGAGTTAAGTAGTACGGGGGGGTGCTAGATATTCACCGGAAAGCACAGATGGGAGAGGGACAGAACCCTAGAGGTCAGCGAGGGGGGGCAGAAGCCGGAATGGCTTCAGCAGAGTCGATCAGAAGGTGAGCCCCTCATGCCCAGGTGACACCTACAATCCACAGGCCTTCCTCGCTCTGGACACATGGCCAGACCATCTGCCAGCAGATCTAGTTTAGCCTTCCACGTGTCAGAGCAGCCTGACCTTCCATGCAGAAAGAGTAATCAGCTTTGCACGCAGAATTCCTTAGCCTCCTTTAGACTGCCTAGCTAATAGCACCTGTCCCTATGCATTCAGACACTACAGACAAGCCTACTTAGAAACAGGAAAAAAAAAATATGTGCACTTAAGAACAGACGTCATTTTGCAGTTTTGCAAGGATAAATTAATTAGACCTTTATGTATTGGACTGTCAGGCCAAGAAATCACCACCAAAGAGGAGCAGAATGGTTAGGGAGGGAGGTGAAGCAGAGGTCAAAGTATATAAAGAAAGAACATATAAGAGCACAGTGTTGCGAGCTTTGTTTCGTTTGGTAAAGCTGTGCTGAATCAAGGCGAGAAGCAGCTCCAGAAATCTGGCTGGCTTTTAGGAGATCATCTGTAGACTGTTTCCGGATGATCTGCAGCTGTTCCTCAGTTTGTGCTGGTGCTCGGCACCGAATTGGGTCTCTGGCTTGGTGAGTTGGGAACTAATCCAGCCCACCTGAAACGGCCAGAGACCTAACTGAGTATAAAATAAAGATGCAGAAAGAAGCAAACCTACATATCTGGCAGAAATGAGCGTGTCTCTGTGTGTGAGTGTGGTTACTTCAGATCCTACTGGGCATTTATATTAGCAAGAATTCTCCTGATTTTCCTCATGGAAGCTTCTAAAACACACACACAGATCTGATTCTCCCTTGTTTGTCAATTCTTCAGGGAATTCCTGTCAACCCTTTCACACAATAACTTCATATTTTGTTTGATAAAATATGAGTACGTGCGTAATTTCAGATTAAAACCCATAAGAAACCCACATCCATCCATTGGACTAAGTCTGTAGAGGAAGACAAAACTCCTTAATCACTACGAGGACTACGAGGCACGGGTTTAAGTCACAGCACATCAATGTTAAATACATTGGAAATGTTGTTTCTCAAACCATGCCAGATCTTTATTAAAACACAGTCGGAGTCACACGAGGAGAAGTGCCACAAAAAGATGATAATAAAGACCGATGGTGACACTAACATGGCTTTGCGCAGTGGCCGATTAAAGAAACCTCGTATCTCCCGGGAAGAGTCCCGGCGGCCGCTAAAGGGCTCAAATCACAGCTCCAGCCGAAATGTACGTTTGGCGAGCCCGCTGTCAAACGTGACTCGCATCCCGTGGCGGAGCGCTCTGGGAGTAGTAATCGGCGCTCAAAGGAAAGGTCTGCATAAACATGCATGCCCTCATGGGGACGGCACTGGCGCTGGCAAGGGAAGGGAAGGGAAGGGAAGGGAAAAACCTGTTCGCTAGAACGCACCACATTCTGTGGGCATGCGGCGCCTGGGCTGACAGGTCGCGAAGCAGTGCCAAGGGATCGCAAAGTCAACTTAACAATTAGGGGCAAATACAAGCGCATTAAGAATGACAAACCATGGCAAAACACCGCAATCCCCCCCCCCCTCAATACGCTGAAACACAGCTTCAGATAGGCGACAAAGGGGACAGGCGCCGTGATCTGTGAGCCCCGAGTGCTGCGCCATGCAGGCGCGCCGGCCGGCGCGTCCTTCTTACCTTCTCCTGCGCTCGCGTTATTTTTTTCTGCACATTGCTGGCCAGTTTCCCGGCGGTGACCCCTTTACCCAACTCAGCCATCTTGTTTTCTTAGGGGCTCCGGACGTCCTGGGATCGGATAAGGATGTCGATGTAGCGGTACCTGGACCGAATAATGGGGGATGGAGAAGCCCTGCGTGCAGCGCCGGGTTAGGAGCCTCCTAAAGCCGCAGCGCCTTCGGATCGACCTGGGGCTTCCAGTGCAAACACTTACAGTTAGACGGTATTGGCTAAATGCGCCGCAGGGAATTATTATTACAGCTTATAATAAAACATCGCATTTAAATACAGAAGAAAGCAAGTGCGGCTCTTGCCAGCGCATTCCGCCTGAAGCATCAATTCATTGAAGCACAGGAAATGTCTGCCTGAAATAAACCCGTCGCGTTTTCCATCATTGGACGGCTGGTCGGACGGCCTCTTAAAGGAGCAGGTGACGCGCTTTCGTGCGGACTGCTCGCCGGCCCGAACGTCAATGGGCGCTCCTTCTTAGCAGACCTAGCGTGCGTTATAATACAGCGAAATAGCATGCAACAGCCACAGGAAATACACAGAGGATGCTGATCGCAGTGCTTCAGGTGGGGGGGCTGATTATGTTATCGAGGTGTGCAGGAGAGGACCTAGTCGTCAGTTTGCAGAGCTGAAATAGAGTAATTAAAGTAATAATAAGTCCGGAAAAAACTATTGATCTGATCAATTATATTATAGGTGAGAAGACATTTCAAACTTAATATCAAATCCAGTTAATTTTATGTATTGTGTGTAATATTATATTGTAACCAAGAGATGGCAGTAAAAGTACAATAAACTACATCCGCTCGCGATAAAGCCCCACGAATAAGTGGTTTTCTTTACGAAAGGAGGAACCCGCACAGCATAACTCATAATACTCAAAATGAAATATATCTATAAACAAACGAACAAATATTTCAATAATCAATTTAATGTATTATTTTATTTTGTGGAATAATATTTTATAATAATAATTGTCTAATGAAAATCACGTTATTACGAAACAACGCGATTTGTAGATGTTTTTATTGATTTCATTTGGAGTATTATAAGTATTATGGCGTTCCATTGTACAGGACGTCAAATCCAGATGAAAAATCCGGTCCATTTCTCCAGTACCGCTGGCAATTAGAATCGCCCGATTTCATTTTTGAACTTTTGCGCCATGGAGGGAAGGTTTCTGTGTCCGTCAGCATCTCCAGCGCAGCTAAGAGTAAATCTTACAGAAACTGCTCCATGCCACCAGCCATACTCCATACTCCAACCATACTCCCTTGAGCCGGGCCGTTCCACCCCAACTTTTCAGCAGTGTCACTATGCAAAAAGAAATACAGAAAAATATTTAGCATGAAATATTCGTATAAACTTTGCTTATAATACTTATATTGCTTTACTTATATTAGCATTTTTATAATGGTTCTTCAACGCCACCAAGTGTTACTAGTAGTACTGCAATTAGTCATTATACTTACGTTATGACGGAGACAGTCGCTTTCATTTGTAAATATGTCACCACCTCCGGGTTTCGGATTTCAGTGAATTGTAGCACACTTTGTGAACGTCATGCTTCGTGAGATATCGTGAAATTACACTGGAAGCTTTTGAAATGCGATATAATGAAAAGGAAATGATATCTGTTATTATTATTGTTGATATTGATATTAAATGTTGGTATTGGTTGTAGAATAGTAACATCCATATCTGATAACCGATAAATTCCTGTATTGATTTGTACGTTGATATCTATGTTTTGAAATTTCATAGCAAGCAATACCGAGTTTTTTAAATCAAGGAAAATTTGCTTCCATTGAAAATGGATTTGGAAATTTTGGTGTCACACAAAAGACTGTGATTGGGACGGCACTCTGGCACAGTGGTCAGCACTGCTACCTCTGGGAGTCAGGTTCAGGTCCCTACCATGGCTCCATGTGTGTAGAGTTTGCATGTTATTCTCATGCTAGGAGTTCTTCTGGGTGCTCAGGTGCCCACAGTCCAGAAACATGCTGAGGGGAGTTGTAGTTACGATATTATCTGTAGGTGTGAATGTTGTGTGCCCCCTGCAGTGGGTTGGTACCCCATCCTGTATTATTTCTGGCCTAGCACCATAGCCTCTGGGGTAAAGTATTTTAAGTACATGAAAATATAAAGCTAGGTGTATTTTACAGCTATAATCCATCCATCCATCAGTTGTCTGCCGCTCATTTGGGTCTGGGCTGCTGGGACAGCAGTCTGAACAGAGATGCCCAGACTTTCCTCTCCCCAGCCAGTTCCTCCAGGGAGATATGCAGGTGCTTCCCGGTCTCTCCATTGTGGTCTGGGTCTCCCTGGGGTCTCCTCCCGATTGGACATGCTCTTCACTCTCATCCCCAAGGCTGAGTCCAGACACCCTGCCAAGGAAACTCATTTCTGCCATTTACAGTGGCATGCAAAAGTTTGAGCACCCTTGCTTAAAATGTCTGTTACTGCGAATAGTTAAGTGAGCAGAAGATGAACTGATCACCAAAAGGCATAAAGTTAAAGATGACACATTTCTTTAATATTTTAAGTGAGAATACCTTTTTCTTTCCACCAAAGGAACCAAAATGGTCTGAAGCAAAAGTTAGGGCACTTGACATGGTCAGTACTTAGTATCACTAACACTTACGTTTGGCAAGTATCACAATTTTTGTTGCCAGCTAAGAGTATTTAAATTCTTACTTTGGGTATTTTTGCCCATTTGTCCTTGCAAAAGGCTTCCAATTCTGCACAATTCTTGGGCCATCTTGCATGCACAGCTCTTTTGAGATCTATCCACAGATGTTCAGTGATGTTTAGGTCGGGGGCCTGTGAAGGCCGTGACAAAACCTTCAGCTTGTGCCTCTTCAGGTATTACATCGTAGATTTTGAGGTGTGTTTCAGATCATTATCTTGTTGTAGGACCCATCCTCTTTTTAACTTTTTTACAGATGGTGTGATGTTTTCTTCCAGAATTTGCTGGTAATTCCATTCTTCCCTCTACCAATGACATATTCCCTGTCTCCTATCTGTCTCCGCCACCTGAACATGGGACACGCTGTGCCCCCAGGTCTTCTGGGGGCTTCTGTTGCCATCATTCCTCAGATCCATAAGTTCCCTGGGAGATAGAGTCCAGTTGTCCTGGCCTCGCCACACTGTTATCAACATTGCACCATGGATCACTACCTTGTTCCTCCCGCACCACGGCCGGCCATAATAATGTTCAGGTGTCACTGCACTCCCACTCCAGTGTTAGGAACTGAGAAAACGGCTACTGGAAACGCTTTGCTATCTTGTAACCTTCCCCTTCATTATGAGCATCAGTTTTATTTTTCAGAGTGCTAGGCAGCGGCTTAGAGGAGCCCGGGG
Source organism: Petrocephalus sullivani (assembly GCA_026780845.1). Taxonomy (NCBI): domain Eukaryota; kingdom Metazoa; phylum Chordata; class Actinopteri; order Osteoglossiformes; family Mormyridae; genus Petrocephalus; species Petrocephalus sullivani. The sequence continues at coordinate 33,333,040 of JAODKM010000001.1, forward strand.
CTGCTGGGTGTTTGGACATGTTTTGAGGAATTTGCATGACTTGGGATTTCCTTACAATAACTTTGAAAAAGCCATAGTACTAATAAGGTAATGAAGGACCTTGGTAAACATTTTTAGACCTGAAATATCCAGTCTTTATCATGTCAGCAGGGGCTATATTTAATGATAATTTTTATGTGCCTTGAAAGCTACTGTACAATAGATTCTTGCCATATTTTTTTGGAGAAGCTTATTTTTGGGTGTACTAGTGGCTGTGTTTGGGATTACTTATGGAATGTGAACATAAAAAGTTACCTATTTTATTAGTATTATTTTTTATTCTAATTATCATGCAGGCCGGTATAAGAAGCTCAGGGGGCTGGTTATGGGATGCAGGGTGGCTGATGCCCAGGTCTGCCATAGACTGAGACTCAGAAGGCATGCCTGTGTGATATCCAGGTGCATCCCAGATGCTGCAATCCTCCTGGCCATGTGGGTGCCGGTCCCATAGCCAGCTGAAGGTGTCCACATGGTCACATCCTATCCTTCTGTATTGCTCTGAACTGAGCTCTTCTGTTTCTGGGAAACTTCTCATCCAAAAAATGCGAAAAAAGACAATGCCAATTGGGTCTGGAGTGACACAAATATATTTGGCAGGTCTGATTTTTAAGGGCAACTCTGGCTTATTAATTAAATAGATAACAGCACAAATAGCAGTGGAAAAAAAATCAAGTGACTTCACACATGAAGGAGTTACTACACAGTACAGAAAATGATGGAATTGGTTACAGAACTAAAACTGAAATAGAAAAGGAGTGATTTGTGGCTCAATTTCTCATACAGCAATATGAGAATATTTATCTTTAGGAGAAGCTGACGTTCTTTTTGGTTGGAAGACATTCAGAGAATTAAATTAAAATAAAATTTTATAATGCTGAACACAAGGAATCAGAATTCTTTATTTAAAGGCGTTGTTTCATAGAATCCTGGCTTACAGTGAGTGCTGCTTAAAAACTTTGCAAATACATTTATATTTGTATGTTGATGTATTCTCCACTTTATTAGCCAGCATAATGCATCATATCCTGTGCGAAACAAACTACTCCCGGTTGTGTTTGGGATGTGGTATCAGAATGTACTTTAGTGCATAAATCGTAGTGTAATAATAACCATAATATGCCATAATGTAAGCCTCTGTAATTACTCTACTAGTCACATGGTGGCAGTGAACAACCAATTTTAAGGATTCAACTCCAAATTTCAAACTACATATTTTTCAGTAGGTGGCGCTCCTACCACTTAATAATTGTTATCCTGTCCTTATCATACATTTCATCTAGCTGCAGCTGACATAATGGCCAAGCCATTCATTAATTTTAGCAGTGTGGGAGTGACCATTACAGATAGCTCGGTTTCCGTGAGTTTTAATTTTTAGAATTATTGTATGGACTCGATTCATATTGGCACTGACTGCTGGGAGAAAGTGGTGTTGAGCTGCAGCGATTGTTTGTTGTAGTGTTTGGAGGGATATTTCGAGTGTTTGTGTGC
>JAODKM010000001.1:33334880-33353487 GCA_026780845.1 Petrocephalus sullivani
TTTGTTTGTATAAAAACATAATCTCTCTGTTTATCTGATCAGCTCCGTTATTGATTTAAACGTTAACCTAGAGCGCTGTCTCATGTGCGGTGGAGGGGAAACTCGTTGCTGCCTGATCTGCGGGCGCATGTTCTGCTTATGGCTGTGTGGCATCTGCTGGACCCTGCCCGATCGGCTAGAGCAGGGGTGTCTAACTCCGGTCCTGGAGGGCCGGAGCCCTGCACAGTTTGCCCTCATTTAACACACCTGATTCAAGTCACTGAGCTAATTACCACACAGCACTTCAGCTCAATCTTTTGTGGTGGAACAGGGAAAAAATTTAACTACACAGGACTCCGGCCCTCCAGGACTGGAGTTTGACACCTGTGGGCTAGAGTATGCGCACAAATAAGTTATAAGTAAGATATAAAAGCAGACGTACACAATCACATGATACTTAATATCCATTGGTAAACATTGAAATATATATGACAAGTACAGCCTGCCTGCCAGGCAGATACGCAGCTTTTTATTTTATGTGATATTGTACAACAAATGCACACGAAAGTACTCATTGTGGACTGAGAAGTTGTTAGAAAGAATTAACATACACAACTGTTTTTGTTAGTTTTTTCCATCTTATTACAATGATTTTAGTAATATTATAACTCCGCGAGCGGAGTATCTGTCAGCTTACTGTGTCGACGGTATTGCACGAAAAGTTTGTTCCTGTGTTCACAAATAGGACAGAGATCTCAACGCATTGCTATACAGATCTGCGGTACCGTAACATATGCGCATGCAGATGGGACGGCCGTGCCGCCAATAGTGATGATGGCGGAGAGGTAAGAGATTAAAAGTGTGGTTGCGCTTCGCTAAAATCAATGCGGACAGCGCGCGCTGCTAAAGGTGCAACAGGTGTTATGCGTGTAAATTAAGGCATTAAAGGCTTTGCATTAAAGTAATTTATGTTTGTTTTACATTTCCCTTATCGCGAATGTTTAAAACATTGCTCTATTTTTGTGAAATTTTATTTTGCATTACACATTTAATGTAAATTTGTTGAATAATAATAGGGATTTCTTAATTATATCTGTTAATTTGATTTATTCTTCACAATGTACCGATAACAATACCGTTAAAGTACCGGACCGATAGGCAGCACCGGAAATAGTAGTGACGTTAAAATCTTAACGATACCCATCCCTACCTGCGAGATGAAACCCCTCCTGCTGGGAACAATGGCAACATCAATACAACCCTCAAGGTCTTGTCATGCAAGCTCTCCCACATTACATTAGAATCGGCAGTCGATTCAAGCCCAGGTGTGAGGACTCTTCAGCAAATCAGTCCTCTAATTAGTGGTCTAATTAGGGAGTTGCAACAAAAACCTGCATACACAGTGGCCCTTTGCGGATAAGATTAGGCACCCCTGTTCTAGTAGGTGGTAACCTACTGGACCTAAGATGGATCCTCAGAGCAGCAACAACCAGATTTTGCCTTAACAATACGCGCATTGAAAGGAGTGACATCGGGCACAATGGCCAACACCAACACCTCGTGAGTGCGCAGACTACAAAAGTTTTCCGAAAGCAGTAGGTTTAATGTTTTTTCCATGTGAGTTTAACTGGGAAACAGGAAAGCTTTGCTGGTGGTGTAGATATCTGCAATTTGCCATGCTGTGGTATTTCAGTGGTCAGATGGATATAACAGGCAGTTTAATGGTAACTGTATGCCACTATGTGGTGTATCTTTTCCGACTTTAATTGGTAGTAATTTAAGGTGAGAAAAAAAGTGGTATCAGACAGCACCCCTCTTAGGAACCTCACAGACTAACACTCATGAACAATGGCTGTGCAGAGGCTCTGCAATATTACCTTCTGTAGGCATCAGTGGGAGATCGGAGTCATGGGGGAGTTAGGAAGCAGAGGGACACATTCTTGTCTCTCCGTGCCCTACTGCAGGTGGGATGAATCACGATATAAGGAAGATTAAGGAGGATTTGGAGAATGGCCCTGTGCCAGGGCTGCTTTTGAAGATAGATGTCACTGATCATGCTGTTAACACGTAGCAAGCAAAAGCCATGGCGTGTCTCCAGGGTTGGTGGAAATTCAGTGACCTTTATCTGGCCGCCTCCATTAAGCAAAGTGAATACCCCTTTGCTACATAAGACCTTCATTACTCTCAGAAACAGATCAAGACTTGCGTCATCCAGTAAAAACACAGCAAAACACAAAATGAAATGTAGTATTTACTTTACACGAATGCCCACTGCAGATATTGCAATGTGCCTATGTGAACACGTTACACACTTCTGGAGCTCTGCTCCAGAAAAATATCAGTCTTCTGGGATTTCTCATTTCCCCCCATCATCACTGGACCAGGACTGCGTTTGGCTGAACAGGACTAGCTTGGTAAGAAATAACCGCATCTACACAACCTACTGATTGTAAGTGTCACAGCTAAACTCACAGCCAGAACAACCACACTGCACACCACGGAATATACTGCACTGTAAGCACTGAAGCAGTGCTTAATGCAGAGTGTGCTTTTATAGTAATGGGGGGGGGGGTGGGCACACAGGATATTCTGCTGTTTAATATTAATAATGTCATACTACCCTGCCCATGGGGCAAGTGGCTCATTTATGCCAATGCAAACCACATTCAGCTGCAGAAAATGTACAAAACCAGGATTTCTATGTTTTAAACAGTCACACCTTGAAATAATGCCAAACACAAATGAACACAGGGGAGAGGCGAGACATTGTGTTACATCCTGCATGAATTCAGGTCCTGCTCTGCACATCTCCCACCATTAGCTTCGAAACAAAGCCGCCTCTAAGTGTAGGTGGATGTGGGGGATGCATGTCACCCAGTAATTAGCTCCCTATCGTGTCCTCAGTTACGGCTCTCCTGCACCGCTTTGTGGAGGAGTTTGTACAAGCAGAACAAAGCAAAGGCTTCAGCATCCATTCTGCCCCAGGAGGCTTTCGGAGTGGTCTACTTCCTGAAGCGTTTGAACAAGGGGTGCACATTCTTGTTGATGGGGGTCTTGCTGCTACGTGCAGAGTGGTACTCCATGTAGACCGTGTCATCTGCACCCGACATGGAGCTCATGGTCCCGGTGCGCCGAGAGAACTGGGAGGGAGGCAGCCGGTGTGGCTCAGCGTCAGACTTATGCACTTCCCACATGACTACCTCAGGACCACATCCTCACGTTCACAACATGACGTTAAATGGAATATGGCCACTGAACATACCTGCGGCCTCCCGCTGGATTCCCCGGCGACGACCTCTTCCTCTGCGTCCAGGTCAGATGCAGCCAGAACCTTCTGAAGGAGCTGCTGCTGTTCCTCCTTGGTGGAGAACATGAGATCTTCATCCTCCATACCTGCCATCTTCGTGATCACCTAGAGAACAGCATAAGAAAAAGAGGGTAAACTCTGTTCTTGAATACTGAGATGCTGAATTAAGCATAAATCCACCTTCCAACCGCATATCCCTGATAAGGCCTACTCCAGACAGCATTAAACACAAGGCAGGGGTACACGCTAGATAGAATGCCAGTCTATTGCAGGGAGTGCACACACCCCTACCTTCAACAATGGGCATTTTAGGAGAGACAAATGAAATGGACCGCATGTCCATAGAGACATGTGGGATCCAAACCTCCAACTAGGAACGGGTGAGCAGGCCATGTATATATTCTTGTATGTACTGAACCAACCTTGAAACTGTAGCCCTGGTCTACTAGAAACCTCTGTCTCTTGGTAGAATAGGCCATTTCCTGCGTGTCCTGAGAGACGAGAGAGTAGAAGTAGGCGTTGTACTCTTCTGCCACCATGCCTAAAAGGAACAGGGTCGGGTACAACCAACAGCATGAGCATAGGAACCATGAGGGGAAAACGACAGAGCCGAGCGTCTGATTACCAAGATTACCTTTCTTAGCACGAAGCACCCTGCCTAACCTCTGGGCCTCCTGCCTCCGGGATCCACCATGCGATGAGATCTGTATCAGCACATTGGCTTCAGGAAGATCAAATGAAGTGTCTCCAACCTGACGTGGAGATGAGGGCAGATATTTACACAGAAGGCCACCAGGTTAACTTGTCCTCAGGGTTTTAACAAGGTGAAAGTAACTGCAACAACCCTTGGAGTTCAAAAGAAGAGTCTCGACAGGAGCCTTGATGTATATCCTATTATTTTTTGTTAGTCAGTGCACTACAACATGCAAGAAATGTATGAAAAGACACAAATGAGGCAAACATTTTTTACCCTTTATAAATTCAAAACAACCATACTACTTCATATCAAAGTGAATTTATATGACGTGAATTGACATGTATACAAAATAAACAACAAATTACCCGACAATACATTCGATATACTAGAGCTGGGTGATATGACCAAAAATGTTATCACAACATAGATTTTTCTGTGTCGGCCAACACTGATAATTATCACGATAAATGCAGAATTCATCTTTCCATTTTAGAGGCTGATTTTTTACTCCGGAGTTAAAATTGACAAAATATGATGGTTAATAGTAGTTATAAACTTTTCCTTGTCATCAGAATGTATCAAACACTTGCCAAATAGCAGTTATGGCCAAAATGACGCCGGAACAATTTGCTCTATTGCCTGACCGCACTAGATGGTGATCTCTGATTAAAAAAGGGCTCAAAGCATGCCAAAATGGAAACCAAAAGCACCATGTGGGCTCAAAAAATATTGCAAATAGTGCATAAAGTGTCGTTTTGACCATCACTACTGAATAGCAATTCGCATTTCAGGAGTCTGAGACGGATATCCCTGAACGCCACCACGTTCCTCGTATCTTTGTTTGTTAATATACAGTCGGACCTCGCCAAGTCGAACTCAAAGGGACCAAAAAAAAATTTTGACTTAGGGAGTTTTCGAGTTAGTGAAAACGGCGTGCAGTAATAGGCGCGGGTTAATCAAGAACATCTCACTGTACAGTTTCAAAATCTTTTTTCTTTCAAAAAAGTGGAGAGCGTACTTGAGGGAATGCCGAATTGCTTTGCAATTTACAGTTTCTTCTTGTCGCCCTTTTCGACAGCTCTGATGACAGTAACTTTTTCCGCCACTGACACCGTTATAAGCTTACACTTACCAGGTGCCATTGTCGGGGCACGTACCGTATGGGAGACCATGGAGAAACACACAGACACGAACACTATTCAAGGCTCCTCCCGACAAGAGATTGACAAAGGGGAAGTGAAAATGGGTTAAAAACGCCTTTCTTGAGACAAACCACTCGGTTGGTTATGACTCATGGAGTCATGGAGCACCGAAGGGACGCAGATTATTCCAGCCACTCCGTTTAGTTTTTGGACATTTATGGTTTCAAAATAGACGTCCTACCCTCAGAGAGCCGCTTAATCCCTCGTGGATTGCATTACGCAAGACTTTGCGTCCTTTTCTTGGTTTTCCGGACCACGCGTTCTGAAATGTAGCCTCAGAATAATTACCCGAAGGCCATAGAAAGTTCGACTAACGGAGGTTGGAGCCGAAAAGTTTTCAAGTTGAGGATGTCTAAAATACATTGGTTTTATGGGAATTCGGCCGGGGACTAACGAGTAATTCGACATAGGGAGGTTTTCGTCTTAAGGAGGGTCGACTTAGTGAGGTCCGACTGTATTTGTTAATTCTCTGGATTATTTCTGTGTGGATATCTCATAGATTTCTGAATTTTACTACACACTTTCATTTTGGATTTTTTGATTTTTCTGGATTACCCTTATTGCACAGGTTGCTTTGGACTTTCCTGCTCTCCTGGAGAGTTGCCCTGTTGTTTTGACGGCCATGTATATATTTTTTGTATATGTTTTGCCTATTGTCTGCCTACCTGCCCTATTGAATTCTGTTATATGGTCAATAAAAAAAAACACAAACGACGGTATTTAAGGCTGTGCCTGCTTGTGCTCCATTGCCAGTGCCAACAAGTAGTCTCAGAGAAAGTCATCATCAATATCCAGATAAAATTATATCCCGATGATTATTAATATTGTTTTATTGCCTTACCCTACAATATACTACACAAAGTACCAATTAAATACAATGATGAAGAAATGACACCGTTCCTCGTTCCGCTCACCGAGGGATGCAAGGGAAGCCTAGGTTACATGCCAACATTCAAACCGTGCTGGCTACTTCTAAAGGTTTACCTCCCTGTGTGCAAACTATGGTGACACTAAAGGGACAAATTTCACCAGTACGGTTACATGAATGATACAATTCAGTCACTTTTTTACTTTCTGGTGCTTAAAAAAAAAATCATAAGATCATAGCAGAAACGAGACACGAATTTAATGTACAGAAGCCCCAGAATTGTTTATACAGCTCATGGTTAAACATCTGATATCACTGATGTTCAGTGAAGGATATGTGGGTGACAGCCTTGCTTTGGGCAGGAAGATGAGGCAGTTACCTTGGAGATGAAGATGGTGTTGATCTTGGGATTGTGCTTGAAATTCTGCAGGATCTGCATTCTCTCTCCCTGGGAGGTGGGACCATAGATGTACGGCCTTGGAAGGAAGCATGGTTTTTGGATTAGAGCCGATGCTATGGCGCATGAGTACTGGGCGGGGGGGCAGCCCGTGGAGAAGCTTACTTGTTAAGCCGAATGGCATACTCCTTGAGGGCGAAGACGTTGTCGGCAAAGACGATGATCTTGTCGTTGCGGCGCTCGTGGTAGCGGATGAGGAACTGGCAGGCGCGAAACTTGTTGGGGTTCATCGTGTACAGCAGGATCCGCTTCTTCGTCTTAATCGACACATATTCCCGATAAAATTCAGGGGACATCGGACACCACACCTGGGAGAAAAGGGGAGGGAGGAAATGAGGGGCTAGCGATCAGCAGACGGAACACGATATACTCAAGGACAGCCAGATGCTAACACTACTATAAATGCAATTAACTCTGAGGTAACCCCAGGTCGGGACTCTGAGTTATACTAAAACTGAGACCATCGCCTTGTACGTACTTCTGCACACTGGACTTTTGCAATGTAGCCACTGTTCTGCAGCTCCATCCAGTTGGCCTCATACAGCTTGGGGCCAATCAGGAAATTAAGGTCCACGATCTTGTCATCCTCTCGAACCAGTGTGGCAGTCAGGCCCAGCTTGCAGTGAGCTTGAACGATGGTCAGCACCCGCCGAAACATCCGGGCTGCAAGGAGATGCAGGTTAGGACTTTAAAAAAAAAAAAAGTTAAGGGAAACCAGCGATAAGGCAATGCAATGAGAACGAAGACCAACCGGGTATTGTGTGGACCTCGTCCAGGATGATGAGGCCCCACTCTTGGTTACGCATCCACTCCATGACCCGCTCTGCCTCCCAGGAGCGCTTGGTGGTGTGCCCCAGCATGGAGTAGGTACTGATGGCCACCGAACAGCCGATGGGCTTGTCCTTGGCGTCGGACGTAAAGCGGCATATCTGGCTGTCGTCGATGGTGGACCACATCTTGAACTGTGCCTTCCACTGCTCCACCGACACGGAGGAGTTACCCAGGACGAGGCAGCGCTTCCGCACCGTGCAGGCCGCCGTCACCCCCACCAGGGACTTCCCCGCCCCTGAGGAGCACCCGGGACCAGCGGGCTCCAGTTAGCAGAATTACTAACACACATCACAGCATCGCTGAGCCAACTTGTGAGACAAAGACATGTGAAAAATGACACTAAGCTCAAAAACTGCTTAAAATGAACTTTTTACTAGTAAACATTTGATAGTTATGGCAGATAAAACATCAGTTTTGATGCCAAAACCATACCAACAAATATAATTCCTTTCAACATCTTAGTAGAACATAAAAAACATTTAGACAATATTTTTAATGACAGTCTTTAAAAATGCTTACAATGTATTAAATTCTAATAAAGCCTTTAAAAAAGTAATCATACAGCTTTGCAACTTTCCAGTTTGCAGCTATAGGTTTGGTAAGGAGAGGCGGCTGGGCTGCCTCCCTCTGCGGAGAGCGCTCACTCACCGCAAGGCAGCACGATGACCCCGGAGCGCGCTCTGCCGTTGCCAAACATCTTACGCAAGCTCTTTTCCTGGTAGGGCCTTAGGACGGCCGTGGGCTTCAGGTCCATGTTGATGTCAGGGTTCACCGTGTCATTGCGGAAGTCGTACTCTGCCAGGAGAGGGTACTCGAGCTGAATGCAGCGTTTCTGCAGCTCCTCAATCATCTCCTACCAGCGGCACGAGAAGCAAAAGAATATAAAGTATGGAACAGGAGGAGAACAACAATCCAGCCAGAACCCACCTCCTAGGCTTCTTAAATGACCCCCACTTTCATCTTTTTTTTAATCTTGGTAGTAGAACTTCACCTGTCTAATCTCAAATGACACAGTCTGAGTCTCCTCTTCCTCCTCCTCTTCCTTGTCCATCTGCTCGTAGTAAGAGAATATATCCTCAGGCACCTCCCCACCAGAGCTCTGGCCCTCCGGCACCTGGGACGTGGAAGGCCCTGCACCATCGCCACGTGCCTTTGAAATCTGGAATAAGATGGAAAAAGCAATTTATGACAATATGAAATTAGAGCGGGCGTTATATATGACCACACGTCAGCCGTACTGTCTCCGCCACAGGCGTTCTGTGCTCGTGTCACTGCCGACAGCATACGCACCGCCGGCTTGTTCGAGATAACCTCCATAATGAGCTCAGTTTCGCCCCCTTCTGCAGTACGGAGGCGACACTCTCGGATGACGCTGTCCTGCAGAAGGCGCTGTATCACGTCAGGAAACGAGCTCTCCACAAAGTACCTGTTGCAGAAAAAAAAAACATTAAGTCTAGAATGTGAAGGACATTGTGATGATGATATGGTGGTAACAGACGAGGAAAAAGGGAATGGTTCCACAAGCACTGGTCTCTCAAGTCTGAAAAATAATCTTGCCATTCCTCTGAGAAACTTACCTATTATGCTTTAGGACGAGTTTCACCTTTCCATAGCTTACAGTGCATAGCTGAAAGGGAAATAGATATTACTTAATATTAAAGGATATCTGGCTTTAAACTGCCTATTTATCTGGCAGAGAGTGTTTAAAAGTATTGGGTTCTTTTCTGGTCTTTCCTGCTCCCCAGGAACATCCCCTTACCTTGATGAATTGCACAATTCCATCGGGCACAGAGGTCTTGCTAAGCTTTTGCAGGTACTCGATGATGTCACCAGTCTGCAAACCCACGCTAACAGCTGCGTACAAGGAGTAGGCAGTCAGCTTGTACTCGTGGATGTGTGTGGGACGGCACACCGGCTCTGCGATCGCCACCAGAAAATCCTGGGCGTATTTGTAAACTGGTGAGAAGGCTTCCAAGAAGATGTGGCCATCGGGAGCCTACGTGGCAAGAAAGAAAAGCTCTAAATAATTTAGGAAAGAGGAGGGAATCACACAGTAATGATAATTACACAGAAAGGAGAAACTATTTTGCTTCGACATATTTTACACTCGGGTGTGTGGCTCTGCATGTTAGAACTCGGTCTTTGATTTTAAGTTTGATTTGATTTTAAGAGTGGTATCACCACTGGGCCATTGAACAAGACCCTTAATCTGAACAATTCCAGGGACTATCAAATCCTCTACTGTACGGCGTAGTGATGCGCAGGTCGACCCGTGGGTGACCCGTGGGTGCGGTCGGTTTTGGGGCAGACATTTTTACAATATCGTGGGTGTGGGCGGGCAGGTCAAAAAGTTACAAAACGCATTTCATTATCGTGTTGTAAACGGGGTTGGAATTACCAGGAGGATCTCCTAGTTCCACTTTCAATCACAATCAGCGAAATAAAAGGAAATTAAGCTGTCCATTTTGACAACTAGTGTGTTTTGCATACATGCGCGCTAGAGTGTGTTTGTGTGTGTGCGAGAGAGATGTCTCTCATGCAATTTTCTGCAACCCTTCAATAAATAATGAAGTAAAAATCGATGTTTCGGTTTCTTTGTTGTTGTTTGGTACACAGTTAATTGGGTCGGGTTTTGGGTTATTATCCATGTGTATTTCTGCGGGTTGGGCGGGTTGGTTTGGGGCCGGTGTTGTCTGCTATACATTTAAATGTGACAAAATCACATTTTACTTAATGTATTAATTTTCCAAATGGCATTTGTATCCAACTTAAAGCACCGCTTTTAGACACAAGTGACTGGCATTTAACACTTTACATCAGGGCTGGGGAACCTCCATGGATCAGGTTCCCCACCCCTGCATTACACGATACCCCTTAGCTAATTCATACCGGAGGGTATTAATGAAGGCAACTGTGATTTTTATGAGGAATCTAAAAAGTAACAGACATCAGAGTATGTTCTTTTTACATACCACCCAGAGCGGACGAGAGGAATGGTCATTTTTTAGGAGCATCTGCAGGCGATAGTCCTTGGCTCCATACTCATCCTGCTTAGTGCTGGATTCGTCTACTTGCTTCCCAGCAGCTGTAGGGATGGCCTCCTGGGATTCGCTGCCCATTGGCTCCTCCTCTTCCTCCTCATCCTCATGGGGGCGTTTCTTCGCCTTCTTCTTCTCTGTGGAGGGAAGATTGCACATGTCAAGTCACTGTGTGCAAGAACCCTGATGGATCCACAGTGCAAACCACAGCAGCACTCCTTACCAGTGCTAAGCTACAAGCTACCAGTGCTGGCTACAAGAGTGCAAGGCTACACTATGCATTAAATGTTATACAAGTGAATAGTGAATAAACACATTCTTACCCAAGACAAAGTGAAAGCCCACTTACATTTGTTTAAAAAAAGGCAGGTATATGGGAATATGCATAAAGCTCAATCCTACAAGGAGTAGTTAGTATATGTAGATAAAAATACTTTTTTATAAAATTATAAAGATAAATGTACAGAAATATTTTCTTAAAACAATTGTAATTACAATACCATAAAGGTTCACCAAGGTGTAATATGATTAGTACATAAGATGTACTAAATTTGAATAGAATAAGAAACATATGTAATAACCATACATGTCTTCACAGGAACTTTATTGAATACATTTCCAGGGTTTACAAATATCAAATCGCATTACTGTAACCACTTGCTAGGACTTTTGTCTACAACACCGGTATGAGTTGTACTGGGCTGTATATGAAAATATGTAATTAGTTTTTTTTAACACTTTCATTAGATAATATGGTTAATAAACGATTCGTATGAAAAACGATCCAATACAATGAACAATAAACGTTACACAACTGTTATTGCTAGGTACAAGTTTCAGCTTGCTAACATCATCAAATGTAGTCTTACCCCGATCACCTTTGTCCTTTTTTACCATAATTTCAGAGAAGATAAATGAATAAATATGAGATAAAGATGCTCTGAATCTCCTGCAATAGACCCTACGTCTGTTGTAATGAAGCCATTAATTGGCAGTGTCCATATTTCATGCGCAGCAAACCGATGGTGAGCAGCGCAAAGGCTCCCAGTGGCACAGAGCTGGGACACATACGTCCGCGCACCCGGAAACGGCCACTGCGCAGACTCCACACGCACGGAGCGGAAATGCGCGCTGCAGTCCGCGTGGACTACAATAACCAGCGGCCTCCGACGCCGTTCCCTGGATAGGCTATGCGATATGGGATGGGATGGCACCCCTTGTTTTAACATTTTGATTGTGATGGTAAGGGGGACGTGCTTTCCTCGGTTTTCTTAATGTTGAAAAGTTTTGTCAATACCCCAAGCATTTTAATAATTCTAATTAGTAACAGTGGCCGGTAAGCATTTATTAATAACTGGGGAATCATTTACAACAATTAATTTATGAGCAATTAATCAGGGATGTACACTTCATAATATTGAAAATATATTACAAACTGTATACGACAGAGACATGTTGGATAAATAACACGATCTCATATTCAACAATATGGAAAATACATTTTCTGGCATAAAATGACACACAAACGTTATAAAACATTATAAAATGTTTGCAATGAATGATAAGCACTATATTTTAGTCTATTTCCATCCTATGACTATGAGATGCCATCTTGTTAACGGTTATACTATAAAGGTGTAAGGAAGACTGTCTTAGTTTTCCACGTGTCTGACATTATTTTGCATAGTTTTGCTTTGGAATTTTTAAATTTCTGGTTACTGGATCTGTTTTAGAACATTTCCGCAAAGTAATACACTATATATTGGGGACATATGCCTTTGTATTGGAGCTGTGATCATAACATGATATAATGCAAACAAATGTTTATATAGCTGATATCATGATATAGATTTGTCACTCTGAAAATACTGTGAATTTGACACTATGTAGTACAGTTAATATTAACTAGAGGTATCTGGAGAATATGTTTCACCATAAGCACATGCGTACTAAATGAACATTATTACAACGTGCGAAATGTCTGGCAAATTACCATTAAATCGTCAGTACTCTGAGCTATTCAAGAAGTCGTAAAAAGATGTCTTCCGGGAAACAGGTCACATGACAAGCCAACGTCAAAATACTGTACTCCGCTTCGGAACTGTCTGTTGCGTTAACCTGGGGGTGGAAACGTGGAATAGCAACTATTAAACAAGACATTTTGCTCTCTTTTGGCTAGACTAATTTTCTGTCCACAAATTCGCATTGGCAGGGATAAGACATCGTTAGGCTCAGGCACCGACTACAGCAGTAAGAGCAGATAAAGCATCAGATCGCATGGAAGGAAGTGTGGCCTGCGCCTAGACACGCCGAGTGTGCAGCAGCCTCGGACTCCAGTGCAAGTTAGAGCCGGACCCTGAACTCTGCGACTGGGAAGGCGCCCATCATCAGGGCCGAGGCTCTAGCAGCCGGCCCTGTGAATGAGGAAGTAAACGGAAATAATCTGCCCGGGTAAGCCAAGCAAATGTAACTTTTCAGATAATATATGCCATAGGTACGTGTACGGCTTGTTTGGCTGCATGCTATATAGCTAGCTTAGTATCAGTGCTAAAAATGAAAATCTAGTTTCCCAGGCTAGGTGTCGATGCAGGGGCATGTCAGCATCAGCAGACGAGATAGTTATCAAATCATTTAATATCAAGAACGAGAAACTGCTTTCATATGCGTGTTCTTTAAAATTGACACGTAAATGGTAAAGATTATTTTGAAAGACCTATGGAGGCGCACGCTGGTTAATTTGTCAGCGACATCCACAGCAATTAGCTAGCTAATAGTAGTTTTTTTTTTCACAAAAAGAGTTTAATGTCATCGTCCTGTGTTCAAACTGCACTAGCCAACTTTAAATTAGGGTAATAATGTTGCTGGTGCAGAGTTTACTAAAACTAGATCATTTTAAAGTTTGCATCGCTACTTTTTATGTGATGAGCGTCTACTGTCGATTTTGCTTAAATGCAAATGGCGAAACGACAGTGAAATGCAATATTAAATATATGTATTTTTAAACAGTTAGTTGTGTATTCGGTATCGATTACGGCTATTGTCGAAAAGTGGTAATGATGCTGAGGTGAGATCATACTGAAATCGGCACAGTGATTCAAGTTTGCAATATTTTAGAAAAATGACAGTTGCTCTTCGTATTTAACGATTTAAAGGTGGCTATATGACAGAATAGGTTTGAAACGCGCTTCATTTTATTAATTTGGCTGACTGAAATATGCATAAAGATCCCGCTAAGGCGTAAAACAATGCATGAAGCAATGTCTCAGAAATGTTACAGCTCCTGATCCAAATACACATTAGTGTATCGTTGGAGAATCAAAGAGTTCGTGGTAATAATAGTCAAATGATCTCAAAAATGTACTTGTTGAAAAACAAGTAAATGATGTATAATATTAAAGCTGATTCACACCACTAAAGGCATAGATAATAATGGTCTTGGCCAGGGATGGGGAGCCTGATCCATGGAGGGCCAGTATGGGTGCAGGTTTTTGGTATTACCTGTCAATTAGCCAATAATAAAGCATTGGTTCTCAATTCCAGTCCTGGGGACCCACTGTTATTGGATGATTGAGAGGTCATCCCAAAAACCTGCACCCTCACTGGCCCTCCATGGATCAGGTTCCCCACCCCTGGTCTAGGCAGACTATGCAGTTGCATATGACATTCTGAAGGTATTGTAGTTTTACGTTATCAATATGCTATGGTCAGGAATCAAGGTTTTAAATAAGTTGCATGCTGTAATTTGTATTGAACTAAGGAATCAGACTTGCAGAATCTCTGTGCATGTCTGGGGAGACCAAATATGTAAATCGCTTACATCCTGCACAGCTTGGACAGTCTAGTTACTCTATTATGGATGTTGGTGAGGATACAGATACTGTGGTCTTGACAAAAGATGAACTGGTCATGGATAAGGAGATGTACAGGACTGGTTGTGAAGAAGACCCAGATTTTTTTGATTTTACACAGAAAGAATCTCGGTCACAAATGCTTTGTGGTTAATAAGTTATTTGGCAGTCAAGGAGGGTAAGGTTGCACAACCACTGGGAATTTAGATATCAAACTGTGCTGTCTGGCAGGAATGTGGAGTACTTGAGCCTTGGAGAGATGTAGCATGTGATGATGGTATGTAATCAGACTGAATTCCCTGCCAGCATCACTGTGCTCCATGGGGAATTACATGTACTGGAGGAGTGAAACACTTGTTTTTGAGAAACCATGCTTGGTTATGATGGTATGCGCTTGGAAATAAAATGTGTAGATGGAAGCTGGAGTGAACCTGTTCTCATTTTTATATTTTTAATCATCAGTGTAGGTGGAAAATATTTTTCGAGCTGCTTTCAGCAGTAATTGGTATTTTGATTGTTACATTTTTTTGGCATTTATGCTAATTGTGTGAAAGGTTTCCATTGTTTACCCCTAAAGTCCTGTAATTTATAACATAGGTAATGATTTGAAACAGGATATGATTCTTAACCAAATTGACCATAAGTGTTAAATGGATCTTATGCAGCATTAACACCAGTTGAATTTAACTTTGCATGCATGTTATTCATTCATGATATTGAGAGTTTATTAGAAAACCTTTACCTTTCGAGAAGGTCTTCTAATACTGCTTGCATTCAGTGTTGGGGAAGTTACCCACAAACGTTTTCCATTACAGATAAGTTCAGGTCCAGAAAGTACAAATCTAGGCCAAGGTTTTCTTTCAGCCAACCAATTGAGTGCTCTGTGACTCTTTATTCTCAACTGAATCTTGAATTCTTGAACTAGAATTAACTGGTTCATTAAAACAATCTCTTGGTCTGGATTTATACTTTCTGGACCTAAACTTATCTGTGATGGATTACGTTTATGACTAACTAACCCAATACTGCACTTGTACCTGGGCATTCATTGGCAGCTCAACCTAGCTGCACTTATGTCTAATTGACCCCTTGATAGCTGTATGTTTATGTGCCGTTTGCCTCATTTTCCATTCTTCTCTCCTTAAGGAGTACGGATCCCCTTCTGAAGGGAGAATCCCCTGCTCTGGGCTCCTGGGTTAACAAAGTACCGCGATGGGTAAGCGTCATCGCTCAGCTTCAGCGTTAAGCATGTTTGTCTGCTGCCATGGCCACTCTGCTGCATTATTTATGCCACCATGTGTGACGTTTAAGCTTTGACACTACTGATTTGGTGTGATCTCCACAGATGAGGCATTGAACTCGATCATGCAGGACCTGGCTGAGCTACATCGCTCCAGCCGCCCTGCTCTGTCTCTTGCAGACCTGGGCAAGCCTAAAGCCTCATCGCCCAAGAATCAGGTCGGGGTTCACCTTTAATTGCCAGCGTGAAATTCCAGCAGCCTCTCGCCTCCCACTCACCTGTATTCCTCATAATCGACTTTGCTGGAATGCAGATTTTATTACTGGATCACAGTCCAGACTTGATACATAACATAGCTGCTGTGTGCAAAAGCTCTAAAGTTGTAGTTAATAATGATATACGCAATAGTTTGACTGTTACAATGGTGAGTTAATAGACTCTGGTGTAAAATTAGAACTGGCGAAATGGCACTCAAGTATTATTACCAAATTAACATTAGAGGATTGTGTTAAAGTCAATAAAGCATGCTATTATTGCATATTGCATAAATCTGAAATTGAATGTCTGCTTTTATAGAATGATGTGCGGGTGAAGTTTGAGTACAGAGGTGAGAAGAGGTAAGAGGAGACCAAGATGTTTTATGGCTGTTCTGTTACTGACGCAAAGAGATGTGACAGAGGACACATCTGCCTTTCCTTTTGTCGCAAAGAATTCTGCAGTTCCCACGACCCGTCAAGCTGGATGACCTGCAGTTTAAGGCCAAGGTTGCCTTTGGTCAGGCCATGGACCTACACTACACCAACAACGAGGTGCCTCCTCCTTTCATGCAGCATGAGAACCTTTGCGTCACGTTTGAGTTTTTTCTTTTCTTTAAAGAACCGTTGCATCACTCTTTCTTGGTATTCCCCTGTCTTCCTCCCTCCCCTTTCTGTTCCTGGCCTCCCATGAGTAGCTGGTCATCCCGTTGTCCACACAAGATGACTTGGACAAGGCTGTGGAGTTGCTGGATCGCAGTGTTCACATGAAGAGTCTAAAGATCCTGCTGGTACTGCACACCTCTTTGCAGGTTAGAGCCTGTCCCCTTCCCTTACTTTGCACATTGCTTTTGCTCTATATTTGCTTATGTTTTAATCAATTTGATTTTCAGCCATATTACTGCTCATTTGTATTGTGTGCGCCATAAGGTTTCATTTACCTGTCATGTTATTACTTTGTGTTCTTTGGAATGATATGAAAGAAAGTAAATCTTGACGCAAATGTAACTGAGCAAGACTTTATTGTGTTCCTGTGGCTGTTCATTGCGATGTGGAGTAGTACTTAAAGTGTGTTTCACATTGCTTCACTCAGAGCTCCACTGGCAATATGGGGCTCTTGCCTGGCTTTGAGAACCTGGACAACACGGTTTTCAGGGGGACGGACAAGAAGAACATGATGACCTTAACCGGTGAGGCATTTCTGAAATAAGCACGACGAAACAAGTTTGAAAGGAAAATGAATCACAGACCTGCAGGAAGTTTTTCAAAAGGAAAAACGATGCTTATGTTGTCTTATGGGTGGGTTAAAGCAATGTGATTAAAAGCACTTCCATCAGATGATGTTCAGTACTTAATACGGTTTGCTAGGAGCATTTTCCGTGTTTTAGACTTGCAGAAGAAGGTGGACCCTGTCATAGTTATAGAATCAAGAGAATCAAAAACCATGACACGAGCTCAAATGTTGGGAAGTTAGGGGGCAGAGTGTGGTTCAGCAGGTTAAGCTGTGTGCCTGTAATCGGAAGGTCGCTGGTTCAAGCCCAGCCTCGGCCCTTGTGCAAGGCCCTTAACCCCCAGCTCTCTGGGTGCTCCTCGAGGTTGCTTCACGGCCAAGCTTGGTTGGGGGAGGTGAGAAGAACAACTCCACGGGGATCAATAAAATAGTAAAATAATTTTGGAACGCTGCCCCTTTGTTCTGCTTCTGCAGCGGGGTCACATTCCAGTGACAGAAGCTCGCCGCCCCCGGGATACATCCCTGACGCCCTGCAGCAGGTGGCGAGGAATGGGTCCTTCACCAGCATCAACAGCGAGGGCGAGTTCATCCCTGAGAGCATGGACCAGGTAGGCTGGGTGTGCAGGGGTCGGTGCCCTCACTGCTGCTGTGCTCCACATCGCTGACTGGGGTCATGGTTACGGTGTATGTCTCTGCCCTAGATGCTGGACCCCCTGTCCATAAGCAGCCCTGAGAACTCGGCCTCTGGAAGCTGCCCCTCCCTCGACAGCCCGCTGGACAGGTGAGGCACACAGCCCATGCAGTGCGACAGGCTGCAGGTCCTGGCTGATTGGCTAACGACGGTATCTCTCCCTGCAGTGACACATACCCCAAAACCCGCATGCCCCGGGCCCAGAGTTACCCGGACAACCACCAGGAGTTCGCAGGTAGTTGGTGACAGTCCGCTGGGGCTCAGAGCAGTGGGCTTTGATAAGGTCTGCATTAATGGACTAAACATCTCTCTCCTCTTTCTGTGCCCAGATTATGACATCCCTGTTTTCGAGAAGACGGGAAAAGGCGGCACATACCCCCGGCGTTACCACATCTCTTTTGGTCACCCTGACTACAGCGACGGTACCACCTGACAGATCACTCAGCCGCTTATCCCCTGGCTGCACAGGCAGCCAGTACAGCCAGAGCACGGCCGTTTAGATGCTCTTATCCATAGCGTTAAATGCAATTAAAAAAGATTTGAGCCGCGAGTGCGGACTGACTCGGACGGTGGCGCCGTGCCCCCCCCCCCCCCCCCCCGCAGGCCGGAAGACGTTTCCACGGGCTCGGCGTAACCAGGGGCACAGCTTCCGCTCGCCGGTCAGCTTCAGCCCCACGGAGCAGTCGCTCAGCACCAGCAGCGGCAGCAGCATTTTCACGCCCGAGTTGGAGGAATCGGCCCGGCGGCGGCGCGGGAGCGACATCGAGGCCAACGCCATGCTCTCCGTCATGGACATCAGCCCCCCAAGTCGCTGTAGGTGGCACCGTCGTGCCACTGCGCTGTGGTGCTCTCTCCCGCTCCCTTCACTGTGACTCGCTCTCTCCCCCCCTTTAGTGTGCCTAGCTCCCTCCCCCTTTAGTGTGCCTAGCTCACTCCCCCTCACCTTTTTTGATTGGTCACGACT
>JAODKM010000001.1:33398985-33416611 GCA_026780845.1 Petrocephalus sullivani
CATCCAAGCCTGTCAGAATCTTATAGACCTGGATCATGTCCCCTCTCAGTCTCCTTTGCTTGAGGCTGAACAGATTTGGGTAAGGACAACGCACATTGATGTGCTGAATCACTAAAATGTGATGAAATATGAACTTTTGGCATAGCATGGTAGCCTCACACCTTGAGTTAAATGTGGATGTGTATTCCATTTACAGACCAAAAACACTGGTGTTTCTAAATTGCCCAAAGTGTGTAGGTACGTGCCCTGGCATCATACCTAGGGTGACCCCAACTACGTTTCCTGGCTCCAGGCTTCAGACAGAGCATCATCCTGTACTCCAAAAGCTCATAAGGAAACTGAACGGCGAATTTGTGGATTATTTTGCAGATATTCGGTAATTCTTTAAATAATTAAAGATAAATCAAATCTGCTAATTGTGGTTCTGTAGCTGTATCCCTTTTCACTTAAGCTGGCTTTTGGGGCATTACTTCCACTAGCACTTAAATCATTGTTAAAAAGGTTTTAGTATTAAACCCACTGTAATTATAATTAGAAAAATAATTATATATATATATATATATATATATATAAAATGATGATTAATAGGTGCCTGTATTTGTGTCATGCTCACATTGAGCGAAGCATCCATTCAACCATACTACCTCACCTGAATACTAATTAATTGGCATGGATTAAAAGCCCCCGGTGTGTCCGTTAAATCCTTGTGCAGTATTGAGTGTACTGCCATAGTGAGTGGAGGTTTCGTGTATAACTCCTGCTTGCTTTCCTGAGGCTTGTCTCGTGAAGCAGGATTTCTTGCTTAGCCTGATAAATGTCAGATTTAAGGTCGTCTGGGCTACATGAAAGTCCATTTAAACTGGGGTACCTTAAATCCAACAAGTTATCTGGCTAAGCAAGAAATCTTGCTTTGTCATACAATCCCCTGGTTTTCATGCTCTTTGTATCCCCCTGTCTGTATTTGGACTATGGTTCTGGATCACAATTCGGATTTGCTCCCCTTCTCTCGCCACTAGCTGGTTTGGCAGTGGTGGAAAGTAACAAAGTACAATGCCAATTAAAATGCAAATAAAAACAGAATGCAATGATAACCCATAACCCATAAACTCATATTTAATTGAAAATAGGACAAAAACAACATATAAAATGTTGAAAGTGAGAAATGTTATTGTTTTATGACAAACACATGCTCAATTTGAATTTGATGTCAGCAACATGTTTCAAAAAGTTGGGACAGGGGCAACAAAATACTGGAAAACTTATGTAATGCTAAAACAAAACACCTGGTTGAATATTTCAGAAGTAATTAAGTTAGCTGACAGGGTCTCCTCAGTTCCCATATGTTTAGAGTGTTGTTAAAAAAGAAGTGATGCAACACAGTGCATGTCAACATGTCCCCGTGCTAACTTTTTAGAAATATGTTACTGGCATCAAATTCAAATTGTGCATTTATTTGTCATAAAACAATAAAATTTCTCAGTTTCAACATTTTATATGTTGTCTTTGTTCTATTTTCAGTTAAGTATGGTTTTATAGGATTCGCAACTCATTCTTATTTACATTTTACATAGCGTCACAACATTTTTGAAATGGGATTGGATATTCAGACTTCTTTTTATTTTTTTAATTGGGCGGCGACAGGGGAAGGTAGCGATAGAGCAGATAATGCCGAGATCTTGGAGCTTTTCTTGTCAAAGTGAAGCTCAGTGACTCAAAGCAGGGGATAGGTGTTTCGAATCCCGTCAGCTCTTAGAAATTTTGCCTGTTGTGGATTTTTTTCTGTTGGACAGATTGATTGTTATTCAGTTTGTGCTGCATCCAACATGTTTTGATTCATTATGGAAAGTGGCTCTAGAAATGGCAAGGTGCTCCTCAGATGTTTGTGATGGGGCTAGCTTCCGTTGGTGATTTGTGAATAGCATGTTAACAATGTCATGACAAAAATGGGCTCAATTCTGCATCCTTTGGCCATTAGCTGGTACGATTTATTTAATAACAGACACTGATAAGGCTTTGCAGTATGACCAAAACCCAGGGTTGCCAACTCTCACACATCTGGTGTGACACCCACACTTTCTCTCACGCTCATGCAAGAACTCTTATGATAAATCTATATAATTCTATTATGAATCTAAAAGGAGCTACACCAAAGTGTTGGAGTAGTTTGCAAACCCTACAGACTATTTACAAGGTCATAAAACTCTTACATATGTATAAATGCATGCGCAGACGTGTCTTGAATAGAAAATCTCACTCCAGCCAGCTGACCAAAGTCGGCAACCATGAAAATCTCATATCCTGATAATGATACATATCATGACATTTTCTGTAAATAAATAAATGGTTTATATAGAATGACCACATGGAATTATTCACTTGACAAATAAAAGGTACTTACTCATATTTTACAATTTTTTTTCCTTTTATTTCGAACCATTGGCCAAATTTCCTGTTAAGCATGTAACAGAATGTAAAATGTATAACATATAAAACGGAAAACAGAAAACGGCGAATTGTTGCAGCATGTGCAGGAAATGTCAGACAGCCTGTGAAATGTTGCGCAGATGCCGCAGGTGGGGTAGATTTCCTGATTGAATCCGTGCGGCGTGTAAGAGTGTGATTTGCGACACAATTAAATAAACGGCGGATATAATGTGAAACAATAGGCTGTTTTTATTGTCATATGACATATCGTCATACTGCACAGCCCTATGCACATGTACTAATACTAGAGCTGTTGCTGAACTGTGTGGCTGAGTGCATGTGCTTGGCCCATGTGCTTATCAGCATTAATCATTCTAGCTGGTTAATTATGCAAATGTTTTTTTCAGTTAACACAATGGAATATGGGATTTATGAAGCTAAACTAGCATTTTATGTTTTCGATGTTTAGATTAGAAAATACAACATTACCACCCCCAAACTTTTGTCTATCCATCCATTTTTTGTAACCTCTTATCCTATTCAGGGTTGTGGGGGGTCTGGAGTCTATGCCAGAGGCGACAGGCCACAAGGCAGGGAACAACCCAGGATGGGGCACCAACCCATTACAGGCCACAAGGCAGGGAACAACCCAGAATGGGGCACCGACCCATTACAGGGCACAAGGCAGGGAACAACCCAGGATGGGGCACCGACCCATTACAGGACACAAGGCAGGGAACAACCCAGGATGGGGCACCAACCCATTACAGGGCACACAATGACATGGGGAGAACATGCAAACTCCACACACATGGAACCATGGCGGAGGCTCAAACCCTGAACCCAGAGGTGAGAGGCAACAGTGCTAACCACTGCACACCTGTGTTTTTTGTATTTAAAAAGTACTTTAACAATTACTTTTACTTTAATACTTTAAGTATATTTATAAGCAAGTACTTACTTTTATTTAAGTATAAGGGCAAATGGGGTACTTTAATGTTTACGTGAGTACTTTTTTGCCTGATTAATTCTACTTTTACTCAAGTAAATTGTTTGAGTACTTCCTCCACCCATGCAGTTTGGACCCTTTGCCTGCTTGAGAAATTCTGAAATACACCCACTGCTTCCGCACCGTCCTGCCATTATGACTAGCGAGGCTGCTGGCCTTTCACTACGAAAATGACACATGCTTGGCTACGGTAACGACACCTGTGTGTCACCATGCACCTGTGTGTCACCATGCACCTGTGTGTCACCATGCACCTGTGTGTCACCATACACCTGTGTGTCACCATGCACCTGTGTGTCACCATACACCTGTGTGTCACCATACACCTGTGTGTCACCATGCACCTGTGTAATGCTGTACACATAGCAGAAGGCCCCCTGCTCTGTTTGAAAGGAATTTTGTGATATCTTCTATAGAAATTCACATTTATATAGGCAATATATTTATATAAGAGTTGTATTATTCTACATATATCCTGTGCTGTTTCTAGCAATGGATAACATTTCCCTATCTTCCTCAAGGAATCAGACCCCTTCCCAGTTTTCTTAGAACAAAAACACATAGACGGCAACATAATCAGAAGATAAATAGCAATGTCGGTGTTTATTATTTACCGGGAACCACAATTTCCCATCCCAGCTGTCATTGGTGAGTTAAATATTCCATTTCGTTTTATGTTACTCAGAACACACCAAATCTCATATGCTTCAAAGATCTATGCCTTCTTCCTCAAAGGTCTCACATTCCCAGAACAATCTTTGACCACCGGCCCTACACACCAGCCCTCCTTCAGCACAATCAGAGTCTTGGCTATCAGACAATAAATTGTGCCTCTGACAGGCACATACTCTGGGTTAAGTGCCATAAATGTAGCCCCCTGGTCTTCTGTATTCATTCTTATATTCAATATGTTGGGAGGCAAAACGGAGTAATATGCAGTAATATGGACTTGGGGCCCTGTTGTAGCCTCCATCCTAGACCTGCAACAGAAGCAGAGTTACACCTCTGGAATGTAAGAGGAAGAGGAGATAAAAATTAACGTACTATGTCAGTATAGTGGCATGCAGAATAGGACGGAGGAGATGTCAGGACTCAAGAGTTCATCTTGCTGTCTTTCAAAGCTTTTTGCTTTGCCCCGAAAGCTTCTTTAGCCTTAAGTAACTAAGTTAGCATGTGACATTCTTGTTGAAGACTCCTCAGCTGAAGAGAGATACCTTGCCTTGTGGCTGAAACACCAGAAACTGAGAATCTACTCCAATCAGCCAATATTCCACTTCACACTTCCATTTGTATGCAGGAAAAAATCTGATTTTGTGTGTGTAACATAGTGTCTTAGAGTTAAACAGATATAAAGTCTACACAGCTAAGTTATCTAAAGACTAAATATTTATTAGAGCTCTTAAATATTGAAAGATATTAAATATTCTGAGAGTTCAACACACATACAAGCAGTAGCACGCTCAGCTGTGAATTTCTTTGGTCTCATTTTCCTCTCTTTACTTGCTGTTACTGATGCCAAGTGATGATTTTATGAATGAGTGATTTACATATGTGCCCTAAAGGTTGCATGCTTTTCCTGTTAAATAAAGACCATTTTGGCAAGTGGATGTTCAGTTTATTTTCCTTTTTTCTGGTTTTCTTGTGCCCCTGCCTTACATAATATCCTGCTGGTGTTGTGTGGATTCACTGACAACCTGCAAACAAAGGAAAGTGGTTAGTTTGAGTCTAAACGTGAGGAGGGAGTGAGACCGAATGCTTCAACAGATCACCGAACAAACATACAGCCTTTTGGCACGTTGCTCCCTGTTCTCCCATCCTCATTGATCACGGCGTTGTCAGATATAATAGCCTATCTACAATCTGCCCCAAATTAGGACTCAGAATAAAACAATAGGGAGCCTTGTTCACCCAAAAGTCAGGCCTAAATGAGTCGAAAGAGAGCACACAGCTGAAATGCTGGGCGCAAGCTGTTTGTTTACAGGCTCTTAGAAACTATTCCGGGCACAAAACTGCTGATCTATCAAGTGCCACAGCCGAGACTAGTTCTGCGGTCACGGGCGCAGATTTTCTGGAGCACACGGACGCTTCAATGAAGCAGACGAGATTTGCACATGTATCAGCTATCCAACAGGGTTAAGAACTCTTTACAATTGACTGTGGGATTCGGTGTGACTCAAAAAGTCCAGAAAAAGTTGTGGGGGCGTGGAGCAGTAAGAGCAGGAGAGGATGGGGGACACACTGGTTGAAGTTAACAGGACTTACACAATGCCTCTACGGGTCCCCCATCTTCTAGCTGAAGCTAGCCTGAGTCAAAATAAACCAGCAAAGAGCATCGTGAGTCTTACACAGTAGACCATTACTTTCTCATGACTTTTTTTTTATCTTGCCAACTATCTGCACTGCTGCTGGTTTCCCACACTGTGCAGTAGGACATTTTCCGGAGCAGCTGTTTCATCATTAACCCTTCTCTCTTACTGTTGCACAGCTGGTGCAGAGGTGCCTGAGATAGTGGGTAATTTCCATAAAGCATCACACTCTGAGTCTTTGCCTAAAAGTGATTCCTCCTGGTTTAACAATGTATTTTGAGCAGAAACCTGCTGCCACATGTCTCCAAGTAGGATGAAAGTGACGGTGCACCAGTGAGGCATTGCGACCGACATTCAAAGACTGTATAGAGAGCTCACCTCGCCATCACGAGTCTCGATGGTCTTAATCAGAACTGTTTTCTTGGAATGGACCTCAGATGAGCGCTGCTCTGGACTGGTCTCTACAGGAAGTATAATAATAATAATCCCAAAAAGTATAATGTTAAAAATGCAAAAATGTCGTAATATACTTGATGACTAAATGATGCCCATAGCTGTAGACCATCCAGCATAAATAACGCTTGTCTTTACATGTCTGGTTACTCGGTTTCATTATGATTAGAGAGATTGCAAAATTCCCTTTGTCTCAAGTTATATGGTGGTTTGTTACAGTTAAACTTTCAGGTATTTATGTAATAAATAAATCCATGCAACCATACAAGTTAATTGACATGCAATTTAATAATCATAAACCAACCTTCAGCGAATTTCCCATTTACACAATTAAGCCTAATGAGTTTATATTATTTCTCGAACAATTAAGCTATAATTGACTCAGGGAAAGACCCAGATGGACTAAACATCACCACGACCCTCACTGGGGTAAGTGCATGGTGTGAGATGAACCTTTGTTCCGTTTTCGGGTTTTGCTGTTTAATCATTCATTCCAGTGACGTGCGGTGAGGTTTGTGGCAGGTGAGGCACTGGCTCTCTCAGAGCATAAATAAACAATAATACGTAGTGCTATAGTGAAATTGATTTTGGATTTTTTTTTAGCCAGCGTACCGGCAAAAATAATCACATGAGCTCACGCGCGCCCCCTTCACCGAGGAAGAGGTACTGGCTGCCTCACCTCGTGCTTTTTCGCTTGTTATACACATACGCGAAATACACGAGCTATTCTATGGAAAATGCAGACATATAGTATAGGTGCGTGCAAACATGACATTGGAGACACGAAGAGAGAAAGCTGTCAGCGAGGGAGCGCGCGCCGGGAGATCCTCTCTAACTGAACGGGAAATAGGCAAATCCAGCGATGCTCATGATTGTAATCATACAAAAATGACATGTATAGCCCAGAGCAGTAGACAAATATTAATTTTATTATATCATTATTTGTTGTTGCACTTCTCATGATGACAGGGGAGGCAAAGCACGTCCCTGTTTCATTCAAGCAGCAGCACAGTTCAAAGCAGGGCTCCGGTAATTAGGAGCTCCGCCGAAAGCCGCATAGCTTGTGGCTCACGAGGAGCAGGACCAGCGTCCCTGCTTTACGGGAGGTGCAGAAAACCAATTCGGTAATACGTATTTAAATAGCGACCTCTGGTGGTGATATGGCTCATTAAGAAAAGAAATATTGTACATGACTACTGAAGGGCTTACTGGGGCACACACAGAATTAAGGGTGCAAGGCCAAACCTCTTCGCTTGCCAGTCCTAAGTGCCCGATTGTGTAAATGGCAATCAACTTGCCGATTCATTAATGACCAAAGTTATATCCAAAATGTTCGTAACCGATATTATCACTTATTGTCGCAACTGCACGTTTTCATTTATTTGAAATGAAACTTCCATTTAACAGGATAGTATGGGTTTTTGCTTGTGAGGCAATTTTAGGTTACATGCTACCAAAGTAGCATTAATGTTCTCTGCGCACCATGGGAAATGTGGCCGCAAAGCTGGTGAACACGTGCAATTCTAAAGTTTGAAATTATTAGTGTGCATGGCAGAATTTCACAGGGGCACATGCCCCCGTAAACTGGATGTAGTGCCCACCCAATGGATGGTTTAGTCTATGTCTCTCTTAAAATCTTAAAGCTCCCTGACTGAATGAAATCAAACGTGACGTTGTGTATGTGCATGTACAGCAGTAACAGGATGAAGGCTCATTTCTGTAAGGTGTACAGAGACTCACCTCGGAAGCTCAGCGTGGAGTAGGCATGCATGGGAATAGCAATCCTGGAGATAACAGAAAAGCCAAGTATGACGCTGCATTACCATGTACCACGTAATGTTCTGATCGACATGCAGATGTGTCAGATAAATATGGACGACAGTACATGAATCAGAGGGACGGGTAAAATATATGTGTCTTGGGGGCATCAGGTAACCTGGGCCTGATTCAGGCCTTCCTTTTCTTATGAGGCACTATAAATGTTTGGCTTCTTTTTTCTCTAACCCCCTGTAAAGCTGCCCACGCCCTGGATGTATCTGAATTCAGGGGCTGTATCCTTCTAAAGCTGCATTCGAAGACCGAATGCATCACAGCAGTGTGACAAAGCTGTCCCATTTCAAAGGGCCCTGCAAATGCCGTGAAGGGCCCACCCGATTGGTCCTAATGGATACAGCCCCTGAATTCCGACACAGCTCCTGACACTTATCCTAATCTCTATGCCTGCAATTGATAGCTCTGATTTTCACGCCAGCATGCAAATCAATGAATTTGCTCTTTTGTTACTCTCACGTGTCAGCTTTGCTTTCATTTTCACTTGCCTTGGAGGTTATTATTACTTATTATTATTATTACTTTACTAATGCTGTCCCATCTATGTTGCCACAAAAAGGGAAATAAATCATCCCTAATAAAACACTTGTTCCTTGTTCCATCATCCATGTCAAATGCTTCTGTACGGTATTGCGCGTACATCTTCTGATAGGCGGCTTTTAAAGCAGCAGTTGTAGGTACTGTTTGTAGCCTTCTAACACCTATCTCACCTGCTTTCCTCTCCCTCCAACAGCTTCCTGTAGGTGGCGATCTCCACATCCAGAGCCATCTTGACGTTAAGCAGATCCTGGTACTCCCGCAGATGCCTGGCCATCTCATCTTTCATGTTGGCGATCTCAGCCTCCAGCCTAGCGATCTGGTCCTGGTATCCGCCGGCCTCGCGGCCCATGCGGTCCTCCATCTCCCGCATCTGCCTCATCAGAGACTCATTCTGGGGGGGGGGGGATCACAGGCAGGAAGGTGAGGGTACCAGGGATGGAGTGGGAAGCAAGGAAAGTAGCTACTAGTTGCTCAAAGTGATTGGAGGACAGGGCAGTCGGGGGGGGGGCTAGGGCTCGGTGTTAGGGTTTGGGGAGAGTCTGGAACAGGAGGGACTGGAGACTCATGGGAGACTTACGGTGCCTTTGAGAGAGTCGATCTCACAGGTGTAGGACTGGATCTGGTGGCGGAACTCCATACTCTCCTGTTTGGCCTGTCTCAGAGCGTCATTGTTCTTGCTGACGGCCTGGTTTAGATCTGAAACCTAAGGGTGGGAAGCGATTTATTGTGCCACTTGTGACAGCTACAGATCTGCTGTATTTACTCTCACTCTTTCAATCACCCACACAGGCGAGATGCTTGTGTTGCATTGTGGCTGGTCACACATCTGCGGTGACCAGGCCCATCCCAAGCGAATGAGTGATCCCACTCTGGCTTCACCATGTTCCTTTTACACACTTTGGCACAACCATTTCCGTTCTTCTCACACCTTGGACTTGTACCACTCCTCGGCTTCTGCGATATTCTTGGCAGCGATACCCTCATACTGGGCCCGGATGTCCCGGAGGGCTGCCGTCAGGTCTGGTTTGGACATGTCCATCTGGATCTGGACCTGTGTCTCTTGCATTTGGGCCTGCAGCTCACGGATCTCCTGCAGGGAGAGAGAGTTAGGTGTGAGGCTGCTGGTTTCTGGTTTCCAGACGCATCTTTTATTTATCAGGTTCGGCATCTGAGAAAAAAGCGCACCCCCTGAGGTGAGCACAGATGGATGTGGGTTTATTCTATTTAAACTATCAGTGTAAGTGGAGCGTTCATCTACAGCAAGTAGGGCGTAACGGTGGCAAATGAGCATTTTGTCCATCATCCCACAACTATGCGCTGCTCCCTCAGCATTTAATTATAGCATGTGCCTGGTGCCGTCTCACTGCTCCCTGTCCCACTGCTCACAAACAGTGAGCAAGCTGCAAAAATGAAAGTAAATTAAAGCCTTAAGAAATCTGAGAGATGGAAAGGATCTGACTCTTGTGCTCAGTTTTTGCATCCCCGCTATTGGTGTATGTGTTTGTGTCTGGGTACTCTTGGCCTGATGAGTTTGGCAGAACCATAAATGATTTTTCATGTTTGATTGATTTGATGTCATACAATCCATGTCCACCTTAAACATTCAATATAGCATTGACCTGTGTCATCTCAGTTCTCAGATGATATGGAAATTGCGGGATGTATTACCTTCAGTAATACAGTCAATCAAATGTGCTGCTTCCATTTGTGTGTGTGTTTGCATGCACGTTTATGCTCTGATTAATAAAGGCACTGCTGCTTCACACCACCAGCATGGGGGTTTAAATCCTGCCCCTTTGCATGAGAGGAGGTTGCATGTTCTATGTGGTTCCCTCCCACAAACATGCAATTAGGTCAGCTGGCTTTTCTGAATAACTGGTTTGAAGATGGCTGTTTGGATTGATGGATGGATGGATAGATGGACAGACACACACATTTGTCTTTAGACTGACAAGTAGATAGATCAGAAAACATCTTCACATAAAGAGGGACTGGCAGGTGTCTGACCTCTTCATGGATCTTCTTGAGGAAGGTGATCTCCTCCTGCAGAGTCTCAATGCGCCTCTCCAGGTCCAGTCTGGCGAGGGTGGCAGCATCTACGTCCTAGCAGAGGTAGATATGTAAGATTATCTCCATTTTTTAATACTTATTGTATTCTTATTGGGCATGGAGAAGTTACTGGCTGTGGTGCTTGGTAGCATAAATGGCATTTATATAGTCTATCTGTAGTATTCATATAGTTAAAATCCTTTTAGTGCCAACATCTTAGACCTTACCGCTCTAAAGGCAGCCAGATTACCCTCTGCCTCCTCTTTTAGATGGATCTCCTCCTGCAACCTTTGGACCATTGGAAAGAAAATGAAGGCAGCTTCAGGACAAAGGCTGTTCATTAATATGACATGTTTATGCTTCCTTCCCGAACCCAGCCTCTTTACAAATCTGCATCACATTTGGCTGCCCAAAACTGTGCCCTCCAGCCTGGCCACTGTCAGTCGCCCTCAGCCACAGGGGGCCTGGGGTAATATTGAGGAGCCGCATAGCTCTCAGCAGTATCCAGCAGCTGATCAGGTGTCTGTGCAGGCCGGAGGTGTTTATCTAGCAGACATATCAGATTCCCTGACCATCTGGCCCATTTTCTGTATAGTGCTGTGGTGCTAATTACAACACTTGCTCACAGTAGACTGTATAGTGGTGGCTTCCTCTATACCTTGTCTCCATTCACTGTTCTCAAGCACCAGCTATCATCTTCTTCACTGTGGGTTGAGACCCATGTGGACTAAGCAAGCGGGTGCTGGTGGGGGGCAGGGGGGCTCAGGAGATGCTTGGATCATTGCCCATCTTGCCCTTGTCAGGATATGTCAGTAATCTACTTGAAATTACTCATATTTGTAAATCTATCTTTTATAACAACAGTAGTGTATGGAGCAAGTTTGCAATGAAACAGGCTGCAGGTCCACTTCCAAAAAACACACCAGCATTCATGATCATTATACTATTAAATCCTTTGTTCCCCCTTTAATTGAAAATGACGACACGGGTAGAGAATAAGAGAGTAAGGCAGAGAGAGAAGGATAAACAAGGCTGTTATCGCTCATCATCACTGAGATTCACTTCAGCTGCTTCCTTTTATGGACTTCCAGTTTGGCTACTCAAGCACAAACACTTTCCAGAGCCTGAAGAAGGAAATATGTGGGATTTGGGCCAGAGATGCAGCCAGTTCCCAAATAGGAAGTGCTGTCATGGTGATGTGGAGCAGTTGTGCAGCCATGGGCTTTCAATGAAATGATAACAGCCTGATTTTAGAAACGTATGCAGGACAACTGAGAGTCGGCACAGCACTGAGAATATGCCCTTGAGCTATTGCTCTGTTTAGCTGGGACCTTTTTCAGGTGTGGTACATTTTGTCAGAGTTCACTGGTTTTATGTCGCCTTGAGCTTTGTCATGTGCAAGTACATTTTGGGGACGGTGTGGCTCTGTGGACTGGGACTCCGTGCCCGTTATTGGAAGGTCGCTGGTTCAAATGTGATGTCAGACTGCCAGAGTGATGTCACCATTGGGCCTTTGGATGCTGGTTTATCCTGTGCTCATGAAGAGTCAGATGAGATAAGAGGAAACTACCAATTTTTCCCAGGAATAAATAATTAAATATATTGCTGTTATATTAAGTAGTAGTGTAGTGAAACCTCTGTGCTGTCAGACCCAAAAGCTTCAAAAACTCATCCACTGATGCCATTATTGGAGGGGCTGAAATAGCTGATATATAAGATGCAGCAGCACAGTGCACTGGTACAAACATACTGCAATGCTCCCCCGGACACCTGAATATAAATGCACATGCTGTACATATAGAGATTAACACTGCACATAAATGCACGTACTGCACATACAGACATGAACACCTGCACATAAATGCACATACTGCACATACAGACATGAACACCTGCACATAAATGCATGTACTGCACATACAGACATGAACACCTGCACATAAATGCACGTACTGCACATACAGACATGAACACCTGCACATAAATGCACGTACTGCACATACCGAGAAAAACAAAGGCACATGCTCACAGGCAAGGTGACAGAGAGTATTTTTAGACAGATAGAAAACCGTAGTGGCAAGTCAGCGTGGAAGGCACAACGAAAATAGCTTTGTGGCATGGGAGCCGGTAATTGGTCATGCTGCCTGAGCAGCTGTAGCCAACAATAAGCAAGGTTTTGTTCCTCCCTCCATTTGTCATTCAAAGATCTGCACATATGTGTGCCTGAATGATAACTGAATGCATCCATGTATGTTTGCTTTATCACTGTCCATTCCATGCATTTTGTAATTAAGCTCAAGTTTGTCTCAAGCTCAAGTCAGTCCTAATCCTAAATCTTAAAATCCTAAACAATTTAGCGATAAACCTTGAGCAGTATCAAATGAAGGCCCTTACTTACCCTTCCCCTCTCTTAGATAATCTTTTCTCTTTATTCACCTTACTTTCTGGAAGTTTAAGTCGGGTCATGGTGCTGTGGGTTGCTTGTCCTCATACGCCGGCTCATATTAGGATTACGTAACACCCTGCTCAGTGAGTGTCTTACTCTGTACATTGACCAATAATCTGAAATACACAGCTGCTCAGGACAGTGTGGCAGCCCCAGGATTGTCCCACATACATGTGAGGGCCATTGCTGGTTTATGGTACAGTAGAGATGTCTATCAGGTATTAATCGGATCTCACATTATGGCATTGGAGTCACTCACTGATCTACTCTTGGTTTTGCAAAAGGTGACGAATGACTTGAGAGAGTAAATGTTCACTCTCCTCTTCCACTTTTGAGAGTGTAACTATCCTCCCATCTCTAGCGCACCCTTAGCGCTGCTCCTTACCTGAGTTTGAGCTTTTGAAGGTCGTCTGCCAGGTTGTCCCTTTCCACTTCCACACGGGATCTCTGATTGGTCAGAGCCTCGATCTGCCGGCGCAGTTCCCGCATCTCCTCCTCGTATATGTCGGCGATGCGCGTGGGCTCGCGACTGCGCAGCCGCTCAATCTCCACCACCAGGGCCTGGTTCTGCTGCTCCAGGAAGCGCACCTTCTCGATATAGTTAGCGAAGCGGTCGTTCAGGTGCTGGAGCTCGGCCTTCTCATTGGTGCGAGTGGCGAGGAAATCCTGGTTCATGGCGTCGGCAAGACTGAAGTCCAGGGTCTCCCCCAGACCGGCATAGCGTGAGGAAGGGAGGCCGAAGCTGGAAGAGGAGCGGTAGCTGGAGTAGATGGGCGAGGAGGCCTTAGTCATCTCGTAAACGCGGGAAGACATATGAGCGGCACCGGAGGAACCGCGGCCGGGGAAGATGTTACGCGCTACGGATGGAGACACGCCGGAGCCGAAGGTCCGGCGGTAGGAGGAAGAGGACTGAGAGGCAGAGGAATAGGATTTGCTCATGGTGGCGGCTTGCGGGCTGGTGGTCTAAGCTGGATGCACTGAGGAGAGTAACAAAGTGAGGAACTGTAGCTCCAGCTCTGGCTATTTGTAGCTATCTCCCCTTACTCCCTCCCCTTCAGGCTTCCTTAATCTCTTTGCTGACCTCCCCCTGCTTCAGTTCTCACCCACCCTGCACCCTCTATCCCCATAGTCAGCTGTCATAGTCATGCTGGTTCATAACAGACAGGAACTCGTAAGAGGTCTGGGGGGGGGGTGGGGGGGGGCGCGGCATGTTTGCCACATTCATCAAGAGGAACAGGATATAGTTTGACCTGGGAGAAAATGTGGGGACAGTGTAGTAGGTCCCAAAACTTCATTGACAGTATTTATGTTGCTAACTGTATTGTATCAGCCAATGCATTACCGTCTGTTTGGGGAAGCTTTTATTGAAAAAGGGCATTACAATGATATTACAAGCTGCTGTACTAGCTACCCTGAAAGCAGAGGACCGGAGAGGCACTGCGCTGTGTGGAATGGCTCACTGGATAGGAAAACTGTAAGTCTTGACTGGGTGAGATGTATTAAACATAGAGTTGCACACACAAAATGCATTGCAGTTCTAATTTTACAAATGTGAGGTCCGACTTGTTTTGAAACAATCATTTCCCATTTTGTAATGCCTTGAAATGATATGAACAGGTGACCTTTGAAAATAAGTCAGGCATGGCAACAGCTCAAAGGAAAGCAACAAAATCAGGGTGAACAAGGCAAGCTGAAGACAAAAAGCCTCCTTCCTCTCACGTTCCGGGACCCTGATCTGACATCACAGCATTGGAATGTGAGCAGGCAGTGCCTGTATCCCTGGGAGCTGCTGTCACCTTCGCAACATCTACACGGCGTTCCTCTCCATGGGGAGGTTTGAGTAACCTGCCTTAAAAAGGAAAGGCATCAGAAGAGCACGGCTGTGCACGGCCCGAAGGAGCCCAGTGCCCACGGATGAGCACTCCCTAAGATGCTTCGCCAGGATAAACAGAGCGCTGGTGGTGATTATGTCATTCCAACCCGGGAACTTTGTGGCATTTAAACAAGGAGGAGAGGGGCTCTATAACTGAGGATGTCTGCTGGAGGCCTACAGTCTCCTACCACCTTGTGCTCGGGAACTATGAATCACTGAAGGCACCGATGACCAGTAACTATAGCCAAACTAAAACAACCCCATGGCCTTAACCAGGATAGGAAATTTGCCGTCCATCCATCCATCCATCCATCCATCCACAAGCCCATTCATTTCCCGGTTCCTGTGTCCTGGTTTTCCAGTCCTCTGCAATGCTTTTGGTGCAGCTTATCCTGGAGCCCCTTGTCCAGCCAGCAACCCACAGGCCGCTGCTTAATGGACCATTTTCATTCTCAGGTTCATTGATTGATAAAGTTGAGTTTGGTGAAATTTGTGTTAAGGTACATTTAGGCGTACTTCTCTGTTGTTTTAGTTGATGAACTATGTCATTTAAAGACACGGTTTGGAATCCTTTCGCAATGTCACGTACCTAATGCGAGGTACTCTCGCCTTACAGTGCCGCATTTGGGTTACTGAGCTTCCCGCGACAGCGCACAGAAATGCTGAAAAACCAAACACCAGACAATAAGTGTGTAAAGCAGAGACCTCAATAGACAGACTCTAAAGCAAGTCTTACTTTGTTCACAGCTGCTGGTGTCACAGCTATATATAGACTTCTGCACTAAAAACTGTCAGCACTTTGTCTCCCTGAGACTCCTCAGGCAGGGACAGGCACTGGCAGGGATGTAAACACCGTCACCATCAGCAGCAGCCAGACTTGTCCCTTTCATTCTTTCTCATCCTCATCATCATATTCCAGTTGTGCCGTTTGCCACTATATAAGGCGGGGGGGACGGAGATGGGAGTCTGAACACGTCAGGGGGCCCAAGAAGGAAAAGAGATAAAAGCAGGTCCTAATGAATGAGTGACTCTCACTCGCTGAGCAGCTGGGCTTCCACTAACGCCTCTTTAGGAGTTTTCTAGCAAAACACGCTCTGCGTCTTCAGCATCTCCCGGTTGTTTTAATCAAGAATTTCGATATTAAAAGCGCCATGAACCCTCAACATAAAAAGTCTACGAATGATTCGTAATAGTTACAAAGAAAAATCCCAGGAGCTGCTGTAGGTGTGTGTTCGTAACTATAAATAGTTATGCCTTTAAGGTAACGTTAAATAAATATTTATATGGAATAATAAGAAATAATAGGTTTAGGTGCGGCTCTCTGCTGGGGGACGGCGACATGTGGCTGATTCCGTCAGGGACGGCTGAGGTGTTTCTGTGGAATGGACTCAGCAGCAACATATCCCTATCTCCCCGAGTCACAGCTGGGGAATGACAGCGATATTCCCCTATGATAGCATTTCCCTGCCTGCTCCTTGAGGACCCCCAGACAGTCCACGTTTTGGCTGGAAGCTGGGAGGGAGCAAGGATAGGGTTAAGAAATACTGTCCTACTAGACAAT
Organism: Petrocephalus sullivani; assembly: GCA_026780845.1. Classification (NCBI taxonomy): domain Eukaryota; kingdom Metazoa; phylum Chordata; class Actinopteri; order Osteoglossiformes; family Mormyridae; genus Petrocephalus; species Petrocephalus sullivani. The sequence continues at coordinate 33,415,477 of JAODKM010000001.1, forward strand.
CACCAGGAACATGAAAATCATAGAGATAGCTGTCAGTAGTAACTGCATATTCCTGCTTCTCACTGTCCTGTAGGAATATTTATTCTGGCCTGGCTGTGAAGAGAGACTCCTAAACTCATGAAATTAAAATTTAGTAGAGTTCTTTTTGGATTTCTTAAGCCAATAGCTGAGCAAAATAACATTACACCAGCCTGGAACAAGGTCATCCCAAATGTATACCTCAGCATGCAGGGGACAGAGGGACAATGGGCAAACAGCCAGGACTGTTTAACTCTTTAGCTGCTGCTCTGTTGACTATCTGCGAGGACAGCAGATAATAGGGACATATGCTTTATACTGCAATTAGATCCACAGGCTACCTCTGACATTAGTAAAGTCCTCACTGTTGGAATGGCATTCACCATGTTCTGCCAAGGTTGTACTATAAAATATACTTCTAATGTAAAATGAGATCAAAGTCAGCCATGGTAATAAACAATTTTCCCCGGAGACACTGAGCAAAGCACAGAAGCAGCCTGGTTTATGAGCTTTCACCCTCTTGCCTCATAAGCAGATGTGGCGGCTACCACCCCAGACCCCTACTATACCACGAGTCGAAAGCTGACAGACGGAGAGAAAGCAATCAAAGGCACTGGTTACATTCCATGCAGTCCCTGCCATCACAGAGAGGTGAGTGTCTCTGTGTTTATATATAAGGGCCCATTTATGAAGACATAGGTGACAAGACTAATATCATTTTAAAGAACTTGCATTAAATTGTTGTTGTTTTTAGGAGACCTCAGTGTGACGAAATTTATGCAACTTTTAGCTTAACTTAGTCTTTAAATATTCTTTTTTTTGCATCTGGTTTGTTCACAAACTAAATATGAACTGTTCATATTTGCATCAGGGTGGTTTTTATTATTGGTTTGAATTAAGTATTCAAATGTTCTTGCAGTAAATAAGTCTGGAGTAATTTACAGTGGGTGTCACAATTCTCATAAGCATATATTTCGAAAGGGTCTGATCTCTGGAAAGTGACAAGCCAAAAGTGAACAGATTAATTGTGGGGTGGCATGTACAGTTGTGCTCAAAAGTTTACATACCCTGGCAGAATTTGTGATGTTTTGGCCATTTTTCAGAGAATATGAATGAT
>JAODKM010000001.1:33416829-33439191 GCA_026780845.1 Petrocephalus sullivani
TTGTGTTATCAATCATATTCTCTGAAAAATGGCCAAAACATCACAAATTCTGCCAGGGTATGTAAACTTTTGAGCACAACTGTATTTGAAGCAAAGATGGAAGAACAAAATGCCTCAGGTATATTATTTCCTGATGTTATTTGCTAAGAACAGTTTATGATTACATACTGTACATTGGTCTGATATCTTCTTTATGCTTAAAGTAAGTGTGGTCTGCATGTTCATCCTGCCACGTGGGCCTTCTCCAGGTGCCCAGCTTTTCTCCTGTGTCTCAAAGTCATGCACTTGGCTTAACTGGTGTCTCTATATCTCATGTAACCTATAGTGTGTGTGGATTTGTAATTATTACATTGTGGGGAGTCTGGGGACCAAACATCCTGCAAGGGGGGGGGGGGGGCAGCAATCCTAACCATGGGGTCAGAGGCTTTTAATAAACTATTGTGAGATTTGTTGAACCACCTCTCCAGCAGGGGGCGGACAGCACGAAATGCGGTGGCATATAGCAGAGGACTTCTCTTCGCCGTTTCTTGTTTTTCGTTTCACATCTGTCAGCTATTTCCGATGCATTTTCCCTTTCTGTTTGCCGGCACACTGTATGGTTCGATGTGCTTTGACTTTACTGCACGTAAGTGAGATTGCACTGTCATTTATACTGCCATTTTGTTCGTAGTGCTGTTCGCCGATGTATTTGTAGGTAAATCGGTTTGTATTTCTGTCTGATAGAAGAATCTGATTATCATGATTCTTTTAAAACATGTAACATATATGTCTCCAGATGCAAAGTCCGTTATTATAGCTGTCCATTATAACTAGGCTGCTAAACCGGTGAGGTACCTTCAGCTTAATTGCTTTATAGATATTTCTGCTTTTTGCTTGTAAACTATTTATTAATCGACTTTTAATTACAGTTAAGTATGTATCTTTTTTACCTTCCCCAGTCGACAATCATGAAGACCTCTAAAGAAACCGTACAAAACGCAGCCAAGGAGTTCCTGCACTTTGTGAATCGGGGAGTTTCTCCGTATCACGGTACCGGAATCTGATGCTGCATGGTCCCAGTCACTGGCGCCTGCTGGGAGTTACAGTCACTTACGGGAATATTTAGATCTGTATAAGTATATTACACCGGGCATGTGCATGTTGCATGAGCACTATGCATTACAGCTAAATGTGATTTCAGTTTCATTTTATAGCTGTTGCACTGGAATGTTTAGTTTGTGGCGGCTTCTTGTACCTATGCATACTGGCAGTGGAGGCTGTAACGATTGTGTGCAGTGTGTCATGTGGACATTGATCCTGAGGTGTAACTAGACATAGGTGCTGATTAGAGAGCTAGCAAGACGGGCAAAGTTTAACCGCTTTGCTTAATCTTAATCTCACACGACCTAATCACCTGTCATAAGTAGGAAGGTCTGAACCTCATGTCCCCCGTGTCAGCTGTGTTCTGCTCTGTTGTGTAGTGGTGGAGGAGTGTAAGACCCGGCTACTGGGCGCTGGCTTCACGGAGCTGAAGGAGGCTGATCACTGGGATATCAAGCCAGCCAGCAAGGTCTGTGCGGCTGTAACCCTCCCCGGAGGTCATTAATCTGCGGCCAGCTATCGTTTTCAGGGGTCTGATTCACATGGGATGCTTTCTGCTGTCTGTCTATATGCAGTACTTCATCACCAGAAACTTCTCCACTGTCATTGCCTTTGCTGTGGGTGGCCTGTACCAGCCAGGCAATGGGTTCACTATGATCGGGGCACACACTGACAGCCCCTGTCTGAGGGTGAGGACAGCAATGGAAACCCTTTCAATGGAAGAAGTTTCTTTTAAAAAAGAAAAAAATCATAATTGCTGTGGAGTGGAGGGGCATTTGCACACGCATGTGTCGGCGTGCAGGTGAAACCACGGTCCAAGAAGACGCGGCAGGGCTGCCTGCAGGTTGGGGTGGAATGCTACGGGGGAGGCATCTGGAATACATGGTTCGACCGGGACCTGACCATCGCCGGTCGCGTCATGGTCAAGGTATGGCTAATGATCACGGTCACTTTGGCATCTGTGTGTGTGTGTCGTGTCAGTGGGCTTTCGCATTGTACTGCATTTTTTTCCATCTGTTGTGTGTGTGTGTGCGTGCACGTTTATGTGCATCGCCCTGCTCCTTACACCAGGATGGGTGTGTGTGTGTGTGTGGGTGTGTGTGTGCGTGCACGTTTATGTGCATCGCCGCGCTCCTTACACCAGGATGGGGATCGCCTGCTCCACCGGCTTTGTGTGTGTGTGTGTGTGTGTGTGCGCATGTGCGTGCACGTTTATGTGCATCGCCGCGCTCCTTACACCAGGATGGGTGTGTGTGTGTGTGTGTGTGTGTGTGTGTGTGTGTGTCCGCATGCACGTTTATGCGCAACGCCCCGCTCCTCACTCCAGGATGGGGATCGCCTGCTCCACCGGCTGCTGCACGTGCCCCGCCCGCTCCTCAGGATCCCCCACCTGGCTATACACCTCCAGAGGGACATCAACGACTCCTTCGGCCCCAACAAGGAAAATCATTTGTGAGTAGAGCACCAGAATCGGACTAAGCGGGTTTTCATTGTGCTGTTAATGTACACTCCTGGGCAAAAAAATAATAACATGGGCCGAACCCTAATTGCACAACATTAAACCCATTTTCTTTGCCCTGGAGTGTATTTATTGTTTTATTTTTTTAAGTATCTGGAGATTTTGTGCTCTAAAATTTTACTGCTGCCTCTGGGGTTCTGGTCCATTCCTGTGCCTCCCTCTGTGTCAGAGTGCCCATCTTGGCCACCGCTGTGCAGGAGGAGCTGGAGACGGGTTCTGCATCCTCTGGAGATGCCTGTGGTGCTGCCTCCACGGTAAGCAGCAGTTTTGCAAACTGTCATATAACTATAGAGGGTATCAGCACAGGCTTCCCCACTGTGCACCAACTGTGCAAGCAATGTACAAGCAGGCTGTGAGGCAACATTTGCTGTCGGTCAGGGGTAAGAGTAAGCAGACTGCCATCTCCGACAGGCTTCCACTTCCTATTGCTGCCATTGTCCTTCTCCTCCTTTCCTTCTGTCAGGCGGAGAAACACCACCCTGCACTGATCCAGCTCCTGTGTGCAGAGCTGGGCGTGAAGCCAGAGTCTCTGCTGGACTTTGAGCTCTGTTTAGCTGACACCCAGCCAGCGGTGAGTCCCACAACATCTGCTGTTTTCTTCTGGTTTCTCAGGGGCTTAACAAATAAAACTGCTGAACACCTGAGCCATTTGATAGAATGTATTACTTATAGTAATTTATTGCAATATCCCTTTGCCTGCAAAAGCGTTTGTCGATTGTAGCATTGCATGGATGTAGTAAATGATTACATTAGTTAATATTGCTCATCTGTATGTTTTGTGTAGGTTCTGGGTGGCTTATATGAGGAGTTCATCTTCTCCCCCCGTCTGGATAACCTGCACAGCTGCTACTGCGCCTTACAGGTGACATGCTTCCTTCCCATCGACACTTTAGTACAATGCCCTTAAAAGACTGCAAAGCGAATGCACGTTTCCTTTATCGGTCTGTTCTAGGCCCTGATAGAGTCCTGCCCGGAGGATTCTCTGGCCAAGGATCCCAATATCCGCATGGTGACCCTCTTTGACAATGAGGAGGTCAGTCTGACCCTTAGGAAATTTTTGAGTTTTTGCAGATTTTGGTTTTGTAGCAGTTATGAGAGGCTCCCCTTCCACCTGTTTCCCCCAAACCTGCTGTCCCAAGGTGGGCTCCGAGAGTGCCCAGGGGGCCATGTCCAACCTGACGGAGATGGTCCTGCGACGCCTGGCTTCGACACCTCAGAATCTCACTGCGTTCCAAGAGGCTGTTCCTCGCTCCTTCATGATTAGCGCTGACATGGCCCACGCACTCCACCCCAACTACCAGTCAGTCTCTCCTTCCGTCTGTCCCTGGCTGATCGATGACACATTTGATTTTACCGTCAATCTAAGGATCCATCTGTATAATCAGAACATGTAGTTGTGAAAACTCAAATGCATTTCAGCTGGAGCGCCATAAATGTTTGCTGTTAACTGTTACAATAAGAAAACTAAGAATGAAATTGAATTAAACGATTATGGCATCAGGCACCATAGTGGTTAAGGACATGGATTGTTTACTGGATTGTTTCAGTAAAAATAAACTGTAAAGGTATTAATTCAGTTTAGCAAAAGCTTCGGAAAATGAAATGTATATTTGTAATTGTGAAATGTGTATGTGAAATCTTTGGTAGACTGTTTCATGTATATTTTGTTTTTTTAACTCCAGAGAAAAACATGAGGAGAATCACAGACCAGCTTTCCATAAGGTATTTAATGTTTTATTCACATCTTCTTTGGGAATAATGGAATTTGGAAGTTTAAAGAGAATATTTGTTAACCATTCTGTTCAGGTTTTTGCATGGCTACTGCTTTTAGGTTTTGGATGGTACTACCCAGATATGTAGCCTCAATGTCTGAATGTCTTCCCCCATCCAAAGGGGCCTGTTATCAAGTTCAACAGTAATCAGCGCTATGCTACAACAGCAGTGACAGCCTCAATGCTGAGAGAGATTGCCGGTCGGGTGGGCGTCCCCATACAGGTAATGCAGTGTTTGGTATCCTGCGGCTGTGGTATGAGGTAACTCTGCAGAGGCATATATAGTGACACTCGGCATAATCCTCTACGCTGCAGGACGTGCTGGTTAGGAATGACAGCCCATGCGGTACCACCATCGGGCCCATCCTGGCAGCCCGACTTGGCATGCCCGTACTGGACCTGGGGTGTCCCCAGCTGGCCATGCACTCCATCAGAGAGATGTGCTGTACCTCCGGGGTCCTACAGACCACCCAGCTGTTTAAGGTATTCCATCACTACCACCATCACATGTCTGTGCAGTAGTAGGCCCTGGATCTTCTCCTCGGCTCCTGACCATAGCGAGTCTCACCTCCGACGCCTTGTTTTCCCAGGGGTTCTTTGAGCTCTTCCCCACAGTCCGGAGCCTAGTGACGGTGGATTAGTGGCTGCTCCTCCTCCAGCCCATTTGTTTGACATTGATGAGGTAGTCATGGAAACAACCCACTGTTTGCACTACCCTCAGTCTCGTAACCCCCCTCTCTGCCAAACATTCACTCATGATTTATTGATGCAGAGTCAGATTCTTCATCTTTTAAACTGTTTTCGTATCGATTAAAGAGAATGGAAACTATGGCAGTTTTGTGTTGGGTGTTTATTTTTTTCCAAAACAAAAACAAAACAAACAAAAACAAAACAAAAACAAAAAAATTAACAACAAAAAAAAAACATGTTAAGGGAGTAGGGGTAATGACAGATGAGCATTTCAGAAACGATGGCAGATGTACTCAGTGGACAGTGCACGTTACTGTACCGCATCGGGTACTGAGCAAATTATCTAAACAAGGAGTTCCCAACCTACAAAAATGTTCAGAACATTAGCCGTTTTTTTCCACGTGCACTCGGAATCAGGGCTGGTCAGTGCTATAGGTGGCTGGCTAGGGCTGTGGTATCTGAGGGGCCGCTGGTCTGCCAGCCAGTTTCACCTTGCCTCAAAAGGAGGGCACTAGCGGTGATGCTCGCCCTAGGGCGCTACTTCGCCATGAACGGATACCGAACAGAACGTGCAAATGTGAGGGGCGGCGGCAGCAATGGAAAATGAAGGAGGGGAGGAGGGGGGGACAATTGAATGAAATGTAGAGTGCCCCCCCCCCAAAAAAATAATAATAATTCTGCATACTGCACAGAGCTTTACGGTCATTCAACAAGTTCATTAATAATCTGATAATAAACATCTGAGCGGGCGACCCCCGGTGGCACAGGGCCTGGTGAGGGGGTCTTAAAAAAATAAAAATATATGGGTTATTTGTGGAAATTAACCAGCTTCTTCGCAAACGGCCAGCATTCAGTGGCCCGGTGAAACACCGGCTAATGCGTGTCCGGGGACCTCTAGTCTAGACTACTAAATAAACTGAGAGAAAATTAATATTCTGAACACGAATGAATCTGCAAGATTAATCGAAAACACACATCACTACTCTCGACTTTTAACTTGCAGATACTTATTCTATCCCTGCATCAATGTCCCTTTCACCCGTGTGGTTCAATGAGTCTCTAAAAAAAAGTGATTCACTACCGAACATCAGTTATATCGTATTACTGTTCAAGGGCGTAGCACCAAATTCTGGGCCCTATGCACAATCAGTGGCCATGGGCCCCCGTTAGCTCCAGGTTCACAACTACCTACAACTAACCTTACTACTAATCTAAGAACTCTTATATGTACAACAAAAAAGCCTTATTACACAACTTCTCTGAATTTCTGGTATATTTGCAGAATGCTTAAAAGCTTTGGTGGCTAAGTAGATGCCACCAAAGGTAGCCTAACATTATAGGCCTGCATGAAAATTTAAACACTTTCATTTAGCTGAAGAGAACAGCTTTTTATCAAAGAGTATATTACATTGCATTTACTCAAAATATTAGCATTTACATTAGTTAACATTTATTGGGATCACACTTAGGGCCCTGGCAATTTAGTCCCACTTTTCACCCAACTACAACGCCCCTGTTACTGTTACATAAAGACTGATGAAGTACAGACGAAAAGTATTCTCGTGGTACATAATAAATTCCACGTCTGGTTCCCTGTGTCACCTGTCGCCTGCATTCCTTCCCATGGCTGAAATCTCGGCTGCGAGGTCGTACCAGGTAGGGCTGTAAAAGCCCGATCGCGATTGCCGGGTTCAATCACCCGTGTCACGCAGATATGGAGCTATCATGCCTCCGTGCTCCAGCCTCAATAAGCGTCCCCACCGCAATCGCTGGTCGCTGTCTGGTCCGTCCCATCGCATCCCCTCCCATCGCATCCCCTCCCCGCTCCATTCATCCGCGCCGTCAGTGCCGGTGACGTCACTGCGGGTCTCCGCCGAATAGGGACCAGCTACGAAAGAAGATGGGAAGCGATGCTGCTGGAGATCCCTGCTGCTGATCCGCAGCGCCGCCGAACCCTCGCTTCCGTGCATGTCACCCCTCACCCCCCCTCCTCATATACACGCTAGTGTAGCGGATTCCTGCCCATCTCTCCGAGCTGCAGTAGCCGCTGACACCTGTTTACTGATATTAATGTTGGGACGCGAGTGAGAATCGACATCGATAAAGGTGTGTCCCGCGGCACCTGCCTTACAAAGGAGGTAACATGGAGCGATCGCGGCTATGGAGTGCTCTGTGTCTAATGACCATTTGGTACCAGCTCGGGATGTCAAGCAGATACGGTAAGATCTTAATTCGCTGCGCTCTTTCCATTTCATCTCCGTAATAGTTGCCACCTCCCTTATTACTATCGTGCGGTTTCAAACCGATTTGTCTCTTAAAATATGAATGTACCGGTACCAGGAAAATGTTTTCTGTATTTTCATATCGGCGGCGAGGTTGTCGTGGAGCGCTCTTTGCCTTTTTTACACGTAAAAACATTACACGCTCATTATTTGTGCGGCTCGAACCTCTGGGAAAATCTCTAACGCGCCGAAATTCTCCCGTCGAAAACAAGCCTGGCTTTACAAGGTTCATGCGGATCGATTTACCACTTTTGATTGCTGCATTGGAAATAGCCTGCGCGTTTTCGCTAATCAACTTCCACCAGCCATCCAGAATTAATCTACATGTTACACTTGATGTGAAAATGCATTTGCGTCATCGATATGACAGCGCGAGCAGTTTGGTGTCGGGCAGAGTCCGTCATCGCAGGAGACACATGCACATTTAACGTCCACATGAAAATAACGATAGCAATATAAATAAACAGCATCAATAATAATGATAATAATAATAATAATAATACTTATTATTATTATTTAAAATAACAGTGCCCACAGATGGAGTAAATCTGAAATCCACAGTAAATCAGTGTGATTTGTAGCCTTTCCTGTGCGCAGTAAAATGAGCATAATGTCCGTATCCCAGCAGCAGCCATCGTACTACTTAACAACGTTTGCTTTGTGGACATTGCTACTAACTTCGTTATGGACATGTCATTCATTATGGAATCACTGCGCGAGAGAAGCAGCAGGACGTTCGTTTTAGTCTGGAGCGAAGACGGCTCTGTCACGACAGTGGAACACTTTCCTAATCTCTGTGTTCATATGCTGTTGTTATGATTTATGATGTGCAGCAGTATTTTATGTATTTCCTCATTATGATGCAGGAAAAGTTACGATGACTATCAATAAGAATACAAGTGCAATCATAAAGCCCAGTTCTACCTGGTACCCCAGGTTGTAAAAACCACGTAAGGTGACGTTCCCGTTTCTAGCCTAGTAAATGCTGTTGACAGATCTGGAGGCCGACGTCAGAGTTGCATCTTGGCTCAGTTTCCACATTACAAGCCCCCGTCTGAGGCTGCGTGGTGAACAGCTATGATCCTCTGTGCAAACCTGGGGGGGTCAGAAGGAATATTCAGGGTAATATATGAGAGTGATTTTAACTGCAGTGTGTCGGCTAATGTCTTACCTACTTCAAATGTGTTATGCACGGTTGTAGTGCTTAAACCAGTGCCTTTGATTCCTGTATATATCAGTGTGTTGACTCTGTTGAGTTTTCCTGTTGGTCAAGATTTTAATTATTTTACATAAATATCTATATGTATATTGCATATCTTTTGTATATTGTATATTTTTATATATAGCACAATGGGGGCTGAATGCCTTGAATGCCTCAGTGCTTCAGTACCATGGAGAGCACCATTCAATCTGCCACTTCATTTGTTAATTATTAATTAAACTTGTAGATAATTTCATATTTTTATGTAGCTAGGCGTATAATCAAACAATTCAGGGTAACTGCTGTCACCAAGGTTATAATTCTTTTTTAGAGCTTGATTTGATGAATGGATGATTATTTAACCACTGCCTCACCCTGCTGCTGGTTTGCAAGTGGCTGGAGTAACTTCACTATACCTGAGATGACTCATGTTTACCGAAATGAAAATCCCAGATGTCCCAGATGTCGCCGAAAGCCCCACTGAAGAAGTGTAATTCCATATTGCTTGTGTGTAAAATGACATCAAAGACCAAGAGCAAGAACCACTAAAATCCAAAAGGTCCTCACACTTGGGCAAATGTAGGTTCTGCCGTGAGGTGAGTCAGTGCTTTGGAGAAGGTACCGAAAGGTCACCGGAAAACTCATGGCAGGTAGCAGAAAGAGGACTACCTGAATGTCGTCTGGGCCAGATGGAAATGTACCGAACTATGAAAATCTACATTTTACTAAAGGCATGTTACAGTATTTATTCACATAAAGATAGAGGCTTATTAAGTGCCCATCTGACCTCTCTGGCACACTGATAGCCTTACACTTCTTGAAGAGTGATAGCTAATTGATCTATTGTTTAGAAAATGCATACCTGCATGTGTGCGACCCCTGTGTGTGTGTGGCCCCTGTGCATCTGCAGCCCCTGTACGTGTGTGGCCCCTGCATATGTGGCCTCTGCATGTGTGTGACCCCTGGATGTGTGCAGCCCCTCTGTGTGTGGCCCCTGCGAATGTGTAGCCCCTGCATGTGTGTGGCTTCTGCATGTGTGCGGCCCCTGTGTGTGGCCCCTGTGCATGTCTGCCCCCTGCGTGTGTGTGGCCCCTCTGTGTGTGTGGCCCCTGTGTGTGTGTGGCTCCTGCATGTGTGTGGCCCCTGTGTGTGTGTGGCTCCTGCATGTGTGTGGCCCCTGTGTGTGTGTGGCTCCTGCATGTGTGCAGCCCCTCTGTGTGTGTGGCCCCTGCAGATGTGCGGCCCTTGCATGTCTGCGGCCCCTGTGTGTGTGGCCCCTGTGTGTGTGTGGCCCCTGTGTGTGTGGCCCCTGTATGTGCATACGTGCCCTGACATGCCCGTGTTCTGGTGTGTGAGTGGGTTAGGATCCGTTGGTATTTGTGGACCGCTGTTGCTCCCCCACGCTCCTGACTCATCACAGACGCTCTCTCTCCACGTCACACCCCTGCTAGCATCTGAAAGGCTAATGGCTCTGGAGGTGTAGGGGTAGGTGTGAGAGCAGTGTGGGCAGCCATCAAGTGCACTCGTATTTAGAGGCACACTTGAGGCAATTAAAACACTGATGGGCTCATTTAGCGACTGGTCAAGGCTGGAACAGTAGCTTGAATTTTCCATTTTTCTTATCGCTAAATGGTTGTTGCCAATAAAAATAGCATGGAAGGACAGGTTAGCAATGATTGTTATCTGGAGAGTGCACTGTATAAGTCTCAATTTGTTTTTAAAGTTCAGCTGAATAAGAAATCGACTGAACCCTTTCATTTACTGTGTGTAAAATCTTGAGTATTCTGCATAAAGAAGAATAAACTGCATTTTGAGACCCCATGAATCGATTGGTTGGAGATGTTATTGTCGTCTCTTTTCCGACAAGGTGACGCGACACAGTCGCCCTGGCAGGGGGGGGGGGCCACATGGCGGCGTCAGAGTGCCACAGGGAGGAGGAAGCTCCCGCTCAGAGACCGGAGTCTGCTCTGTGATCTGATCCCAGCTGACAAGTGCACTCCTGGGCCCCTGGCATAAATCCAGCAGGGGGCGAGCTCCAGAGTGTGCCTTCCTCATGTCCCTGTTTTATAAACAGCGGTAGCCAGAATCCTGCTCCGCATCACCGCCAAAGACACGCTCTCGCACATAGCAGTGGTCCTCCTTGCTGCCTATAGGTCTGCTCTCCTTTGAGCAGCGGCGCTTGGATACATTATTCAGCTATTGCTGCATCCGACACTGCTGGACTGTCGCCAGTGGTTCTACGCAATTCTGCTCCCGCTACTCTGTCTTTGTATTATATCTCCCCAGTGATTTGAGTTCAGCGTGTCATCTAAGGCCGAGGAGAATTCACAGAAATGTCTTGTTTGTGTTTGTTTTTCACTTTGCATGCAGTCTTTAGTTTTCTGTGCTGTAGTAGGATTTAGCACCTAGCATGTGCAGCAATGAGGGATTGTCGGCCTGACAGAATTCGGCATGGGATTAACCCCTGGCAGGAACACTGAACCCTTAATGACATATTACACTTACTATATACTTGTGTTGAGCTTTGATTGATGTCCATGCCATTGCTACCATATTTGTATTCACTTTGGACAAAAGTACCTGTAGAATCAACAAGAAGGAGTCGATGTAAATGAGCCTGTAATAAGGAGACCCTGTGTCAGCCTGTTCCTTGGCTAGCATTGTGCGACAGTGCAGCATGCACAGGGCCTTGGCGATGCCGCCCAGCCGCTTCGGGGGCTGTCGGCATGTGGTGGCTCCACATCTGGATCTTATTATATGTGAAGTAAGTTGTTCAGAAGCTTGTTTGCTCAGCCGGAAGCTGCCCTCGTCTGTCAGGATACGGCACAGAGTGCAACGACAGAGGTGTCAAGAGTAATCAGACCCTCAGCTGTTCTGTTTTGTCTCTCTGTGTCCTTCTGTTGCAGGCTGTCTGTTTGAGAAGAGGCTCTGTCCCCGAGATCAGATCTGCTCTGATGGTAAGCATCAGGATGGCTGTACTCCTAAGTGCGGAAAAGGTGCGGAAAAGGTGCAGGTCTGCAACTTGGATCCGGAAAAGACCTGCCCTTCACTCTCTTTTTCAATATTTCTCTCTGTCTTTTAACTGTGCTCAGATCTTCAGATCATCAGATCAGACACCCTGTCATGGTCATTTGACTGTTTTTTTTTGAGTCATGAGTGTGGCTTCCTGTCTGTGTATCAGCAGACCACAGAAACACCAACACAACAGTCGTCCCGGACGAGAAGAGTCTGCGCTGAATTATTTATCAAAATCTGCTGCAGCTGCTCCGTATTTTTCTGATTCCATGTTGTGGTGGAGCTCTCGTGTCTACCTGTTCACCCAGATCTTACAAAATGTTGGCCTGTTGAGTTTCACTCACTTTGAAGTGTCACTCTTTGAGTGACAATGGACCTAGCGCTTAAAAGAATGAACTTCCTCAATACAGCCAATGAAAAAAGTGAAGTAAATGTGGAGCTGAGCAACCAAACAGAACAGCGTAATGAGGAGAAACCTCCAAATAAGTCATCAGAAGTTAAGCAGGTCAAGCAAGGTACAGAGCGAACGGGAATGAAATATTGGCTGTTTCTGGTACCGTGGATATATATCTGCGTGCGTGTTTATGAATGTATTTCAGCTGGCTGCACAAGTGTCAACACAGAACTTCTTTCTGTGGAATACTGCTATGCCTTTGGCGCAATCACAGCTTTCAGCCCGCCGTCTCCCCAGCAACAATGACATCATCACGTCCACAACAGTACGGCCGCCTCCCCCGCAGCCGATCCGCTCCTAGAGAAGATGAGTCACTAGCATACGCTTCCACATGGGGTTCGCAATCACGCACGCACAGCCCTTCAAATGGACACACACACACACGTGCAAGCACAGATATACACAGCTCCTCTTACTTAAACGCGAAAACACTTTAGTTAATTGCAGGAGCAGTACACTATCTGAGAAGCTGTCTATCTGAGTGATAATTGTTACTTTTCAGTTTATAAACAGTATCCGTCATCACAGCCTGACCTGACAGCCCCCTCCTGGAGAAGCACAGGCCCCTCACATCCCCCCTCCTCTCTCTGTACGCCAGCAGCAGTGACTCACCACTTTGGTATATCTGTTTTTAGGACTTGGCGCGGGCGCTGTGGTTGGGCGCATTCTGTGGGCCAGTAGAGGCCGAGGCTGGTGTGTGTCTGGTGACTTGCTGGTCCGGGACTCGCGTCCCGCTCCGGGGGCCGCACTGCGTGGGCGGCAGGTAACCGGCTGGGCGTTCCCTCTCTTCCAGATGGGCTCTTTGGGCGCTGCCAGGGTCCCAGGCAGGAGCGGGTGCAGTACCAGCTATCGGTGCCCATGCTGCAGAGGCTGCAGGAGGTGCTGAAGCAGCTGATGTTGCAGGGTGAGTTGGCTGCCCTGCTCACCACACCATCCAGCTGGCACAAAATGCCACATGTTGGAGAGTCTATGATTAATGGTGAGGGAAGGTAACTGAGGGCTCCAGCATTTTAATATGGATCAAGGTCTCTGTATAGTCCCTAAGTGCGATGCAATCAAACATATTAGGCACAATCAAAACTAAATGCAGATTCAACTTATGTGCTAAGAATCTATGCTACAATTTCACTTATTTTTATTGGCCATAATTAAGTCACAGATATGGTAAACGTACAAGCATGGGCAACAAAATAAGAAAGTGTACAAAAGTGTAACCAGTCTGTTGAACACAGACAGGATGAGGACTATCTGCATTTGCTGTGTGTGCTGATTGACACCTGTGTCTGCCAATGGCTGTGCAGGCCTCTCCTGGCAGGATGACATCACCCAGTATTTCATTACCAAAGAGCTGAACCGTGTTCCCCAAAGTCACAGCCCAGCAGGGCCCTGGGACTCCCCTCGGTCACAGTAAGTTTTTCATCCCCTCCCCGCCACAGACACACACCCCCAGCGGCCTTTAGGCACTCAGATTCCTCCTCATTTCCCCATTCAGAGCCTCACAGCACCTGGAGAAGTACTCAGCCAAGGCGCCATATCCCAGTTCCAAAGCCCAGCCAGGTGTGGAGCAGCTGAGCCCGGCCATGGTGCAGCGTTACCTTGACTACATGATTGTACCGGAGCAGACCCAGGCTTCTCTCCGCATGCAGGCCCCCCTCATGGACCCCTATACGTACCGCCAGGTGAATGCCTGTCTGCACACAGGAGGACACCCTCTCCCATGAGAGCAGGGACCAGGCCAGGTACAAGCGGCTTCTTCTCTGTCTCATTCTCATACCTCTTTCTGCCACTTTATGTATGGTGCAGTACGGCTACCGAGAAGAAGAGGGGCGCTCCCTGAACTCCTTGGGGGGAGCTGGATACCCACACCATCCCTCTCAGTCACGGAGGGATGGCCGTCGTCCAGGGGACAGGGACCGGCAGGTGCTGCAAGACCTGGTCTCGCTGTACCTCACATCTGCACCGCCCGCCTCCCGTCACCAGGTGGCAGCATCATTCTATGATGACCTAGACTTCCCGCTGGACTACGCAGAGGACTACATCTCACAGGAGGAGGTAGTCAACCAGCAGCAGCACAAGAAGGCCCCACCGGATTACACCATTAGTATTCTCTCCAAACAGGATGGTGAGCATGAATCACACTTCTTACCACCCTTGGTCTTGCAGTTTGTGACCACCATTTTGGAAACTATACCCATTTTTAAATACAAGGCTCTTCCTCGGCAGAAATACCTCTTCTAGTATTTCCCAACAGGCTTACTAACTGTTTGTGTGTCGCCTTACCCCTGTCTACACAGACAGGACTTTACAAAGAGTCGCCGCCCTGCTGGAAAGGTATGGATTTGACCCAAGGGACCTGACTTTGCAGCAGCTCAACAGCCTCTCTGCAGCCATGCAGCTTCCGAAAGCTGAGACCCCAGGTATCAACCTAAACAGTGCAGTTCAGCAGACATGGGGAGCCCCACACAGTGAAACCAACAGGGTTGAGTCTATGGAATCCATGAACCACAAAGCCTCACACAGCTAAGGCCCCTGAAGCTGTCAGTGACTAGGTGCACCCCATTCCTCATCACTTACTAACCCAAGGTCCTAAAACTAATGCAATGTTGCAATGTATTATATATCATTACCTCATGGCCCACTGTAGCAGCAGTTATACATGTGAGCTAATATTAATTTTCTTTGTTTTTAGATAAGTATAAGAATGGCATGGACACAAAGAAGAAGGTGAGTCCAGCAGCTGTTGTAATTCTGTGCAGAAGCTCTATCTGTACGACCTGTGTGGGAGTGCCGACTGTGTGAACTGTGTCGTAGTGCCGACTGCGTGATTTCTGTCAGAGTGTTGACAGTATGTGAGCTTTGCAGGAGCGCTGACTGTGTGAACTGTGTCGGAGCACTGACTCTGTGAACTGTGCAGGAACTCAGAATGACTGGGTCAGAGTGCTGACTGTGCTAACTGTGTCAGAGTGTTGGCAGTGTGAACTGTGCTGGAGTGCTGATTGTGTGAGTTGTGGCAAAGAGCTGACTGTGTGAACTGTGTGGGGGTACTAACTGTGCAAACTTTGTCAGAGCTCAGACTGTGTGAACTGTGTGGGAGCACTGACTGCGTGAACTATGTGGGAGTCCTGAATATCTGAACTGTGCAGGAATGCTGACTGTGTGAACTGCATCATAGCACTGAATGTGTGAACTGTGTCAGAGCTCAAACTGTGTGACTTATGTGGGAGTCCTGAATATGAGAACTGTGCAGGAATGTTGACTGTGTGAACTGCATCAGAGTACTGAGTGTGTGAACTATGTGGAAACACTGACTATGAATTGGGTCAGAGTGCTGAATGTGTGAACTGTGTTGGAGCTCTGACTGTATAAACTGTCAAGAACTGACTGTTTGAACTGTGCGGGAGCAC
This sequence comes from Petrocephalus sullivani, assembly GCA_026780845.1. Taxonomy (NCBI): domain Eukaryota; kingdom Metazoa; phylum Chordata; class Actinopteri; order Osteoglossiformes; family Mormyridae; genus Petrocephalus; species Petrocephalus sullivani. The sequence goes on from JAODKM010000001.1 coordinate 33,432,247, forward strand.
TGACTGTGTGAACTGTGTCAGAGTGCTGAATGTGTGAACTGTGTGAACTGTGTTGGCACTCAGGAGCACTTAATGTGTCCTGCATGTAACTCTGGGGTGTGTTGACTGTGTGAATTGTCCGGGTGTGCTGACTGTGTGTACTGTGGGCCGGGTTTACTATGTGAACTGTATTGGAGTGCTGACTGTGTGAACAGTGCAAGAGCTCTGACTGTGTGAACTGTGTGGGACCTCTGATTGTGTGAACTGTGTGAGAGCTCTGACTATGTGAACTGTGCAGGACCTCTGATTGTGAGAACTGTGCAGGAACACTGCCTGTGTGATCTATGAGGATCGCTGACTATGTGATCTTGTGTGAACGCTGGGTGTGTGTGGATCTTTTTAATTATGGTCAAATTAAGCAGTATTACACAAACACACACACACCCACCCACCCACACACTATGAACTCCAGGCACACAGAATCCAGTGCCTGTGCTGTACAAGCAAACCCCGCACACAGAGTCCAGTGCCTGTGCAATACAAGCAAAGTCCAGCTACACAGAGTCCAGTGCCTGTGCAGTCCAAGCAAACTCCAGGTACACAGAGTCCAGTGCCTGAGCAGTACAAGCAATGCTGCCAGACTGTGGAAAAAACATCAAGCTATAGATGAATACAATCACCTTTTGCCATGACAGCATCAGTCCTTCTTGGAATGCTGACGTATAAGTGCTGATCTGTGTGTAATGGGACGTTAGTAACACTTTATTTGAGGGAGCACAAATTACTTAGTTATTCAGTTACTTCTCAAGAACAAATTATGAACTAATATGCTTCCTGCATGAAATACAAGAACCGCCATTATTGATTAATGATGAAAGAATATGGGATCAGCATGTAACTAATACTTGGTTAATGGTTAATTAACGTATACTGTGACATGAAGTAAAGTGTTACTGGCGTATTGGACCTCAAGCAGAATGTTTTTTGAAAGGTGAAGGAGGATAAAATATTCTTAGAACCCTGCACGCCGCTTTCCCTGATGGTTCAGTGTTTAGATTTTGTGTCTGAGATCTTCTAGGATGGCATTTACTGTAACTGCATCCAGGATTGCCACCAAGTTTAACAGTTGGTATTCTCCAAATATTAACTCACCAGGGCAGGTTTTGTGCTTACTGGTCTGGGGTTTGTGGCTCTTAAACTAGGTTTTGCATCTTTACTCGTGGGCACGTTTGGCTTCAAAACAGCAGCCTTGTGTAAACTCTAGCTGTCTCCCCCGATTGGCTTTGACTGTGTGCCACTGTTCCTTTTGCTGGTTAAGTTTATCCATGTTTCCCTTAACTCAGTATATCATTTTGCAGTTTTTTCCTGGGTGCTGCCCAGATAATTTGGGCACTGACTCCTTGGTCGCTTTAGACCTATGTTATTTGTCACGTTACTGGGAAACCCTTGCATATCAAAGTGCTGATTGTCAGACCGTTTATAGCTAACACACATGGCTAATTGACATTCAACCTTTGTTGCTGCATTTATAGTAGTGGTTAGTCTTTTGTATTATTATTTTTCCTCTCCTTGCACATGGACAGTGTAATCAGTTAATTGTTGCCTTAAATAATAACCAAACAGTGACTGTGTGCCAAAGATTTTCACTTTTATAAATTTATAAATGAAATGACACGGGATCTCTCCTCCGCCTTACAGATGGAGCTGATGGAGGCTGCCATGAGACACAAGAGTGAACAGGCCCCCAAACCTGCCTCTTCTCCAACCTTAGCTCCTCCACAGCCGCCTGCTACGAGCCCCATGTTTACTGTGACCACTGCTGCAGGAGTCAGCCCCACAGCACAGGGAGCTATTGAGAAGACGGAAGCAATGGAGACGACCTCCAAGGGACCCACTGTGCGGCCTACAGCAGCATCTGGCCCACCAATCAGAGAAGAGTATGGCTACATTGTGACCAATCAGAAGTACGTGCCACCTCCCCCTCCAGTCTTCCTTCCTGTCTTCAGTCCAGCCTGTGTCTCTTTGCTGCATCTGAAGTTTGGCCAAAATAAAACCCTAAACGAAAACGTGCGATGAGGACAAAGGGGCGAAACTGCAGATGTCTCTGTGTAATTTCTCTGTTAGCAATTTCAGTACATGGTACTCTTACCCGTGTGTGTTGGGGGACGGTATAGCAATAACAGCCTATGGCCGCCTGTTTCCCCGTAGCCCCCTGAGTTTATTTGATGGCGTGCGTCTGCTGGAGACCTTGGCTGAGAGGATCCACCTCACCACCAGCACCTTCATCAACATCAGGTGGGATGACCGGACATGTTCCCCAAAGCTTGTCCTGATGTAAACACAGATGGCCTGGTGTTTCAGCTGCCTGTTGCACAATTCCTGTAAAAAACCACATGGCAGAGAGTGCCTGAATCAGGTCCAAGAGCATGAAGGCATCTCAAATGGCTCTGCCCCGCCCTGTTACGGCCGTCTTGGATGTCTCTGTGCGCAGACATGTTTGCGAATGGGTGTATAAGTCGACTGATCCATCTGTGCCTTGCAGTGTGGTCGGCCCTGCCCTGACGTTCCGGATTCGGCAGAATAGTCAGAACCTAAGCGCGGACGACGTGGCTGAGAAAGCCGGTGAGTGGCACCTCTGCTTTTCACGTGAGAACATGGCTAGAACCCTGGAAATGTGTTAAAAGCATAAAAATACACAGTAAGAAAGTCACCTGCTACTTATCAGCCAAACACAGATATAAGGAAGCTTAGTAGACCAATGCAAATCAGCTGAACTCTACGTGGTTTGCTTGTTTTTTCACAAACAAATATAAGCCAATCCAAATATAAGCCGAGGTACCTGATTTTGCTTAAGTGGGGTATATGTTTTTTACTGTACCTAAAAGTATTTATGCCATCTGTACCTGTATTAGGCTACATACAGACATCCGATCAACATCGCCTGGCAGGAGCCTGAGGGCTACTGTTGAACGACAATCTGATGTCTATATGCGGATGGCAGAGGCTCGTACACCCGCCCCTCTCCATAGCGCAGAATGACAGTGTCTGTACACTGTCATTCTGCACTTCAGTATCTGTCAGCGATCAGTCTGATCACTGGCGGAGACTGCTTCTTACAGACGTTGCTAACGTCTGTATGAGGCCTCAGAAATGCTGATCGTATACTGTATATGTGTTAAACTTTAAAAATTAATTATGGTAATGACTGGAATATAAGCCGAGACTGACTTTTTCCAGCACATTTTAGGTATGTATCTATCTATCTATTTATGTATCTGCTGCAGCTGGTCCATCGTGCTGTTGTCACACTTGATGTCTTGGGTCTTTAAGGCCCAGCTGATGATGGGCGGCCTTTGGTCATATTTCGAGTGTTTGATTCACGACATTCATGTCCACGACTGGCACTTTCAGCCTGATGCCAGCTTCACAGACCTCCTCCCCATAGTTCCTCTGGGTTGCATCTTGAGCTTTTCCGTAATGAAACTTCAATCCAGTCTCCCTCTGCTTGCCTATTCATTTAATCTTTCATCTTTGAGGAGATCATCTTTGACTACATCCTCTCATTTATTGCCATTACTTTTAAACAGAGCGAAGGATGTATCAAAGATCTGACTAACTATCTGGCTGATTCCTAATGGGAATACCTGTTTTTTTATCTGTAGGATTTTTTAGAGGCTGGACAACATTAAAGATGAATCGCTTTCCCTCAGTGTTTCTTTTTATAGTAGTTGAAAAATTGTTTGAGTCCATTCTTGTCAAACCTTCTGGTATTTCTGCCAGTTTCTATACAGAATTGCCCAGTAGCCAAAATGCAATATTTACTTTTCTACTGAAAAATCATTGCTTGTTCTATTAATCCATGAGGATCCTAAAGTGCATGACAGAAGGACTGGACTCCATCAATCTCCTAATGCCTGGGAGCCTCTTTCACACTGAATCTCCACCTGCACGCTTTCACCTGTGCCTGTCCTCCTCTCCCTGTTGGTTGGTGGACATTCCCCTCATTGACCTGCTGACCGAGAGTGACCTTTAGGAACCTGAGGAGGAGGAGGACCTTGGGAAGTCTCCTTGCATGCAGGTCGCCCTGCTCTTGTAGAGGTCATACTAGGCTTACCTCCATGATGAAGATGACATGCCCGTGTTGGTCTCTCCGGAGCACTCTGTCTCCGAGGTGGACTGATTTGCTGCTTCCCCGCAGTGTTGCTACGTATCGATGGCATGAAGCTGCACAGTCCACTGCTGCTCCACAGTGTGAAGCAGCTCCGCCCTCCAGCTCCCAGGAGCTCACCGCAGCTCCGCCCTCCAGCTTCCTGGAGCTCACCGCAGAACCACCCTCCAGCTCCCTGGAGCTCACTGCAGCTCCGACCTCCAGCTCCCCACAGCTTACCACCGCTTACCACAGCACCGCCCTCCAGCTCCCCGCAGCTCACCGCAGCTTCGCCCTCCAGCTCCACGCAGCTCACCGCAGCTCCACCCTTCATCTCCCCGTAGCTCCGCCCTCCAGCTCCCCGCAGCTCCACCCACCATCTCCAGCCACAGGAGGAGGAGATGGAGGAAGTGGTTTGTTCCCTTGGCTGCGGCCTTGCCTGTCCTGGTGCTTCCTGGGCCCTGCCTAGGAGAAGCTGCTACTCGTCCCAGATACAGGGGCCTGCTCCACCTTTCCTTACCTCTGCTGCACCCCCAGAGCCCATCCTTGCCTCTGCTGTGCCCCAAGGGGCCAAGCAGCAGGTTCCAGCCCCAGAGAGAGTTGCTCTGCCTATACTCCTGGCCCTGACCCGGAGAGAGTGCTCCACATGCACTCCAGGCTCTGACATCTCCCACACCTAGCCCCACGATCGCCATGCCACTCAAACCTGACCCAGGTGAGATCACTCCTCCAGTTGGGACACTGCTCTGGATTGCTCTGCTTAGTCTGCCATCTCGCAGAGAACACCAGTGGTCGCTCCATGCTATACCATGTCCTGGCTATCCCCTGCTCAACTCCATGTGCCCTGGCTATACCCTGCTCACCTCCATGTGCCCTGGCTATACCCTGCTCACCTCCATGTGCCCTGGCTATACCCTGCTCACCTCCAGGTGCCCCACTGGCACCCATCCCATCTCCCGGTGTCCCGCCAGCGCCTGCCTAGTCTTCTGGTGTCCCTCTGGCACCTGTCTCGTCCCCTGGCACTCATCTCCTCCCCTGGTGTCCCGCTGGAACCAACCTTGTCTCCTGTCATCGCCTGGGGGGGTCTCTTCTATGCTTCCTGAATCTCCTGCCACCAGACTGATGCATGACTCCACAGTCACTACCAGGCTGGGTGGGCGACCTGGAAAGTGTTCAGCCACAGGAGTGGAACCCTCTGGACCTTGCCCTAAGTTCTGCCCAATGTTCGCACTGACCCGGTCCTAAGTCCCAGTGTAATCAACGGTGTCAGCTGGGGCCCAGAAGAGGGGCTGGGTGGCATCCTCCAGCTCCGGCCCTGCAGTTACCCCGGGACCCTCCATCTCCGGCCCTGCAGTTACCCCGGGACCCTCCAGCTCCGGCCCTGCAGTTACCCCAGGACCCTCCATCTCCAGCCCTGCAGTTACCCTGGGACCCTCCAACTCCGACCCTGCAGTTTCCCCTGCACCCTCCTGCTCCGCGCCCGCTGACTCCCTGAAGCCCTGCAGGCCAGATGGGCCACATTGCTGTTGATTGGTCACAGGAGGGTTCAGGTCCCAAGGGCGTGGCTTAGCTCCCCAGGGTCCTGTATGCCCCCTGGATGTGCCCCATATCCGCTGGTCCTGGCCTGTGTCCCTTATTCCTCATTCCTGTGTTTCCGTCCCTGTCTTCGTTGTCCCCTTCTTGACTGCCCTGCTCTGCTCTGTCGATGACCCTATCTCTCCTGCTCCCTGGTCCTCGTTGATGTCTGGTGTTTGTCCCTTTACTGAACAATGAACAAAACCACATTGACAAAACAGGACGACAAAATGGGAGAGGACCAAGGACATCAAATGGGGGATCCATTTGTCCTGAAGGGTTACTATAACTACAACTAGGAATGACAAAATAATATCTTTAACTGAAATAAACATTTTTTCCAAAGAATAAAAACTACAACAAATTGTAAATATAAATGCAGGTAAAAACAACTTAGTTTTCATGTTTACACCCTCGATTTGCACTGTGGTTGTTGGTTGCGTTTTACGTTGCACAGTACCGCCCACTGGAAGCGAAGACCGTCGTGCACCATGTTGGTGTATTTCTTGTCCGGATGAGGTACTGCTGTATACTGTTTATCTGCGTTCTTCAAAGTTGGCTGCCCTGTCTTGGGCAGAAATAACAGTGTTTGCGACAAAGGGAAAGGATTTTTACAATTCCAGAAAACTGTAAATAACCACGATCCAGAGAGGAGAGATTAAGTTTTATCCAGTGAGTGCCACTGCACATTATCTCCATTTTCTCCGTCTCACAGACACACATGTATGTTCTGTGCAGCGGTTTATGTAAATGAAAATGTACTCTTCTAGGCTAATCTTTTGTTAAAATATGAGACTATTGCTAAATGGAAAGCCTTGCTCCCATTAGGTGTGTGCATATTGAAATCTGCAGTGGGAGCATCAATAAACCAGGTCTTTTATAGCTATAAAAACATGATGGTGTTACAGGAAAGTGGTGAAGGGTTTGGAAAAGAGTGTTAAGGCAAGAAACCAAAATGCTCCACACTTTCTCCGTAGCTGTTTCGTGTGCAGGGTGAAAGCATGCAAGTCCTTTCCAGAACATAACAGTGAAAACAAAAATGAATACTGGAAATAAATTAAAACTAAACTAAAACTAGACATGTTCATAGAATAAAAATGAAACTAAAATGATTTCCATCCATCCATCCATCTCCTACCGCTGTTCCGGGTCGGGTCGCGGGGGCACCAGCCTAAGCAGGGAGGCCCAGACCTCCCTCTCCCCGGCCACTTCGTCCAGCTCTTCTGGGGGGATCCCGAGGCGTT
>JAODKM010000001.1:33441249-33453670 GCA_026780845.1 Petrocephalus sullivani
CCCCGCCCGTCCTCGCTTTTTCCTCCCCACTGATTCAGCTCATTTATTTATGTTTTCTTGTTACGGTGGCCCCCTTCTCCCGTGGCCCACGCTGAAAAGGAGCTGCCTGTCCGCGGCCCCCGCTGCGATCGACCTGCAATCTTGTTAATTGCAATACTGGCTCGCTGCGCATTGCGGCGGTTTGGGCACCATTGTCATTCTGCATAAGTGAACACATACGCGTGAAGAGACACACGCACGCACGCACACGCCACGCACACACACGCCACACGGCACGGTCAGCTGCCGCGGAGTGCCGGAATATCAATGGGACAAAGCAAAGATTGAGAGCTGGACTTGTGTGCTGGCTGTAAGCTGCATAATGCTGCCTTAATTCTCGCGGACGAAAAAAATGACTTTGTGTCTTGTGTTGTATCTGTATAACAGTAGGAAGGTGTCTTTCTAAGAATGAATGTTTCAGAGCGCAAATTCTATACAATATGTGCTGCTGTATTTAAGACATAAAATCCTTTTCAGGCTTGTGTTCCTGTATGGTCCTGTCCAGCTTTCTCTATTGCTGAAGCCAAGGTTTCTCCACCAGTAGTCTTCTGCATTCCTTGGCCACATGCACCGTCTCGTTCTGAAAACGCCATGCGTTGTTGTGTTGTTCCTGACGGTGTTCTGGGGCCCTGCACTTTAATCTTGCAGCTCTGGTGTCTAATATGCAGAGACACCTGTCACAGTATCACAGAAGCCCGACCTTGTGAGGGCGTGTGGCCTCCCACCAGCAGGGGACAAGTATATTACAAACACAAGTAATCGGACTTCTCGCACAAATGAAACAATGGCCCATTGCCAATGGTGCAGTGTTTTTCATAATTTTTCACTGTCAATCTGGAATCTGTAAGACCCACGTGATGGATCACTAAGGCGGTAATGATGCTGAGTTAACCAAATGCCTAACGGGTAAAACTGTAATGTTAACTGAATCCCTTTTATCTGGTTAGATAGATGTTAATAGGTCAAAATGGTAACTTGATGGGCAGCACTGTACAATCACACCCACAGGATTGTGAGTATGTTTTCCATCCTTAGGTCCCCAGGTGTGAAGTTAGCATGTTCTTTCCATGTCTGTGTGGGTTTTCTGGTTTCCTCTTGTGGTCCAAAGCAAGTAGGTTAATTGGTGTCCCTAAAATGTGTGCCCTGTGATGGCCTGACATTCCTTCCAGGATGTCCCTGTCCCTCTGCCCTCCATATCCTTGTACTATCTAAGCGGTTAAAGCAAGAAAATAGCTATGAAGGGCCATGTAGGGTTTTGGGTCCACTAGCTTTTACTTGATCACAGTGTGTGATCTGACTGTACATATCCATTGGTACAGTGTAATGATGACAGTACCCTATACTGATCAGATGAAAATTAACATCATCATATCATTCTGCCAATGAATATGTTATTAATATGTTATTAGTGTTAGTCATTACGTGTACATGTACAATTTATATAAGTCTGCTTGGCTCCGTCTTCCATTGTTCAGGAGTTCTCAGCCTTTAATACATAAATGCCAAGGTTATTGGTTATGTTTTTTAAAAGCCATTTTGAAATGGAATTTCAGTCTTTATCTTGTTAGGATGTAAGTTCAGATTCTGACTCAAGAGAAGTTTTTTTCCCCCTCAAAGTGGTGCTCAAGTTAGTGACTCATTCTCCAACAAATACTCAAGGACACCATTTCTCTTAAACTAAGTCAAAAATGGACTCCCCTCCGCCTCCATCCCTCCCCATTTCCATCGCTCTCCCGCTCTTTTTGTGCCACGAACAGCCCATCCTGAGCCATCTCCCCCACAGCACCCCCACCAATCTCCATCAGCAGCATGTAGCGCCGTAGCCACGGCAACGCCTTTTGATGTGACAAGTGGCGTTGGTGGCTGAATGGGGTAGCGGTTTGCGAGCCAGTAGGGCCTCCAAATTAGCCGAGGAGCCGTGGCAGAGTGCGCCCGATCTCTGCCCCTCTTTCTCTACCGGCTTTCCCAGCTGCATTAGGTAACAGATTTTTTTATCCGCTTGGTAGTAAAACTTTATATTTGGTTTTACGGGCGCTTCTTCTCCCCAGCGACCTTACGCCTCGCTCCCGACGATCGTGCATTCGCCAGACCGGCAGGGAGTGCGCGCTTCGGCCGGTCGGCTTTCGGACGCGCGTCCTTTTCGGGGAAACGCGTGATGTGAGCTCGGGGGGCTGGAAATGCACAGCGGTCTCCGCACCTTCGCCGCCGCGGCCGGCCAGGTGCGCTCCGGTGAGTCCGATGCCTCTTCTTATCCACAATTATGCATAAGTACACTGCTAGTTTTTAATGCGACTTTATTTGAAAATGCATGTCGGGTGTTTTCCATAGAGCGTGCATTGCCCATTGCTGCGGTGCAGCGTATCAGGCCCACCTGATACATACTTGTCCGAACGCTTCCTCCGGCTCGTACTTTATTCCGGTCCGCGGTTGTAATCTTTCCCAGGATTATTTAGGTTAATCATTCTAAAAATCCGGAAAAGTAAATTACATTCTTCTACCTTCCGAGCGATTTTCCTCGTGGGGGTACCGTTTAAAATACGTATACGAATATAAAATTTCAATAAGAATCCATTTTCTGTTACTTCACTGAATTTTTTTTTTTTTTTTTTTAGTAATGTTGAAATACTGAATACTTTGCTCCCTTTAAATGCAGCATTTCATATCATACCGTAATGTTCAATGCACCAGAACAATATAATTTGAACTTAATTTGTATAGAAATCTTACTCAAAATATTTAATTTTCCCCAAATTCATGTCACTGACGTGTGGGAATATTGAGGCTGACGCGCGGTAATATCATCGCTGTTATGAAAACGCTAACCAAGTGAGACGGGATGCTCGTTTATATTGTAAATATTGCAACCGTAATGATATAGTAATTGCATTATAGCCATTACAAATGTAATGCTATATCTACAACAACAACAACAATAATAATAATAATAATAATAATAATAATAATGCATACATACATACATATTCCAGTCACTTATAGTTACATGGACCTGGAGCCTGCTTTAGGCAGCATAGGGCATTAGGCAGGGGTAAACCCTGGACAAGAAGTCAGTTCATTGCAGGGCACACACACATACACGCATGCACACACACATACACACACACACACACACACATATGCACACACACTGCTGGCAATTTAGAGACACCAGGCATCCTAACTGCAACAGAACATGGAGGAACGAGTGTTATTTACTGAACCACTGTGTTGTATTAATAATAAAATAATAATCATAATAATAATAATATCATCTATCCAGTTAAATTGGGAAATAGGACTAATTGGTAAATATTTTAAACAAGAGTATTTTCAATTGGCAGATATTGTGTATCACGATAACATTTAGTGAAATGATTATGTACAGAAGCGTCTTGGATATGTGAATGGCGGCAGCCCATTGAGTTCCCACTGCTTGCAGTGAGTGTAATTACCCTGATTAGCCCTGATTGTCACTTTAATTCGGCCCGTTGAAAGTGGCCAGTGTCTGGTGTGTGTGCGAGATGCGCGTATGGCTTTGTGCCTCCTGTCTGGGAAGGGGATAGCAGCTTTATCATGGTACCTCTTCAGGATGCGCTGTCTTTTTCCCTCTGTAATGCTTGTGATTGTGCACTTGCATTTTTTCTCCGTATAGTTTTCTTCGTATAAGACAAAGAGCCAAGATGCTGCTGAAAACAGCAGATGTTATATATCTGTCACAAAAATATCTTCTCTTTTTATATTCTAGTCGTTATTTTCCTCTGAACTACTTACCGTTAGACCTGCTGTGGCTGTTAGCTGTTCCTATTGACCGAAATGTATGGGGCCTCTATTGTTTTGGGTTTAATAATTTATTCGCATCCTGACACCATGCATGTCAGACACAAAGGCTCTTAGGTCTGTGCCGGGACGTAGGTTGTCAGGTCGAGATGGGGGGGTGATGGTGTGGAGCTCGACAGTGTGGGCTCACGCTTATCGATCTCTCTGTCAGTGACACACAAAAACTATTAAAACAAAATATACTGATATGACTAGAAGGAACAGGGCAGATGTACTCAAATTTGTTTGGAAACATCACAAATAAAGCGATACATAAAAAGATAAGTTTTGGAAACAGTTTCCCTTACGCTGAGGAAACGTGAAACAAATAAACTGAGCGGTATTCAAATATTTTCAAAATTCTAGTAAATATTTGATTTTTCCGAGCTTCTAGTTTGTTTTAAAAGTGCCTAGTTTTGTGCTGAAATCTTGCTCGTCGGTGGAGGAAGAACAATATATTTCTCAAAAATAATGGCTTAGGGAGGTCTTTGTTAGGAATGTGATGCAGATACATAATTGTATTAATATTGCGAGTGGCACATTTTCTGTGGCATTTAAATGCATTTAGTCTGTGTTACTGGGAAAGAGCCGGTTCTTTGGGCCGGGTCGCGGCTTCTCCGGCCTGATAGGAACATAACTGTGAGTTGCTGAGTGAGCCCGGCCGCCTGTCATTGGAAAGGCCGTTTCCAAAACGGCATCATTTTTATTCTGTGATTTTAAGCACATCTGCTGAACAACTGGAAAGGGCAGGACGGCCTTAAAGTAATTTACTGAGTTTTTATAAGGTAAAAAAGATTTTCGCAGTTATTTTCTGACCTATTTTCTGCTGTGTGTGGTTTAGCCAAATGTCATTTAAATTATTATGAAAGAAAATCGGCAGTGTGATATTTAAAGGAAGGTTGTCGTAATTATGTGCCATAGTCTGCACCATTTTTCCTTCAATTTTTAAAATACATTTTTCAAGTTTTGTACCTTCATATTCCTGACATTTTTAAGAGTCATATAGTATAAAACATGCATATGGTATATATCTTGAAATGTCATGTCGCCAGACTCTGAAAGCAAAGTGAATTTTTATTATAGAGCTATCCCATGCTCGCTTCTGTGTCAGTGTCACCGTGACTATCTGTAGAGTGTATTCTGAAGCAGAACACAGGCATGCTGGGGATACTTGTATGTTTCTAACTGGAAGTTGCACTTACAAATGAGTTGCCCTCACATTAGTGATTGTGATGGAGAGCATCTCATGTTGTGAAACCCGTGATATGTTTGTGTTACTTTGTGCATTTGAGCGTGTAGGGGCTGCTGGGAAACCTCTCAGATTGCCCACATTGCCTTTAGCTCCTCCTCCCACATTCTTCCTATGATACTCAGGTGGGATGGTTGCTATAGTTACAGGGGTCAGTGCTGTCTGGATGATGTCGGTGATGTAATGGCCTTCGTGTACCGTCTCTGGTGTTCTGTTGATGTTCACCAGTTCTGTACATTGGAATACCAGTACATGGAAGCCAGTCTATTCTCATTCAGTTTATCTTGTCAGACTACAGCTGCTTGCGATGGGTTGGTGCCCCGTCTAGGGTTATTCCCTACCTTGCTTCTGTGATCGGCTCCCGGACGCCTGCAACCCTGCATGGGACAAGCGGGAGCAGAGATCAGATGCTGGATGGACTGCTGTTGCAGTTCTGAGGTGAACATCATAATAGTTAGATAGCTCTGGCAAATAAGTGGGCCTTCCCTGTCTAATGGACTGTTGGGTCTCAGTTGGGCTGCTGTTTTGTTTGATTACTTTTACATCACTTTATAACAAACCAATAAGAAAATAATATTAGATGTTATAACTAAAGGAAGAGGCAGCCGGTGGTCTTTTGGGAGTCATTAATGTCCTCTCGTTTGTATAGTTCTTATGTTCTTATGTTCATTTACAGTAAGAATGAAGAAGAGGTAAAATAACCAATTTCTCTAGACAGATGGGAGAGTGTGATGGGTAATATTGGAGATAACTCATGGATGATTGCTCTGGATCTCCTTTTATCTGCGCGTGACCTCTGACCCCCTGAAGCCTGACCTCTCCCATTATGATGCAGATAGTGGTGGCCTGTTTGCTCTGACCTTCTTTATCCTCCTAAATTAAAGCTCGCAGTCACAGATGTGCAGCGGCTCCGGCACACACACATCATACAGAGACACACACACACACACACACACACACATATATCATACAGAGACAAACTCTCACACACACACACACACACTCACACACACATCATACAGAGACAAACTCACACACACACACACACATCATACAGAGACAAACTCACACACACACACAAACACAGACACACAAATTTTTAATCATATCCTTGTGGGGACTCCATTCATGTCTATGGGAAAAACTCTAATCCCATCATAGCAACTTTAACCTACCCAGCCATAACCTTACCTATAAGTAACCAAACAAAATATGAGACTTTTGGCATTGTTAGTTTTTTGAATGCATTCACAGACATCAAAATAACAGGTTTCTATCACATTGTGGGGGACATTTGGTCCCCCAAAATGTAACATAAACATAATCCAGACGCACATTTACACGTGCAGACACATGCACACCATTATGGTTTTTGAGGCTTTATTTATTATTCATGCCATGGTTGTTTATGTATGATGTAATTCTGATTAGAGAGATGAATAGCGGCTCACTGGAACATTACTGCCTTTGTATGGTGTTTGTATGGCACTCACTCCGGAGTCTGCAGTGTGGGTGCCGTAGGTCCGCAGGTAAAGCCAGCGAGTGGGAGTGTCTCATTCACTGAGGCGCTGAGAGAGACTCGGGGAGCTGGCTTTGCTGGTGTCTCATTCACTGAGGCGCTCAGAGAGACTCGGGGAGCTGGCTTTGCTGGTGTCTCATTCACTTAGGCACTGAGAGAGACTCGGGGAGCTGGCTTTGCTGTAAATGTCGTCGGAGGTTACCTCTCTGAGGAGACTTTTATTATTATTATTATTATTATTATTATTCATTTATGTCGGCTTGTGGCCAGAGCTGAGCCCGGGCCTTGTCCCTGCCTTTGCGTAACAGCCTCCTTTCCCCTCGATTGGATGTGCCCCGCACTTCTCCGCACAGACACAGCTTTTAAACATAGCGGAGCCTTGTTTTGAGCAGTTAAAACTCCAGTTTGCTGTTTGAAAAGACTCTAGGCAGAGACATATATTTTCCATGAGCTAAAAGAAGCCTGCATGCCTTTCCGCTGCAGCAGGACAGCCATCCTGGCTTCAGGTGGCCCGTATCTGGTTGCTGAGTGTGAGCGGGCTGGTCGCCGGGGGCTTTTCCCACAGGCAGACCCTTTATTGTCACATAACCCCCCCGCTCTTCTTCTGCTCTCCCACCCCGCTGTCCCAGTTCGACAGGTCCTGCCTTCTGCTGCCCGCTCCCCTTCCCCTTCCCCTTCTGCTGCCCGAGCCCCTTCCCCTTCTGCTGCCCACTCCCCTTCCCCTTCCCCTGCCCGCGCCCCTTCCCCTTCCGCTGCCCGCTCCCCTTCCCCTTCCGCTGCCCGCTCCCCTTCCCCTTCTGCTGCCCGCGCCACTTCCCTTTCCGCTGCCCGCACCCCTTCCCCTTCCGCTGCTCGCGCCCCTTCCCCTTCCGCTGCCCTTCCCCTTCTGCTGCCCACTCCCCTTCCTCTTCTGCTGCCTGCTCCCCTTCCCCTTCCGCTTCCCCTTCCGCTGCCCGCTCCCCTTCCCCTTCTGCTGCCCGCACCCCTTCCCCTTCTGCTGCCTGCACCCCTTCCCTTTCTGCTGCCCGCGCCCCTTCACCTTCTCACCTCTCTGTCTCTACAGCCACTTGCCCCCTCGTCCCTCGGCTTCTATCTGGCCCCGCCCCCCCATACCGCCCCCCCCCCGGCTCGATGTTTGTTAGCTGGCCTGGGTAACCCTGGGGTGCCTTTGTACCCCTGTCCAGATTGGGCTGCCTCAGAGGCTCTGTCCCTGCCTGTTTTCGCCCAGTCTAAATGCCTGTCAGTCTCTTTTTTTGGGAGGCCCCCGCAGGGGGGAGCAGGTGAAATGCCCCCCCCTGCCCCATGGTCCAGTTGAACGCTGCCCACCCCCACACATTCCAGGGGCCCACAGAGAGGGGCAGATTGTGAGGAGTTCTTATAGGAGGCCTGCAAGTGACAAGGGGCAGGCCAGGACTGTAGGAGGTTAGGGGGCAAGTTTGGGAAAGCTAGAGGGGGAGGGGCGACAGATGGAGGGCCAGCGGATGAAACTTTCTGGCCGTGCCGTGGGTGAATGCGGTGCCTGTGCACCAGGGTCCTGCCTCTGTGCACCGGGGTCCTGCCTCAGTGCAGCGGGGTCCTGCCTCTGTGCACCGGGGTCCTGCCTCGCCGCGGCTCTTGTACGCACTACCTGTCATCACCCTGCTGCCGTCCATTTAAGTTTCCTGTGCGTATAACGGCCTCCCTGAACCCTGGGCTCTCGCTGCAGACACATGCCTGAACACGGCTACCGCAGCGATAGGGGGAAGTGTGTGCGGGGTCCGAGACGGGCAGGGCTCTGCTCTCTCACTCGGGCATTAATGCGGTGGTTCTCTCCGCTTGCTGATGGACAGGGATTACGCGGCGCATTCTCCCGTCGCCATGGCAGCAGCAAGGCCCATTCTTCACTTTCCCGCTGAGACACCCAAGACACCATGGCAACGTTAACGGACTTGGGGACGGTGGGGGTCGTGCCATCATTCTTCCCCTCCCACCAACCCTTTGTCCTTTGCTCCACCCTCCCCGCTTTTGCCGTGTACTTGCTTGGCATGGTGTTAGCGACAGGGCTGATTGACAGTGCTTTGGGGGGGATAGGGGACCTCCATTAGCACTTTACATGCCAGTAATTAAGAAAGGAGGGTTGGGTGGAGGGGCTGGGACTCTCCTTAATTATTTGTGGGATAGGAGGGTGGCACGTGCCGGTGTGCCTATGCGTGTTGTCCGGGTAATTAGCAGCTAACGACGGCAGCAAGGCCTGATTTGTTTACTCAAAAAGGGGCAGAGACAAAAGAGAGAAAGGGGTAGCGTGGGGGGGGGGATGCTGTCTGCCAGCACACGCAAGGGGGACCACACAGATGCCACTTACTGGCTGGGGGGGTGGGCTTTAATCAGCTACTGGAGACTGGGATTGTGTGAGAAGCACTGACCCCTGACCTACTCCGGGGTCAGAGGTCACTTGGCTCAACCAGCCCCAGAAGCACAAAACGCTTAGGCCACTTACTAGCAGGACCTAAATTCGGCTATTTGTTGCACACACATTATTGGCCCTTTTGTGAGCTGGGAATAGTGCACCCTAATGCCACAGCGTACGCCTGCCAAGGCAAGATGTTCATGTCTCTCTACACCCCTCCCCCCCCAACCCCTCTACCCCTCTCTGCAGAGGAGTGATGGGCGTGGGCTGCCCACGGCAACGCGGGTCCGGGAAAGCTCGCGCTGGGTGCTCCTCACCCTGGTGGGCGTGGCCTGTGTGGGTGGGATCCTGGTGGCAGCGTTCACCATCGCCTGCCTGCGACAGCACGCCCGGCAGCTGGCCTCCGGGAAGCTGGGCCTGGGACCGGAGGCCGGCTCTGACACTCACTATGAGTACCAGGTGAGGGATAGCCGCACGTCTGCACAGAACGGCACCCGGGGCCGGCCGGCCAGCTCCACCCGGCTGACATTTCAAAGTGTTTCTGTTGGGACAGCTGCAGATAGGCTGCTGGGGGGCGGCTTCTCACTGCAGCCACCAAAGCACAGAGACATGCTGCTTCTCTGTTCCCCGCCAGGAGCTGTGCCGCCAGCACATGGCCGCCAAGTCCCCTTTCGGACGGCAGGACGCGGTCGCCGGAGTCGGTGGTGGGGGTGGCGGGGGGGGTGGCACAGACACCTCCAGAGTCAGCAGCGTGTCCTCGCAGTTTAGCGACGCCCCCCAGCCCAGCCCCAGCTCGCACAGCAGCACGCCGTCCTGGTGCGAGGAGCCGGCTCAGTCCAACATGGACATCTCCACTGGTCACATGATCCTGGTCAGTGTAAGATGTGGCACTTGGCATACTTAAAGGACTTTTCCATTGTATTGATTGATTGCAGTTAATTCTATGCAATAAAATTGTATATACAGGGGGTCCTCGGGTTTACGACAGTATAGACGCTAACTCCCATAAAGGGTAAAAAAATTGAGACGTGTGTTTCGGCTCACGCCGGTAGCGTCGTACTTACGGACTACGTGGGCGAACTAGTTTGGCTGTGCGTGGGAACTCTTTTTTGCACTCATTTTTTGTCATTTTTACTTTATGTCCTTTTCCTTTTTCTGTGGCTCAGTTGTGCTTTTAAGTTCTAAATTATAATTTTACAACTGTGTTAGGATAGGTAAGGACTTAGGCTAGGGTGTGTTTCGACTCACACCAAAATTCAGGTTACATCGCTGTCGTGACCCGAGGACCCCCTATACTTAAAAACCCTATTTTTGCTACATGAGGTGTAGAGTGAGCGTTAAGAAGGCCATTGTGTTTTGCACGCGTACACGCTGTGACTAGGCCTACATGGAGGACCACCTGAAGAACAAAGACCGTCTGCTGAGGGAGTGGGAGGCTCTGTGCTCCTACCAGGCCGAGCCCAGCACCGTGTCCATCGCTCAGAATGAGAGCAACATCAGGAAGAACCGCAACCCCGACTTCGTTCCCTGTGGGTCCCTGTCACCTGCCCATTCCTCCGCGTCATTTTCTGGTCTTTAATGCTATTGATGGCTCGCTTCTTCATTTTCGTTATGAATTCCCTTCTCGTTCCCTCTAATGTCCTCTGCCAGTGTTTTCCTTCCACGTCTTCCTTTTGTTCCTGTCCGGTCACAGCGTTGGCCGTGAGTGACGCGTTTCTGTATCCTGCCACAGATGACCATGCGCGTGTGAAGCTGAAGGCTGAGATAAACCCTTCCAGGACGGACTACATCAACGCCAGCACCATTGTACGTGCTTCCATTGCCTCGTTGGCTGCTGGGAACACAATAAGTTACATGGCTTCCCCCTGTGCTTTGTGTTTCCAAATGCCAAGCGCTAATCTCTAGCTACCACCTTTCGGAGGCTCTAGATGTAGTCGGTCGATTGCTTTTCACGCTCAGAAATTCTGTGGCTGGCCCTCAGATCGAGCACGACCCCCGAATGCCTGCTTACATCGCCACCCAGGGCCCGCTGACGCACACTATCTCTGACTTCTGGCAGGTCAGTGACGTCGCCGCATGCGAGCCTCACTGACAGGTCGCTGCGTTACTGCCGTCTCTGTGAGCAGTCTTCCACCGTGCCTCTTGCAGTTTGTGTATGTCATACTCTAGGGTTGCGCCTATAGGCATCTATAATTCATGGACTATTTGTGCATAACTGTGTTTTATTTCATATAGCGTCTCCTTCTGTTACTGCGTATATTTTCTGTTCCGTTCCCCTGGACATGGAGAGCGAGTAACAATGTTTAGCATTTTCACACCGTCTGAATGTGTTGTGTACTGTTAGAAAAATGGTTTCAGAGCTTCAGACACCGTTTGGCGCTGTTTGGCAATGCCAAGTGCTGCACAAAAATAGCCCGAAGTAATGAGAAATGTAATTATATTTTCATTTTTTAATTTCCCTGTTCCTCCATGCGGTTCCAAAACTTCCTCATCAGAACTTTACAGTAAAGTTGCTCTGGTGGCGGTCCCAAACGGCAGCTGGTGCTGCTGTGGCCCCGTTTCTCGCGGTAACGGCCTTCTTAGGACACCTTGGCTCGACGGCACATGGTGATGGTGTGGCACCGCGCCGTGCCCTTCTGCTCACACCTAGCCTGCGTGTTCTCCCGTAGATGGTGTGGGAGAGCGGCTGCACGGTGATAGTGATGATGACCGCGCTGGTGGAAGACGGGGAGAAGCAATGTGATCGCTACTGGCCGGATGAGGGCTCCTCACTCTACCACATCTATGAGGTGAGCATCTGGCTGCGGCTTCGGACGCCTGGCCCATGCTAAGTGTGCGGAGGCCCATCCCCCGGCTTCACCTACGCCATCTTCTCTCGTGACACGCAGGTGAACCTGGTCTCGGAACATATCTGGTGTAACGATTTCCTGGTGCGCAGCTTCTACCTGAAGAACGTGCAGACGCAGGAAACCCGCACCCTCACGCAGTTCCATTTCCTGAGCTGGCCAGCTCAGGGCATCCCCACCTCCACACGGCCCCTGCTCGACTTCCGCAGGTACAGTCAGAGAAGCACAAACGGTCGCTGTTGAGCTCAGGATAGTATTCACTCTGAATACTGAAACCAAAGACGTCTAGCTGTCACGGCCATTCATATTGACGTGGGTCATTTTCGAAATCATTAAATTTCATTCACTTGGAGAATCAGCCAGTTCCCCAAATCATAAGTCATGATGCCCCTAGTTTCTGGCAGGAGACCCTGGGGTCACACCCTCTTGCCACGATAAGAAGCAGACTTCAGACCATGGCTGCATTTGAAATTCATAAGTCAGTCCCATTCTGTCGCCTTCTGTAGCTCTCTCTGCCGCTTTCAGGCCCCCCCCCCTCTCCCGCCCCCCCGTCCCCCCCACCC
Organism: Petrocephalus sullivani; assembly: GCA_026780845.1. Taxonomy (NCBI): domain Eukaryota; kingdom Metazoa; phylum Chordata; class Actinopteri; order Osteoglossiformes; family Mormyridae; genus Petrocephalus; species Petrocephalus sullivani. The sequence continues at coordinate 33,453,665 of JAODKM010000001.1, forward strand.
CGCCCC
>JAODKM010000001.1:33512600-33523344 GCA_026780845.1 Petrocephalus sullivani
CAGGCACTCTGACAGGTCCTGGCACAGACAGCAGCAGAAGGGCACATTTGCGTGTGAATGGACGCTGCCTCAATGGCCTCTTTACTGTCTCTGAGTGAGATGGATCTGGCTGCCCTGAGGCCTAGAGGGCAGGATCTCAGCAGTCCTGTGCACGATCTGTCAGGCATCTGCGTATGGGAAGGCTTTAAGCCAAAGTGAATGCATTCCATTCAGATTTTACATCAAAAGTAACCCTTCTTATAACGGCATAGAGGTTTGTGTGGGGCGGCCGGTAATTAGTTTCCGGGCCGACTGGAATGATTAGATACAGGGATGTGACTTGGTCATGGGCCTGTTTTGTTGCTTATTCCTCGGTTTGTTTTTATTTTATAAATCTAAGTCCTTATTTGCTACAGCGTATGTTGCATAATGTTACCATGTCTGTCTTTTTTCCATCAAAACTTGTGTTTAATATTTGATCTTTGATATATATCATTTTATAATTGTTTCATTTTGGTTCAATGATTACATTTTATTGACTCTCATTGATGTTACTACAGTTTTGTGTTAAAGTGTTTAATAATTAATTTCTGTGTCATTGGGGGCCGGAGTGGGAGGCACTGGAGGGACACAATATAGGACTGTAAAGTGTGCCCCAAAAAACCGTCTGAGTTATTACATAGAGCTTCATTTTGGATGCAGTCAGTGAAGTACTGTGCTGGCTAGAATGACCTGCTGGTAAGTAGTATATGGCACTATAGACAGTTCAGCATTAAAAAAGCAGAAACGAAGAGAATAAACACGATAACATTAAGTCAGTTGTGAATAGTCACTATCATCAAACTTGGTGCATGATTAGATTTAAATTAATTGCTAGTTGACGCCCGTATTCCAGAGCTTCCACACCAAAGCTGGCAATTCTGTCCGTATCTGAAAGATTAGGAGGAACTAAAAAGCTCTTAGTTGTAAATATATAATAAAAAGGAATTTATGTCTGTGAGAATATGCACACAATTCTGGTAAATGACCGATTTATCAGATGCCAACGATCAGGAGAACATCTCCCGCTCCCCGTAAGGTGAGTCCTCCAGCAGGACGGGAAATCGGCTCGCAGGCTTTTCCTTCACTGAGAATTTTATGATGGGGTGAGATTGTCTGAAGTATAGCGATGAGAGATAGCTGGGAAAAAGTAATTATGCCCTGTTGTGTGTGACATATCATCTGTACTCACTATCAGTGTAATCCCACACAATGGGCCGCTTGTTCAGGACCGTAAAACCTGCGCAGTTAAGTGAACAGCCTCATTAACCAGCCATAAACCCCACGCTGCCTCAGATTCTCTAAAAGGCGCTTTTGTTACTTGAAAAAACAAACAGGTGTGCCCTGGTTTCGGGCTGGGGGGGCAAGAAGATTGGCAAAAACTGCACGTAAAATGTCATAGTCAGAGCAATGGGCTAATTAAATTAAAACCATAACCCAGACCACGACCTTATCAATGCAGACAAGACAAATCTCTCTCTCTTTGTGCATTACTTGTGTGTATGCGTCTGAGCTGCATAATGCTATTCCTTAAGGTTGTTCATTTTCCTTCATTTAAATTTGTGCTTGAAATCAGGGGCGTGATTTTGGGCCCCATCAAAATATATCACACTGGGCCCCCAACCCAGACCAATCCAATTATGTCCCAAATCTTTTGGGCCCCCTTCACTCAGAGGTCCTTGGAATTGTCCTAACCCCCCCACCACCACCAAGACGTCCCTGCCTGAAATACCAGGTTAAATGTCTTATTAACCCATAAACATCACCACAAAAAAACATAACCGAATAGTTGAAATTGACTGAAAACCCACCCGAGCTGTTACCTTTGACTGGATTATGGCTGGGAGTCAATAAACTGTCCACCTGGGGAAATGTAGCCATTTCCTGGATTAGCTTTTAGCCTGAATCATCAGAGGAGCCCAGACTTGAAGAATTCTGCACAGTCTGATGACAGTCAGGGTGACCCGTATGTGGCCGGGAGCAGGCACAACCAGAGCTGTTACCACCAGCACCTCCATGATGCTCCATAGCTGTCATGCAAGTTTCAATATTAGTTAATGAATGACGTGAGATAAAAAGAGTGTAATAAATTACCTTTATCTCCTTAATGAGCTGACATTAATTTAGGTTCCAAGGTCTGGCTAGTAACGGTGTGATTTATCTGCACACTCTAACTGTGTGGGAATTAGTCTAATTAACAGAGGTGGACTGGATATTTTGCTTAATAAAACAGCCATTGAGGCCCGAGACATATATCACAGAATTGAAAGTTGGCTCTGTCCAAGAGTCCAGTCCTGCTGTTAGTCGATCTTCAGTCTCTGAGAAAAATGCCCTCATGTGACAATGAATGCTTTTCCTTGATTTTACCAGCCAATGGGAGAGGATTGGTATAATCGACCAATGGGAAAGCTCAAAAACCTGAAAGCAAGGCAACTGTTGACTACAAATACAGACAGCAAAACATCAAAAATACATAGTCCAATTAGTCTCCTCTGATGACTGAATGGGGTCAGTGGAGAAGACGGGCGTGTGAATGCATTGTGGCCTGCCTTTGATGTTTGCACCCTGCTCACTGCGGGGAAACACAAAGGCTCTCTTTCCAGGACAGTCCCGGGCCGCTTATCAGCCGTGAGCAAACTCTGCACCACCTGGGAGTAAATAAACTGCTGACTATGACAAGGATTAGTGGAAAAACAAGCACAGGCCCAGGCTGCCATTTATTACCAGGATCAACTTTACACCATGATAATGATTGAAAAATATGCCTGTAATTGATAATGAGCCCTTTAATGTTCTGTAAACTCAGCAGGCACTAAAGTTTATTGCTGAGGAATTAATTGATAAATCCTGACTTTGTGATGCAGTTACAGACAGCACTGTAAGATAGCCTGTGTCAGACTGTGTTAGGGCACCTGAATACAGGACTGATCCGGCAGACTGCAGGCCACAGGCCTGGCTCTGTTTTACATGGAAACACATAAAATGATCAGCTGCGTTCACCTAGTGCGTCCAGCTGCCCAGATCCTGTGCTGGTGTCTCGATGATTAACACGCCTGGATTCAGTTCTACACAGGACTGAAGAGCACTTCCACAGCTAGGCTATATCCCCCCCCGTCAAATGCCAATGCGATTTTGTGCTAGTCGTGCACGCTGTAGCTTTTGGTGTACATTTTCAATCAGCTGGAAGAAAGTGCGCCTTAAACGTGCTCCTGCACTATTCGTGAATCACACAAAATGGTTTGCTATCAGTTGTTATCATGTTCGCCTGTGCAGCCCACAGCTATACTTGTCTAGTTGGTCTGACTTGACTATTTTTTTCCTGATTACGTAGTTTTCATACAGATAAATATGGTTTCTTAAAAACAACACTGAACACTGGTGCAGTGGTTCACATTGCTGTCTCATACCTCTGGGGTCTCCGCCATGGTCCTATGTGTATAGCGTTTGCATGTTCCCCCTGTGCTGTTGAGGGGTTTCCTCTGGTCTCTCCCCTCAATGGTCCAAAAACATGCTAAAGTGAATTGGGGTTACCAAAATTGTCCATATGTAGGGCCTGTGATGGGCTGGTGTCCTGCCTGCTGACTTGTGTCCATGGATTCTGTTATGGTTCCCCCCCGCAAACCTGAGCAGGACAAGTGAGTACAGAAAAAGGATGGATCGACATATTTTTGGCGAGGTTTGACTGGTAGTAAGTCACACAGTTGTGTAATAACTGCCCTGCAATGAACTGGCAACCCTTCCAGGATGTGCCCATGCCTTTTTGCCCTCACCTGCCTGGGATAGGCTCCCCCCCCCCAAACCTGCTAAGGATAAGCAGTTGGAAGATCTGTGGCTGGATGTTGGCTAATAAGTAGCACTGCTGCGTTTGATGTGGAGCAAACTGACCATGAACTGAACAAATTTTCCCTCTACATTAGCCTGCAGGGCTGAACAGTTTCTGCCACAGCCACCTGAGAGGGCAGGGTATAAATCTTTAAAACTAATTTGTTTAGACTATTAGTCTCTTCAATCATCAATCCACTTACAGCTATCATGTGGAATATTATATATTGTTTTCCGAAAGCAGACATACCCCGTTTACATTAGGAAACACCCGCTCCACTAAATCGGCCGAAACGGTTTAATTTGTGCATTTCTGTCAAACGTTTTAGCCGCCGAATTTACCGCCGGCAGGTTATTTAAATCACTTTCAAATAATAAAACCAAAGGAACAAAGAGAGGCAGTTTAACACTTGGCTACAGGCGCTGATTTCCCTGGAGCAAATTAGCTTTATGTCAAGGCTAGCGACAGGCGGCAATCTTCGTGCCGGGGAATGAGGCAGAAGGGGGCGTGTGCGGAGTCCCTGTTCCAATCATCCCGGCTCAGGCGCTACAACTACAATCAGGTTTCCCGGAGTTAAATCAGCGCTAGGCCACTCGCAATAAAGTGATTTATTTGTTTCCCCATTTCGTTTCAGCAGCATTTCAACGATCCGGATATGCTCAATCTATTAACGTATCCTTCCCGCGTAGATAGATGTGATATTACAGAAGTACATTTCAGTTTTCCTGTTGCTTCTCAGTTTCAAGTCGCTTGTACTTCGTTATATTAATTCTGACTAAGTTGGTCTAGCGTGGCCTGTATTCAGATTCCCTTCACTTTTCGTGATCTGCGGTTGTCAGAGCCGTGGCGTAAGTCGCATCCATATACACTATGTACCGTATGCTGCAAACGAATACATATATTATTAAAAAGACTTATTCTATGGCTAAGCTTATTTCATGAGCAGTTATTATGTGAATTATTTAGTAATAGTGACCCTCAAATGCATGAGCAATTGTTATCTCCCAATACATTTTCTAATATACTCTAATTTATCCAGACAGCTGCTACAATTTTGTAATAAAATGAACATTTGATTCTTTTTAGGAATCAATAGGCCTATTATTTTTTTATTTTATTATAATAATCTAACGTTTTAAAAATATCTACTGAGTGAAACATAAAACATTTTGTAATACCAAAACAGAAGTCTGTGCATTTTTGGAATTACATTTTAAAGGTTCCAAATACTAAAACGACTCGTATTATTGGAAATAAATATTGTGAAATGAGACACTTTCTCCGCTATTTTATAGCACTCGCCCGTTGATTTTCCCGAGCTCAAGAAAAAGCAAACGGGCACTTTTGAAATATAGGCATATCTCTAGAAATCAAAATAATTTCCTTTCTATGTTTGTAAAACCATATTCGATCTGGTCGGAAAAAAAGACACCCGAGTCTGGGCGAAATTATGTCCAGTGAAATGTCCTGCTATCTAGCAGATATTTTTTCAACTTTTAGTGAAAGTTCTCCAGCCTTTCCCGAAGGACCGTCACCCCGTTTGTAGTTAATCCTAAGTAATCAGGTAATCCTCTCTTTATCATCAAAACATATATTCATGCACAATTTTTAAAGAAAAATAGGCCTACCATATTAATCGAAGCAATTAGTAATCTGCATAAAGTTTTTCCAGGCCATGTAATTGTAATCTATAATAAGAAGCCTGTCCAGTTTTTAAGTATACGAAGCTGAGCGACAGGACGCGTACCAGATACTCAGAAGAGTGCTTTGCGACAAAGTTTCGAAAAGAAAGGCCAATTAATAACATCATGATGTAGTTTATGGATTAATTGCAATAAGCATAATATGCGTAATTTTTTGATGCACACATATACGTTGTATACACGTATACACGCATATTACCTTCTTGTGTTGTAAACCTTTAATATTAGTTATTTTTAATATTAACTCACAAATTTCATTATATATATATATATACTATATATAAATTTCATTATATATATATATATATATATATATATGTGTGTGTGTGTGTGTGTGTGTGTGTAGGCCTGTAATAAATGTTTTATATATCAATTAACCCATGCCCTGAACGCATATAATAAAGATTGCATTTAAAGTGATAATTTTCTGCTTTTGGTAATCTGAAGCTATACCTAAAAAGCTGTATCCTTGCCCGCGAGCATAATGGTACTTTGGGATGCCAATGCGCGATGGTCAGCGGTTCTAACATTTGACAGACCCACTGGTTGTAGTTGTAGTCGCTATAAAAAGCGAATAACACAGCGATACCCATGAAGACACCGGGATGAGCAACACGATGCTAAATCACATCTCTTACTAATGCACTCTTTTACGGTTTATGTATAATTCTACCTCGTAAAATTTAATTACTTGGGCATTTTAGTCTGGATTTTTAACATCAGCGAGTCGTTAAAAACGCACTAATTAATATATAAATCATAATATTAGTATAACCTTCTCCCACGTATGCCACTTGTCAGAAACGTATGCCACAAATGAGGCTGAACATTCCCAGATTCAGTTCATTTTTGTTCAGGCAAATTAATGAAATAATCTACATTGGAGAATCATTAAATCGTTTATATGATTATTATTTTTTTTTTAACAAATAATTGTTTTTATAATCGTTTTTATTTTATTTTTTTTGCATGAGCATAGGATAGCATTAATAATAAGATATGGGCCTATTTCAAATATACAGTAATAAATAGTAAAATGTGCTTCTTAAGGCTGTGATAAAACGATTATTGCTGTAAAATGAAATTTAACAAATCATAAAATAACCGACTTACAGAGGAACCTACAGAGGAATGAGGGAAACACGGGAAATGCACTCAGTGAGCATGTATCCATGGACACAGAAGCTTGGATTAAGATAACAGAGTAACAATCATGTTATGTATACCTTTCCTATTTCGCATTTCTTAACTTTCCTCTCAACGGTGCTTTCGCCATCGTCCCTTGTCAATTAATCATAAGGTATTACTATCCACTAGGCCTGTATTATAAATGTCACACTCTCAGTACATCTGTCTTGAATGGTGTTTTTCTATTGCTGGAAACTAGTAAGATCCGTTTAACGGTGTGGGCACAACAAAAGCCCAGAGTGTGCTGGAAGAGGTGGTAAACGAGAGTGTAATTAGTTAATTAGAGAGCTGCATTTGCGTCTGACCTCTCCCGGCCGCACTCTGAGCCAATCAGAAAGCAGGGAATGGGAGGGGTGCGGGGGGGGCTGTCAGAAGAATTGGGGCCGGAGTACTAAGTAAAGATACCATAAACCTGAAGAACAGAAACAGACGACAAAACATGCAAGAGACGCGAAGAAGAAAGAGTAACGTGCAGGGGTTAATGAACAACACGCAAAAATAAGTAAAGAGCATCACAGTTCTGTTTTAGTGCTCGGTTATCTGGATGCCTGAAATCTGATTAAGTTCTAGCCCTTACAGAATAATAATAATAATAAGCGTGAATCGGAATTCCTGCGGCTGGATTCAGGGTAACAGGGCGTCAGTGCGAAGGAACTGGGCTTGTTGCAGAGCTTGTAGCGGGAAGATCGGGGCATTATGCAGGTAGCTCTAGAGCGGAGCTGATTTCGCGTTATGTTTCACTGTTTCGTTTTTCTTTTTTTAAGTACCGCTGTATCTCGGAGAATGTGCTGCCGAAAGTTAGAATAGCCTGCGCGAACTATCGGCGTGTATCGCAGGTGTCACGGCCGGCGGTACGGATAGGGAAGTTAACGGAGCATAAGAATTGTGCCGGTCGAGGTATTTGCAGAGTGCCGTCGTCTCAAAAGCAGCTGCCATGGAGAAATCCAAAAACTTTCGAATCGACGCTTTACTGGCTGACGAACCTAATCGAGGTAACCGGGACCTCTCACCAGGATTAAGCAGTGACAGTCCCACCGGCAGCCCCGTATCCTGCCGGCGTGCCGAGACTCCTTCTCCCCGTGGAACCCCTGGAGCCCTCCAGCTTCAAACCGGAATTATACCCAAACCGGGTTTGTTGAACGTCCCTCACCCAGGACTTGCCTCACTCCCCCAGGGTACAATTCCTGGAATGTATCCAGCGCCCATGTACCCCATCTCCGCTTTGGGGGGTCAGCACCCTGCCTTCACCTACTCTAGCTTCACGCAGCTGACTCAGCCGTACCCAGAGCATCTCAAAGCGGCGGCCATGGCTGGCTCTTTTCCTCTGGAGCACTGGATTCGGGCCGGGATTATGGTACCACGCCTTCCGGACTACAGCTGTAAGTGAAACCCGTCGTGGGCACATTGTTCGTAGTATTTCGAGGTCGTATCTAATGTATACCCAATAACAGGATGAGAAGACCTTGTATTATTAAACAGTTTAACAATTTAGACAAAATCATGGAGATAAGTATTATTATTTTACAGGTTTCTTATGTTGGAATCATCTTTATTGTATGGAAAAAGTAAGAGTGCACGTAATTCTTTTTCATCAGTGTGATTTTCATACTGACAGACTAATTTGCAGTTAGTTAAAAAAGTGAGTTTATCCGATTGCAATGTGCATTAAACCATTTTATAACCTTGTTAGAACAAGCAGAGGGCGAAAAGGTGCTCCTTGCTTTAGATCGGCAATCCAAGGGTGACACATTCAACCAGTCAACCGCAATTTATCTACAAATATTTCATGGCATTATAACGCAGAGCTCAGGGTATAAAACTAAAAAAATCTGGAAAGTTGAGGAAGTAGGCTACACTCCCAGAAAATAATGGAAGGCAACCTAAACAGTGGCGGCAAGGCATAGACCAATTTTCTTTAACTCAGTAGGGTACACGCACGCCGAAATACGCTTATTAGGGTTAATTTTTTACTAGGCCGGCACACTGTTTACGGCGCTGTTGGATTATTTATTAAATTGAGGTTCTGTGAAGTCAGCGATAAGAAAGGGCATGATGAAAACAATTAAAATATTTCAGATTGCAGTTCCGTTTTGGAGACGGCTATGTAGGTACTGGGATTCAGGCATTGCAAATTCACACAACAAATCTTGAACAACAACAGACCATCAACAGACCAAAATCATTAAAAAAGATTCTATTTATGCTACTGCTCCACTATTGCCACTTAAAAAACTCTGCCAATTAATTTTCCCAAGCATGCGTACTTAGCGGTATGTAAACTTATTTAGCGTGGACACTGAATATTACTGTCCTCCCTAATCTGTCTTCACACCAGATAATACATTTATTTTATACCTAATAAAAGATACATTTATATGCCTGTAACAACCAAGAAACAATCATTATTGCCAAAAATTGTAGTATTTTCATTATTCGTGTAGATGCATATCTGTTCCTAATAATTACACGGTATCAAAGTATGACTTAATTGTTCAAAACATATATTTAACACACGCTGAAAAAAAAACGTTTTCGAAGCGATGTGCTTCATTCAGAATGTCTATCCACTATAAGACGCGAGTAAAAGAGTAACGGTAATTAGGCCTATATCTTTGTTTTTGTTGTTCTGTTGCTATAAAGACTCCGTTAAAATAGCTCCTGTGTTAGGGGAGCCTATAAACAAACGCTTTAAACATTCTGTAGTTCATCAATAAAGTTTCTAAGCCGACCATCGAATTTTCATTAACTTAATGGCGCCGTCTTTCGCTTTATAGCCTTGCGGCTATCGTCACGTCCTCTGGAGGACAATAAACTGGAATAAATCATAATTGACCATGAAATACAAAACTATTTGTCCTTATCTTTGGGTTGAAGGTGTCACATTTTGATGCCCCCGCTTCCATTTAGTTTGCTGCCGAGAGTGGATCAGCCATAACCTACCTCCAGCTCACAATGGCTCCTAATCCCCAGTCAGCGGAGCCCTCTGGTTGTGTAACTGTGTTACTGCTTTATGGCATCATCTGCAGCCCTATTTGTTTTTCTCGTTTTAAAACAGCGGCCCCGCAGGCGGGCCTGATGGGGAAATGCAGACGTCCGCGCACGGCGTTCACGAGCCAACAGCTGCTAGAACTGGAAAACCAGTTTAAACTCAACAAGTACTTATCTCGCCCGAAGCGCTTCGAGGTGGCCACCTCTCTGATGCTCACGGAGACTCAGGTGAGATCACCAATCAGACACAGAGAAACGGCGGTAGTTAGGAGAGCACAGGTGTCAGGCGCCCCATCACTCTGGGGCTTAGGGTAAGTTTTGCGGCAATTAATAAGCCCAAAACTTGCTTGAATGAGCATGACGTGATAGTTGAAGAAAATAGGACTTTACGTGTACATACGTTAGTAATTTAGCAATTTAATAACTGTTGCCCATTTTGTGTGTCGCCGCCCTGCAGGTGAAGATCTGGTTCCAGAACCGCCGGATGAAATGGAAGCGAAGTCGCAAGGCCAAGGAGCAGGCGGCACAGGGGGACGGGGAGCGGCTGCGGACGGGCAAGCCGGGCGAAGGCCGCAGGCCCGGAGCGGGCCTGCAGCACAAGGGGGACCCAGATGAGGAAGAGGAGGACGAGGATGAGGAGGAAGAGGAAGTGCAGCAGGAGTTTGCTGTGAGCATGACGGGCGGTGTGGGCCTGCAGCACCCGTCTGACTTCCTGCGGGACGCGGCCGAGCTGGGCTACAGCCCGCACAGCACCTATTCCGAGGATGAGCTGGAGGAGAGCGCGGCCGACAGAAAGATCCACGCGGCACTCTGAGTCATCCTACTTTTTAATGAACCAGCAGCCAACACATTGACAGCGTGCAGCTTTTTTTTGTTGGTTGGATCTTGCTGTTTGTTCTCTTGTCAGGTTTTGATGTGGGGGGGTGGGGTAGGTGTGTGTGGAGGGGTGGCAGGGGCCGCGGAAGGGGGGGGTGGGGGGCCTTCCAGGTTGAGAGTGAACCCAGTAACACGTTGTATCCTGCCC
>JAODKM010000001.1:33545854-33557320 GCA_026780845.1 Petrocephalus sullivani
GAGCGCGCGGGCAATGACATTACACTGGGAGTAAGCATCATGCAGAGAGTGAATGTGCAGGCTGCCTTAGGAAGGAGCGCGCGGGCAATGACATTACACTGGGAGTAAGCATCATGCAGAGAGTGAATGTGCAGGCTGCCTTAGGAAGGGGTGCGCGGGCGTCTCACTTACGCGGCTCGCACTTGAACTCGCCCTTGCCATTTCCCAGGCAGGTGCAGCTCATCATGTGGCCATTCTCGGCGTGGCGGTCCCACTTCTCGCCGATGCGGTAGTTGTTACCGTTGTCATGGCACCACTCTGATGGGGACATTTTCCGGCAGACAAAATCCCCTCATTCCACATCCAAGCGACACCGTTCTCATTACAATGAGGACGACCATCTCGCTACCTGATAACATTAACACTTATTCTCTTATTGCCATGTTTTGAAATTCATAACTATGGCAAAAGAAAGCTAGCATGGTTATTAATTTTGTTAAAATGAATGTCAATTCAGAACTGTAACATTCGCTTTACTAAGAGAAAACCCAACACCTCTGAGTATTAGAAAAGACTACAGGTTTCCCCAGTGTTCTGAGCCAGACAGATACACGTGTGAAGACCGTGGATGTGCCCGTGCCGGGAAAGTGGTGCCGGCGGATGGAAAATGTGCGCGACTCACTGGAGGAATCGCATCGGAAATGGCCGCTGCCGAGGCCCAGGCACGTGCACCAGAGTTTGAAGCCGGTGTCAGACATGCGCTCCCACTCGCCGCCCACTTCGTAGGCGGCCCCGGTGAAAGTATCATAGCACATGTCTTTGTCAGCAGGTACGGTCGCCGGAACTGTCCGTAAAGGGAGAGAGACACTCATTTCGGACCGTTTTAAGCAGGAGCCAGACGAACCCAGACAGAACGTGAAGGAATAGCATTTCCACTATAAAAAGGGATGCATTTAAAATATATTTAATGGACAACCCGTTACAACAATGTTTAAAGTTGCTTAGCAGAGGCCACAGGTAAACTGCTAAATCCACATGCACATTTACCTGCGTTGCCGACAGTGACGGTCTCATCCAGCACTCTCTCCCGACCGGAGCTCTTCACAGCCTCCACAATGATGTTGTAGGAGGCCCCGGAGGTCAGGCCGACGAGGGTGGCGCTGCTGGCACTTCCTGGCAACTGGGCCTGTGAGTATTACGGCTATTACAGTATCATGCAAACACTGCTGGGGGTGGCAGGTAGAATTAACTGCACAGTGATCTTTAAAATTTCATCCTCTCTTTAACTGGAGCAGCCGAGGTCGAACTGATGTTAGGATAGATCGATTATTTATAAGTCAACTTCCTGGAAAAAAACTGGCAGAGTTGTACATCTGATGAGCTACCCAATGCTACTATAAGGTCAAGAGAGAACACTTGCCCAGACTGTGAATCATAGCATTTAGACACAGCATGATGTAAGTAATATAATGCTGGTCTTTGAAGATTTGCAGACTGATTTCACTTCCTATTCTTTGACTTGGTCCCTGAATTAAGACAGTTGTACCTTTTCTCCTATCCCACCCCCTCTCATCACCAACGTTGCTCAGGATGAACATGAATATGTTGGATGGATGCTCCATGCAGAGGTCTGCGTCTGCGAGGCGTGTCCCCATGTGGCTCTGTGTGCGCTCACCTGGATCTGGTTGTTATGGTCGGTGACAGGGCACCAAGACACCAGATAATTGGAGCTATGCTGCAACGGGTTCCAGGAAATGGTGGTCTGGGTCTGGGCTTCCTGGAAGCTGGTCCTGTTGCTTGGGAAGCCTGGGAAGGTGACCTCGTTCACCCACACCACAGGCCTCTGTGCCCCGTTGGGGAAGTAAACCAGAGGCTCGCGGGGGTGCAGCCTGTGGCCCAGGTTCTGGTCCTCCGTGTAAATGTGCTGACCCCCATTGCCCACCCCGTTTGGACGGCTGTTCTCCGGCACGTCCAGGATACCGGGTCTTGGGCGGTTGGGCACTGGGAGCTGAGACACTGGGATCGATGGATCTGGCTCTGTTTGGGAAACTACAACTAGTCATAAAGGCTTCCACTGCTGGGTTCACCAAACAGAAGCCACATAGCGTGACACTGTTTCCCTTTGAAAACTTAAAAACCAGAATATTAACGGCAACAATTTTAAAAGCAAGTGAAGGGTAAATCAATCCCAGGAATTGATTTGGATAGAGGACATCTAGGGAATTGTTAATTTCAGATACTGGAATGTGGCTACAGCACACACAAAATTAATGCATCAAGCACAATTTTAAAACTTTTTCTTGCCTAGATCTAGTCTGAAAAAGTCTGATATCATGCTTGTGTACTTACGCGTTCTGGCTCTTCCCACTAGCGGGGTGCTTTGCAGGCTGTTCTGTAGAGCTGTGATGCTAATGATGTACTCCATGGCTGGCCTTAGACCTACACACACAAAGACACAGCTACGGGTGCGACCACGAACGTACCGGAATCTCCGAGACATGGGGCAGCCTGTCTAGTTTACACGCTGCATTGGAGACGTGAACATCCGGCGTGTTTTTACCCGTAAGGACGGCAGAGTTCATGCCAGCCTGAGGTTGGGGTGTAAGTTCCCGGGGGATTCCCCCTGACTCCCGGTAGGAAATGATGTAGCTGGTGATGCGAGTGTGAGGAGGCTCCCAGGTGAAGGAAATGGACTGGGGGGTTATAGAAGTGAACTGAATGTTTGTGGGGGATTCCACCTTTGATTTCTCTGAAAAATAAATATATATATATTCATATATACAGGAAAAAACTGCAGTACAGTTTTTACTTCCAGCTGAAAAATCTTGCTGAGAAAGACCATACCCGTGGTAAGACATAGGCGACAAGACAGTGACGAGCTTCATACCTGTGGTGACAATGACCGCAAACGGGTCGCTGCGAGAGTTTCCGTTCAGGGTGTACATGCGGACTGTGTAAGTGGTGCCAGGATGCAGACCTGTTGGCGATTGATCGCCGATCAACAGATGGTACAAAAACAAAGCAGCTATACAGTGTGTATCCCAGCTGGTGATGGCAAACCGTGTGCATGACCTCGAGGTGAGAGTTTCACTATGCCAGCAAAGCAGTGTTTCTCAATCCGTCCTCGGGGACCTACAGTCAGTCCATGTATTTGCCCCCTCCCAGCTCCCTGTCAGACAGTCCATGTATTTGCCCCCTCCCAGCTCCCTGTCAGACAGTCCATGTATTTGCCCCCTCCCAGCTCCCTGTCAGACAGTCCAAAGTTTTGCTCCCTGCCAGAAGGTTGACTCTCTGTGGGTCCCTGAGGCCCGGATTGGGAAACACTAGAACAGAGTAAGGATCAGCGTGAATACCCGTGATGGTGTAGGTGCGTTCCTCAGGCGAGATGGTCCTCTGGATGGGCTGGTGGCTGCCAGAGTTGGGCGTGACCTCAACAAGGTATCCGGAGATGGGTTCTGTCTTAGAGCGCCAGTTGAGGATGATGGACGTGTCCGTTACGGTCAAAACCCGCACACGGCGGGGGGGGCTGATGTCTGCACAGTTAAGAAAGTATTAAAAATCAGAGTGTCAAAAGCTAAGAAGGAGGACATATGTATGTTTAGTCTGTATTTACAATGAAATGTGTGTCTTAGAAGTCTGCTGCTTGTGCTTCCTACATGGACCCTAAGCTAGCAATCATGCACCAGCACAATTTTATGGGATTCATTTTTTTCCGATTTTGCTCCTTTTTACAAGCTAAATCCAATTGAATGTGCTTTTACATTCTAGAGAACATGTCAACTGCAAATACAGCAACTACAACAACAAACATTTAAAATGTTAACTTTGATATTAATATTGGTCAGTGGTTTTGTATTTCTGATGGACGCCTACTTACTCTCCAGGGTGGTGACCTCACTTTGAGCAGGGCGGCTGGTTAGACTGTTTTTAAGGGCGTACACCTGCACCTCGTACACTGTGGAAACCTACACATGCCCCAGAATGAGAAGAGTAAGTGGGGAAACTGAGCAGTGTTTCTAATACCATAATACCATGGGTATATAAAACTGCCAGCACATTAGGAAGGACAACGCTGTCATGTGGTCCCGGAACATAAGCCGGAAGTAGATCCAGGTGGAATGGAGAGCTCAGTACTCCTTCAGGTTTAACACATCGCAGTTTCCTATTCCGGTCCTCGGGGACCCACAGACAGTACACATTTTTGCTCCCTCCCAGCAAACTGTTTGGCAGGGAGCAAACACGTGGTCTGCCTGTGGGTTCCCGAGGACCAGGCTGGGAAGCACTGTCATATGGTACAGAGAAGTGGCCGTACCATGAGTCCAGGCACCATGACCTGGGTCTGATCGGGGGCCAGGTTGATCTCCTTGGTAGGTCCACTCTTGTTCTTGGGGTTAATAACCACACGGTAACCTGTGAGTCGAATGCTGGGCGGCCGCCACACTAAGGTGAAGAATGTCGGCCCCACTTGGGAGAACTCCAGGTTGGTGGGAGCAGGAACAGCTACAGAACATTGGACCAGACAAAAAAGTAAGAAGAGCTACGGGTTCTCTCATTCCTCAGTTATGCATGCAGGTAGTTCCTCATTTCATGGTTAAAATTCAAGCTGCACCTGTAGCCTGCTGGCCAACCAGAACAGGGCTGCGGTTCTGGCCGTGCAGAGCGATGACCTTCACCGTGTACTCCGTCCCGGGAAGCAGTCCGCGCAGCAGCGCCGTTTCGTCATCGCCGCCGGGCGCGGGATGGAGCTCACGCTCGCCGTCCTCTGCGCAGGAGTAAAGGACCCTGTATGACGTGACCTCACTCTCTGGACTTTCCCAAGAGATCTTCATGGAGGTGGAGCCAACATCAGAGAAGGTCAGGTCCCTGGGGCTGTCCACAGCTGTAAATCACAGCGAGTACAGTTGAAGTGCTTTCAACTCTGGCTCAAAAAAGCTCGAAATGATTGCAAAACTGCACCATCAACATGGTACCGCTGCCGGTTTGCTCACGGGTGACATTGGTGTCCACCAGGGGCGCGTTCTCCCCATTCTGTCCCAAAGCATACACACGCAGCTCATATTCAACTGTGGGCGTCAGGCCTGAGATGGTAATCTGTGTTTGATCTGCAACATCGACCAGTCAGGCATCTTAGATAAATGTGCCGCCACTAGACAACACAAGAACTAAGCTCACGGTCCCTGTTTTTGGACCATGAACTTCGGAGTAGCTCCACAATTTAAAAAATACACAGCACAAAATACAAAGGGCTTAACTAATACGTCACACAACAGAAGCCATGAATAGAAGGGAGCCAGCAGACATGCAGGAAGGATACGTGTCCGTCCACACGCTTGCCACACGCTTACCAGGAGGTACTTCACGCACGAAAGAGTCCTGGCCTTGTTTAGCAGTTCCAACAATGCGATAGCCTGTGATGGGACCCTGCGCAGGTGTCCAGCGCACCGTGATGCTGGTGTCCTGTGCATCCGTTACCGGCACCCCAGAGCCAAAGTCCGTGCCTAAAGAGAGACGGGCATCCTTCTATTTATGCCTTCTTTAAAAACAAATTGACAACATCAAAGCTATAAGGAAACCAGGATAACAACAGAAAGACAAATATTCTATAACATCTTCCATCCATCCATCTTCCATACTGTTTACCCATCCATACTGTTTACTTCAATACTGTTTAATATCTAAAATGAAATTAAATTCCGTACTTGTCCTGTGCCTGATATATATGGGCTTGCTGGATGCGGGGCTGTCCCCCCTCCCCGTCACAGCGAACACAGTGATGATGTAATCTGTTCCGGGACGCAGGTCCGTAATAGTGGCAGAGGAGTCCGTGCCGGGGACAGTGAACTCCTTAGGGACGGTATTGCTCCCTGTGTTAAACAGGGTGACATTAGCAGATGCGACAGGGCTGCCAGCTGCTAGCTGATCTACTGGCTGGTAAAGCGCAGGCCTGCCTCACCTGACTCCCCGTGGGTGATCCTGTAGTACCTGACCGTGACGGGGGGGGCGTTCCAGCGGATGGTGATGCTGTTGGGGCTGGCTGATGTCACTTCTAGGTCAGTAGGCGAGTCGGAAACTGTGGGGTGAGCACAGGAGCACTACACTAAGGTGAACAAAGCCTTATTCGAGTATTTTTGGTGTGAAGTGCGTGTAAAAAGAAATAAAAAATGATTTAGCTGTAGAGGGTCAGTGCTGAGAGCAGGGCGGTGAGGAGAAAGGGGGTCATACTGGTGGCCTGGCGACCCACGAGGGGTAGACTGTCCTGGTTGTGGCTGACGGCATAGATCTGGACAATGTACTCCGTCTCGGGGGCCAGGCCTGTCAGCGTGAAGTAGTTCCGGGTGGGTGGTAACCTCTCCTCCTTGGCACGCCCACCGGTGGCCATTTGATAGCGGATGCGGTAGCCGGTGAGGACAGCACGGGGCGCCAGCCAGTGGACGGTAAAAGAGTTGGTGTAAACCTCAGAGAAGTCCAGGCCGGTGGGGGAGTCCACAGCTAATGGGGGGGGGGGGGGATTAGAGACCCACTTTATTAGAGTCATGACTCCTGCCACAAGGCTGCTGCTAATGGATGTGACTTCCCATGTGCAGCGGGCTCACCTGTTCTCATGGTGCCTGTAAGAGGAGTACTCTCTCGCTCCTCGTACATGGCCACCACGCTCACCAGGTACTCAGTGTTAGGCAGCAGGTCTGTACAGAGATGGTGGACTGTCAGTCTTTCCCCGGTGTGAACCAAAAAGGCTGATACAGATTCATCCTTATTTGGTGTCTAAAAGTGCTAAGAGGACATCAGATTAAATGAGGAGCAGAGCAGGCAGTTTGGTGTTCGCCAGCGCGGAGCCCTTACTGCTCAGGTCGATGCTGTCGGTGTCCCCACGCAGGCTGCGCTCCGTTACATCGTCGTAGTTGGTGGCGGGGTAGTAGCGGACGATAAAGCGTGTGCGTCCGCTGGATCTGGGGAACTCTGGCCTTGTCCAGAAGACCTTTGCGGTGTCAGGACCCACCTCCCTGAAACGCAGGTCTGTGGGTGCGGGGACGGCTAATGACAAAGAAAGACGGGGCGGAGGGGTGATTTAAAGCAGGAATTCCATCCACGTGACGTACACCCAAGTATTAAAGAACATACCACGTGAATTAGCGGTTAGCTTTATTATGTTTTATGAATGTCCTATAACGTTTTAAATGTTGAAAGTAAAGGGTTTTACAACAAAAAGACAACATAAGCGCTTTCCAGCAATGATTACGGAACATACGCCAATTAAATCGAGGAAGAAATGACGTTCTCACAAATTGAGAACATGTGAGCTTGAAACAAGCTTCCCCGGCCTGGGGTCCCAGGGCCTCGAAGCGTACGGTACTGAAACCTAGAACTTCATGAATTTATCTCCCACATCATGGAAAGTGAACAGACATCAGGCATCAGCAAAGTGGACTTAGCCGCTAAGCCAGACTGGCTCACTAGGGGCCAGCAATGTAAGTATGCCAGGTCATAACATTTAGCATCTGATCAATGCAGAATTCAGTTTTATTGTGTATGCAAACGACAACCATATAAACTAATCTGTTCAAAGTAAGTCATGAGTAGAATGGCTGAAACAATGTAACTTGACAAAATGACTGAAGTACATCAAGATTTTCTACATGAACAGACAGGAAACAAAGGAGGCCTCACTTTACTGCTGAGCATTAGCTCGATCTAAAGGAGTATTCTGCGGAAAGGAACGTCACCACACTCCTCCTGCCCCACACAAGAGCGAAAGAGCAAATTCACCGGTTTGCTGCCTGAGCGTGGTGGGCTTGCTCTCTCCACCCTGGCTGATGGTGCTGATGCGGATGTCATAGTCGATGCCAGGCTCCAGTCCATACACGGTGTAATACCCTGTCGCGGGTTCCACGGTCTCCTCAAAAATGGGGATGGTCTCCCCAACCGCCACTACCACGATGCGGTAGCCGGTGATAACGGTGGAGTTAAGCGGACTCCACGTCAGGCCGATTGTTGTGTCGGTGACATCGACAAAGCTGAGGTCAGTTAGCTGGGGCACGTCTAGCAGGGTTAGCAGGCAAGTGGGTCAAACACCAGACAGAGACACAAGACACAGAAGCTGTGATCATCACAAATCACACAAGCCCTACAGACAGTCCTACTACTGAATTACAATTACAATTTCAAGAGGGTTAATGCATCCAGACATTAGAATTACATAAAAATGTTAACAACAGACAAGGCTTATAATTAACAGATGGACTGGGGGTTCCTCAATTCTTGATTGGCTGTCAGAGCACTGAGGTGCAAAAGGCTTCCTTATTATTGCATGGTACGACCACATTAACACAAGCCATGGCACAGGGTATTTCCCCTCACAGCATGTGAGCATGTTAGTGCAAAGTTACAATTATGGCTTAAAACAAAGACAACATTTAATTCTGAGAGAGGAAGAGTTATACTGTGTTAATTGAGCGTCTAGAAGTAGTCAGCGATGGGATCATCAGGGCACCACACTACACACAATGTCCCAGTCTGAAAATGATTGGGTGGATACAGGCGATGTTTTGTGACTAGTGACAAGTGGCCAGATTAAGCATAATCCTAATAAATCTTGCGCTGAAAACAATGGCCTTGAATATATAACGAGGCTAAATGTTTAATGTCAACATTTCAGGATTTCATCATACTCAAATAGAGCTTTCTGGCTACCCTGTTGGAAACTACAGGTAGTCCCCAACTTACGATGGAGATGCGTTCCGATGACCCCATCATAACTTGAAAAAGTCAAGACGGGCTTTCAAACAACAAAAACACCAAAAAAATATGAGCTCCAACACAGACAACTGAACTCTGTCGATCGCTGGCAAGAGTGAGGCGTCTCACAAGGCGTGAGATGCGTACATCCCGGCAGCGTCCCAACGTACCGTACCGCATACGCTGCTACGTTTGCCTGCCGCGCAAAACTTAAAATATTATTACAATGTTGTCGTATCACTATCATCATTGTAAGATCGAAAAATCATAAGTCGAACCATCGTAACTCAGGGACTACCTGTATTGGGTCAGCACAGAGGGATAGCTGCTCTGCTAGACAGCTATTGGGTCGGCACAGAGGGATAGCTGCTCTGCTAGACAGCTATTGGGTCGGCACAGAGGGATAGCTGCTCTGCTAGACAGCTATTGGGTCGGCACAGAGGGATAGCTGCTCTGCTAGACAGCTGTTGGTTAAGCATAGAGGAATAGCTATCTTGGTAGACAGTTATTGGATTAGCATAGAGGGATAGCTATCTAGGTAGACTTCTGTTGGGTCAGCACAGAGGCATAGCTGCTCTGGTAGATAGCTGTTGGTTTAGCACAGAGGGTAAGCACCTCAGCTTAATTTGAGCTGGAGCTCAACGCCATGACCTCTGGCTCAGGGCAGTTTGCAATCCGCCACCTCAAATGCTGCGCCTGATACAATAACATCTTAATTCTTAAAAAATCTTAAAATGAATTTGAGTTAAACTTTAAAATATATAATAACAGATCTAAGAAAATGAATATTCCTTAACTTGGGCTGTATAATTTTTTGACACGTCCTCCGAAATTAGAATGTTTCGCTTATCTGACAGATTTGATTTAAAAGGGAACCACACACGCACAGAAAAATCCACTTTTTGGCCACTAAAATAGACGAGTTACCGTTTGGACTTACCTAGTAGGGTAAGTCTGTCTTTCAGTTTGATGTATCTAACAGGTGTCCATAGAAAATATTGCATTGTTATGTGTAATTGATAGCGCATTATCATGGTTAAAGAGCGATCTGTTTATGTGACATCACCCCAAGTTTGTGTGCTCTGGCTCCTCATATAACGGTGGTTGCAGTAGGTCTCTATGCTCTTTATCAGACTCTCATACCTCAGAGTTTGCAGATGAAGCACCAGGTAGCACAGAGGGTTAGCACCTGGCTATGACTCACCTTGGTTGGCTATGGTGGAGACAGCAACACTCTCCTTGCCATCCTTTATGGTGTAGACGCTGACGTTGTACTGAACGCCTGGGCTTAGGTTTTCCAGGGTGGTGGTGGTCAGGTGTGGCTGCACGGATTCTTCCAGGGAGTTCCCATGCTGTCCTTTGGTCGGGGTGCTGGTTACTCGGTATCCTGTGATGTCTACAGAGATGGAAAGTGGAAAGTGGGCATGGAAAGGAGAGAAAAAACATGCAATCAAATCCTAGCCAAGTGAAAGTAGGCACAACATATTCTGAATTATGATTGATCATATTTTACTCATACATGACTGCTCATATTTTATTCAAGTACAGAATCCCATATCCTAGCTGAAGTTCCAAAGTCTCTGAATGTACCTTCTGTTTCTGATTTATCCCAGTAGACAATCATCTCATTTGGGCGTGGGCTGAAATCTACATTCAGATTCCTGGGGGGAGATGGGTCTTGGGGTAGAAAGAGAAGATTATGATCGTTGCAGCCACCTGGCAAGTCTCTGCCTTTTATTGAGCTATAGTACTTAGTTACATGAAATATTGTGGTGCTGTCCACAGACCCTAAAATCAGGAGGCATCATATATGTTCCTCTACAATGAGCTGTTGGAGCTTTTGTCATCGACTCTCACTTGTGACAACGCGGTGTGTGACAGGAGTGCCATGGTCCTTTCCGTTAATGACGGGCTGGACACTGTAGGTATACTCTATCCCAGGAGTCAGGCCCGAGATGTAGATGCTGCCGGAGTCAGAGGTCACTTCCCTGGGCGCCTCACCGCCCTGGCTGGGTCTCACTGACAGCTAGGGTGAGAGGTTCACACAAGTTTGACAGATGCTGATAAAGACAAGACGGTGACCATTAAATTACGGGTGACAATCTCGGGTGATTTTTACCTTGTAGGCTATTCTGGACATTGGGGTCCAGGTAATGATGATGGACGTGTCCGTGACGTCAGTGCTGAAGTGAGGAGCGTTTCCCATGGGATAAGCTGGGCGGAGAAAGGAGCAATCACATGATGCAGTGTCAGAGCATCGAGCAATGTATGCAGAAGCAGAGGTTTCTGGGTGATGTATCCAGACTGCAGAGAGACTCACCGGTGGTGAAGACACCCGTCGTGTCCTCGCTGGACTGGCCACGATTTTCAGCCCGCAGGGAGACGGTGTACATGGTGTTAGGCCGTAGGTTCAGCAGAGTGTACTGGGACAGACGGGCCGGGAGGTTGTGGTGCCTGACAGGTGAGTCGCCTTCGCTGACCACCACGCGGTAACCAGTTATTCTGGACCTGGGGGCCACCCAGACGACAATGGCGCTGTCCTCGGTCACGTTGGTGAAGCGCACATGCGTGGGGGGTTCTGGTACTGCGTGGGCATAATAAAGGCGTCCAATCAGGATTACGGGGCATGTGGTACAGAAGGAGGGGGCTAACTAAGCTGCTTATCCTTCCATCTTATAGATTATACAATTCCTTGGTGAGACCTCACCTAGAATATTGTGTGCAGGTTTGGTCACCTTATCTTAAAAAGGACAT
>JAODKM010000001.1:33562497-33592160 GCA_026780845.1 Petrocephalus sullivani
GCTTACCCGAATGCTGCGGCTCACAGCTCAGCCAATCGCACCGTGAGCCATGACCCCGCCCGCTTACCCGAATGCTGTAGCTCGCAGCTCAGCCAATCGCACCGTGAGCCATGACCCCGCCCGCTTACCCGAATGCTGCGGCTCACAGCTCAGCTCGCCCAGCCCGTTGCCTTCACAGGAGCACTTGTAGAGAATGCCATGGATCATTTTTTCCCAGGAATCGCCGACCTGGTAGAAGACCCTGGTGTCTGGCTCCTGACACTGGTCTGGGGAGTAACAGCAAGGGCCTCCATGACAGACTGAGCTTACAAACACGTAGCTGGTCGAAGAGGGCACACTCTTTATTATACCCTTGTCATTAAAAGGTTCACTGAGCAGATGAATGACATTCATTTTGGTCCACTGGGTTTCAAGGCCAATTCTCCAATATATGTAACATACAATTATAGATGTTTATATACAATTTCTATGCATCTCTTACAACTAATACAATGTTCACTAAAGTTATACTGGTTAATTCAATCTTGCATGAACTTTCAGCTAGCAGAAATCCTCCTGAAAAAGCCTGTAAAAAGTCTGTAAAAAGCTTGTAATATTCACCTTTCAAAACCCCTCAAACAAGTGGCTTATCTGTGACTAGAGCTGCAGCCTTTTTAAAAAGAATTAAAGGAATTCAGACTGAGAACCCAGTCTCATTGTTGAAAGGAACTTGAAGGAAGGAAAGGAACCGCCTCGAAACATTTACAGACAATGTAGCTTAAGCGAGAGTGATGTGAACAGCTTTGTTTTTGTAATGTCACGACTCTGAACTGGGAAAAGCTCATGTCTCTGATGGTAATTATAATAATGGCAGCCTGGAACGCAGACTCAGGGAAGGGGAACTGTGTTTGTACTCACCGACGGCGTCGCACTTCCAGCGCCCGCGGCCTTGGCCAAAGCAGGTGCAGTTCATCATGTAACCCTCGTCGTGACGCTTGTTGAACGTCTGGTTCACGTCGTACGTCTGCCCGTCAACAATGCACTGATCTGTGAGACGGGGGGGGGGGTACAGTGGTGAGTCCTGGTGCAGCAGCAGAGTGGCTAATGCCACAGCATTGCCCTCGTAGTCTTAGCGTCGCGGTGTTAGCATCACGATGTTAGGCTCATGGTGTTAGCCCCACGGGGTTAGCTTCACGATATTAGCCTCTGGTGTTAGCCCCACGGGGTTAGCTTCACGATATTAGCCTCTGGTGTTAGCCCCACGGGGTTAGCTTCATGATATTAGCCTCTGGTGTTAGCTCTGTGGTGTTAGCTTCACAATATTAGTCACATGGTGTTAGCCCCACAGGGTTAGCTTCACGATATTAGCCTCTGGTGTTAGCCTCACAGTGTTCTCCCCCAGGGTTAGCCTCGTGGCATTAGCCTCACAGTGTTAGCCTCTCACCTCTGAGCTGCGAGTAGGCGATGCAGCTCCATTCGCCTCGCCCGTTCCCCAAGCAGGTACAGAGCATCATGTGACCCAGCACGTCGTGCCGCTTGTCCCACTGGTTCCCGACGTGGTACATCACGCCCTCACTGGTGGTGCAGACCTCCTCATGAGCTGTGATGAATGGTACAGGATTCTTCAGAGCAGGGAGTCACTTCCAGGTAGTCTAGCTAGTGAAATTATACTCTGTGTTTCAATATTTTGGGGTGTCTGGAGCCAATCCTAGGGAGTACAAAGCGGAGCTACACCCAGGACAAAGTGCCGGTCTAACACCGTGCACATAAACCATCACACGGACTGTATGCAACTGAATGAATGAATGCAAATTAGCCTAGTTGTACAAATCCCAGAGTACTTGGGGAAGCCTCCTCAAAAACATTGTTGGCAGGATCCCGACTGAACCAGCACACCCCCCATCTAATGTGAGCCTAGATCCTATCACAGGACATACAGAGCACCAGGCAGGAGAGACAGTGAACAGGATGCCAGTCTATGGTCCAGTGCACCAACCAGGGTCAAGTTACAGACAATAGACCAGTTAAACTGCATTTCAGGGGACTGTGAAGCCAGAGTGCTAGGGGGAAGCCAACGAACATGCAGAAGATGATGTTTGTAAAATATCACAGTATCCCCAGCGCAGTTAAGGGCACAGAGACTGACCGGCCATGGGGCAGAAGCCAAACTTGCGCTCCGCGTCGTAGTTGGTGGTCGTGCCGCACCACTTCATGCCATCCCGCCGTCCGTCGGAGGTGCAGTCTGTGTAGTTGCGTCCACTGTACACAAAAGGGAACTGGCAGAGGGCGCCATTGGAGTTGCCTCCTCTGGTTGTCACCAGTGCTGCAGACAAAGTGGCTCAGTGGTCATAAGGAGAGCAGAAGCAAGCGGTCACATGACCCGTTAGCAGTATCCCAGAGGGCAATGCGGGATGGGAATGGATGCCAAAGCCCCTCACCATTCTTCTCCGTACAGTAAGAGAATTTGTGGTCAGATTCATAGTCGGAGGAGGTGCTACACCACAACTGGCCATCGGTGCGTCCATCGGAGGTGCAGGAGTAGTAGGTCTTGCCCATGAACACAAAGGGGAAGACACAGGGCTGGCCATTCGAGTTCCCGCCATATACCTGATTCTGGCCCTCTGCACACAAAGAGTGACATGCTCACAAACAGCAACGGGGACAAAAAACAGCAACAGATCTGCATCCATCTCGCTTTGGAATTCAACAAATTCTAAAAATAATTAGGTAACAATGAGCCCAATAAAAACAAAGACAATGTGGTAATTGTGCTCTGCTTCCCAAGCAGGCAGCACAGATGCTGCGTCGTGAGAAACAGATCTACAAAGGCACAGCCCTCCCCTCATTGTGTTGATTTTAGCAGAGGGACCCCGTAAAGGCAAACACTAAAGGTTTGTACAGAGCCCTGCAGGGGCAGGGTCCAGAGACCCCAGCAGGAACACTCACCCCACTCGTCACAGCTGACGCCGTTACCCAGACAGGTACACAACATCTGCTTGCTTCCCTGAGTCTTGATCCAGCGCATGCCCACAGAGTAAGAGACCCTGGACTCCGCCAAGCACGTGCCTTCAGTGGGTGGCATGGGGTGGGGTACTGGCTGGTAGACAGCTGGCTGAATGTTGGTCACCACGCGGGACCCAGTGCCTGGATTACACAGCAGTCACTCATAAATACACTGGAGGACGTAGGTAAAATGAGCGGTGAGAGTGAGAACCTAAGGCGGACTGGCCGCAGTGCCTGCAGAGAGGCGGGCTTAACCCACGCGGGAAGGGAAAGCGGGCTCTCACCGAGGCCGCTGGTGTGCAGAGAGGCATGGTGCTCGCATTTCCACTCGCCACGCCCGTTACCCATGCACAGGCACTGCAGCTTGTTGGCACGGGTGTCCGTCTTGGTCCAAGTGTCGCCGATGCGGTAGGACAGCCGTGTGTCCTGGTCATTGCAGCGGTCTGCAAAGTCGTAGTAAAGGGAAAGGAGACATTAAAGCAATGGCACTGATGCTGGAACCTCAGATCCTATAAGGCTTAAAGGTTCTGCCTGGAACCACACTGCCTTTTTTGGACAACACTGCATGACCCTCTCCCCCTACCCCAAATACAGTCCCTCCAAAGAATACAAAACTTATTGGGAATACTTGTCTCGTCATTTGCGGATTCCACTATCTACAATCATATCTACAAAGACATAAAGGTAACTTCACAGTGTTGAATGATGCATTGGACCCTGAAGAAATGACAATTCTCCAGCAGGGTTTTTTTTTTTTTGTTCTGCTGCAACTGCAGAAGGCCCAGAAGGCAGGTCTGAAGGAGCCGGAGGCAGTGAGGTCATCAAGGCGTAACCAGAAAGCCTCCATTTAAAGACAAAACAAGGAATCTGGCAAACCCTCAGAGGAAACATGTGTTTGGCAAATTCCACAACATTTCCATTCACTAAAACCCCCAAATGGGACAATACCTCAGGTGGAAAGTGAACTGTGCAGTGAGTCATTATAAATACAAAAGACACGGTTCAAGACATTTGAGCACAAAAATCTTGGCAAAGACCAAAGACATACGTCCCTTAAAAAATTGGCCAAGGGGATATTTCAGAGGTGGCCATTTACATTATAGTCAAGCTTTAATGCAGCAGCCTTCTTAAATAATGGAGATGGACATATCTCACCAGCCGAAAGAATCTGACAATAGCTATTCATCCTCCATCTTTAAACTGTTAAGTGTTTGTCTAACCTCTTCTATAGGGTACATCCTTCATGCCGATACGTCCTAATAGCTTTAAGGCCAGAGCTCTCACTGAGTATTTTACTGGCAGTGAAAAACGTGAGAGTAGAATAAAGTTCTGGTAGAAGAAGCTGGGGTTGCAGTTACAGCGAACTTCCTATGCTCCAGGCAGCTGGAAAGGCTGGGGGTTCTATGCTACAATCCCGAGTGCTGATCGCGGTTCTCCAGCCCCCAGGGTGGTCCTTACTTCTAGAGGTGCAGGTGATGCGGCCGTTGCCCTCTCCTAGACAAGTGCAATCCATCATCATCCATCCCTGATAGGGCTTTTCCCAGGTTTCACCCACAACATAGGACGTGGCTGCCGAGTTGTCATAGCAACGCTCCGCTACAAAGAGAACAGAACAGGGTTGATTGTTGATCAGGGTTGACCGCTTTGGATGTCAGAAAATTATAACCATTCTCTCAATTACCAGGGACAGAGCTCAAAATTCAGAGCCCCCTGACAAAATGTCATCTTGGGTCCCCCCACCCAATTTTACATGTAATTTTACGTGTTCAAGGGCCCCTGTAAAGTGCTGCCCCCAACCCCCCCCCAAATCTGCCAGGGTATCCATGCCCCTACTGTGCCCCTGTCACTCACACTGACATAATACTATTTCTTAGAAACGTATCTATTATTTGCCTGACCATATAGCCATTGCAAATGAAACATTGCAACAGGTCTGTGTTTATCTACGTGTCAGATTTACTTGGTAGTCTGGGAGTGCACAGTCCAGTCAATATTTACAAAAAAGTAAAATATTGCCCAACTTAGCAGAACATTCTTTCTTAACAGGCCCCCAAAGAACCTAAGGTTACTCGGGGCAGGTGGGACAGCTGGGCAAACTTTCATAACCATTTCCTGCCATAAAACAGTCACCTCCACATCACGTCATATCCTTCCCATGTGCTGAGCTACATGGGTAACGCTGTCAGTTATAATGCACTATAATGGTCGGCAGAAGAATTAGTAAAGCATTACAGCATCTTCCATGGACAGTCATAAGGTATAGTGCTGATTATAACACTATAAGCTCAGATGAAGCTCTTATCTATAATGCACTATAGAAACCTTCATAATGCATTATAATGATTGGCATAAAAATTAATAAAGCAGTCTTAAGGCATTATAGTATTGATTATAATGCTTCATAAGCTCCAATGAAGGTCTCATCTATAATGCACCAGAGATATCTTCACAATGCATCATAATGATTGGTATAATAATTAAGGATGCATTGTACTGTATTCTGCCTTTTTATAGATATTTATAGCTTATAATGCTTTATTAACGCATCATAGAGTGTTATGAATGTGTTCATAGATTCTTATAGACATGGCATTCATAGAAAGTGTTACCACTACTTGTGGTAATCTCTATCCTGCTTCCTACCAACAGGCTTGCAGGTCCATTCTCCCTTGCCGTTGCCCAGACAGACACATTCCAGCATGTAGCTTTCCGTTTCATGAAGCCTCCTCCACGTGTCGCCAATCTTGTAGGAATTCCCATCTTCGTGGCAGCGATCTGACAGAAAGAGATAGTCCTTAAAAGGCAGTACTTATGAAAATACGCGGCTACACAAACCTAGAAAGAAGTGTGGCTTGTGTGTACAAACACATGCATGCTTTTTACGCCACTCACTCGCGATAGTGCAGCTGATTTTCCCCCGGTTCGAACCAATACACGTGCAGTCCCAGATCATGCCGTCTTTGGGGCGCTCATAGGTCTCACCGACTCGGTAAGAGCGTCCATTTATTTTGTCATAACAGGTCTCTTCAGCTGTAAGAAGAAATATTTCTGAGAACCAGAAATATTTTTGGCAGGACTAGACTTTAAAATGACAAACCTGTAGGAAATCATTTCAAGCTGTTGAAAATTAAATTTGCGTCATTCCACCCAAAAGCACAGAATTTACGATCCAACCAAGTCCGAGAAAAATTCGATCAGAGTGGCAATGTGGAATTCGCGATGGCTTACGGACTAAGGTGCAACTTGGGTGAGAGAATCACCCGCATTGACTGCAGTTTGTATTGCGGTGATGGAAATGCAAGCTCACCTTCGGGTTTGGTTTTACATTTTATTCCTGCAGCTCCGTGACAAGAGCAGACCAACGTACTACCCAGATAGGGCCGCTCCCACTGGTCGTTAACTCTATAATGTCGACCGTTTTCAACGCATAAGTCTACAGGAAAATGTCAATGAAAATAATGAATTGCCATGTACTTCTCATGGGTGATTTCTCTCTATAAAATTACTAGAAAATACGAAGCTCATATTCATCCATTTCTAAAATCAAAAACTACAGTTAGGATGAAGGAGGGTCTAATTTACTTAACTGAACAGCAATAATTCCATGATAACACCAGAGTACACGACTGATAATAATAATAATAATAATAGTAGTAGTAGTAGTAGTAGTAATAGTAGTAATAATAATAGTAATAATAATTTGACATTCTACGCATTTTTCCTTGCTTAAAGCAAAATCAAACAGTATAAAAACGACCTGACAAGGGGTCTGTATCTCACCTTGCGTGTAGGAGGTATCGGCAGCCGGGTAGACCCGTTCCTGCGCCTGCCGCTTGTTCTTGCCCGAGTTCTTCGGCATACAATAGACGGCGGCGCTGAAGCACAGCACCAGCAGCAGCCGGGCCACTGTGCTACCTGTCATTTTCAAAACTCTGCGGGGGGAAAAAAGTCGAAAGAACAAAACCTTAGGGGTTTAAAACCTGGGTGAGATCAATAAAAAATAAATAAAAATAAAGAGAGAAAGGGGAGAGCTTGTAGTTACGGAGGCTGTCGGAGCTCTTCTTCCCCCTAGAGCTGTTTTGGCTGCGCTGCCGACCTGCCGTCCAGCCTCCGCCGTGCAGCCTCACTCAACAGGACTAGCGCTACCCCAAAGAGCGCCTTTATTCCGGGACAAGCCCACCGTAAGCGGGAGGAGCTCCCTGAGCTACGCATGCAGTTAAACGTCGGTCAGTTAAACTGCAGAGGAATAAGTGAGCGTGGGATTACAATAGTTTTTTTTAGCCTGTTTTACTTGAAAAGAGCCACAAATGAAGTGCAAACCTTTGGAGTGTTTCTTAAATTGCTAAAACATACAGTCTGCTGTAATAAACCGGGTGACAGATATAGTCACTTACAAATTTCCATTCAGGAGATGTAACCAAACATCCATCCATCCATCCACCAGGTATCCAACCATACATCCGTCCATCTTCAAACCAATTAACCATAGTAATTTATATGCAGTACACATTTTTGTAGGTCTGCACCTATATTAGCCATAGATTCCAATTTTCTCTGATATGTATTAGAAGCATATTGCAATGTTAAATCCCAAAATAACAAATGGACAAATGCCACTGAAAAAAAATGAAATGTCAGTCTTAGAATAAAGGTATGAACTTGTGTGAAAATAATAAAATCTAACGGAGAGAAATAATATTGCGAGTGTGACTTGTATGTGCATTTATGTTCTGGTGCACCTCAAATGAATGATTAGGGCAGTAATCTCCACTTGACCGTATCAGGCATAAATCCGGTGCTTAATGTAATATTTTCCTAAACCTGGAAGACTTTATCTCTCAAGGCCTGAAGCTCTGGCACGGATGTCTCCAGTGTGCACCTGCATTTTATCTTCCGTTTTCAGGCATAAACATAAACAGTCTTATGCGATACAAGCATTCCATGGAGTAATATTCACTTCTTCTAAGGATATTTTTGCTCTTGTTCTGTAGCTGTGCACATATTGTGTCTGTGGATGTTTCTCTCATCCTGTGGATGTCTGTAAAAAAGACATCACATCTTTCAGTGCTAAATAAATTACCGCATAGTTATGCTCCCTGTCAGTATGCCACCATATACAATTCGTAACAGGAGGTCCATTTGAATTGACTACAGCTTTGTGCTACAGCTATGAATAAATTCATACATAAATCACGTTTTTTTGTGAATGCTTTAGATTGTTGTGCTCCTCTTCCACGCTACATTTTTTCAGTCATTAGGGAGTTGTCATGACATCATGCAGGACAATAAATATGGCATTCTGGGAGAACCTCATGGAGAACGTACCTCCTTGTCTTCAGATAGATAAATCCAGCTAGGCTTACAGACAGCTATTTCACCTAAATTCATTCCACCAGTTAGCTAAGATACAAGTAGTATATTTTGTACATTTGTCAATGCATATAGTAATCACTATTCCCAGTTAGGATTACAGCCATCTGAGGAATATCACCAAACACTAGGATCCATGTTTTACAATCTCCAGTAAACCTAAATAACATGTTTTTGGGTTGGGGGAGGACATCTGAGTATCCCCAAGAAATAGGTAAACTTATAAAAAGCAAGACATTGCTGCACACTGAATGTACTACTTCATTGCAGATGGGACACAGCATATATTTATAAATGTTGATGGATAGGTGGCTTCTCATGAGAGCTTTGACACAGACAGAACCTGTAAGGCTCCTGCAGATGAGTAATGGATATCAAACAGATACGGAGACCCTGAAGGTTTCAGTTACTGAAAGTAAATCCCTCCTGAATCTCTCCAGACTCCTGAAAACTCCAGTGATTTACTAAACAAACTGTGCAACACAAAGGATTTCCATTGAGCAGGACCTTAGACCATTCCTCCTCAGAATTATAGAGCAGCATCAATATGACAATGATTTGAGAGACAAAGTTAATACAGCCTCAGTGGCCAGTTTTTAAGGTTAATGCAAACAGCCTGTTTCTCCAGACAAAATGAAGCATGTGGCTATAGCTGAATACATACAATAAAGAGGTCAAAATGTTCGGTCACTGTTTGGATCAGCTTTGGAATTGGCTAGTATGCATGATCTAGGCTATCTTGAATGCGATGTATTTGTTGACACCAAATGTGGTTGCAGCATGTCAGAAACAGCCACCTTCCTGGCATTCTCATACAATACAGTGCCTAGAGTTTACAGAAAATGCTGCCATATACAAAAAACATTCAGTTAGTAGCAGATGGGCAAAACATCTTGTTAATAAGAGTGGTGCCAGGAGAGTGGTCAGACTGATTAAAACTCACATGAAAGGCACCAGTATAACAATAACAGCTCTGGACAATAGTGGTGTTCTGAATCAGCTTCCCTGAACACACAGCTCCTCTATGCTCCAAGTGGTTATGGAACAACAAAGCTGATCCTACCCAGTACTAGCTGGGTATATACTGTATCGAATAAAGTGTCCATCAGGTAGTTTTAGTTAAGTCAAATATATTTTTTCAACTATGCTGAATAAATTGTTTAAATACAGTGTAGGACTAGAGGAAAGCAAAAGTTTTGGTAACACTGGATTTTCTACATTACACCTTGAAAATAATATAGCTGTCAAGCACATCTTCTGTCATGGACTCAGGAAGGAAGGAAGCATCTCTCTCTTATCAGAAGCCAGCACCATATTTGGCAAGCCTCCTGAACATGCCGTCCTCGGGACACATATCCAGAGTAGACATGATGTGCAAAGAAGCCTATAATCACTGCATCAGTCCCTAAGCCCATGAGCTCATCTCCCTAGAGAGGAGGGTGTGGTGCAGCTACAGCTCCCATCAAGTTAATTACCTTGCCCGCTCTGGGCCCGTGCAGCCCAGCTGGGTCTTCCAGTTAGCAGACGTATAAGATTCAATATTTAAGCCAAAATTCCGTAGATCTGGGGAGAAGTTAAGAATCCAGAGTGAGTTTGGATACAGCGTGATTCTTCATTACGTACCTAGCAATCTGAGAAAGATTATTAAGAGTAATTTCAAAACACAGAGTGGAAAAAATTCTAATTAACAGTCTGTTCTTTAAAGTCTATGAATGACCTGTGCAGCTGCTCATATGAGTCATGTGTAACTTATTTAAATCAAGTAGCAGTACAAAGCAGACTTATGATAAGTAGCAGTACAATGCAGACTTATGATATCCAGGCTTACTTTTGGTGCAGTTTAGCAGTATCAGTCTATATCTCTGTATAACTGTGATCATTCTGGCAGCCTTGCTTTCCCTTGCCCTGAAGGCAGACTGTAAAAAAAACCACACTGAAAAAAAGTATAAATGAATGAAGGGCTTGACAAATTCACGTAATTACTTTATAACATGTAATTTAATATATTTGCTTGTATTAATACAGACATTCTTTGTGGCCAGACTTTGACTGTTAAAATAATTGTGAAAATAGTCATCTTGATCTGCAGTAACAAGCCAAGGTTACTCATATTAGTTGAAGCTATTTCTTTTGTTTTGGTCTGTGCTATTACTGCTTCCATTTTGGGTCTTGTTTACTTTTAGAATTGTTTACCTTTAGGATTGCCTTTATGAATAATAGGCGAGTCCCTGACCTAATAAACAGTCAGTCTTCAGACATCCGTGGGGTAGGCTTCCTTTGTTTATCATGCAGAATGCAAGTGATTGCTCTGATTCCCGGGACACTGTCCCACTTATTTACTGTAGAAGGCTGAAAAAGGTTGACGAAAATCAACAAATGGGAGGAGTTTATTTGTTGTTTGGGTGGAGACACCTTGTCTGAGGGTGGATGGATCTTTAAATTTCAGGCACATGAGAAGAGATGAGCAGTGAGACATGTCTTACAAGAGATACAAGGGACCAGCTAGCTTAAATGGTAAATACATTGACTAAACATCAGCACCCTCTACATCCTTGACTGCACTACATCATTTTCTATTGTTAATTTTATATAGATTTTCAATATCAGTATCAGTTCAATATCAGTTAATAAAAAGGACACCGTTGACTAAAATGTTTATACTTTTCTGCTTCTTAGCACTGTGTGCAAATTTTCATGTTGGATAAATATTTATCCAGAGCTGTTAAACCTATTTAGCTCTCTTTGCGACTGCGTGAGCAGCACTCATGCATTTTGTGCTTGTACAAGTATTAATAACACTCACGAGAAATCCGAAAAACAGAAGACTCCTGCTTCACATATCTGTAGATTTCAGGAGGAATCATTTCTATTTTCTCTTGGACCATAATATTCTTTGCAGTCCTCAATAAACTTGTTTCCAGAAGGAAAATCCGTGACGTCAGGGAAAGGGTGGTATCCATGGAAACTTGGTGAGAAACAAATGGTGAGGAACATAAGTGTTGTAGCACTTTCCCAAACAACTTAGGTCACGGGGAGAACTGGAAGTCGTTACTGGTGGAAGCCCATCCTAGGAGTTGAAATTAAATAGTAATAGCAATATATATATATATATATATATATATATATAAATTGTTTGCTTTCCCAGGTAGCTCAGGGCACAAGGCTGGGTTAAACACCGGATGGGATGCCAGTCCAACTCAAACAATCATACACTGTTGACACAGTAGATTTGATTTGAACCCCCAACTTTACTGGCCACTGAGCCACATGTACACCATAAGTGTGTGTACATATATATGGCATTATATATGAGTGTGTGTACATATATATGGCATTATATATGAGTGTGTGTACATATATATGGCATTATATATGAGTGTGCCATTGTGACCCCAAACAATGGAGTTTACTGATCTTCATGCTCAAAAGCTTCTTTTTTTTCTTATAGAATATGTTTGTACTTACTCAGTCCCTCAAAGCTTATGCATTTCACTTAATGGGGCTAAATGGAAAGACTTTGCCTTATGCCTGTTTCAAAATAATCCCCATGAATCTTTGCAGACTGCTCTGTGATCCCTATGCTTGATGCTGACTCCTGGCTTCTGTAGGATGGCATTCTTCCGGAGCTCTCTCTCAGTCCAACGTCTAAAGTCATGCTTACTGTTGTCACAGAAGGACTCAGAGACGTATAGACGAATAGTCTTGAAGCGTGATGCACTCACAATATGTTCAGTGAACTTGTATGTTATGTTGCATGGGATGTTGAATGGGGTGCTTTGGTGAATAGCATTGTGGTCTCACACCAATAGTGCTGCAATGTCACTCCTGCTCACACTCAGTGTTTGGGATTTAACTCTTCCTCATATGTTCATATAATATTCTCCACAAACTGAAAAACAGGTTATTAAGTAGATTGATGCTGAAGTTGCCTATGACGAACACCTCCTGCCTCATTACAATCGTTACAATTGTTTTGGTCTGTCTGAATGTTTGAAGAGCGAAATCAAGCCCTGGGTTTGGAGACCTTAGGGCTTCTTCACCCTAATTTGACAGCATTCTGTAATCTTACACAAACAACATCTGGAGCTTAGGTTCTGAGTAACTCACCCATTGCAAAATATTGACCTTGTCTTGGTCTCCTCAGCAGAGTTATGGCATGATGTCATGGTTGAGCATTCCCTTATTTGAACAGGTTTCTTTTAACACAATACAAAGTTATCACATCCTGTGGTGCACATCGGAACAGATGGGTTCTCTAATTCCGCTACATTTTCAGCATTCATCTTTGACATCATCCTTAAGGGCAAGCAGTCAGGCCGAGTCTTCATGCATGCAGGCATCCCTGCTAGTGGTAATTATTTACACAGCGAGACTCCGTGAGTTATGCACATGCAGTCGTGCTAATAGTTAAGATCTTGATCATTCTCCAGTAGGCCAATATGCTAAGGTTGGAAGAAAGCATCGCTATGGTGGCCAACCATGGATGTAAAAATATTCAGTGGGTGTCCTACAGAAGCACGACGCTTGCCCCTGGGTGAGTCACACATTCCTGTCTAGACAGGGAATCTGGCTCTGTTTGGGCCCAGACAGAGGTGAGCTGGAGTGCAAGCATCAGATTGGGTTCTGTTGCAGGTGCCTTGGTGGAGACATGGGACATCGGACCTTCTTATCTTATCTTATCATTCAATTTATGGAACTTTATGGAACATGCAATTTATGGAAATCTGAATAATAAGACTTTTTAACAATAGTTTAATAATATAATAACCTAATGTTTTGCAAAATTTTAAAAGGTATTCCTTCTAAAAGTCACTCTCTCACGAATATTGTATGTTTCTCTGTGTCTAAGGATTGATCAGTAAAGCATAAATTATGGTTGTTCACGTGCTGTTTGCAGAACGCAACCAGTAACCAATGCAGAAGTGTGTTTGGAGTCACTTTATAAGCATAAAAAGTGGATTGTGAGTGAAATTTAGTGTAAAAGGGAATTACTTTTTCTTTACTCTCAACAGTATAGAGTGTCATTACCAGAATTTCCATTGTTTGGTGACAAGACTGTGTTTGGTGGTTAAAATCCAAGCAGTTACACAAACTGCCATATCCTTGAGCAAAATTCTTAAGTAGAACTGGAACCTCTAACAATTTTATGTACATTTACAATACATGGATCATTATTATAGTCAAAGGTGTATTTGTGTGTTTTAAATGTATGTTTCTGTGAAAGTCAATGTATGTATTAATTTTGAAAAAGAGTATGAAAGAATGAAAACAGCTGTGCAAAATCAAGCTTTGCTGTTTGAGGAGTGGTTTTCCTGTGCAGGCACATTTTGCTATCTCTCTTTGCCAGAGGTCGGAGTCATGTTTGCACTGAGTCAGAAGTCTGGGGTGAAAAATTATTTTGAACAGAACAGATCAATAGTTAGTCACAATGTAACCTTCATATTAAAGGTTTCTCAAATGAATGATGAAAAAATACTGTACAGAAGTTGTTTTGACATTTTGCTGTTGCTCTTTAGAAACTCCAAGATAAACCTATGATATGTTTGGTAAAACTTGTGCACAGGAAATGAATACATTGAATGAACTTTGTGGTGAATCCCTTAGCTTTCACCACTCTCCAGACCTCTGTGATGCTTCAGACCAAGCAGGCATTGATTTAGTAAGCTGGGCGTGACCCACATGGCACCATTTACCACCGAGGGCTGGGCACCTCGTGTCAATGAAGGACACCAAATTAGCTCGGAAAGGAACATTTCATTCACCCTCGCCATTAGCATGTATTTCCGTTATAGTTTGGGTACCAAAAATCTATTGAACTGAAAACAAATCTTCTCTCACAATGTGATCTGTAATTTTGAACAGATAGAAAGTTATTTCTCATCATTGATGCAGGACAAATAAAAAGCCGATGCAGCCTGTAACTGGAAATGTATCGCTGGAAAGATTAGATGTGAATGACGGGAAGAAGGGGGCAAACAAAGCTGCTGCTGACTCCCAGTGCGAATCTGCTTTGCCAGAATCTTTACTTATTACAAATCGCACTGCATAGAAGTTTACCAAATCGTACGTTGCTATTTACTAAGGTAATTATGGTACATAGATACAGGTCACAACAACAGTATGCATTTAGCGGCAGGCAGTGCCTGTCAAATTCCTGAGACAGCTTCCGCTTCAATTACACGACTAGGTTGCAGCTCGCAAACTCGGAGCTTCAGATTGTATAAGGCAGTACAGAAAAACAGAGGGAGAGCTCCCCGATTCTGTGTCCGAGCAGATATAACATGAAATGGTCTTCAGCCAGTTGCGAATGATGCATTTCTTTCTTGATTGTGAAATGCCTGGAATATTATGGCTATCAGACGGCCCTCATTTGCATGAACAGTGCGGATTAAAGAAAAGTGAAAAAAATAATCATGCTAATTGAATAATTAAACCAGGCTTCTGTTATCTTTGCTTTCCGTCTCTTTACTCACCACATCAATGAGCGTGTAATTCCTCCACTTGACATCATTTCTATTTTCCATCACTGCTCAACATTTAAAATTTCGGTCTGGAATGATGCCAGGGACCAGTGATGACATCATCAAGGTGCTGCGAACGTACAGAGCCCGGTTTCCCGATAACGCACACTGTTAGCGCGCTAAGAAGACTCTTAAGAGTGGTCCGGACCAACCTTACGAACATGTGACTTACCTAAGATATACTTCGTGTACGAATGCTTCGGGAATCATTCCATAACGTTAAGAGAGAGGTTAAGGTACAACTTAAGAACTACTTAGCGATAAGAAGGTTTTGGGAAACCGGGCCCAGATCAGTAACAGTGTCGAGACAAGAATGGACCCGAGGCTGTGGATTCAAGTCCTGTAATGATGTAAACACGGCCCCATGAATGAAGAGTTTAGACTGGGAAGCAAGGAAGCAGCACTCAGTAACTCCAAAGCCGCTTAATGGGCTCTGGCTTTTAGTTTGGTGAAATACCAAGGTGCTTAGCAACTCTCTCACATTACCTTGTAGCACCCAGACAGAATGTTGGATTTCAACTGCAGGAAGAATGCATCCCATCTTGGTAGCTAGTATGATTAATCAGCCCAATGTTTTCCGAGCAGGTTTCATGACTTTGCATTACCAAAAGTTACACCCACATCTAGCTGACCCGTCACCCACATCAAGGACACTACACTTTTTTTATATATTATTTTCACTGAGTTTGTGTTTTGGTTCTCTGTCTTTTTCCATAGCTGTTCGAGTAGAAATGGATATTAAAACAAACCATAAGATCACACCTCAGAGCAGTAGACCCAAAAAGGAAACTGCAAACTTTCACAGAAGTTACAGTTAGAATCAGAATCAGAATCCTTTTATTAGTTATGTGTCCAAGTCATAATGTTAGGATGTCAGTATTGCTAACCCCACAGTTCTATACTCTAGAAGTAAATAGCACTGGCCTGTCTCTGTATAAGATTACCTGCATCCCAAATTTGGGAATGTGATGCCCTTCCAGCCGTTGGCCTTTGTTTGGAGTTTATGGAGTGACTCATAGTCTGTCAACGATCTGGTTACAACCATTTCGCTGCCACCCATCATATACTGTATGGAGAATGCATCAAACGTACCATAAAGATATATAAGGACCATTCTTTGGCCAAGTCAGCTTTGCCATGCTTTGTTTTAAGCTGCGCTAGACTCCATCACCTCCTTCTCATAAACTTCCCACCCTGACTGGGGTAACAGACACTTGAAAAAGAGCAGCCTATTGCAGTAAGGCTTCTTGGGGCTTGTTCGCTTGCCCCCTGTTGTCCATAAAATCAGATTTATTTCATGTTACCATTCACTCAGCTTTTTTCTAAACATCATCCTCTGACTCCCAAACTCAACTCAATCTCGTTCCCTTTGTGTTCTATCAAGCTTGGGGAGATACCTTCCAGCACCTCCTCACATCCTTTTCTGTTCTCTGTCATGGCAGTGAGACAGAAGCAGAGGGCTCCAGTGGTACCATAGCTCTCGTTCATGCAGTCCTAGAGAAGAAGGAAGGCATCTGTAGAATCCAACATGTTTAACACTGTGTAGCAATTAACTGTATGGCATCACATGTCACGTACTACAGTAGTGAAATCACTACTGTTGCTTCACATGCTTCTTAACTAGGTAATGAGAATCTTCAGTTGATCTCCAGTTATGGTGAGAAGATTAGTGGAGAAAAAAATGACTGAATAGATTAGGGGTAGGCAGCCCTGACCCTGGAGTGCTGGTATCCAGCAGGTTTTCCATCCTACCTGGTCTCTGATGAGCCACACCTGATCTCAGGCAGATGTGAACCATCAGGTAGGACAGAAAACCTGTTGGATACTGGCACTCCAGGATCAGGGTTACCTACCCCTAAAATAGATTATCACAGGCATTCTTTGAGGACATCAAGACATGCTTTGCTACAAACACTGTACATAAGCCTTTCACGGCTTCTAAGATGAAGCCTGTTGAGTTTATGCAGGTTAAATGAAACAGACCTGTCTGCTGTGTATGTGGGAGGAATATACTGCTATGTTCTGGGATAGATCTACTTAATCACGGTGGAACTTCTCTGGAATTCTCTTGGAATTTGAGGTTTATTATTAATGAATATAAGAACTGATACATGGAATATGAGAGTCTTATTCAGAACAGCTTGTGATGTTTTTTTAGCTTTACCACAATGTTAATTTTTATAGTGTGTTAAGGAAGAAATCAGCTTCAGTTACAGACTGCACTCAGAACAACAACAAGAAGAGGCTGGAAAACAAGCCAGAGACTCCATTATAACATTATAGTCTATCAGGGAGCAAAACAGCCCGGCCGCAAATGCAGATCTGGCTGCTGAGCCCCACCAGAACCCTGGACCGCAGAAAGGGCCCAGTAATCAAAGCCAGTAGGGGTAACATTGCCATCAAAGGCACATATGTGGAAGGGTGCACATTACGAGATGGGGCAGACACACACCCGGAATCAGTGGGCCTTTCACTGTGAGCCAGGCTTGGTCTGGGAACATGCTGGAGATTGGCTGAAAGTTCCCATCTCCTGTACTACTTTTAGGTGACTTATGCCCAGTGAACGTCCAGGAGGAAACAGTATTGTAGTGTGGATGCC
This sequence comes from Petrocephalus sullivani, assembly GCA_026780845.1. NCBI lineage: Eukaryota > Metazoa > Chordata > Actinopteri > Osteoglossiformes > Mormyridae > Petrocephalus > Petrocephalus sullivani. Next base: position 33,579,970 of record JAODKM010000001.1, read on the forward strand.
ATGCATGGTGTGTTGGACATACATGATACCTATGATATCACTGTACAGCACAATCACACCACCATGCATGACAAAGACATCCTTGGGCCAGCAATGCCCCAGCATGCCACGCTGCCCCATGCACCTTCCCTAGCACTACCCTATGCTACTTTCAATTCACAGTGTCACAAGTCCACCCAGTACAGAACTCTGGAGGTGGGATGTTTGTCCTTCTAAATGATTTGGTGTCAGGCTCTGCTTTTACGGTAACTGCAGCAAGAACACGTCCCATATTGTTAACCAGAATAAGTTAGAATTTCGACAAAATAACTTATTGAATTCTGAGAACTGAGGGCTGGAAGTAACCAGAATAAAATTCGTCCCGACCTAGCACAGACATATACAACTACAATTAGCTTCAAGTAAACATACCACTCCTGACTGGATTCATTTGCAATTTATCTCTTCCTGACATTCATATCTCTTTTTTTATTCATTTACTAAAGTGTCAGTTCATTTCGTAACAGTTTTTGGTGTCGTAGATTACTTTTTCGTGTTATTATGGTCTCATTTACATCAATTAAATATCTGTTATTGAACAATTTTCGTCATAGTTCTTGTCAATAAAAATAGCTCTGCCTGAGGAAAGTCCTGACAAATCAGAGGGAGGAGGCGGGATCAGATCCACCATGTCGCGATGTCCTGATGGGAGGAATGAAGATGCAGATTGGTGCATGTGTGTAGGGGGGAGGAATCAAAACAATTTTCTGCAAATTTGGTTTTGCCCTCTGGGAATGCTTAGGCGCTCCTCCTTGCTCATAAACAGGCATGTTATGCTGTATGATTTATTGTATAAATTTCATCTTAAGTAGCAGCACATGTACATGACCAGAGCAGCAACAAAGATCCTACAAAATGGTTAGAAACTTCCAGCTAATTTAGGCTTTCTGCATCAGACTGGTGTTCAGGAAGGAAATGATTTAGCATCCGCTTCTTGTGGCAAGTAATTAACATCTGGAATTTTCAATTAAATGAATTAGCATAATTGTTGTTTGGCATACACCATATACTAAACCTTCAAAATGCAAATTTGGAAATAAATGATTAACTCTCAGAAATTATCCATTCAGTAAATTACTGTGTTAATTGCCTGTACTGTGGTTGACAACTTTCTGTGGTTGGCCACTTTGCTTAAGAGTTACGGTGGGCCACCATATTATGTAAGATTCGTCTTCCAGATAGAAATCTGTCATGGCGATCGCTTCCCAGGATGTCCGTAATTAAAGTGGATCAAAGGCTAACAGCAGGAACTGAGGAAACCCGAGGCTCTGTTGGGAATCTGAAGTGACAGTTTTCTAAAACTGTGTGCTGAAGAGGACCTCCGGGAACCTGAAGGACCGCATGCCTGATTAGATAATGCTTAAGTGATTTTCACTTCACATAACACAAATCATATAACAAAACCAATATTAGGGGAACTGTGAAAAGTATCCCAAAAATATGCCCACAGACTAAATATTGAATTTTTTCCCAAATTGCCTGTTATTTTATAAATTGGAATTCAAAAATGTGACATGTTGACATAAATTTGCTTTAAACGTTGGATGGTGAAAGTGACTTGTGAATGACTGGTATCCTGTGCAGGGCGCCCCCTACCTACTGTCCTGTGAATGACTGGTATCCTGTGCAGGGCGCCCCCTACCTACTGTCCTGTGAATGACTGGTATCCTGTGCAGGGCACCCCCTACCTACTGTCCTGCAAATGACTGGTATCCTGTGTAGGGCACTCCTTACCTACTGCCCTATGAATGACTGGTATCCTGTGCAGGGCGCCCCCTACCTACTGTCCTGTGAATGACTGGTATCCTAGGCAGGGCGCCTCCTACCTACTGCCCTATGAATGACTGGTATCCTGTGCAGGGCACCCCCTACCTATTGTCCTGTGAATGACTGGTATCCTGGGCAGGGCGCCCCCTACCTACTGTCCTGTGAATGACTGGTATCCTGTGCAGGGCACCCCCTACCTACTGCCCTATGAATGACTGGTATCCTGTGCAGGGCGCCCCCTACGTACTGTCCTGTGAATGACTGGTATCCTGTGCAGGGCACCCCCTACCTACTGTCCTGTGAATGACTGGTATCCTGTGCAGGGCGCCCCCTACCTACTGTCCTGTGAATGACTGGTATCCTGTGCAGGGCACCCCCTACCTACTGTCCTGCAAATGACTGGTATCCTGTGTAGGGCACTCCTTACCTACTGCCCTATGAATGACTGGTATCCTGTGCAGGGCGCCCCCTACCTACTGTCCTGTGAATGACTGGTATCCTAGGCAGGGCGCCTCCTACCTACTGCCCTATGAATGACTGGTATCCTGTGCAGGGCACCCCCTACCTATTGTCCTGTGAATGACTGGTATCCTGGGCAGGGCGCCCCCTACCTACTGTCCTGTGAATGACTGGTATCCTGTGCAGGGCACCCCCTACCTACTGCCCTATGAATGACTGGTATCCTGTGCAGGGCGCCCCCTACGTACTGTCCTGTGAATGACTGGTATCCTGTGCAGGGCACCCCCTACCTACTGTCCTGTGAATGACTGGTATCCTGTGCAGGGCGCCCCCTATGTACTGTCCTGTGAATGACTGGTATCCTGTGCAGGGCACCCCCTACCAAGCAGCACTGCCAGCATGCAGCCCGGCAGCATGAGAAAGCTGGGGCACTGCCTGCATGCAGCCCAGCAGCACAGGAAAGCTGAAGCAGTGCCAGCATGCAGCCCAGCAGTACAGGAAGGCTGAGGTGCACTGCAGCCAACGTGCTGCTCAGCAAGGCGATGGGGCTGGAAGATAGGGATCCAGCCTCTCCCACCCCATCTGCAGCTGCCTTATGGAGCTCATGTCATTTCCCAATAGAGCTACCGCCTTGGAAAATATGCAAGATCACAGAGGATTAGCCTGCCATAGGATCACCATCCCACACACAGAGCAAAGACTGCATTTTACATTTAAGAGGAACACAACTGAGTTGTACATGATTGTGACACAGCAATTAAATAAGTACAGCTACAATTGGTTTCAGGTGTGAACGAGGGTAAGCAAAACTTACAAAAAGATATACTGAAATTGCTGTAAATGATTATTATCATAACACATGCCACGCAGCCACAGCACACAGACCACACTGCCACAGCTCACAGACCACGCAGCCACAGTACACTGGCCACACTGCCGCAGCACACAGGCCACGCAGCTGCAGCACACTGGCCACACAGTTGAAGCACACAGGACATGTGGCTGCAGCACACACGCCACACAGTTGAAGCCCACAAGCCATGCAGCTGCAGCACAAACGCCACACAGTTGAAGCCCACAAGCCATGCAGCTGCACCACACAGGCCACGCAGTTGAAGCGCACAGGCCATGCAGCTGCACCACACAGGCCACACAGTTGAAGCACACAGGCCATGCAACTGCACCACACAGACCACACAGTTGAAGCGCACAGGCCATGCAACTGCACCACACAGACCACACAGTTGAAGCGCACAGGCCATGCAGCTGCACCACACAGGCCACGCAGTTGAAGCACACAAGCCATGCATCTGCACCGCACAGGCCACGCAGCTGAAGCGCACAGACCATGCAGCCAAGGTGCCCCGGGCCTTAGGGAATAATGGCTTAGTGACTTATAATATGACTGATATAAGCTTAGCTCAGCTGAGACCTAGATTGCATGTTGTGTACAATGAGAAGCTGAATTTTATTATTTAAAACTGCTGAAATGGCCACTATTCTTTTGAGCTGTAATGTCCGGAATCCTGGCATATATACGACATAAGCACACCTAATAACTCTTTGCACCAGTAGAGACATTTAGAACATCGGGGATGGTGCAGGGGCTCCCTGCGGACACTGAGACACTGCCTCCAGCTCGCAGCGATTCCCTGACCTCACCCTCCCCACCCCATGAGCTGGGCGTATCCCGGCAAAGTGGCTTGGGACCCCCTCCAATTCATGACGGGGAATCCTGTTTCCTCAGAAAGTTTCCACAACTTTCATATGTATTTATAGATCACACCCCTACCCAAATGTGCTGTCTGAGCTCCTCGCCTTCAAAGCCTTGCTGTCTCTGAAGAAGTGCCCAGATTTAAATTCCAATTACCATTTGTCTGATTCTTTAGGCTAAGTAGGTCTTACTCAGATCTCAAATCAACAGAGACATGTAACCAAGCAAACAGGAAATATCTGATGGATGTAAATAGGTTCCTAGAAATGCTAATATAAATCAGCAAACACAAAGTACCCATCCTCTCTGAGTTTGTACTATGGTATTGCACAGCCCATCCTTCCATTATATATATCATATAAATACATGATTTCTGGCACATCGCTCCAAATTCCTCCAGGGACTAAATGTTTGGTTTACCTGTGTGTAGTAGGACTAATGTGGATTCACCATACATCTTAAGGAACCAGGTCCATCCCCTTTCTGTAACTGCTTATCCCATTCAGGGTCACAGGGGGTCTGGAGACAAACCACTGGGGGCCGACCCATCGCAGGGCACATGCACTCACTATTCACACACTTGTGCATGCCTGTGGGCAATTTGGTAACTCCAATCAAACTCAATTAAAAGCCCATGATGACACGGGGAGAACATGCAAACTCCACACACGGAGCCCTGGTGGAGACCTGAAGTCAGGTCCCAGAGGTGTGAGGCAACAGTGCCAACCACTGCAGCACCATGCCCCCTAAGACACCAGCTGGAAACTAATATTCCCTATGGAGTAATAATAAATGTCGGAAACGCACCCTTATGTATCTGCAGACCATTATTTGGGGGAATGGTGATACATGTTATATGATATTAAATGCAGCGCATGCTGTAAAAATGTGGTAAAAGAATTTCAAATCTTGTTTTTGTTCTTGGTGACTTGTAATCTCCGTTTTGTTAATGGCGTTTCCAGGCGTTGGTCAACAATGGGAAGTGAGAGGGATTTTGTTTTGGCATCTTGTTGACTGAAATTACAAACAGTTTGTTCAACTTCTTATTATGGGGTGAATTGAAAGGGAAGAGTCAAAAAAACATTAACCTATACATTGTATCAGCCATATCCCATGATGCAAAGCACAGGTAGCATAATTATGAAGCCCTGTGCTCAGTCACACGTCGTGTGGCACCAAGAAGGACAGCATCAGCCCCGAGACAAACGTAAATGTGCAGAAGACAGTCCAGTAGAGGAAGACAAGCTGCTGTAATCTCCCAAGTGAGGCTCCATGGTCCTGTTCAAGTGCACTGAGTAAGTACAGATGAAGTGCAAAAATAAAAGCACACGCTGAGCCTCTGTTACTTCCAGAGTTCCGCTAGAAAGGGAAATAGCCACAGAGGCGCTGAGGAGCACATGGGCGTTCACTTCGGTCAGCTGTCTGGAATGCACTGCTCTGCCTGTGCAGGCCCGTGTCCGTAAGCCTGCCATGTGTCTGCAGACCTCGCTGGTGACTCTCTGCATCAGCTGTACATGCATCTTTCTATACCTGCCCCAGATAATATGTTCAGCAGGAGATTTACGTCCAGATGCAAGTGCATGGCTTAGCCTGTGAACCTCTCAGTTTACATGTTCTTCTGTGTTTTACTGTGACGTAAGCTTATGTTAGTGACCTTCACAACAAACCATCTGGAGAAACGGAACATTCAGAAGGTCTAAAAATGAAATTTAAGTTTGAAATAAGTAAATCACAGTTGCAAACCCACCTGCTGAGGGGAGTCAGTTTCTGGTAGGGCTGCCATTTGGAATCTACTGGTGTCCAAGGCCAGTGTGCAAAGATGAATAACCTGCTCTGCCCTTTCATCAGACCTAAACGTTACTAAACCTTCACGTGCGAGGTAGGTTTACATCGTCCGTGCCCCTTAAAGAGTTGGAGAGTTTCCTTCTAGAAGAATGATCCAATATCTCACATTTGTATGGGACTTGTATGGAAGTAGGTTGGCACAGTGGTAGAGTAGTTTGCCCTGTCACCTCATATTTCTGGGACCTTGGTTCAAGCCCCTTCTGGGGTCCCATGTGTGCGGTGCATTCTCTCCCAGAGGTGTTGTGACGTCTCCTCCAGGAGCTCTGGTTTTCCCCCAACAGTTGAAATACATGCCGAGGTTCATTGGGATTGCCAAATTGCCCGTAGGTGTGCATGTCTGAGTGTGCCCTGTGATGGGTTGCTGCCCCATCCTGGGCTGTTCTCTGCCTTGTGCCTGTAGGCTCCAGATGCCCAGTGATGCTGAATAGGACAAGTGGCTACAGAGAACAGACGGCTCACACGGACGCATTCACAGCTGTTCCTTGTTAATAATATATTTTTAGTGTTACATTATTTTATTCATCCTGTACAAATAATGTCAGAATATGGTTATATACCAATAAATAAGTAAGTTTTGCAGAATCTTGCAGAACTGAATGCTATCCCCCCAAATGGAGAGTCGGAGATGAGCTGGAGGTCCTAGTGGTGTTCCAGGAAACAAACAACTTGATAGCCTTGACCTCAGGGTCAAAGTGGCGTATGAGGGCATCTGCCATCAGCATCTGCTGCCGTGCAGACAGAGGATACCATCTACCTCCCAGTGCAGGGTGTCTACAGTGTAACGCCACGGCACCGGTGAAGCGAGCCGGTTCGGTGGCAGCAGCCTCGCATGGACTCCGAAGCATTCACATTCAACCCATCGGCTCTCAAGGATTAGTCACAAAAATGGGTAGCTTCACATTAAAAAGAAATTATGACATCCAGGACATGATTGTAAGTGAAGGCTGGCCCATGTTCGTTCATCATTAATCAGTCGTAATGGTTCATACATGTCATGCAGTTACTATACTTGTTCATGATTTGTACATGAGTAGTAACTGAGTTACTACGGTACTAAGTTACTTGTGCCCCCTCAAGTAAAGTATTGCTCTGTATTTGTGCACTGAAATATACCATGTGGGAGAGAACAAAACTGCAATGCTTAAAATTAAAAGTTGTTTATCCTGGGAATGTTATGGCGATCACGGGTCCCGTGGCATGTGAGGGGCCCTGAAGTGACAGCCAGACGGGGCTGTAATGCAGTCGCACCGCAAATATGCTTAACAAAGCAGAAAGGAGGAAGTGGCGCAGCGATAAGCACCAGTGGCCAGGAAGCAGCTGCTCTCTCCTGCTGTCGACACGTCACTCAGTGATCTCACTGATGCACTTCGCCGTAAACTGCCTTCCTGACTACAAGCAGACCCTATTTCCAAGATTGCAGAATCACAAGGAAACAGTACATACCAGCTTCTTAAGACAAGTGCTCTCTGTGCTTGGGGCAGACATACATTGTGCCTCTTGGCTCACGCCTCATTCTCAGGAAGGGCTCTTGTTACGTCAGTTTAGTTAAAGTGTTTCTTGTTTCCTTGGTGTGACATTCAAGGTTCTGTTATGTTTATGGCAGGAAACGCTGTTAATAAATAAATATTGCCCTTGAAAATAGCAAACTTGTGAAGAAATAGACAGGTTGCATGATTTAAGAAAAACAAACTGGTCATTTACAATATAATGTACATAAGCTTGTGGCCCAAATACTCTAAAATACATAAAGTCATTTGCCTAAGATATATAAGCCATAATTTCACACTTGGAAGTGGCCGGTTGCTATGCTTCTGTTACCACGGGGAAGTCGGCTGATCTTAAACAGACTAATGTTGTATCTTATTAACTGCAAAAGCCCTGGCTCTATGCCTAGACAAACTGTCAGCTCTCTGAAAGCAATGAGCAGATCCCACAAACATCTCTGATACTTGTCCTTGGCTGGATCATGGCTGCAATCATTCTTGACTTTCTGTTCGCTTTTATTTATTTCATTTCATTACAGAGATGAACAGCATGTCCTCCTGAAGCAGACTTGTTCACACCAAGTATAACCAGGCTCTTTGGGGAACAAAGGCTCACTTCCCGGTAGGCTGAGGGCAGGCCAATATGAGCAGCAGTTATACTCACAGAACATGGGCGTATGAGTAAGGTAGTATTCCTGAAAAAAGGAATGCCGGTAATACGGTCTGGACTGAAAATCAGTCTGGGTCTCAAGTATTTCCTGTTCTTCAGGGATATGAGACAACAGGAGTGAGCTGGAACCCTACTCACTTTTACATGTTGTCTTTAATGGTTATTTGTAGAGACAAAAGCCACACAACTGCCAGTCCAGGTTTATCGAGACCCCATCCACTCATTTTCTGTAACGGCTTATGGCACAAGGCAGGGAACAACCCAGGATGGGACACCGACCCATCACATGGCACACTCATACACCTATGGACCATGTACAAACTCCGTAGCATTTTTATACTGAGGCAGGGAAACTGGAGCTCAGAGAGGACCCCAGGACAACACAGGGAGAAGCAGCAAACCCCACACATGGCAAAGACGCAGCCCCGGGTCCCAGAGGTGCAAGCCAACAGTGCTAACCACTGCACCACCATGACACCCCTAATAAGTTCCCATTCACTTTGTGGCTTGCACTCTACTGTGTATGGGAACGGGTTCTACTTAGATTTAGACCTGAGGCTTTTGGCTGAAATAGCAGTAACACCTAAATGATTCAGATATAAGGACCAGTGAACTCTGAGGCTTTATTTTCAACCGTGAACTGATAGGATTTTATAAAACATATCTTCACTTGGGATCCTTCCCTGAACTCTTCACCTCTGGTCTTTCTACTGGCCCACACTATTTGTGGACAGTCAGAAACTGTGAAACTGGACGAGTGATACCTGACAATCAGAACTACTGGGGAAAATGGGAGTGTCAATGGTCTGTTTGGCAGTGCTGTAATTCAGCATGAGTCTATTTATGTGTCCTGCTTAGCAGTAGGCCATCTCCTGCATTTCCTGGAAAGACAATGAGCTAAATCAGACACTGGCACAGAGGATACTGGGAGAGACATGTAGTTTGGGTGGAGGGGGGGCACATGGAGGGACTATACCAGAGAAGGGCAGTCCTACTCGCAAAGGGTTGGCGTGTATGGGGCTTTTTGGGATAGCCTTTAGATCAGCTGTTCTAACCCAGGTGCCAGAACTCTCCGGCCAATCAGCCTTCTAATTAGTAACCGAAAACCTGCATAGACAATGGCCCTTGGACCGCTGGACCATACTGTTTTCATTGGAGTTCCTCTCACTGCTTGGTGCTCTTACTTGGGCTTGGCCAGCATGGCACCAATAACCGGGTCACCCTGAGCGGGCTCCTGCACAGTGCAGCCTGCCATTGTACTGTGCGGGCACAGGTCACACAGACCAGGCATGCATTTTGCTGCAAGCCTATTCTCACTGCAGCAAAGCATCACATGTGGTTTTCGTGGGTTATTTTGCGGAAGATTTGCTGCACTAAAATAACAGTGATATAGTACTATATACGCAATGTGTTTTACCAACAATGTTTTTTGAGAAGAAAAAAAAAACAAAGACTAGGCTTTGTTGATTTGACAGCTTGTGGGGCAATGAGCCAGTAACCATCGTCTCCTAGTCAGGGGGGAGAAAATGTTATTTATTTATGTATGTATGTAGTCATTCATTTATTTTTAACCCTAATTTGATGTAAACAATGATTTGATTTATACATTCTTTGCTTACTGCTTAAACTGCTTTTGAAGCATTACTAATTGGATTGCATTTTCAAAATATTTTGTTTTTAAAGTCACTTTATATCAAACTCACTTTATATATATAAATTTGCATATCGAATATCAAATTTTCTCTAAAGTTACTGATGAAACTGAATGGATGCTTTGTTTGCCATATGTATCGGTATGTTGGAACACTCACATAAGCCATCCTGTTCTCTTTGAGACACACACACACACATACGCATGCGTGTTTGTACTCATATATTTGTGGGGACCGTCCATTCATTTCTATGGGAAAAACCTTAGTCCTGACACAGACTACCTTAACCCTAACCCAGCCTTAACCTTACCCATAGGTAACCAAACAAAATACAAGGCTTTTTTAGTTTTTTCAATGCAGTCATTTATTTTTATAAAACTGAGTTTCCCCTTGTGGGAACTGAAAAAATGGTCCCCACAACATTACAATAACAGATTTTTATCACAGTGTGGGGACCTCGTGGGGACATTAGCCATAACATTACAATAACAGATTTTTATCACAGTGTGGGGACCTTGTGAGGACATTAGCTATAACTTTAAAACATCTGACAGGTGAAATGAATAATGCTGAGTATCTTGTTACAGTGGTGCCTGTCTAGGGTTGGAGGTTTTAAGGGCCACGCTCAGGGGCCCAGTGGAGATGATTATGCCAACTTCTGATTACAAACACAGCAGATTCAAGCCATGTCTGTTATGTTCCTAGAAAGCAGTCAAACAAGTAAATACACTGTAATAAATGAGTCTAATAACACTATATGTCCGTGATATGTCAAAACATCTCGTGTCTCTTTATAAGCAAAAATATGTCAAAGTCTTTCTTCTTAATACCAAGAGGAGAGGTAACAAAATCTTATAACAATAATAATGTCATATACCAACAGAATATTGTGTTGCTTTTTCATTATGTAGAAAGGTAAGTACTCATTTCAACTTGGAGATGATATATGAGTATATACTGTATATGGTGAGGTGCTCTGGGGTACAGAGCTTATGGTTTACTGGTTCATTTCTGTCCCAGTCCTCACCCATGGTGAGGAGCTGCAGCTAATTATTGAAAGAGGCCTGTGAGGAAAAGCAGCCCAAATGAGGTTTCTGTGAGGGCTGGCTATGAAAGACCCGAAGGGAGCCGTCAATATTCCCATACTCCTTCTATAATAGAGACAAGTGCACTGACGTGATTTTATTAGTAACACTGAATGGGGAGTATCATGGAACACATGAAAGTGATTAGTCACGGCTAAGAGTGTGCAGACAGCTGGTGACAAGGGCAAATCAAAGACACGGAAAAGGATGCTGTAACCAAGGACTGTCTGATAGAAGTTAGAATAAGGAACCGGCCAAACTTGCTGGAAATTCTGGGACACTCACGCACAAACGTATATGCTGCCACCTTCTGGATGATGTAGATTCTGCAACTATATATATTTTATATTTTATTTTAAATTATATTTTAAAACTCTTTAAAATGCGGCACCTTGGCCTGTTCTGAAGCTTTTATCAGCAGCATTGCAATCCCTAAATTAGGTTATAGAGCAGCTAGAGGTATTTGAAAGCACAAAGAGACTCAAATGGCAAAATATAACCACAGTCATCTCAAAGTTATACTTTCTTATTTTGCATTTTCTAAAGGCAAAGCTCAATAAGAATGTTTTTAAAGTCCCTGATGTGAGAAGTAGTCATAAAAGACTGCATAATAACCGTACTGGAGCCAGCTCCTTTAAAATCTTATAGTGCAATCTCAAGTCAATTGCAGGCATCTTGAGAAGATATTTACAAGCAAGAGAGAGTGGTTTAATTCCATATCTATATATTGCTGAGCACAAGCACTTCAGAAGAATAGCTATTGACAGCTTTTAGAGCTGCCGTAAATATTTGCTGGCTATGAGGAGAGTATTAGCATCAAAGTGCCTTAGAAGTCATTGACCTAACATTTAAGAGTCACTTCTTTAATGATGCTTTGATTTTGATGGCTTTAATAGCTTTAATGTTTATTACAATGCATTGTAAAAGATGCCCCGGTTATTTTTAAAAGGTGACAGACACATTTGCAGCACGGCAAACATATTCCAGACAGAAGCTCTGAGACAATGAAGCAGACAGTGAAATCTCTGGAGATTAATTCATTATTTGATGCCGCTTTCTCCTATTGGCCACATGTCCCCTAGTAGGAAAGTTGAAGACCTTTTATTGGTGGACTGGCAACAAATAGAAGCGCAGGAATTCATTGGGGGGGAGGGGGTAGCTTGGTATATTTTGCCTCCGACTGGAGTTGGCCATCGATGAAATAAAGCATTGTCCATCTCGTGATCCACCCTGCAACTCTTTGAGAAAAACAACCAGACTTGATGGGCACACCGTGAATATTCCTGGACTTCCTGAATGCCAGTCCACACCTGATACCATTACAAGATCGGCACACCGGGAATATTCCCGGACTTCCTGAATGCCAGTCCATGCCTGATACCATTACAAGACTGGTACAACCGTGAATATTCCCGGACTTCCTGAAGGCCAGTCCATGCCTGATACCATTACAAGATCGGCACACCGTGAATATTC
>JAODKM010000001.1:33600516-33614454 GCA_026780845.1 Petrocephalus sullivani
GTGACAGTTGTAGTAGTAACATGAGCAATTTCCTCCGGGATCAATAAAGTTTTTCTGATTCTGATTCTGATTCTGATCACAAGAAGCGAAGCTCGTTTTTCTGTACTTCAGGTATACAGACATCACCATGGATACTTAGCTCTCAATACACCACAAACACTTGCTGCCCTGACCAAGGAGGCACCAGCAAGATGCACACCAACAGTTTGTCCTCTTTTGAACTCTGATATGTCTCCCATTATGTTGTGCATATTGTAATATTTTATGTAAAACTGTAGTGTTGCTCTGCCAGTTCAACCTTCCCACTCTACTCTTACGGATGGAATGTGCAATCAGTGAAGTCGAGCCACAAGGCCACAAACATATAGGCATGAAACCTGAAAATGTCACGCCCTGCATATCTGACTCTCCCTAGCATGGCCCTAAGGAGCCACACCTGTTAGTCATTGTCTTACCTCACTCCTAACCCATGTGTTAATCACGCCCAGCTGCCTCTCGTTTGCTCCCTTGTTAGTCAGGTATTTAAGTGCTTCCCTGGCTTGCGTTCCTCAGTCTAGCCATTGATCTCAGTTCCATGTGTTGCCTGTGCCTTCTCATGTTCCTGGCCATCCCTAGTGATCCTATTCATTTGTAGTCATTGTTCTTCCATCTAATTTCAGTTCACCTCAATGTTTGCTCTCGAGTCCTTTGTCCTTCACATCGCTAATGTTAGTTTCATTGTCCAGCCCATGTATTTATGCTCATTTGATGCTTTGAAATATACTCAATATATGTTTATATTCTGACCTATATTTTGCTCCATTATGCAGTTTGAGGAAATATGTATAGCTGTGCATTTATATGAATCTTTGATAAAGCATGCAATACCAGCAATGGCAGGATAAGTACAGTGCGAAAGTATTATTGTTAAACATTCTTGCTTCTGAGTAGCAGCAGATATGATTCACTTATTACCGCCACACAAAGGCATTGCCAAAGCTGAAATGTGTGCTTTGGGCCAACAGATTAACACAGTTAACAGATGAAATCCTCCCTTATTATTCTGCAGACCTGAATGTTTTATGTATTCCAACAGCGTATTAACGGAATCGATTCCAATTCTGGGCTTTTGTTGAAGGGTTCACCAGCAAAACTATATTCAAGAATCATCCCTTCTGCTCGCATCTGTCACAAATGTATTTCATGCATGTGATTCAAAATTGCTTTATGCATTTGCAGCTGAAATAGTACTGTGATAATGATATAATTAATGTTTCAGCGCCAATGAATTTCATGCTTTTCCTTTGGTTAATAAGTTAGTGGATAAATTTGCCATCAGGATTTCATCCAGCATGGCAGCCCAGATGCAGATACAATAGCGATGTCATTGCTTATTCATTCTCCTGCAAACTCTTCTCTCTGTCAGCAGTAGCTGCATTGGATCGGTCACCCAATAATAAAGCTTTTGAAAGACAGCTGGACCTAGCTGTTTGTGACCCAGATACATTCTTCACATTGGCCTGACAGAGATGCACAGCAGAAGCTTCTCCTGCTGTCAGCATCAGCACTGCGAACACAGAACAGAGCAAGAAACAAATTGTGAAGTACAACTGGATTCTCCTGTGGAACAGTATGCGATCTGGCAAGGGAGATGAAATTATGCCAGTGTACTGTGCTCTCCATGTGAGGCTGAGTTAAAGTCACAATCGGGGGGGGGGGCAAAGGTCTGAACTGTTCTCAGTCTACGTAGATCAATGTCAAAAGGATGTCACATACTTAAAGACTCCTGGAAGCATCAACCAGAAGTGAGTATTTCAAATTCCTTCCTTTAGCCTGGAGGAACACCAAGTTAGTCCGGCTGTGCTGGAAAAATCAATAGTGTTTTTTATTCTCAGTGGCAAGATGACAGAGTTTCTGATGAATAAAAGAGTTACGGTCACATCTTGCATCCTACATCTTCCCCTTACAGATAAAAAGCCCCAACAAAGCACCATGCTGCCCTTTCGCTTACCTCCTCTAGCTCTGCACTTTACAGCCGGAGTCTAACTAAATCAGCCTGAATTGCTTCCATAAGTTCAATTCCCACTCTGCTTACAGCATTAAGGGAGTTGCTTACAGTCACAGATGCAATGAAAGATTTTGGTCCGAATATTGCCACTGACAAACAAGCGTTAAGTTAAGAAAACTTAATTGCCGGATGCATGAAAAAAATATTTTGAAAATGAAAAGCTGGTTCTTCATAAAAATGGGTTAGATTAGCATGCTCTAGAAAAACATGGGTGGGAAGAGTCTAAAGAAGACATGCAAGCTTCGTTGGCTTTGCGTACATAAAGATGTGCTTGAATTTTCAGAAAAAAGAGGAATTCCTATTGTCTACTGCTGTGGACCAGGAATCCAATTACATCCTCTCCAGTGATGGAGGTCCCTATTGTTTCTGCTTGGCGTTTGTACATTCAGACAGAACGTGCCACGCAAATGCTACAGTATGTCGCCTCAGCTTTCAGTGGTCCAGAAGCCAATTTAATGGTGACCGTCTCCATGATCAAATTATGCAAAACGGAGACCTAACATTTTTTTTCCTCCTGCTTGATCAGAGTGAGAAACAAAAAAATATCACATTATCCTTAAAGCTGAATTTGCCTGAAGAATTTTTTAAACCATATAAGAGCGAAAGAATTAAGGAGGACAACAAAATATGAAAAAAAAGCTAGGAGAAAATTCTAGTATGTGATATTTCTGTCAATTGAAATAACGGTGGCAAAAATGCTGTACACTGTATCAAGGTCATTCTAGTTCTATATTTTGGATCTAATTATGTATGCAAATGAAATATATATATATAATGTACTACTACTGGACATCCAGACGAATGCTAATATTAGGCCTACATACTGACAGATTTAGGACCCTCTCTCTTTCAACACCCCCACAAAACACCTGAAAATGGTTACACTAATTACGCCCTTGTTGGGGTCGATGACACATAACAGCCATTAGCCAGCAACATCCTATATCTCATTATTATTTGATAACACCATTATCTCAGGTGTTCGTACAGTCAAAATATAACCACTAGATGGGGATATTGTCATAGCCAGGATCTAACACATGGAACGAAGCAGCGCTCTCTGTTGTGCATATCGGTTCTAATACCCCATCGCATGTAAATAGTTTCTGATGATGTCCCCCTATTATGGTGATATTATGGTGAGCTAGTTACCAGCATATGGTATTCCACTAGTTGAGCATTTTGTGATTTTAAGCCCATTTTCATATGGGAAGCACAACTGAAGGCAGCTATATTTACAGAGAATGATAGAAATTTCCTTGGTTGAATTCTGAGGAGCTAGTGAATAAGGTAGTGTTGCGGTCCAGGTTTCCAACAGTTGAATGCAGCTTCACGTACCATAATGAGTGCTTTTATCATGCCAATGTGCCGAATAATTACATTAAGATAAGAAAAGTCTTTGTTGATTAACTACAGTACATCTTCCGAAAATTTATAAACTAGATGCTGTTGAAACAACAACAATGGCTTTCCCAGATGGCCCCATCATCCCCCCCCCATCTAATCCTCACTCCTCCCACACCCTCCCACCTCTACAATCTCTACACACTTTAAAAAAAAAAAAAAACCTTTATTAAAAGCCGAGCTTTATGTGACTTTTCTCAATGCAGTCAGGTCCAGCAGATCTGCGTCCGGGGCTGTCCTTTCATGTGCCCGCACTAACAGCTTCAATTTGGGTGTGATTTGTTAAAAATGAAATAAGCCCCTCATACTCATTTATACAATGTTCCTGGGTGATATTATCTTGAAATGAAATCAGGTGTAGATCTTCATCCATATAATGTTTTTGTAAAGGTGCAATAAGACCCCTCTAATGCTTTTCGAGTTATTACAAGGTGACGTGTCTTCTGCAGTCACACAGCGGCGTTGCTTCAGACTTGGTACAATTTGTCTAAAGATAAAATGGGCCCCCAGGACATTACCTATACAATGTTTGGAAGTTTGAAAAAGATCTGTCAAATACTCTTTTAGTCAACGGGGTCAAGTGTCTGCGGCTGTCCTTCTAATTGATATCACTATGTGGTGCAGCTTCCATTATAATGCAATTTGTCTCACAATTAGTTCACTTTCAGATCTTCACCCCTAAAATGTGTCTGCAAAGTTTTGGGGAAAAGATTCGTCAATTACTTTTTGATTTATCATGCTAATGGGATGAAGTGTCTGAAATGGCCCTTTTCTGTGCCGCACTGTGGGCCACTGCTTCAGTTTTGGTGCAATTTGTCACACAATTTGATCAGTCTAGTTCCTCACCCATACGCTGTGTCTGCAAAGTGTGAAAAAGATCTGCCAAATACTTTTTGAGCTATCGCACCTGAAATGGAGCCTCTGCTGTTGGGTCAGTGGGATTTGACCAGACAAAAACTTGAGAACCACTGCTCTACTCAAATGCAACCTTTCCACTTGGGGTTTTGTGCATTTACTAGCCCTGTAGTTCTTTCCATCGTAGGCACCTAACAGCATGCTTTATCTCCTAATATCTGCCCTGCGTGTAACATGGCAAGGGAGCGGAGCATTACCCACATTCCCCATAAAGTCTCCAAGATGGAAAAATAATGAAGTGCTGCATATTGTTTTTATTACCTTTTTAATTACATCTATCCATCTTCCCATAGCCATAGCTAGCAGATTATGATGCATCTCACACCGAGGGCTCTGCCTGTAACAGCCCGCACCCAGCAGCCACGCAATGTAAATCCTGCAGAAGCACATGTTAAAGCCCCGTTTGGTAATCTAGGTATGCACATTTCATATGCCCTCGGGGAATTTACTTTCATTGACATGAACACATCATGGAAAATGCTGCCTTGAAACAATGAATGCTGTTTTAGCAGAACATATGACAGTATCCATGGACCAAGAGCCCGTTTTGGATGTCCCTGCCTTCAACTGCCACCCAATCTACATTGCACCCGACCGCCACATATCCCCCGGCAGGTGGCGAGCCAGCAGGAGGACAGACCCATATTACTACTTAGGGCTGTGCCCTGCCGGGCCCCATGGGTGACGGCCCAGCCAGCAAGCGCTTGCCTATAAGCTCCCCTCCCAAACCTAGCTCCAGGGCATGGCCCTGGTCTCCCCAATACAGGCAGGGTCACACAGTCCTTACTCTCCATCTGGAGAAGGGTGAATTGCTCTCTCCAAGTGGAGGAGTGTAAGTATCTCGAGGCCTTGTTCATGAGTGAGGGAAGAAGAAGTGGGAGAATGACAGACGGATTGGTGCAGCATCAGCAGTAATGTGGATGCTGTACCATTCTGCTTGGGTGAAGAGGCCAATCTACATTCCTATCCTCACCTATGGTCATGAGCTCTGCGTAGTGATCAAAAAAATAACGTCACGCATACTAGTGTCAGACATTCTGGAGGGGCTCAAAGTAGGGCAGCTGCTCCACTGCATCAAAGGAAGCCAGTTGAGGTATCTATCTATCAAAAATGTCTCCTAGACAGCTCCCTAGGGAGGTGGTTTGGCCATGTCCAACTAGGGGGAGGCCATGGGGCAGACCCAGGATATGCTGGCCTAGTAATACATTGGGATTCCCCTGGTGGAGCTGGAGGAGGTGGCTGGTGAGAGGGAGATCTGGGCATCCCTGCTTAGACTGCTGCCCCCACAACCAGACCCCAGATAAGCGACAAAGAATGGAAGCGTGGATGAATGGATGGATGTGACAACATCGCATTCATCAGTAGAATTCCATAAGTGTCATAATGAATATTCCAAGGATGAAAGCATACCCAGTAGTATGTATCTAACCATTCCATGGTGCTCCTGCCTGGCTCTTGATAATTTATTGTACTTACAGGCTCTGAATTTGAATTGAAAGTTTTTTTTTATCCCAGAAGTTATGACCACAAGCTGAAGACAGATTGAAATATGTCAGTAACCCTCTCTGTCTCTCCCTGCGCCTCGCTCTCTCCGCTCCGCAGATTGCGGCACAGATTGGGGAATTAGCATATTCATGCCCTTTCTCCTGGAGGTGCTCCGATGGAATATGGCAGGAGGACATTCACTGTAATTTGCCTTTCATGAGGAAGTGCAACAGTTACTTGGGTTTTCTAGTTTATCACCTTCCCTGCAGAATTTCTCAGTGTAGTCAATTTAGTGGCCCAAGAGATTAATGATATGGGATGTCCTCTTGCCTCAGTGCTCTGTAAAGGCAGGATAACTGGGGAAGTTGTCACCAAAGGGATTCTGGCAGCAAGCCATATGGGATGATCCTGGCTTTGCACCATTTCACCTGTACATGAGCAGCCTCACAGGGTCACAGTTATGACCTCACTGAAGCACTGGGCACATAGTGTACATCAGTTACACTTACAATGTGTATGTCAGTGCTGCTTGCATGTAGACAACGAATAAAGCATGGTTAGGACTAACGGTAACAACTTACACAAATATTGCAGTAGCACTTAATGGACTAATTGACCAGAAACTAAGTGCTAGTTACGTACGCTACCTGTGTTCATTCAACATTAAGCAGTTGTAACGGTTCATGTATTTCAGACAGGAGCCATATTTATGTTATGTTACATTACATTACAGTATGTTACTTTATGTCGGTGATTTGTACTTCACTAGTAGCTAGTTAGTAACCTTAACCCTTACCCCTGAAATAAGATGTTACCTGGCTGACTTTACTAAAGTCCATGTGTGCGATTTGTGTGCATTTTTTATGCCTGGAAGAAATGCTGACTGGGGCAATTGAGACACGGTGCGTCAGATGGAGCCATGTGTGATCACAGATATGTCCAGGCCCACGTATCTCAGCTCTGCTACACATAAGCAGAACCTTCAAGCACGGCTGCAAACGGCATCCCCGAAAGTCCAACGAGCTTCCAGGGTGAAGTTCTGTGAAATAAGTGCAATTAGACCAGAGCAAGGCAGTTAAAGCGCTTACCTTTCTTTTGATGAGTTTCTAATTTAATTCATATATCTGAGCATAATCAAAATGCCCAGAGACTTTTTGATTACAAATCTGTCCTCTACAAATTACAAACAGATCTGAGCCAGGGATACTTGCCTAATGAATATTATTACCCACTTTCATTATGTGAATCAAATCAGGAAAACATTAGCTTGCACTCCGGAGTCTAGTTTATAACTCTGCGGGTTATTCCTTACCATTGTCTCCCACGCCTTCCATCTTTATTTTGCTTGCTGCATGTCAGCGATGTTAAGTTTTAATGGCTTCATTCAATGGTAAGTAATAAATCAGGCTGGGCCCGCTGTGGGCTAGACGTGTGTGATTGTGGAGATGTGCAGCCGTACGTTATTTTTGCTCCCGCAGTAGCAGTCCCTGCTGGAGTGCCATTTCCCAGAACACTGTGCACATTTTGGTGCAGTGACACGCCCCTGTTTGAGTGCATAAGCATGCATATGAAAGGGCTGCTCTGGGGACGATGCCGGAAGGAGTCTGTGACACCAGTATGGCAGTTTCAGTGAGTCATACACGCAAAAGAAAGACTTTGGGGCTCAATGACGACACTTCTGTTTGGCACCAGCAGAGCCGGTCCGGACCAGTTTGGTGCCCTAGCTGGTGCCCCTTCGCAGCCAGTTCCACCATCAAACACTGCAGTCAGAGACCGACCCCGACAGAAACGGCATATCTTTGGGTCTTTGAGAGTTTTGTTTTTTTAGAAACAAACAAACAAAAACAACCATCCAAAAACAGTATTGAAGAAACAATTGTCAAAATAAATTATAAATACAATATCTATATTTTCCAAAATTCCATAACAAAGAAACCAGCCAAAATCAATGGGTGTAGCTCAGTGAGCTTGACAACTGTGGAGTTCAGTACCCTGGTCAGGACCAAGTGCTGTTTTTTGAACCAGATGGCATGAAAAGATTTATCAATATGATGTAAGTAAGAGTATTGCACTAGGTTACAGAAACCTTTGTTGTGATCCATGGAAGGAAGGATGCAGGAGGATGAGTTGGGGCAAACAAAACCAGGTTTATTACAAAAGGCTGAAATAAAAAAAAAAAGGATCACAGGGGAAACAGGGAAAGAATCGGGCAACAGACAGGGCAGACACCATGATTGGACTGGGGAGCGCAGGACTGAAAGGCATTTATAGGGATCACAACAGGAGGCAGCTGGGGTGAATTAACATGAGGGCCACAACAAGAGGTGGGATTAACACATACCAGGTGTACCTCATTGGAGCCCCACAGGAGGGGCAGGAAGACCTCTGTCTTTCTCCTCCTATCTCCTTATTTTCCTTCCCTGGATACCAGACGGCTTTGCTCTTTTTGACCTTGATGTTTTTGCATTTAGCAGCTATTATGTTAGCCATATCATGTATTTGATGTTTTACGGTCAGTGAATCACTGCAGATCTAATTAAATGTGGGGGAGGGGCACTAATTGTGGTTTTTTTGTAAGATTGCAAAATAATAGTTTTATAGTTTAAAAATAGTATGCGTAAAAAACAGCCTAGTTAAAATAAAAAAGCCCCATCATTTCGGGCACCCCTAGCATTCGCCTATACTGCCTATGTGATGGGGCGGGTTTGGGCACCAGCATCAGAACTTGGGCATGATGAGGGGGGGCCACAAAAACCTCACCCACATTCAGAGCAAGATGCTTTCATCCAAAGTGACATACAATTGAGAAAGTGGGGTTAGCTAGCAGAGGTGAAAAGTTCAGAAATTACAAACCTACAGTAGACCAAGGTTTTGTTTCAAACAACCGGTTGAGTACTCTGTGACTGTGACTCTTTATACTCACCTGGTTGGTTTTAACAAAATCTGGGTCTGGATTTGTAACTTCTGAACCTGAACTTTCCACCTCTGTTAGCCAGTCCCTGGAGCAATTATGGTTACTCAATGGCCCACCAGTGACATCACTCTGCTGACCCTGTGACCTGAACCCAGAGGGCCACACATTACCTTCTATGCCCCCCCCAAACCCCACCCCCCCAGGGATATCTACAGCACCCTGGCTAACAGCACAGTGTATTCTGCAGATCCAGAAAGAACAACTCCAAAGCTGAGCCGATACTCCTTTTCATTCTTTGTTTTTTCAATCTAATTTAAGCATGGTGTTTATCTGATATATTTTACTTGGCTGGGGAGCAGTACATTTCAATCCCCGCTCCAAAAGACCAACCCCCTCCCTAGTCAACCTCCATCCATCTAAAAATTTTAATAAAAAAAATAGAACATTTTGCAGATTTGATGCCTGACATTTACAGAGATGTCCGTAATAAGAACAAATGAGCTGTCCATATGCATGGGAGCGCTCTGCGCAGAATGGATGGTGATGAACAGTAAAGGCTCCAGCGTAATGATCCCCTTGTATATGTGAGTCCCAGCATACTCTGTCTAGATGAGACCCCTTTAATGATGGTTATGGGTGTTAACTGTCGTCCTGCTGACACTATTCATCACGGCATTGTGGGAACAAATGAGAATTAGCCAGCGTAATGCCCGCCCCCACCTGCTCATGTCCCAGAGATGCAGAGGAACATAGAGGGTAGGAATAACATATCATTAAACAATTTCTATTTAGTACCTCTCATTAATTAAAATGTTAGAATGGTAAAATGTTACAGCGTACAAAGAAGCATCTAATTAAACCAGACTGGATGGTCGCTGTCTCTGTGCCGCAAGGTTTTGACGCAGCTGATGTGTGATAATTACAGAAAACCAATAAAAACGATGGAACATATAAATGTTCTCACTCCTATTAGAGGAATCCCTTTGCCTAATGCCATTGTCTAACATTCCTCCTCCCGGAGATTAATCGTTTAATCAGTTGTATCAATGCATTGCATCTCTGATTCTCCTTCACATTGACATCAAATTGAAAATGTGTTGCCTTCCCCTGACAATGGTTGCCTTGCATCCAGAGAAGAGATCAGTGCAGTTAAGATTCTAATAGATTCCAATAGCGTACTAGCACCCATATTTACATTTGTTTACTTGACAGGCGTATAAAGAGCCAGACAAGGGGGTTTCTGTGGTAACACTGCAAAGTTCTGCTGTGTGACTTGTGTCACTGTCCAGTCTCATGTGTCACTTCGTGCTCTTGCACGTGAGCCAGCCGAGCTTGACAGTAGCGGGTCCTCTGGGCTTGAGTGCATGACCCCCCCTGACCCGTCTTCGACACCCGCCTTCCACCAAACGCTGACTTTCCTGAAACTATCCAGCCTCACATTGTCCTTGGAACCTGCCCAAGAGAATTTGCTGCTTTTACATAAAACATTTTGTCTCGGTGCAGAGATGAAGGCCCCACACATTGCTTTGTGTGAGCCTCCACATGCACAAGGGGCCAAAACTGTGAAAACGCCAACCTTTTTAGATTGCAGAACATTATTTCACTGTTGATCCGGTTATTTAATCGTCCGATGTATGATATCTGAAACATTCTTTGATTGTTTATAAACATTAATGCCAATATTCGTGTAGTAATTTTTAACGCTTAATGGAAAAAATGCTAGGTGTTTCCACAATTTTGGCAATTAGTGTATGTCCCTATACATGTATTTGAACACCCAGGCAGAGCAAACACAATGATTATAAACTTGTAATGACGATATTAGGATTGTGTTCCACCTAAAATTTGTTTTCCATAAAATATTTTCCATTCTTCTTCCAAATACTCATCTTGGACAGAATGAAGAGGGAACTGGAGCCTCTCCCAGGCTGCACAGGGCACACACTGGGGTAAAGCCTTAATGGGACGTCGACCCAGCACTGGGAACGCACCACGGGAGACAATGGGGACACAGGCTCGCCTAACTGCCTGCCTTTGGACTGTGGGAGAAAGCCCGTATAACACAGGGAGAGCGTGCAAACTCCTCACACGCAGCAGAGGTACCATTTGGTGAGGAGCTGCCAGTTGCCACTGTGTCTCGTTTTTCTTGAGTCTTACATATATAATTACTCCATATCTTCAGTTTATTCTGCGTCAGCAGTGCCACGGTGGCTGAGGTGTTTCTGACGACATGTGCCGCATGTGCTGGTAGTATCAGGCTCCGCTTCTCGTCCAGCTTCAGGAACACCGGACAGCTCAAAGTGTCACCGTGCTTATATAACCGAGCAGTTGCAGTCACTTCACTGGCACTGACCCTTTTCTGTTTTCTTTGGGGTTCCTCTTGCTGAACGGTCCGTCACATCTGCGGGCTTCCCATCACACCACGCCAACCAGGCTCAGCGGTGCTCGGTGACGGAGGCATGACTCTGACAGCTCTATGGCATCTGCCGTGCGAGAATGGCAGCTTTATGTAAGACAAAAAGGGCAACACGTGCACACATGCTCACTCAGATACATGACCTGGGGTCTAGGCCGCCCCCCCTCCCCCGATACCAACCACCATCCACATGGGACACACAAACCTGCCACGCACCATCACTGCCGGGTTCTGAAAGCCCGGATTCCACAGCCCAGCAAACGTGTGGGAGTCAAGCTTTGGGGGGGTGGGGGGCTTTCGGCAAAATCAAGGATACCCCCCCCCCCCTCCAAAGGGCTCCTGGATAGTGTCTGAGGAACACGCTCTGCTATTTTGTGCTTAATGACAAATACAGATGAAGCCCACCAAGCTCTGCAGGTACCTTGGTGCACAGGGAGACCTCCTTGCCTGTCAACGCCGTTACAGCCTGTGAAAGACAGAAATGCCACGCCTCCATGCATTATGCGTAGGGGGGAATACACAGCGTGCGCTTTAGACAACCAGCACAGACATCCCACTGTACTGTACTCATCTAAACCCAGAGCTTCAAGTGAACTCATAGCAGAGAAGGCATGGCTAATACACAGGGGCAGGGGTTAAAGCATCTGTATGGCCACGCAAATGGAACAGTAAGTGTACGACAGGATGTGTTTTTTACACGTGTATGTGTGTGTGGGGGGGGAGGGCTCCGTTTGCACGTCTCTGTTTTAGCGCGTGGGCTAACTGGGGTCTTTGACTAGTGTGGGTCTGTGAAGGATTATGTTATATCACAAGAATGCATTATGTGGTGAGACATTTGGGGCATGAGTGATAATATGTGTGAGCGGGCGTGACGCTGAGCGAGGGTCATCTGTAACCCACAAGCCCCAAGGTGGAGCTCCTGCAGGGAAGCTCAGAGAAGATCCATCAGCTGTGCTTCGCCTCTGCCTGCCCAAGGCGTAATATTTCTCCACATCTAAGGGATGAGTTATTAGACCATTTCTCTTCACTCAGGACCCGATGCAATAAAATTGCTACATTGTTTCTTCGGCCAGTCAGTAGGTATGTTTTGGTCTTTTTATGCGTTTTTATGTGTCTTTCTTTGCCATTTCTGTCATTCTTGGCATCGCAGCCAAGGCTTGGTCCGGGCTGCCAGTCAGAGCTGGTCCATGCTTACATGGGTCATAGGAGTCTCTAACACGTCCATTTCCATTTCATCAGATGTGTGCAAATTAATGAGTTAATGAGTAAGAGCTGCATGGGATATATCTGTATCTGTCTGTGTGTATGACAGGTAAGGTTAGGGTTGTGTCATAATCTAGGGTTCTCAATGCTGCACTTCAAGGATGCAATCTTTACTGGGTTTTAAGTGCAAGGTGTCAGTGTGTTATATAGACGAGTGTTTGACCGATAGATACGCAACAGTCCTCTTAGCTAAGAAAGAGCTCTTCACAGTACACAAGATGTGTAGCATGATGAAAGATGTATTATCGATTTGTGCAACCACAACCATCACCTCTTAGATAGCTCAAAGCATTTTATTCTTTATGCTTAACAATGACAGTCACGGCACAAAGAAATCCCCAATCCTGGCACGGGCAGTCTTCTTCCTGTGGAGGTGCCATGGGGCTGAAATATTTGTATTTCAAGGCCACAAAGGTTAGAAGACAACATCTGTAGTGGTCTGAAAAGTGCAGGTGTCAACAGCTATGACACATGCCTTGAGAGTGCAGAAAGCACAATTTGCTGACTTAGGTCATTACCGCAGAGCTTGAAGACATCAATAGAGCTTCTTTAGTCATCGACCACGAGTAATACTCATTCACTGTACAAAAAGGATTCCTCCATGAGAGAAGCATCCATAATGATTGACCAGAGCATTATGGATTGGGCTGTATAGACCACTGACTTGGGAAATGCCTTTTAAAGGATTTGACCGGCTCCTTCTGAGAACGTTAAGAGAGGAGTTTGTATCGACTATGGGAATCAACTAGGCCCTCATATTGAGCCCCTCGGGACCTTCTCTCACTCTTTGCCAGCCCCCTCCTGAGTTAGCAAAACAAACTGTTTTATCTGTCACAGTGTCACAGATGTCTTAAGAGCCATGTGAGGGGATCAGACACACTCTGTGGCTTTGAGACAGGCCAAATAGAAGACAGACTTCCAAAGCTTTTGGGGGGTTCTTCAAAGGGACTCAACACACCAAAACAGAGTAGAGATTTATGGGAGGGAAAGGCACTGACTGAACTGAAAATGTGGGTTTATAAAGAACCTCTTGTTTAATATGTACTCAACAGACAGTTTTAAGCAAGTAAATAATCGAATGCAGAAAAAAACATAGCGGGCCTAAGAGGGCACTGTGAACCACATGAAGCACACAGTAGTGCGCACAAGTGTGGGATAATGAACCCATAATTAGTACAACTGTAAATAGGCCCAGATAGGAGTCCCCAGTGTCCCATTGCTCTTCCACTTCACTCCCTTTGATTCTCATTACCATAGCAGGTTCTTGAAGTGCTCAGGGAGGAACACGTGCAGTGGAGTGGGCATCTTCATGAGAAAGAGGAGCGGAGCTTAACGGCTTAATGCTATATGTGTGTGTGTTGGGGGGGGGGGGGGGGCTCTCTTTAAACCCCCCAAACATGCAACAGTTCACCGGGACCCAAGGGGAAACACACACGGGGGTCTGTGCAAAAAAACACGCAAACAAATTTCAAACAGATGAAATTCCGTTCCAAA
>JAODKM010000001.1:33614554-33626409 GCA_026780845.1 Petrocephalus sullivani
GGTGGGGGGGGGGGGGGGGGTCGGGGTGGGGGGGGGGGGTGGGGGGGGGGGGGGGGGGGGGGAGGGGGGGGGCTCTCTATAAACACGCCATACATGCAACAGTTCACAGGGACCCAAGTGGAAACACACACGGGTGTCTGTGCAAATAAACACGCAATCAAATTTCAATCAGATGAAATTACGTTCCAGAAAGGACACAGGATGTACTGTATTAACTCAGACTTCGATGCCTGACTCCTGGAAGGCGTACAGACAGCATACTCTGTATGCATACTCATTGCTGATTACTGAGTCCATCCACTTTATTCTTTGCCATCTACTTCCTCTTTTGCCTTCAATTTATTTTTAGTTTTTAGTTAAGTAACAGAAGCAAATACAGATATACATTTTTACTGATGAGAACACAAAGTTTCTTATATGCTAATCAGTGCTCAGAATGTAGAATTGACAAGATCGTTAGTCTTAAACAGCTCGTTCAGTTGGTGATAAAAAACAACAGTTAGAGGCCTGGGGCCCTGAGAAGGTCTTTATCGCCTGCTGAGTAATACAAAAAGGAAGAACGTGGCGGGCAGGCAAAGACAGGCCCAAAACAGCACACTGATAAGCTCCTTTGTTCCATGTCAATGTAACTTTGTTTATGGACTGTAATTTGGCCCTCAAGGGACAGTAAATTGGCTGTACCATGTTTCCAGCTTTGCTTCCAATAACCAGGCCCCATCTGGTGGGGAGTACAGGAAGCAGGTATCCCCCCCACAATCCTGGTCCCATGATGCCACGCACCAGCTGCTCACAGCCCCCTTAATGAGATCGGGGGGAAGCAGCTGACGGCTGCCGTCCGACAAGGTGCCAGGCTCTCCCTGTCCACCACTGTTTCTGACTGATCCAGGCCTCTGTCAGGCTCTGCCAGGCCCCAGCGAAGCTCCCACTGCATCTACTGGTGGGATGGGGCAAGAAGGCATGGAGTGTCAGAGAGCTCACATTCAAGGGAACCTCAGTCTGCTGGTGGGATGGGGCAAGAAGGCATGGAGTGTCAGAGAGCTCACATTCAAGGGAACCTCAGTCTGCTGGTGGGATGGGGCAAAAAGGCATGGAGTGTCAGAGAGCTCACATTCAAGGGAACCTCAGTCTGCTGGTGGGATGGGGCAAGAAGGCATGGAGTGTCAGGGGGCTCACATGCAAGGGAACCCCAGTCTGCTGGTGGGATGGGGCAAGAAGGCATGGAGTGTCAGGGGGCTCACATGCAAGAGAACCCCAGTCTGCATACAGACACCCAGAATCTGGCTGAGCAAAGTTCATTGTTCACTGTTCTCAGTGGGCTGTAGGAGACCAAAAGGATTGTATCACGGCACATCTGGTCTCCCGGACAGGGCTACCTGTGGAACTAGGACGAGGATTTTACAGGGGCCTCTGGCGGTTCTGTGTTCATTTGTGCCGTTTTTCACAGCTCATGTCCCTCCAAGCGTTATGATGTATTTACACGATGCACATGCCGGATATACATTTGAATGGACAGGAGCCTTAGGGAAATGCATGTATCTGCAATTTGTTTTTTACACGGTGATGTGCCCAGACGGGAAAAGAAAGGAAATTCAATGTGCCTCCCATCAGGTTCTGAGCAGTCCGAACATTTCCTTGTATCCTGAGGCACTGTAATTGTACAGCCCTCAACGTTAGCTAATAACTCCAGCGTTTTGCTGCTCATTCATTTATTGTGTTCATCTCTCTCTCATCGCTGAGGGATGGCAATAAAACCTTTGTGAAGCATCTTCTGCAAATGGCTGAGAGGCTCAGGTATTTGTACCTATAGCCACATGTGGGCTGTGTTGCCATCGACTCCCCTAATTCTTCCATGGGTTGCCTAGGCTCCAACTGCCCTCTTAATAATGGAAAAATCATGCTGAAGCTCCACTGAGCATTTCTTTAGAAAAACAAAAAAAAATGCAGAATTCCCTCTGGAGATGAGGCGACGCAGAGGAAGGGGGAGAGAAGGACTGATTTTTCTCCCCTTAGCTTTGGGAGGATGAAGAGACGGCTCCGCTGACAAGGTCAGGTGCTGCACACGCTGCTAGCGGCGAAGGGGAGCAGAGAGAAAATGAGAGAGACGGAAAGTCGAGGGAAGACTGATAACATAATAAGAGAGTCACAAACTCGCAGCCCGTCAGCTTTGATTTCCACGAGATTAACCGCAGTAAAAACAAGCCGGACGGATGTCCTGAGCATCTATGCCGAAGGATGGGAGACTGCAGTGTGGGACCGGCGGCCGGAGCCGTGGGCAGCACACACACTGTGGGTAAGCACGCGGCAGGCAGGCGACAGGCAGAGTCGGGGAAAACACGCCCATAGACGGGAAAGCAAACACCACCAGATGTTGCCATAATTTGTATTTCAAATACATTGTAGGCTGTTAGCTCTGATTTCAGAAGCCAGCGGGCCTTTCATAACAAAGCAGGCTGCAACACTTTCCGTTCGCATTGTAATTTAAGGCATAATTTGTCGTTGCTGAACAGGGATACTGAATTTCCCATGATGCCATGTCTGTGAGCAGTCCTTCCTCAGCAAAGGGAAACATTTCTGGGCAGCTCATAATAGCGGGAGAAGTGGTTATGGCTTGGGGGGGCTTTCTATAATGGTGCAAAGAAAGGAAAACAAGAAGTAAACACATCGGTTAGAAAAAGGCAACATGACAAAGCGAGGGGGGGGGGGGAGGCAGGGCTGGACAGCGTTATCAGGCAACTCTGAGGCTAAGGTCATTACGATTCCACACTGGGAGGCACAACTGCGTTGTTTATTGCCAGGGGTATCCGAATGGTGCTGTGCAATATAACACCGCGATGCTGGAGTCACCACCAGGGGGTCCCTGTCCTCCATCGCTCCATCTCTGCATGTTTATGGGACCCCCGGATGACTTTATCCCCAAATGCAGGGCTGGGTCTGCTTTACTGATATGGCTGTGCTCTCAGGTCACACAATAAAGCCTCTCTGTCAGATCATGGACTTGCTGATGAAGGCGGCGTGTGATGGTTAGCAGTGGAAAAAAGTCGCAGGGAAGTGCACGAAACAAATGGGCCATGTATAGGCCCGGCTATGGAGCAATCATGGCTTACAAGTAGATAAAAAACTTTTAAATCTAGGTCAAATAAGCTTATTTTTATAGTGTAATTTTTTATTATTGTTTTTTTTTTCATTTAACCAAACAAACAACAAAATTTCATGATTACAAGCGTGGATAAACTGTCGTTATTCAGTTTCATCGTTATTCATCTCAAACACGCCGTCCTTGTTTGCAAGAATAGCTTCCCGACTGTAGATGATTCTTGGTATCAGCGCAAGCATCTTGTGTACTAGTTACAACACTGGGAGTACTAGTTATGTGACAAGGTAATGGGACAAGGACTAATCGTCAAATCAGAGAAGGAAACTTCACGACAAAGAGCCATTATTGGGTTTTGCTCTGCAGATCACACCTAACTCTGTGTCAGTAGTGCACACAGGAGCCACGCACCAAATTACCCATAACCCACTGTGCCCCTGGGCAACGCGCTATCGTACACAACAGCCCTCAAATTAATCTCTGTCATTAATAATTCAATTGAGCCCTTTTTGTTTAATAAACAGTTTGTCAGTGATTTATTGTAGAAGGACCCTAATTTGATTGCCCATAGAACCAGGCGGATATGCATACGGCTTGCTGTGCGGATAAATAGAAATATTATTGCCAGTTAGCACAGTGCAGGAGTGGAGGAGTGGGGGGCTCACGGGCATATCAGTCAGAGCTGTTGGTAGTTGGGGGGGTTCACAATTACCCCTAAATGACTTAATCAGCCCTGATGGATGATTCCCATCTCCATGGCATGTTTGGAGCACAATTTCACAAATACAATAACGGCAGGGAGATGATGGACTGTGTAATAGCGCTTCACCGTGTTTCTTCTCTCCCCTTCCTTGCTTTATTGTTTCTCTAAATGTGATGCGGTTTCCCGTCTACGTATCACGTAAACAAATGATAATGGACTCTGCACACCAGGAGGGGGCGCCGTGGGCTGCGTCACGCAGGTGGGCGGGGCCAGTCTCGCTTTCACGCCTTCTGCTTTCAAATTTAATAGTCGAACTGACCAAAATAAAAGTGTTGGCCTTCAAATTTTTTAATAAGCATGTATTTTTGTGTATTATTTGCAGGACTGGACATTTTGAGAGATTCTTCTGGATAGAACAGCTACCGTTGGACTATGTTGCTTTGGGCAATGCAGTTAAATTATTAACTCGTCACGTTTTAGCACGCTGGCTTCAGCCAGGCTCTTTGGGAATAGTCTGACAGCTACTGTTGGCTGTGCTATGCAATGGTTGACCTACAGAACTGTTCCAGAATCCAGCTCTGCAGTACCGATGTATTACATAGAGAAAGTGGGGAGCAGACAGTGGGGGCTGGATCTTAGGAGGCTACTCGAACATCTCAGAACTCATGTAAGTCATGACATCGCCCTCCACGGTCCATTTAACAAAAGGATACATAACAGCATCAACAATATCGTACAACACTGCTGTGAGCGGCTGTGGCGTTCCTGAGCACTAGGGGGCAGTGTGTGACCGGGGGTGGAGCACTACGCATCGCTCCTGCAATCTTGGCCAACCCAGGTCTTTTTTTTTTTACTCTGACTAAGCAGTGCAAGACCACAAATAACAAGTCAACTGAAATAAACGTGTTAACCAGTCTTAAGCAAAGAATGTTAACTGAAGCAAAGAAAGCAAACGTTCAAACGTTCAGAAAGAATTTGCAAATGAAATGATCCTAAATGAAATTCAGCGGCAAGAGTATGTGCTTAATCATGGGACTTAGTTTTGTTTATGTCCGCTGTGTTATACATAATGCTATATGCTATATTTAACAAAATAGAAAAGCTTTGGTTAGGGAGTTATTATAAGGTGATCAAATAAGATGCTCAACAAAGTAACTAATGGATTTTTTTCCATGCCACAGCAGGAAATATTCTATAAACAGTCAAGTTGAAAGTAACATTAAATGAAATTTACTTTACCGTTTCCAGCATTGCAGCCATGTAAATGTAGTATGATGTGGGAGACTGGCCTCTGGTCGGCTGGCTTTGGCTGTGATGCACAAGCCCAGCTAGGCGTCAGGGGGGATAAGACAGACACTCCACTGTTATTTATCACAGCAGCCAGACAACATCCGTGCCGATGGAGAGCGCTGTGTCTCCCCGGCGAGTGCCAAAAGCCTTACAGCATTATGCGGCTTCTGAAAGCTTTAATAAGTAATCAGAATCACACCCACATCAGAATATCTATGACTCATGAAGAAAAGGTTTGGGCCTTTTTATTGTGATAGCTGCTTTGTACTCTTAAAATCAGTAATATTTTTAAAAAAGGTCATTGTTCTGTTCTTTAGTCGCCACGGCCTTTCCTTTTCTCCTTATTGACAGGTGATGATGAACGAGCAGCCCCCGCCCGCCCGCCCGCCTCGTGGAGTACACACCGCAGGGGGTCCGACTGTAACACGGCAACCAAACGCATCACCTGCAGTGCAGCTTCTGTAGAGCATCTCCTCCAGCACCTGTCACCCAGCGTACACCGACTGCATTTACTTAGAGGTCCTGATTGGATCTCCTGCTGCCCAGCAATCACCCAATCAGGAACATCAAATCCCCTTCCCACTGTGCCCATCAGTGCCAAGACCAGTCCAATTGTTCCAGGCTCGCAGAGGAGGGCAGACGCAGTGCTCTGTGCACGCGGGGCACCTGTCCATCGACTTGGCTGGATCGCGTCGTTTCCTTACCAGCATACAGCTGGTGACTCTCAGGACAGCCTGAGGGCCACAGACTTGTGATTATAACCCCAATCTGCCAGGTCTCACTAAAACTGCCACAGTAGGCTGGGTTTTGACACACAGGGGAGCTCACCCACTATCTGTGGGCATAGCGGTCGAAGTCCCTGTTATAACCAAGCATGCAGGCTAATTATCTCCACGTTCTTGCTAATCCTTCAGCTTCAATTGGTGTAATTGCTTTCTCAAGTGGAAATTAGAGTTTTATATATGACCTGCCACTTAGAATAAAAATAGGGGAAAAAACACTAAGAAACAAAAAGTTGAAAGCTCAGTTTCTGCAGAGGTTCATAACGGTCGTTGAATTTCACGTCGTCTCGGAAGGGGGTTGCTGTGAAACAGCCGAAGGTTTTATACAATAAATCCAATTAATGTTGTTAGGGAGCGTGAAACATGTGCTGAGGCTGCG
This sequence comes from Petrocephalus sullivani, assembly GCA_026780845.1. Taxonomy (NCBI): domain Eukaryota; kingdom Metazoa; phylum Chordata; class Actinopteri; order Osteoglossiformes; family Mormyridae; genus Petrocephalus; species Petrocephalus sullivani. Next base: position 33,620,800 of record JAODKM010000001.1, read on the forward strand.
AGCTTTATTAGGGATTTGAAATACATCCATGACAGTCAGCCCATCAAAAACAACCATGACACCTGACAAGGCAATCTCACGCAGTGTGTAGCTAGTTATGTCTGGAAGTCCATTCACTCAAATCCAACTGCACATCTAATACCGTCATTTTATTCTTAAGATGTCAGTTAGAAGCAGTGGGATGGTGATTTGGTATTTATCAGTCCCTTCCCTTTCTTCCCCTTTTATTTTTAGCGCGTTATAGCTGCTTTGCGTGACTAGGACAGCACGCTTTCATTTCCAGCTCTCTCTTCTTGCACTGTACTCTTGGGGCATTTTTTTTTTCCGCCCCATTTCAAAACGTGGACATTTATTTATTACCTGATAATTACGAGCATTATGCGAGCACTGCCGAAACAGTGCTTGTGTGTGGCGTGTACGTAAGATTTACAGGATGTGTTTCTAGGTCAGAGTCTCATTATTCTATTATAGCCGGAGAAATAAAGGAGGCAGGCCAATGGATGCCAGCAGGAAGGTGGGTGTGTGATCGGGACAAAGGGAGCGGCCTGCGAACCCGGGGGGGGGGGGGTCGTACAAATGGCAGCTTATTGAGGCAGCCTGCACAATAAATCGCTCATTTACACATTTTCACTGGCCCTGTCATATTTCATCACAAAGCATTCTTTATTTACCACAGGCGAGCCCCATTACGGCTGGCCTGCATCTCAGCGTGGTCACCGCGGCCCATAATGGTGCTGCCGCCGTCGCCGGGTGGGGGCGGCCGCTTGAGGCGGGGGGTGCGCCGTGCTGTTTTAGTGAGCGCGCGCGCCAGTAACAAATGCGGTGCTGAAGCGCATTATTAGCGCGCGGTAAAATGCATCATCCCTCTGAATGACCCGAGCGCATCCTTTATTACATTTAAAGGGGTGAAAGCTAATAAAGGCCCCTAATCAGGCCCCCGTGCGCTGCTCCAGCTGCCTGCTTGCATCCGTGTTCCCGAGTAAGCGTATCTCACAGATGGCACTAAATGGGCCTCCGTTTCCCCCGAACCCTCGGCCAGGCGTCGGTGTGCGGCTTCCTGCGGCTCTCCGGCTTGCCGCCCCTCCAGTCTGACGTGCTGGAGGTACCTGCTTAACTGACCCAGGCGAGGGCAGGGCTCCAGGCCATTAAAAGCGAGGCCCTTAATTAAAGGCGAACACTTCCAGCCTGGGAGACTCATTTTGGTGACCCATTCAGAATGTTTCTCCCTCTAAAGCAGACTTCTAGGAAATTCACTTTGGGGGGGTGGTGGGGTGGTGAAATAAAGCCGGTCTCTTTCGGAGCTGCGGCATTAAAATATATTTCATTTGTGCCGACTAAAGGAGAATAACAAAGAAGCTTAACAGTATTAAAGGTCCTTCTGCAAATGGACACTTTTTCTCCTGCTTATAGTATTTTTGTAACAAGCACCAAAGATCCATTGAATAACAGAATGCTGCAGATCTCATATCCCAGCTCAAAGTACAACGGATTTAGGAAAGAAAACAAACTACACATAGACAGCAGTGCAAGAAATGTACTGCTCAAGCTTCACAATCAGGTAACTAACAGGTTGCAGGTAGCAGATAATGAATATGATCTGATTGGCTTAAAGGTACAGTAGCGGCTGACAAAGGAGGCTCATTACTGTGGTTGGTGCTGCATACTTGACTAATCACTTGTCTCCTACGGCTGTGCTCCTGCTGATCTTACATGGCAAAAGGAAACTGCTCTCCCAGCAATAAATAATGTGTACCTTATACAAAATCTGGACAGGCCCTATATTGCGCTTTGTCATTTGCGTGTGTATGTGCATGTGTGTAAGTATGTGTATGTATGTGTGTATGTGTTTGTTTGTGCGTGCATGTGTGTGTGTGCATGTGTGTATGTGTGTGTTTGAGCGTGCATGTGTATGTGTGTGCGTGCATGTGTGTTTGAGCGTGCATGTGTGTATGTATGTGTGCGCATGTGTTTATGCGTGTGTGTGTGTGTTAGCATCTGTCTCATCAAGCAACCATTGTTGGGCTCCATAGACCAGCACGAACCTCTGCTTCACTTCCCCCCTGCCTGACAGCCTAATTTCCCCCTGCGCCACTGATTAACTACAGACAGAAAAATCATGTCATGTTTGTTTGAAGAGACTTTTCTTTTTGCAGATGGAAAAAAAAGAAAGGCAAAAGGCATCCCGACTCATTTCGGCAAGCCGAAGGAACAGAAATCTAAATGGAGGCAGAATTACAGTGAGCACCAGCGACTACAGAAGGGGAATGAAGTATGAGAGCCGTAGAGTATGTGACATTTCAAACATATGCGCTTTTTAAAGATCTTGACATTTTCGTATACAGCTTAATACCCTAAAATATAAATCGCAGTGCTGTTTGTGAATGCCTATTGATCAGTCCTGGTGTAGCCGTGACAGACGTCCCCCCTGGGCTGTGCCCATTTCCTCTCGCAGCTCTCTTGGTGAAACACGTCACGTGTGACGAGATGCACAAACCCACCGGGACCCTCTGATTCCTGCAGGCCCGGGGCACCAGTGCCACACTCACTTCCCTTTAGCTCAGCTCTGTTAAAACACTTCTCTCTAACTGGTAGGAAGGTATTTTATAACTTGACATGGCTACGGTGAGGAAATTCTTAAACTGTCTCTTATCTTTAGGTTCCCGTTCAGGTTCCTCATTGAAAACTGGTTGCACTGAACATTCTCTTGCGAAATTCCCTATTTATTTAAAGGCCCTATTGGAACTGATCTTTATTTTAGGATGTGGTACCATTATGCTGTCAATATTTACATAAATAATTAATTTCCTTGGGATTTACAAACTTGAATAATGCCTTGTGATACTATTCAGAGCATACAGATCAAGCACAAATCAAAGTAATTGATTACTAGATGTTCCTTTGTAGACATTCAGATGGGATTTGTAATTGAACCTTACCACTGAAAGACTCTCATTACTGGCAAATAGCCAAGAAAGAGAACATACAGGAGGACTAGACCTGCAGCTGCCAAATGTAAAGGTCTCCTTATCTTCTCCTTTGATTTTGAAACATTCCTCCTATTTCCTCCTATTAAGTACTTTCTGAAAGTGTCATTTTGAATATGTGTATGTATCTTGCAGTGAGCTGGCATCTCACCCAGGGTGAGTCCCAGTTTATATCTAGTGCCTTCTGAGGCCGGCCCAAGGCTCTCGGCAACCCAGCATCGGATAAGTGGCTGAGATGGACAAATGAATTGATAATGAGCATCCCATCTCAGAACCAGAATGCAGTGCATTGCTTAACTACTAAAAATGCAACTAGGAACATACCTTCATGTAACTGATTTGCTATTAATAAGAAACTCTGAATAGTTCTGTCATTAAAACTATTTTTTTTCCAGAATTGCACTATTAGCTACTTCCCTATTTACCAAATAAATCAGTGCACGTGTGTGCGGTAATTGAAGATAATGAATAATTTAACACACTATTACTTCCTTGGTATAAATACACTATTCCTTATGAGTTGCATGAATTAGTTGTAATTACAGCTTAATGTATTACTCACTGTATACTTGTAGAATGTCAGGCAGGGCCTGCTGGTCATAGCCTCCAGTGGCTTGCAGCCCCATGCTGGGTTATTCCCTGCCTTGCGCCCATAGCTGCCTGGATAGGCTCCAGACACCTGTGACCCTGCACAGGACAAAAATGGATGGATGGATGTATGGGTCATCTCAGTGTTCTTACTGTATTACTGAGTCAGCCCTGCATTTATGCAGTTATGCACTGAGCTCTTGCTGGAGTAAAGTTCTGACCCATTTCCTTGTTTTATTGAGAGCTTTCACTTTAGCATTTGAGTTCGGAGAGACGTAGAGATGTAGAGGCACAGCACCTAGACGACCAAAGTGCTAGAATTCAGGGGAAAAGCTTTCAGCACAACGTCAGCTTCGCCTTCGGCTCTGATTCTGCGGCCGCAGCCTGATTCCTGGAGCGACGCAGACTCCGCCGTGCTCCCCCCCCCCCCCGAGCACCGCTCCGAACAGGATTTTCACAGGAACTTGTGCATGAATGTTTAATTAGCGGCAGCTGCTGTGCAATGTGTGCCATGCTGATGGATCCCAACCAAACAGGGCGCTCAGAAAGTCACATGGCACTTTCAGACTCATCAATGCATGATCCTCCTGCGAGGCATGATGCAGGAAACAACTGAGCTCCATTCGGAATCATGAGGGCTGGGGTGGGCATTATTATGTTTGGCCTTATTTGGCAGAAGGTCTATTTCGCTGGTTCCATAGATCGTCATGGGGTAGTACTGTCTGGAATGTAGACCATTATAAAACATGACCCACTGACGTGGTGTATTGGAACATTAGCGCCCTTGTACCAAATGTATCTTCTTCACTGCAAATCAGCAGCCTAAGAAGTGACTAGTGAGTGAACCAGTGACCTAATGCACTGCTTGAAGTTAGCAACATGGTACATTATACAATGAACTTACACTAAAATCAAAAAGACATAAAATGTTAACTGAAAGCATAATGCTATTGGCACTTAGCGATCACATAAATGCTGAATTACTTTATAAAAAACCAAATGACTCTCATTTGGATGAGAGATTGCAGCAAGGTCCTGACTCTCCCTGGTGGATAAGATATCCAATGGCATTTCTTGAAAAATACAGAATGTTAATGCTGGTGACCTAGCCAAATTCTGGCTGATGACTTATCAAAGAACCAAGGACATCTAATCATCTCCTCAAACTGAGCTACCTATATTATTCCTTACTCCACTTGCCAAAACATGTTTGTAAAATGTTCTGATGCAAAATGGCCACCATGTATTAGACAGATGTGTGCCAATAAGGTGCCAAGCCGGCCTGTTCCACGCTGAGTGCCCTCCCCCTCTCACAAGCACAAACACCGTGATTTAAAGGGGAATGATCCACTGACATCCAATTTGCTGGAAGGATTTTTCTATGACAAGGCAATTTGTTTTGGGGAAGAAGGAAAGTTGTGGCCAAAACTTATGCCCCAAACCCCTCTTTCTTAATGTTAAAAAAAAAACTAATTAAAGAAATGTCACCTTTCATACAAACGGGGTATGTGCCAGGTCAGGCTAGGAAATGGTTCATTTTGCCCGGCTGTTTCTTGGGGCTTACAATGAAACTGCAGTAACCTGTTAAGCCAATTATCCAGTCACACTTCTAGGCACTTTGGGACGCTGGTGCTGGAGTCTCAGCGCAGCGAACCGACCTGTAATGGCACTGAGTCGCATTCACTCAGAGATTTTCCGAGTTCCATGGCGACACAACCACCTTTTTTTATGGAATCCTAAGGTTTCGGGATAATTAACCAAATCATGCTGTTCCATTTCATTGTTTCATGTTCATCAGTGACACAAACTGTATACATGACTGACTTTGGTTTTGTTATCCCTACAACATGATAGCCAATCATAGAGGACACATGGCTGACTCTGGTTTTGTTATCCCTGCAACGTGATAGCCAATCATAGAGGACACATGGCTGACTCTGGTTTTTGTTACCCCTGCAACGTGATAGCCAATCATAGAGGACACATGGCTGACTCTGGTTTTGTTATCCCTGCAACGTGATAGCCAATCATAGAGGAC
>JAODKM010000001.1:33629856-33639903 GCA_026780845.1 Petrocephalus sullivani
GACACAATCCGCCTGCGTACAAACATATAAAAAGGCCGACGCTGGCACGCAAATCCACCACCCCCCCCCCCCCCCCCCCCCCCAGGGGAAGCTGGGCTGGCCAAGAGGTTAGGCCCCACAAGGAGGGAGCTCCCCTCAGGTCAGGGCGCCAGGCTCCGCTTGATCCTTATCTCCCATCTAGCCAAGGTCAGTGCCTTTAATTTGTCACAGAAAAATAAATTCTGGTCACAGATTATTAGAATACAGGAGACGCCAACGCAATGGGGAGGTCAGGTGCCTCTGATCTACCCTGATTTTGCAAAGAACTGTGTGTAACGACCCCCCTCCCCCCACCACCCCACTGCCGATAAGGACACATACTTTAAAATCCTGTTCTGACTACCCGAAAAATGTTAATCTTGATTAAGTCAGGGGAAGCATCTCTGAGATGGGGGAAAAAAACTCCAGCAGTCACAACAATACAACAGCTACGAAGCTCAGGTCACTGTTGATTCGGTTACACTTTTAATTGCGGCGATGCGTCTGGTTGTTACAGCTGTGATTTGTCCCAGAGAGAGGCAGCATCAGGGAAGCAATTAATATGAAGTGAGCAGTGCAAAGAGTCGAAGCTTTGGAGAAAAATATGCCGGCTATATAATGTGACATCAAGCGTTTTAACTGTTATTTCTCATACTGTGCAAAGTAATTAGCAGAAGAAAAAATATATATACATATATTTAGGCATGGGGACACACAGAAAATCTCCAAAATCTACTCGGAAGCAATTGAAGCTCTTTCGAATATGTTTTATAGTAGGTATACAAACAATGACAAATAACAGTCACCGCCAGGGGGCAGCCTTTGCCATGAATGACGGAATTTCAGCGTCGCTAAGCCGACAGTCATTCTTGCTTGTCATCAACAAGAACAGTGCTTTTTAATCGCCGTCGGGTATATATACCACCGTTACAATAACAGCTTATTCGACAACATTTGTGAGTATGTTTGACTGACTTTTATTATCTACATTTACCTTTGTTTTGTTCAGTCTTAAATGTTCGGGAAGTAAAGATCTCTTTTTTTCCTAAGATTTTGTTTTCAGTAACAACAGAATACACATTATTCATGCAGGTTTCTGAAAGAATTACACACTAAATTAAATTCGTTGTCTCTCACACACACACACACACACACACATATGCATAAAGAACCGTATCACTGAAAAGTAAATATACATCAAACATAAAAGCAAATGGCTATAAGCGCAGTGATTCAGTTCTGGGTCTGATGTTTAAAAGCAGCGGTCGGTAATACAGATGGTCTGTCACCAGCTGCCAGTGGAGATGGAGGCAGAGTCCTACTCCCGAGGTGGGGAATTACGTGTGAAACATGGCAGCCCCACGAGCTCACATGAGCTTCTGTAAATCAGTCTTATGCATGAGCTCACCGGGCCCATCTCTGATCGATGATTGGATCGACTGGCCCGCTGTCTCAAGCCTGCCCCCATGCAAGATTTAATCAAAGCTGCAGTCAGAGGCCTTTAATTCAACCACTGGAACATCTATTCTTTTCTGAAAAGTATCACTGTTTAGTGTGCAGGAGCATTATGCGTGAGGAAGGTTTATGGGTACGTGCGGCCACCGCTGTATTCATTACCAATGCACTGCCTACTTTTCCCCAGAAAAGAAAGAAAAACTCAACCTAACTGTCTACTAGGAAGCTTCTTCTCCTTCTCCTGGTCATCAGCGCAAATGACACTTACATTCCTCTGTCCTCTTTGAATGGTGGGGTGTGGTGATGGTCATTATCTAAGGGGGTCTCACATGGCTGCCATCACTGCTTGACTTTAGTCATGCTTTTCACTAACTTCCCAAGCTGGACCCCGGTGGAAAACGGTGGGAAAGGTCCGGTTGGCTTGCTTCTGCTTATTTCTCCCATTGCAATCGAGGAACTGGGCCGCTGAGCTGCTTGCAAAGTGGTGACAGCATAAAAATTCAACGAACGAAAAAGCAATCAATATTTAGAATTTACCAGATTTTTAATGGTTTAATGTTTTGATAATCTGTTCAGTTAGAACTACATATTAAAAACAGAATTTAATATTTGGGGCAGGCTTTAATTACAGGAAAACTATACAGTGCTAAAATGTTAAATAGAAATGCAATGTACTGGTGATACACTCAGAATTAATTCAAAATTAATATAAAGTCAGTTTTTTAACAGTCATAAAAAACTCGCGATCATTACATGTAAATTCCTTGATTAGCTGCCACTGTTCTAATTATTCTCAGAGTAATATTTTCAACTTCAATTTTCACATGTGTAGGCTAAATAAATGGTGATAACCCCATTCCGTGAGTTTGCCTCCGCAAAAAGATACACTGTAGTTTTAATTACCTGACCAAACATACATAGAATATTATGACTTTTTAAATTTGAGGCTGACTCTAGCCCCACTGGCTCTCCTACGCAGAAGATCTGTGTGATGCCGGTAATTTCACCTCTACAATATTAACAATAAGTGCCAACAGCACCAGATGCATGGTGGGTCCTGCAGATGTCCTCCGTCAGGGGGCTGCATTGGCCAAACCGTAGCGTGAGGTGCCCTGGGGAAGGTGGCCTCGGCTGGGTTTGCTGTAGGTGTTGAACTGGCCTGGTGGCTTCACGGCTCTCCCCGGCCTGGCGCACATACTATGGTGGCGGTACAAACCCAAACAAGGTGTCTCACACTTTGTTCAAGGTCAGCACAGGAGTGGGGGAAAAATGACATTTGGTGACAGCCCAGCGCTGTCCCCTGCACAGATGCCCCTCACGCCAATCCGGCTCTTTGTTGTCCTGGTTTCCCTTTTATGCGGAGCTGTAGCTCTTCCCAGGTCCGTGCTGTAAACACGGCAGTTGGGACGTGAAGGTGATTCCCAATAAGGCATCATTTCCATTGACACATTTTCGCTTGATGATTTTATTACAAAAAAGGTTTATTTACCCTACGCTGAACCTCTGAATAATAAACTCACTTTACAGTGTCTTCCTGTAAGGGTCACAGTGTGCCTGACCGTTATGCTACACATTTGCGGTTGGTGAATTTACATATCTTAATTGACTTTGTTTGGCACACAGAATGTCATTGGTCAGGGGACAGCCGTGAGCTTCTCCTTCTTGCTCGAGAGAGACCAGGGAGATTCCTTTGACTTTCAGTATGGCCCATTCAAGACCGCCCCTCCAATGATTCAAAAATACATAATTTCTTGCACTCAGACACATCATCAGTAATCACTGATGATGTGATTAACATCTGTATAGCCCATCATTCTTGGTGTACATCTCTATCTGGGCCAAACCCGGACCAACCTGACTCTGCGCCGTTAGCCGGACCTGCAAATTAGAAATAAAGGAAAGCAGCTGTATGGGTTTAATGACGACAATAAACCTCCTTTCTTTAAAGACCTATGCCTGCAGCTTTGATTCTGGTAGAGTGTGGGACGGGAAGGAGCTGTAATGGAGGATGAGATGGCTGGCCACCCCCCCGGCTGGACGACTGCTGAGGCCCGCGCTCATTCATTGCCAGGGAATAACACTCTTTGGCTCCCACCGCTGGTCCACAGTGTCCAGCTGGTCCACAGCCCATTACCCACGCCACCATGGGGTGGAAGCCTCATAATCTGTCCCTGCAACCTCCTTCTGTGTCCCTCATCTCTGCTGCGTCCCCAAGAGGAGCAGACCTGCGGCCACAGGAGCTATAGGGCTCTACGGTGAATCCTTACAGGCATATGGCGCTCTCTCCCCATCGCAGCCTTGCAGCAAGACCGGGGAGTGAAAGAGACATTCTCTTTGTAAAGGACCTCATCTCGGCACATGGTGAATAAATGAGCATAATAAGCATCAGTGAGATGTGTCTACAGCCAGCAGCTTCCAGAGCTGGGGCGCGGGTTTGACTCAGATCTGCTCGACGCCATGAATGGCAGCAGCACCCTATTATGGCTCCACTCCGTCGTATTTACTTATTCAGAAATTTGGCACTTAATCGTTCGGATCAATGTTAGCTGTTTTCTGCAATTAAATGAAAGCTAGCACCCCCGTGGCTATATTGCAGTTACCATGGTTTCAGACTACAGAGTTTATAAGGTGTGCTTACAAATATAATGAGCTTTAATTGAAAAAAACTACTTTCCGGATTTAGTTTTAATTACTAGCTCTTTTCTCAAGCTTTGAAAGAGAAATGGGTTATACGTGACAAAGTGCTAATTTGATCCATTAAGCCAAAGAGTGTGTGTGTTTTCACCTTCCTTGCGGCTCTTCGAGTGAATAAACTTCAACATTAGCAGCTGTTGATAAGGACTCTTCAGTATTTTTCTAACCTCACACCAGCGAGGCTTTGCTGGTGCACATGGGTACTTAAGATGCATGCCGTGGTTTCGCCAGTGCATTCTCTGGATGAGTTTCGCTGCAGAAAAGTCTGTCTGGAACGTGAAACCAACTGCGGCTGGAAACATATGTAACTATTTTTAATGTCTGTTGTCATGGCAGAAAACCCGAAAAAGAGAGGCTCCTCTTCCCGCTTCTTTTCTTTGCTTTGACTTTCTCCCCGGAATTCTCCCTGCCTCGCAAACATTTACTGAAAACATTACTCACCTCCTTGTGTAAGTATGTCATGCCTCCCATGCGCGCGCTGCTCCGTGAGCGCGAGCTTATGCGCTCCATCTGGGGCTCTTGCGTAACCCGCAGAAACGGAGACCTCTATTTGAAGATTTTTCTCTTGCGCTCCTTGCCAAGATACATCTTTCAGCTCGGCTGGCTATTGGTGGCCCTTTTTCCACTGCGGAAAAAAAGTAATGTGGTATCGATTATCCAAGAGGTACAATTCAAACAAAGTCCCGGGGAGAAATTTCTTAAAGAATCCTTTCCACAATTGAAAACTGAGAGGCAGCGTTTTAAGGTCATAGAGTGGGTATAATATTCAGAGACAGTGACACCTTAAACACAAACCTCAGAGTTTATCCCTTACTGCTTAATGATAGCTATGCAAAAATATGCTTTGCTTTGAAATGCTTTTTAAAAATAATTATTTAACCTTTATTTTACCAGACAAAGCATTAAGGACAGTTTATTCACAATGGCAGCTTGGCTTTTCCTGGGGTGTTAAAATGAGGTGTTTGCAAGGAAAGATATCTGCCATCAGAGCATAGCTTGGCGTGTAGTAGATCACAAATAGACTTCTCCTATTTAACACAAGTACAAAGTGTAGCTTAAGACGGTACAGAGCAAAGTGCTGTTATTAGTGCCTTGGTATAGGCTTGTGTCTGCGGCACGCCCCCTCGCCACACCTTCCGTTTGCACTGTGGTGGACGTCACTTGTGGGTGTGGCAAATGGAGAGGGATGGGCTGGTTTTGGTGAGCAGATTCTTTGGATAGACCGAGTTGAATTTCCGGTTTCCCTGAGTCTCTGTTTAACTATTTCCTCGCCCTTAGCTCGAGAGATAGTTGAGGTTCCAATTCCCTGCCATACCACACCATCATGGCATGGATGTTGATGCCAGATTAATATATAGTGACAGAACATACAGTGAACTGGAAAATGCATAGTGGTCACAGAATTGCAGTTGTAGATTATAATCCTGAATGAACTGAACTTGTATTGAAATGACAGTTACTGGTATGTATATCTCATTCACCTAGTAGTCTTTCAGTCTCATCCCCAGAACAATGTGGCAGTGTCATCCTTGAAATTATATCGGAAAACACGGGGCACAAGATGCCAGTCCACCGAGGCCCACGTCATCACACATGCCGTGGGCAATTGTGTGACACCAGTTCACTGCCTGTTCTTGGACTGTGGAAAACGGAGAACCTTGAGGAAAGCTTCACAAAAATGGTGAGAACGCCACACACACGCACACACACGCTCAGCAGGAGGCGGAATGCAAACCCCCTGCCCATTACCATACATAATAAAAATGTGCAAAGGAACACGACCACAGCAGACATACTGAAGTATAATTTTGAGGACTGTGGAACGGCTGACACTGAAATGAATGAAAATTAAAGCTCTTACATTCTGAGTACTTATGGCGAAGCTTTTGGTATCGTAATAACTTTATACTGAACCAGCAGCCTTGCTTAAGCATCTTGGCCTATTTATGATGCTGTGTAGGTCGTCTGCCTTTTGTGAATAAGACTGGGGTTCAGATCTCAGTGTGGGCTGTCAAACTACAATATTACAGAAAGGCTACAAAAAGATCATCTTCAAAGCCATGTGAATAGGTACGAGAGTCAACATTAAGTGCATTTGCTTTTATTTGCAGGGTTCCAGGATGTACTTCTTGTGGGAAGAAGCCTGGAATACACTGGCACTTTGAAGAGGATCTTACACGGACTGGGCGTGTTTCGTGCAGGAGATGCCGGTTAACAATGTTTTACTTTGCTCTCTTTGTGTTGAATCTTTCAGATCGAAATGCGACTGAGAATGGAAATGTGGAGAACATGGAAAGAGCTGCTGCTATATATTATTTTACGGTGAAGACTGAGTTATGCAAAAGCATTCATGTTTTAAAAAAAAAAAAACTACTTAAAGAAAAGGTATGTCAGAACCTCTGTGCTGTTGTCGATGGAGAATAAATGGGTTATACAAAAGACAGACTTACCAGCATTAGCTAATACTACCAAAGAAAAACTAAGAGCTCCTAGCAGATGTTAGCATCATATTAGTAAATTTTATGGAATTTGAAGTGTGTCTACTCTACACCTTAGAACAGCCATGTTTCAGTGGTAGGCCTGCCTTGATGGAGGCTGAGTGCAAACAGGCAGGCGTAGTCAACCAGAGACCATATATTACAGGGTTTCCAGTTTCAAATCATTGACATACCAGTATTATTAGCTTCAAGTCATTTGGAAACAGACAGTGAGTGTAATTCTAGATCACAGCAAAATATGGCAGCATTTCCAGCTCCAGGCAATGCGGTACTGTTTCCATATTTTGAATTACATATCTATCTGGCCTCGGCGCACCACGAAACATAAACATCATTGTTCTACGCAGCTATTATTTGTCCAGCTATACTGTGTAGAGAGAACAGGTTGCACCTACAATCTGCATGAACATGGCGGAAAAATCAATGAGAGTATAAGAGTCTTCTGAAATAAATGAGCAAGAATTCTAGAAGAACTTCACTCTGCATCTGACCTGGCATGGCGACGTTCTGGCCCATGCTTGCCATGGATGCCGATGTGTTTCTGCTCCAAGTATGCAGTGTGCAATGCAGTCCCAGTTATTAGGAGATGATAATGAGGTGCAATGCTCAGATATTAACAAACAGTGGAAGAACAAAGGAATTGCAGATACTGCTCAAAGTTTAAAGGCACATAGGGGAATCTCTGAAACATTACCCCTTACCTGCAGCAAGTTCCTCAATGTACCAGAGTGCTATGACAGCTACCCTCATTATTTGCTGGGCCTACGGTGATATGAATGATAATTTACTAGCATACACTGTATTAATCAATAACAGCAACAGAGTGTAATACATTGTGAAAAGTCCTCTTGTCTTTTTAAATGTGTTCATGGCTATTGTGAGGAAGGTCTTTTGTAGGGCAGAGATACCAGATAAGCAGGACAGTGTGGTAAATAGTGACTTTTCAGGTGTAACAGGAATTGCAGTGCAAACCATAGCAGATAAGGGAATTTGCTTGGTTCGAGTCCAGCCATGAGCACAAATTTACTTCCCCAATGTACAGACCTTACATAGTTCTATCTGCACATAATTATGGTAATTGTAATAGATTGAATGTGAAATGAAATACAAACAAGTGTTTTCAGCAATTAGGTTTGGGGAAGAGAAATGCAAGGAAACATGTCGAGTCACCTCATTATCTCTGTATTATAATGCAGAAATTCTTTATTGCGGCGTACAAGCATGTATTCCAAAGATACACAGTTAACGGGGCAAATTGTTTTTACTGGAAACAGCCCTTGACAACCATTCAAGTTTCCAGTCACTGGGTAAAAATCCCTTTTCTTTTCCAGTATGAGAGAAAAAACAACAAAAGGAAACAGACACAAAATCTGGAGTATTTAAAGTTATTGGGATGTAACCAATCCGTGCACTGGGGTAATCATCTAAGCATATGGGAAAGATCAAGGGGCTCTCAGCCAAATGCTGGCTCCTCATTTAGATTTTTTTTAGTCTGGCTAGCAAAGCCTCATTGATGAATATGGTACTGTTCAGGATTCCCATATACACGTCTTTTAAGGTTCAAATTAACATTTTTTGTTCCAGATTCATAACTAAACAGGCAGTGAAATGTTACAATAGCGAAATGTGTTACCAAGTGTAATCAGCTATTTTGCAGTTTAGCTCATGCCTAGCTTATATTTTTCAGCCCTCTACATAAGCATGTAGTACAAATAAGCCCATTTTTTAACTTTCATTTATTCTGCAATTAATTCATATTCTATTTTTTTGTGTTGATTCCTGTCTAGATATATGTCAAGTAATATTATCAATGCTATTAATGCCAGTGGCATTTTTGAGATTCACAACACTAAACATAGAATACAGTAAGTAGAATCTGAGTATGTATTTACAAACAATACTAACTTTTAAAAATTAAAAGATCAGCATAGGTTTGGTAATTTTGGTTTCTTTTATCTGGATACTCAATATACAAATAAACTGGATGCTAAATTGGATGGTATTTTAGGTGTGAATGCCACAGTGTAAGAGGCCAGCAAATTCCAAAAGTAACCACTTCCAGCAAAATAATTAAAACTTAAGGCAAAACCCATGGCAATTTAATGTGTACTTATAAGTCAGAAGGAAATGTATACTGTGCCAACAATGCTCAATGAATCAGATTTGATATTTTAGTTGCAATTTGATATCACCAGTGTGAACAGTGCCTGATGTAACACCAGGCAGGCATGTATCAGAAAATCCAACATACTGGACATGCCTAGACGCTATCCTTCAGGTTCATGTGACTGTCAGATAGAAACTTGCAACCCAAACTGTTTTTTTTCTCTAGACTGACACAAAGCCAGATCATATTCACAGTTTCCTAATTTCGCAAATAAAAAACAATAGACATGACCACGCAAACAAAGTTATTCAAACACCACTTTAGTAGATGATTATTTTCCTCAAAAAAAACAAACAAAAAAAAAAAACTTCGAAATGATTTCCACGTTGCTTTGCATATGCACAATAAGTCAATTAAAAAATAACGATAGCAAAGGAGCCCCGGCTTTCGGCTGCCTGGAAGCGCGCTTGGGCGAGACCTGCGCCGCGCAGGTGGCAGGGGGGCTGGAGCGCGCGCGCTGCCCTGCCCCGCGGAGTCGCGCGCTGGCCCTTTAACAAACTTTGCCGCGAGCGCCTCAAGTTTGTTCGGTTGGCGTGCGGCCGCCTAGGAGTTCGGGACTTTCGGGCTGTGGACCTCGCCGCGAAAACAGACGGTGCCGCTCTAATTATGAGCGGATGTTGGCGGGACGGGGAAGAAAACACGGCAAAGGGAGTCGGCTTTGAGGAGAGCGCGTCGGACGGGAGCACGCCGGGAACGGGAAGCGGTGCCCGCGTTATGCCCGTCGCTCCTGGGGGTCGGAGTTTAGCGAAGGCGGGCCGCGGGCTTCCGAAAAGCCCCGCTTACGACTGAGAGCCGCTGGCTTTGCGAGCGCGGAGGTGCGGAGCTCGGCGCCGCGGCTAACGCTAGCCGGCTAGCCGCCGCGCCGCGGTCATCCCGGGGGCACAGGTCGGTAGTCGGGCACTTAGTTAGTTAGTTAGATAACTAGTTAGCTGAAAGGGTACTTTGGTAACCTTGGTAACCGCCGACGGGGGATAAGCAGCGAGGTGCGAAAGACGCGCTGCGAGGGCTTGCGGGCTCTGACGGCGTTACTGTCGGGATGCTCCGCCCGGACCGCGGCCACCTACCCCTAGCTGACGGCGGCTTCCGGTTCGGCTCCTTCGGCACCCGTCGCCGGACGGCGCTCCCCCATTAGAGGCGGCCCCCATTAGAGGCGGCCCCCATTACGCCGGCCGGCGCTCGGGCCTTCGCCGCACGGGCCCCCGGCGCCTCTTCCTC
>JAODKM010000001.1:33640003-33654538 GCA_026780845.1 Petrocephalus sullivani
CCCCCATTAGAGGCGGCCCCCATTACGCCGGCCGGCGCTCGGGCCTTCGCCGCACGGGCCCCCGGCGCCTCTTCCTCCCCAGCCCTTACTTTCCTTCCCCTTTCCCGGTGACACCTGTTGCTCCAGCTTCCGACGTCGGCCTCGGGTCCCGAAGCGGAGCCTGCATGAGAATAACGACATGAAAGTGACCGTGACTTTCGGCAGGACCGGCGTGGTCGTTCCGTGCAGGGATGGCTGGACGGTGCGGGACCTCATACAGCAAGCCAGCCAGAGGTACAGGAAGGTGCTGGAACAGGTAGCTGCCCCCCCGCCCCACACTACTGTATCCTATGTGTATATAACCCTAACCCTCTCACACACACACGCATCATGTCCGAGGTAATTTCGCACCTGACCTTTTGATCCAGGTGGGCGTTTAATAAATCAGGGGGTGTTGAATCTTCGTAGAGTTTTTATCTTATACTTCTTAGCAACTGCAAATTGCCTAAAGGTACAAAAGTGCAGTTTCATTAAGTTGCTATCGACAATGAAATATCATCACACAGCTGCTGCCTTTTTACGGGATTAAGTGAACCATAAGATTGAACATAAGCTGTCTTTTCCACCATGACGTCATCGTTTCGCTGTTGGGTTTAGTTACAGGCTTGGGGAATGTATCTATCTGTTTATATATATTTGTTCGTTTGGGTTTTGTTGATTTTTTTTTATTAACTTATGATTGGACTATTTCTTTTTGCCGAATGGTAAAATTTTTCAAGCCACTTATCCTGGTCAGGGTTATGGGTGAGGCTGGATGCTAGCACAGGTATCACGGGGCTGGGGTACACCTCTGCTCCAAATTAATTGTGCATTTCTTTGTACATATATTCTCCAGATCTGGTATAATACTTCACATGATTTGTGTTTATTTGAACTGATAAGTAGTTAGACCAAAGCAAATAAGCAGTTGATTTTCAGTACAGAAGTAAACACAGATAAGTTTGAAAATTGTTTTGCTTATGGCAATAAATGGGTTTGCTTATGTTGTCATTGGCCAGTTATGATTTATCATAAAGTTTTCAGTGGTGTGTAAGAATCTTGTTAAACCATATAAAATATTAGTCATTTATATAATAGTCATAAGTAGACTTCAGCGAGAGTTTATTTAATAATCCTTTATAAACAAGCCATTTTTTTAATGTTGAAAACATCACAGGTTGCCCTAGTTAGCCCTTTGTTTTGCCTATGTGGTGTGTGTCTGATGAATTAGCTCTAAGAAGTCATTGCACAAGGGTTTCCTCTGCTCTGGACAGTGTTTTTAATTAGTCCATGTTTGTTTGTGATTTCACATGAATGAAATGAAACTTTAAATAGGACCAGGAAGGGATCACATTTGTTGTTAGGTATTTTTGATTTTTGTATTCATAATTACCCTTGTCTGCTAGACAACAACTCTTATCGGCCAATTATGTGGAACATAAATCATGGTTTTATTTTTATTCAGTTTGTCAGCATTAATTTGTTGCACTGCTAAAGAAATGTTTTGGCACCTATCTTAGAAGACTTACAGGGCCAATATTAAGCTTCAATAGGGGAGCCAAAGATGTGACTTTAGCTGATTTAATAAAATATTTTACCCACTAGACAATCCGACATCCCACACCTGGTCCAGTTCAGATGAACTGTAATTACCTCTGGGTTTCTGTAGGTTCATGTAAATTAAAATACCATGTATATTTGATCACAGTTTTTAATATTCCAAGACTTTTGGGAAATGAATCACTTCTGTGAAATCTTTGTCCACTAAAATTAATTTATGGAATATTAGACTTTGAGATGTAACAGATGGGGCAGATGTGACATGTTCAATCTCTTTGCAGCCTGAATGCAAATCAAACTATATTTTTTAATGGCACCCTAGCACCCCAGTGAACCTCTGACCCGAATGGAAGGAAGATCTGTGCTTGTGCCTTGAGTTATTCAGACCATATTGGTAAAATTATTTGAACAGCACCGGGTCAGAGTAATACAGCTTTACATTTAGGACCGTCTCACTAGGCCATTAAAACGAATTGGTCTCAAAGCCTTTCTCCACACATTAAACTTTCTCTGTCAGATTTGGCATCTTTGTGTTACTGTGCATTACAGTACTTCACCATCTGGAGGTGTGTAACTTCATTCATTTATTCCATGGTTTTGTAGCTTGTAGGTGTCTTACAGGCCTTCTTGAAGCTTCTCTAGTCTGTACTGTCATCTATAATTTTTTATTCTTGCCCTTATTTCTATCTGTTCATGTGTGTGTTGACAGTGGAAGTTAAAATAAGGAGCCATTGGGAGATGCTCTTGGTCCAGGGTCATTTCTTCTTCCAGGCTACTTAAGATTTTCACCCTGCATAAATTGTGTGTGGACACATAGATCATCGTCGGTAAGATTAGTGGAAACACAGCCTGCATGCTGACTCACAGGCTTGAGATGGAGGGCAGTGCTTCTGAAATGGTCGGGGGGGGGTGCAATATGATATTCTAAATATGCTACAAATAAGTTTTTAATCTCTTTTCAACCACACCCCATATCCATGTGCTTGGTGAACCACTGATGTTGACAGTGTTGGGGAAGTTACTCACAAAGGTTATCAAATACAGAGAAGTCCAGAAAGTACAAATCAGACCAAGAATTAGTTTCAAACGACCAGTTATGTATAAAGAGTCACAGAATACTCAAATGGGTGGCCTAAAACAATCATTTGGTTGGGATTAATACTTAGTGGACCTGAATGGATTACTTTGGTGAGTAACTTCCCCAACACTGATGATGCAGAGCACAGTGGTTTCTGTGTGTTTCTGTGGGACCAACATGAAGCTGCCCGTGCTGCCAGCTGTCTTGCTTAACTCTGTAGCTCGGGCGGTTGCAGGATAACAATGACTATGCTCTATGGTGCCTCATGGAGAACCATTCTTTGAGATAGTGACACTTGTGACTTTGTGGTTTTTTACGAACTGCTAGCCTTGGTGGATCTGGCATTGCCTGGTAACAAGTGAAATGGATCACCACTTACTTTTTGTCTTTTTTTCAGAGATGCATGTCTCTAGCCAGGTTGTTCAGGTGGGAGATGCCTAATGTGGGAGGTATCTGCCCTAGAAGTTTCGGGCTTCTCTACAATATAATAGAGTGAATGGCGCTCTTTCTGTGGTGATTACAGTGCCAGCAAAATGAATTTGAAAAATTCCACGGCAATGTCTCTTACCAGAAATCATGATCCGGTTACTCAAGATAATCCACAGACTTTGTAGTGAGCAGTTTAATGTGATAACTATTTTCTTCTGCCAAATTCCACACACCAATCAAATCACTGCACAGAAGATGAAAGCACGAGCACCCCGGCAATATCTTCTGTAATAGTAATTTTTATTTTTTGTGGACATTTGTGACAGGCCCTCTTCTGCGTTTATATAGGCAATAAAAACACCGTTCTTTTCTCTCCATTTCTAATTTTCCTAGAAATGCTGCTAACTTTTTTGTTTCCAAGTATTGGAATCTGCAGGAGTTCCATATAATCTGTTAATGCTAGTTTAACCATATTTTCCTTTAGTTTATCAGAAAATTGTTATTGACAAACTGACATATACGAGACGCAAAAGTGAATCTCCGGCCTGCTTTTCCATTTGTGGTTGCCGTCTTTGTTGGCAGCTGAACAGCTCTAGTGCAGGTTCAGTAATGTCTCGGGTCATCTTCATCGATCATCAGACCATGGGGGTGATGTCTCCTTTTTCCATGCATGCAGCTTTTTTCCGGGCCGACCTGCATGCCCGCTTGTGCTCCATTACATGTCTTGGACAGAGGACCATCTGATCTAGCATTGATTTGCTCCTCCCGTCCTAAATGAAATGGCCTGTTAGGTAGAGAGCTGCTAATGTGATTTGCAAGTGGTCCCACACGCGTGATTTATGCGCACTTGTACCTCTCTGATTACATTGGTGGGGTATCGAGCTGTTGGGCCTCCCTGTGTTAGAATGGCGTGCTTCATCCTGGACGCTGAAATATATGAAGAGCCTATGGAGAGCCTTGGCAGTGTGACAGATGGAACCCAATGACACGGGGACTCCACATCCCAGCCAAGCTTTGTTTAACTGCTGGATTGGCATAGTGAAGAAACGGGACAACGGAAATCTAAAGAATCATGAAATTTATTTGATTTTCCTTTTGGCAGGGAAGGGGGTGGGGTGGGGAGAGCACTGCATATAAGCTTCTGATGGCACATGTTTGTGTGTGACACTAAAGGGCCTTTAATGGCCGTCGCTGTAATACAGGGAGAGCAGAAGATGACAGTCACCCGATTTATCCTTTGCCACTTTTCCATTCTCACTGCCAGATTACCTTCTTTTAGCTGTGTTATCTCCCACAGGGGGATAGTTGTTCTCCTTCTTTTCCCTGGAAAAGAGGTGTTATCGCTTTTCTTAACCGCATATGCTGTTTTATTGGAGAATTAATCATTTTGCAGATGTAGTGTATTACTAATGTAGAATTATTATTAATAGCATTGGTCTTAGAATTGGGTTTTGTTTAACCAACTAAAACATGCTAATGCTGTGGCTTGTTTTGAAGTTGTTTAATCAGTGTAATGAATGGCCTTTCCGGGTTTGCGCTGGTGATGCTGCTCTGAGGGACTTGCTGACACAACCCTGCCGGTCGGCATCAGTGCCAGCGTGAAATCTGTGCTCTGTGTCGCACCTTCTAGTGACAGTGCAATACCACTGTTATCTCGGATATAGCGCGGGAAAGAGATTTTAATTACCGAATTTCCTCCTGCTCCTGTCTAAGTCTCACTAACTTGCGCTCTTGGTTTTGTTATGCAGATGGAGCATTTTCTTACAGCTGTGTAATTACGTGTTTAATGTGTTCCAGGATTAAAGTGCAGCAAGCAATGGCCTGCGTTCATTATGGAATGCTGCAGTAATCTGCAGCGCTTTGCCTCTCTGAGAGGCATGGTGTTTCCTTTTGCTGGAGTGATATTTAACGGGAGCCTTAAAGCTGCGATTTTGAAGGGATTTGCTCTTTAAGTATGGACTGCATTCACTGTAAGTCCTGCTGGCTAACCAACTTCATGTTTCTGCTTTCTTTAAAATATGCAGGGGAGCTTCCAGCATCTGCTGGGAAAGACATTGCTGCTGTGACCCCTTTGTTTTAAAGGCAGCCATTTGTGCACCTGTGAGTTCGGCCTTTAGGGAATTTCCCGGAGGGGGGCTGGGGAGGGGGGGGTGTTGTTTGTGTGCTAGCCTCTGGCCTGTGGCAGGGTGTGCGGACAGCAGGGCCAGGCCGAGCCAGGAAGTGCTTGGGAGTCATTCAGGAAGCCATTGGGCTGCTCCGAAGAGCTCTTTAATTAGACAAGCGCCCGCCAGAGCCTCGCTGCTGTTTTTTCATTAAGCCTTCAGGGGAATGGCGCATGCCGGAATGTGGAGGTTGCAGCCCGAGGTGCTGATCCCACAGGAAACATGGTAATCCTGCCAGAAAACAAACAGTTAAAGCAAGCCTTCAGCCTGAAGCTTGGACTTTGTGCCCCATCTTATCGGGAATATCTTCGTTTCGATGGCAGGCACCCTTAGAGGTTGCAGGTCCCTGGGCGTAGTCTGCTGTAAGTAGCATCAAAGTATTGTGGACCAGTCAGAAACTATAAAGGGAGTAATGGGTGAAGTGAGACTTTAGTCACCAGCTGGTTTAACCCGGTTTCGATTGGTCAGTTTATTGATTCCCTTTCGTTTAAAGCCGGCAGTGACTGACAGCGCATGCTAATCCAGTCCCCATGGGTTTCAAGGCCCTGTTTCTCTCATTGCTGTGTAATAGCGCCTCATGATGAACATGTGCCTCGTTGTAAGTGCCTTAAGCATTGTGATTCACTATAGAGCCGTTCAGCCCTGGTTCCTTCAGCTCCCTTTCAGTGGACTCTTCTTTGCGCCATGTACTGGTTTTTTTGCAGAGGCAGTTTGTGTCCAGCCCACGGAACCTCATATCTGCCACAAAAATGTGGATCTCAGTTGGCCAAACGGAGAGCCCTTACTGTAGTTGCACAGTCAATGTGGTGCTCAGATGCTCAGTTTCCCATAAGTGTTGCTGTTTTGCAGATGACATCTTGAATTTTCAAACTCTTATGTGTCATCTGTCTCCTTCCCTGTAATCCATATGAACTTTGAATTCCGGCGCAAAGTACTGTTTTACTGGATTCTGCTGGCTCTGTAACCCAAGCCCGAAACTTTGTGCCCCATCATCATTTTTGGGCTGAGTAACATCAGCAGTACCGGCGCTTGTCCAAACACAAGGCAGCAAGCACAGCAAGAGTTTCAAATGACTCGTATGTTTCTTTTGGTCCTTGGAGAAGCTCATTTCCTGTATCTCAGCAGGGAATCAGAGACCACCAGTGATTCCGGAGCTACCCTTACCCTGTTTTGTCCCCGGTTTTATTTCTCGCGCATTGTTGAGTTTAAGGTACGTCGATGGGACATGAATGAGTTTCGGTGCCCTTAAGGCACGCTTAGTTCAGCTGAGTAATAAGCCTGCTCCACTGACTAAACCTTGGGCAGGCTCATGTCAGTGACGGCGGAGGGAAACGATCAAAGAGCCTGGGAACATTTGGGAAGGAGTCTGCGACAGAACTGCACAGTTAATCCCAGTGTGTTGAGTCATCCCTTTTATTTATACATAAGGTGGTTCCTGATGGTCATGGTCCAGGATTGCCCTTGGGTCAACCTGTAGCCCCCGCGGTGAAGCAGACGGCGCGGCATGGGCCCGTGCCAGGCGGCTGGGGAATCTCATTTAGCTGCTGATTAAGCCCCCGGCTCGCAGGCTGGGGCGCCGGGCCGCAAAATATTCATTTCATTCCCTCTCTAACTAATGGAAAAGTATCTCATTCCACACGGGCACACAGTGCCCGATGGGGTGAAAGAAGGGGAAAAATTACTTTTATTAAATTCAATTCAGAGCCAAATTATGGGATTTTTATGTGACAGAAAGCACGTCGCAGAGCCAAAATGGTATGAGGGCCGGGGAGGTTTCAGCTGCGATAGACAGTACTGTCCGTTATAACGTTATTATTATTATTCCTTTTGACAGTCATCATCACCATCACCATCAGCGTTGTTATGATGTTTGCCAAGGTTGCGAACACATTAGGATGGGTAATGGACCTCTGACATCTCTTAACAAAGGCGAAAGCATAGAAGGATCCCCGCTGATCATTGTCATCGTGATATTACAGACGTTCCAGAGATTGACAGTATCTCATTACTGCCCTCCAGGATGCTCCGCCCACCCCTGGGGGCACTCGGACACACACACACACACACGCACACACACACACACACTTGTTCCCCAGCGTAATGTGTCCTGCATGCACATTGCAGTTCCCTCTGAAAGTGGGCCTAACTGAACATAACCGGAACAGAATTCCTGAGGTAGTCAGGCAGGTTTGCTGTGCTACGGATGAAACGGAATTTGTGGAATGCCGCAGTGTCAGTTTAGCCAGTGTGTTCTCTCATATTAATAGACATGTCATGTGATCTCCACTGCCCGTTCCTTGTCACGTTTTCTATAAGCTTCTGTATTTTGCCACTGTTCTTGTTTGAACCTGTTATGAGGTCAGCAGCTGTCCGGAGCATGTATACAGTGGCTGAACAGAGACAATGAGAAGTTTTACCGCATTCCCTTCATATCATGTGACTTGGCTTGTGACGTATGCTGTGTAGTGACCCATAAATAACCGGGGTGTAACTTGAAAACCAGGGTAGCGCTGTAACCACTAGAAAACAATGTCTTTGAGCCAACCCCCAACTACTGAAGCATCGCCATTTTCACCTGTAACCTGATGTTCCTGACCATGTTTGGATGGTGTTCCTGTTTTCTCTGTTGGTCACTGTACTCCTTGTGGGCTTCTCATGCGCAGTGCTTTCATAGCATGAACTGGCTGTCTGAGCACATGCCGCTGTACCGACCTATTTTTGTCAGCCTGTTGTTTAATGCATGGTTTCGGTAATCAGTTAAGGTAAGGCAGTGACTGTGTGGCCTGTAGGGGCCACGTCTGTGAACTGAGAACTGTGAACTTTGTCAACTCGACCTGGTTGCTTTTGGTTAGTCCAGCACTGTGTTTTTTTTGGAAGCAGGAAAAAACCAGAGTGCTTGGAGGAACTGCCCGGAGCTCGTGTGTGTGCGCGCGTGAGTGTTTGTGGGTGTGTCCTGCTGTGAACTGTCGTTGTCATCACAGTGCCATTCAGTCCATCCATTCCCTGTGTTTCTACGGAGAGACTACCAACTGACCATAACTCTACTAGACGAACAGTCTTCTATGCAGACTGGAATGAATGTGCATAGTTCTCTTAAGCAGGACAAATCAGTAATTGACTTCTGAGTTCTGATACAGCGTATTGGTATGAGATTTGGCCGGAATCATTTTGAGCTATGGCTGCAATCACATTAGGCTTGCTGCCTGTATTGATTGTTCAAGCATCAACACGGCCAAGCGGTGTTTAGGGGGGATAAACTCCGGCAGCGTGAGCTGAGGCTTTGCTTGAGTAATGTGTTTGTTAAATATACTGGTGGGGAAGCTGGTTTTGGGCATCTGAAGTGCATGCTGTGATCTGTTTGCGTCCAAATGGCGTCATGAAGGTGCTAAACCACTGTCTGCCAATCTTTTTCAGTTTACAGACAGTGGGTTAAGAGCTTCATAACATCTATTACTTACCAAAAAATGCATATGCATCTAATGTTTATGAACTTTATAGGGCTTTCCTAATGGTAACCCTTGCATTTGTTAGAACCTTTATATTGTTGCATAATATATAAAACATGAACTGGTATAATTAATGCTCACTTTGCTTGTGAGTTGTACAGATGGTTCAGAACTTTGCTATGTTAGAAAAGGAAGCTTCCCTGTTTAGGCCTTAAAAAAAAGTGTTTTACAATGCTTTCATCACACAGAGCAGTTTTTTTCTTTTTTGCGGAACATTGCTTTTGTGATGAATGTACTGTGGGTAAAAAGAGCCTATTTGATTTCTCTTTTCTGCAATGCAGGACGGGGGCCTCCTGGTTCGAACGCACCACTTGGAGTACTGTGATGGGGGCATTTTGGACCCTGACGATGTGCTCACCGACCTTGTCGAGGACAAGGACAAGGTAGGGCTCCCTGCCCGCTCTCCCTGCCCATGCAGGAAGAGCTCCTTTCCACACAGGGATCTCTGCTGTCCAGACCCTGTGTGGCGAGGGTCTAGATGAACGGTATTAATCTCTGGGCCTGTTCAGAGTGTGCCATCTTCTCTGCGTTTGTCATCAGAAGGAGGCAGTCAAGTGAACAATCCAGGGTTGGGGACAATGCAGTGAGGTGATTGGATTGCTGGATCTCTTTGTCTGTGTGTTTCCATGGCGGGATCGGTAAACTGTAGGGCCGTTTTTAACTGGACAAGGGGACATTTTCCTCATAATTGAATCGCCTTGGACATTAGGTCCCTATCAGATGAGAAGCTTTAGAATTTGCTTCACTAATTAATACTGCTCTAGGCAGCGGTAGAAAGGGGTCCACACTGTAAAAGTGTTACCTGAAGAGGGCGGTGTTTGTGTGCGTGTGAGAGATGCCCCCCAGTTGGTGAAGCCTGAGCGCGTATTGAAACGTGGGGCGTCTCACAAGCCGGCGGCATGGCTGCTCGGAGCCGGAGTTCACGCGGAAATGGGTTTGTGCCACCGAGGTGAAGCCGGGTGAACGGAGAGGAAAATTACCGTGCTGACACTCGCTAATGGGGGGGTGTGGGGACTCGCTGAGCCTGACAGGCCCTATATGCGTAATGCTCACAGGGAACATAGGGAAGGGGCCCCGCGTCATAATGTGCCGAATATGCCAGAGCCCTTCCTGCACATGCGAATGTCATCAGCGCCTTCTATTAATGTATGTCTGTAAAAACCCCAGCCATGTCCTCCGTTTGCTTATCGCCGCTCACTTGATATGGCAGATTTTTGTGCAAGCTTTCCCACAAAATCAGAGCTTAATTGGAGTTAATTAGAAGGGCTCTTATTTCAGCAATTATTAGTCATTCCACGAAATAGGAGAAAAGACAATATTAGTTTTTATAGAAGATGGAAGGATAAAAAAAAAAAACGCATCACGATGATGTGATGTAGTCTGAGCTGAAGGGTCAGGCTGTCCGTGTCTCTGCCACAGGTCTTTCTTCAGCTTGGGGGGGGGGGGGTGTTTCCGTGGAGACCGTTCTCCAGCATCCCGAATTACCACTTCAGTCTTTTTGCTTCTGCCATGTTGCTCACAAATGGCCTATTAGAACCTACGTCTTTGCATCGGAGACTGTCTGCATGCTGCATAGCGTTTGCGCACATTCTTCTTTCCTTTCCAAGGCAAGTAATGATAAGTAATAAATGTAACTAAATGTAACTGAATATAAGCCAGAGGCTCTAATTAAAATGAGCCAAGGGAAGAATGACTTTGCTGTGCAATCTAGCAGATTAGCTTTTTAAAGTATAGTGCTGCATAGCTGCCCATGTCGATCTGCTCAGCCTGAGGGTCGGTAGCCTTCGCCGCAGGATGTGTGAGTGAGAAGTGTCTGTGCAGTCAGCCCTGAAAACCAGCAACATCAGTGATGGAGATTCCAGATCTTCCCACTGCCTGCTTTCCTCCCTGGATTCCTGTAGCCGCTGTTTCCATCAGCACACATGGCATTGTCACTAAAACGAGGCTATGACCGCATTCGGAAACCTGCCCAGGCTGCATTGTAGCATGTTCCCCTGTCGCATGGCTCCTTGGAGGTTTATGCCATGAAAGCTGTTTCCCAGTCAGGGGAACCTACCTGTGGCAGAGGCCTGCTACCTTATGACCATCACGCCAGCCCTGCTGCTGTCTTTTTATGTGGAGGAAGGCATAGCAGGGGGACCACAGAATTCTCCAACTCCTCTTTCTGTCTGTTGCTGATTATGAGGATCTGTCTGCGTTTGTACGTGTCTCAGGGTCTGCCTGCATGTGTACCTCTCCCTTAGGGTTTCTTAATCCATCTACTGGGCTTCGCTAATGTGTGTAAACACATGCGATTTTTGAAAAAGACCTGACCCACTTTCTGAGAGACTGCTTGCATGCTGCCCTCAGATAATATATTCTTAAGATGTGCTAATAAAATGCATACAATACATATTTATAAATCTGGAGGCACGAATGTGATGGTTCACCAGATACTTAGTCAGCATGCTTGGAATGATCCTGGAATATTCATTTTCTAAGATGATTTCAAAACAAGCAAAATAAATAGAAGGTGTAAGGGTCTTAATGTACATTATTTATATATTAATATGAAGGCAGTAACTTCTGAGAGGTGTTTTCTTTCAGGAAAATAATTAAGATTTAACTGAAATTGCTTTAACCCTCTACTGCCCTCTTGAGTTAGATTGTGGAACCGAAGCTAATTTCCATCTATATATCCCGTCTAGTAGGGAAAGCATAGCTATCTGCAGAAATACCACTTTTTCTACATTTTTCTTGAATTCTTTGGCTTACAGTGTTTGGATGTTTTTTTTTTTCTTTTCTTTAAGCGATATTTAGGAAACAGCCCCAGATTTGTATTCCCTTAAAGGTTACCACATAATGGGAAAAAGAGAAAACATTGTTGTTCGCATGAAATGATATTGATGTGTGTGCAGAAGGTTAATTAAAACCTGCAGTCATTCATCACGGTGCGGCGCGGTCCAGACGCCCCGCGGAGCCCGGAATCAATCACGGCACTCGGCTGGCCGCTGCGCTCGTGTGCGCCTCCCAGTCGCGCACGTCACACTCGGCAAGCCGGGGCCGCGGCCTGGGGAAAGCACTCTGTTTCCTGCTGCTGACCTGGGTTGTCAGGAGCCAAACTTCATCTCCGCTCGCGGTGTCTTGTGGCCTCTCCTGGGAGTCACAGCGTGACATGCTTTATTAGCTATGTTTTGGGGCTCTGGACTATGTCCCATCAATACTCTATTTTTTTTTTCAGTACTTGATGTTTTGTGAATGGAGCTCAAATGGAATACACATTATGTTGCATTATATTTTATGAGGAATACCTGCATGTCATCTTCAGGCTCAATTGGTCAAAAGTAAAACTGACACATCAATCTTTATTCTTAACAGGTGTTAATTGATTAAAAAAAAATAATTATATATATATATATATATATATATATATGATTTGCATACAAAAGCAAGTAAATGGATAAGAGCACATGATGTCATCTTTGCATGTAATGGGGATGGAGTGTTTGCAATTCCAATTATTGCTTTTCCTAATAAGCGATCCCTCTGAAAGATTATCCAAAACACAGGCACTGCTTATCAAATACCCACAGACAAATATTAAGCAAAATCACAATTGGCCTTGTTGGGTTTCAATGGATTCTGGTGCAAAGTCATAATTTATGTAATTTCCATTTCGGAAAATACTGATTTCCTGTTGGTTGCAGTCTTTGGAAGATCAACATGGTCCTGTTCTTCTGGTTAGGCTGTGTTGCCTGCTTATTAGTTTGTTAAATTACTCCTGTGCAGGTTATTGTAAGAAGCAGAGGCCTGAGACAGATTTATCTATTTAGCTGCCACAGAATGCTTCTCAGTTCTGCCATGTATGTCTGAATGAGGAGGGCAGCATGAGAACCCAGACAATACTTGGCCTGCGTGACAAGTCGTGAGAAGGGCTTCTGTCTTCTGGCTGCTAGCTGCATGCTTGAAGAATCCTCATGATTATCCGTTAACCATTCAATGACAACATTAAATCCAGTAATATTCCTGTAGAGGACCTTCGTTTAATAAAAAAAAAAAAAAAATCTTGTGCATTTGTGGGAGGATGGCATAGTGGTGCAGGGGTTAGCACTGTTGTTAGCACCTGTCGGAGCAGGGTTCGAGTCTCCGCTCCTGCACCCCTAGCCTCCGGGATAGTCGGACCCCCCCGCGACCTTGAATAGGACACGTGGTTACAGAAGATGGATGGATGTTTCAGAGTTACCCATTTGCTAAGCTGGCTGGGTAAATGTATTTTTGGATCATAAATAAATGTCGTAACTGTTGTGAGTTTCTCCTCCCTGGGCACTGGCTCTGAACACATGCAGTACAGCACCTTGCTAAATGTTAGGAGGCCAGTTGAGCTGTAAGGCAGGTCCTTCATTAGCACAGCACATTGCTCCAGGGCCGGTGTATGTTGCTGGCACCTGGGGGAGCAACTGCTACTCTGGAGGTTTAAGGATGGGGGCTCACCTCATTGGACTGATGTATCTGGTACCTGTCTTTTGCGTCAAAAACCCAATGTATTTTAACATATGTATATATATATATATATATGTATTGGTATTTTACTAAAGCTGTGTACAGTATACAAGTATATACCACAAAGCCATTTTGAGGTGCTGAGTAATGTCTTTGAACAAAGTGGGAGGCTGTGCCTGTTTCCAGCTTAGTAGGGTTAGTCTGCATGCTGAAAGGGTCATGAACCTTGGGCCACAGTGGAAGTGTGTCCTCTAAGAGGGAAAGAAACATGATGGTTTTTAACCCCTCACCCCCTCAAAAGACCCAGCAAGTTTAAACTTGTTGTGTTTTTTTCCCTTTGTTTTTAATGACAGGAATGATCCCCCTTCACTGTCTGATGATTATTGGTTTGTCCCAATGAGTTAAAAGCCGTTTGTTGTAGGTCCTACATCCAGGCTCTGCTGCTCCTCAACTGCTGCTTTGTACAGGCCGGAGATGCCTGCGACTCGAGAGCTATGATTGGATTACACTACTTCCCTGTGCAATACCCATTAACCCTCAGCGGGGGACTCGTGTGATTGGCTCACCTTAGAGCCGACTGATGAATATTCAGTGGAGAGGAGGCATAAGTGTAATACCATAATCAGCAAAATCTCTCACCCCCAGACCCTGCCCCGCAGGAGCCAGTGCCAAGCCGAGAGCCTGCAAGATTGGGCATCTGGTTCAGTCAATTAAACACTTACCTGCCCCCCACAGGCTCTCTGAACAGGCACTGCTGCTAGCTGCTGCTGCCGGCATATATTTGAAGGATTTTGAATAGCAGCCTGAAATGTGGACATTGCAGCGAGCCAGAACTGCGTACATGTTGACATGTAGACTAACATTACAGGATGTTGGGGTGTTCTGATTTCTGTGTTCAGCCCGCCTCTTCTCCCCTCGGTACACCCCCATTATACTCCTTAGCGCTTGTGAGATGCAGATTCTGTGTAAAGTGTGATTTAAAGGACTGCTCTTGATAAGGCAATTGTTTCAGTGAGAAAATAATCATAGTGGCATAAAAATCATGGCTGGCACTCTGCTACACCAAGTTACCTAAAATTGTGTTTCTCAACCCTGTCCTCGGGGACCCCCAGACGGTCTATGTTTTTCCTCTGGAGCTGGGAGGGTACGAAAATGTTTCCTGCCTGATGACAGCTCAGGTCCCTTTGTGTGACAGGCCCCCCCCTCCCCCCCCCCCCCCCCTCTGTCGCGCCGTCCTCCCCCCCCCTGCCCTTCCTCCCCCCCCCCCCCCCCCCCCCTCCCCCCCCCCCCCCCCCTGCCCCCC
>JAODKM010000001.1:33696257-33708859 GCA_026780845.1 Petrocephalus sullivani
GTATGTATGTCACAGTTCTAGTACTACAGCCACAGTACATTATGTCTCCGCTGAACATGGCATGTGACCAGTCTTACCATACTGTACTATGCTGTATTAATAGATCTTTCAGACTTAAAATGTTCATTTGAATAACTTTTGCTTTTGTTGGCCTTTCTGCCTTCCCAGGGAATGGCATTTTCACCGACAATGGAGTTTCACTTTTGGCCAGTTTCCCTGGAGACAGAAAAGGGGGTGGCTTTACTCAGTGCCACGCGCAATATGGCTCTCTTATCTTTGCTTTCCTCCTGTCTTTCATTTGGGTGAGAAATCTGGCTTCAGGTGTTAAGATGATGCAGTTGTGGTTAAGGAGATAAAGATGTCCATGAAATGAGCCTGAGTAAAGCGAGCGCCGTGAATAATCGAGCCGAGAATCTTACACATAATCAGTCCCCCATGAAACCTCAGATGTTTCTGGCATGAAGAGGTTAAAGCGCTTCATTAGGAATGACCTGCTTTTTGCAGCTCTTCCTACGCTTAAATGAAATGACCCCTGTGCCCCCCCCCATCTCTCTCTCTCTCTCTCTCTCTCGCTCAGAAGGGGGAGCAGGCTGGTGCTCTGCTCTCCATGGAGGGTAAGGAGCAGCTGATGTTCGAGGTCCCCCTGAATGACTCTGGTTCTGCCGGCCTTGGGGTCAGCCTGAAGGGGAACAAGTCCCGGGAGACGGGGGAGGATCTGGGCATCTTCATCAAGTCCATCATTCACGGGGGGGCTGCCTTTAAGGTATGGCTGCGGAGTCCATCAGCATCACTGGAACACTGGCTGTATGTATGTGTGGACATGTACATTTCTCTAGCCATCCATCTCCCAAGTGCGTATCCTGGTCAGAGTCCTGCCTGGCAAGGGAGGTCATGCAAACTACACAGTCTTAGCAAAAATGTCAACAAAGTGAATAATACCTTAGATTTTGTTCCAAAGGTTTTTTTTTTTTATAATAAAAAATGTAAAGCAAGAGATGCATCAGCATGCAGTAAAAGTCTGAGAGGTCTGATGTGTGCTTCCTGTGTCAGAGGTTACTGCTGATATCGCATCACTGGCACCAAAGACATAATCAATAACCTCGAGATGCCAGGCCCACGTGCGCTGCTAAATCCCTACACTGCCTTTCTGTGTAGGGTTCTAATCCTCTCTGACTGATCTTTAGCGTAATCTTCCTGGCATGTGATATGAGGGAATCTGTATGATAGTTTGCACACTGCGTTGGGTCTCCTTTCTTTCGCATTGGATTATAAACCGATCCCTTCCAATCTGTCAGCCACTGAGCCATTTTCCATATTTGTTAGCATAATTTAGTCAACACTATGATTCTTCTGCTGTAATACTTCTATAGGGGTACCACATTTCCCCATGGTCTTCCTTTTTGGCACTTGTCCCAGTGCTGAGCTGACCTCCTCTCTCATTAATGAAGGTTCCTCCATGTATCCAACAGACTGAAATGCTATAGTCAGACCCTTTATCTTTCATGTTTGCTCCGTTACGGCCTTCAGGTGGTTCCCTCGCCCCAGGGCCGAACATGTGGCGTGTTCGCTGCCTTCTGACCTCACTCTCCTGATCCTGCCATGGGATGGCCATAGCCTTTCAGTGAACTGCCTGGCCCCCAGCTCACGGGGGAAGCTGTCGGGCCCTCCGCCTGCCCCCCAGCTCACGGGGGAAGCTGTCGGGCCCTCCGCCTGGCCCCCAGCCCCCGGGGAAATTGTTCCTCCTGCTGCAAGTCCCCTTGCCTCTGTGTCTCTGCATCTCCTCTTCCATTCTCTAAGTATCTTTCAGCACGCTTCTCTCTCGTATTTTTGAAATACTTTAGATCTTTTCTGTCGTCTCTTCTTTTTTCCCTCCCTTTTCCTCTTCTTTTTCCCCCTTTCATCCGTTTGCCCTAACCCAGGAGAGGAGTGCTAGCTGAACACATTGTATGCTTTTTCCGTGTGGAGATAACATCTGTGTGGAGTCGGCGCTGCCCCCAGAGAACACCTGCACCCTTATAAGCCCTGTAAGCCTTCCAATGAGCTGCTTGCTCGAGAGTATGAGATGGGTAGTATTAGGCTGCATGAGTGTCTCTCTGTCTCTCTCTGTCTGTCACTCTCAGTCTCAGTCTCTCCCTGTCTGTCTCTCTCTGTCTGTCTCAGTCTCTCCCTGTCTGTCTGTCTGTCTCAGTCTCTCTCTGTCTGTGTGAGCATGCGCGCAGCAGATTGGCGGGTTGCATGCTTGTGTGTGTTCCTTCGCATTCTGCAAGGGGCTTACCAGTTCTGTGACAGGGACTGGAGGCTTGGCTGTGGCCCGCTTCCTCCCCCTGCTTTGCCTGTAGCCCTGCCTCCCCCATGGCAGCCACAGCTCCTTCTCGGCCATCGTATTGCTAATTAAAAACTCTTAAAGCCTGCCACTAATTAGACAGAAACATTTTGAGATTTTGTGGGGGGAGACATCCCTGTCCCTGGACTCCACGCCTGCTGTAATTTACGGCAAGGAGGGAGAAGCTGCAGTATCTCCTAAAGATGTGGGTTACCCACATTCGGGACGCGATGAGAGGCCGCTAACTCCCTACGGACACCAAGGATACATGGGGGAGGAGGGTCAGTTAATTTCTGTATGATCGACACATCGGGCACTGGAGGTGAGATGAACGAGCTTGGAGACTGTCTGCGTTCGTATTTCAGCAGAGGTCCTGGGCTGACTGGCATGCTCATAGGAGCTGTAAGCACTGCTCTAAGGTCACCCAGCGTCCAGATGGTCAATAAATTTCTGCTTCAGCCGGATCCATTTTCCTAAGCCCCTGTTGGTGATTAACAAAGAACAACAGCCTACCTGTTGCTTAGGGCCTCATCAATTTTATCTTTAAGCGTAAATATGTTTTTATGGCCGTGATGAATTAACAAGCGTATTGGCAACAGACTCCTCTCAACCCCGACAGCCTTAATTTGTGTAAAACATGGTTGGTATTGTGCACCACTGTGGCCGGATGTGCAGTGGGAAAAGCTCTCACCTGAAGATCTTGGGCAAACAGAGATGAAGCTGAATCACCACCAAACGTTCAGGCCCAGTAGTGTCCAGCAGGCTCCAGATCAGACTTATCCTGTGTTTAGTGTTTTAGTTCCGTGAAATCCAACTCCTGAGCGCCTAATCTGTAACAGCTGGGGGGGTGGGGGGGATCGAAGAATGATTGTCAGGTGGAATGAGGTCATCACACCGCCGTGTGAAATTTGGGCTAGGAAAACAAGATGTCGATGGACTGAGGTGTATGTCTCACAGTCATGCTTCTCCCACACATTTATCCCTGTGACTCTGATAAAGGCTCAGCCTAGTACTATCCTATTACTGTGCCATTCAGACTGAGCCTCGGATACCGCTGCCTTTGCGGCTAATGAATACGGGTCCCTGTGATCGTTGTACTTATAACCTTTTCAGAGTCTCGAAGGACGTTAGGGACGATGTCACTGTTTCACATTACGTGGAATTGTTTGAGAGAATGCATTGCTTTTTCAATTTCTATCACTAGATTTTTATAAAAATGTATTTTCTATTGCAAGCTACTAATGGAAGGACTGAGTAAGAAGTGTATCATGGCACTGAGTCTGAATCGGAAAGTTCCTCTTTAAATCTATATAAAATGTCTTGTTTAGGGGAAAATGTTTAGAAAGCTGCAAACCCTAAGTGTTAATGCTGTAAATGACTATGGACCACAAATTCTTCTGATGGAAATTATAATCAGTACTACAGAGAAGTAAAGGCTTCCATTGCGTGCTAATAAAACGTAAGGTTCTCCGCGTGAGCACCATTTATTTATTTCACGTCCAGCTTGACTCTCGTCTCCCACTTAAACACTTTATGATGCCACTTCCCTACATCAGCCTGCAGATAGGAGACTGAGATCTGAGGGCTTCTGTATGAATCACAAATTAATATTCATGGCGATAAACTTGAGGGCTTTTTACTTTCCATGTAATATGCATGCCTCATAATGTTGGTGTGCCGGTGAGATTCGGAGGCAGACCCCCGCCAGGCCCCCCGTTAGAAGAGCCTGTCTGCCAGTGGTAGCAGCCACTTCTGGGGCCTGTGTTTCCCCAATAAGGGTCTTCTGATCCGCGCCTCTCAGCTTTTGTACCGTATATGTAGCTCTAGATTATTATGATTAAAAATGCATTCACTGAAGTGGTGAGTTTCCTCCTGGATTCTGACTTCCTTCGGAGGGCCCTCTTTTCCTTCCTTGCCCTCTTTATCACTGACTTACTCTGCCCTGCTCTCTGCCCACTCCAGGATGGCCGACTGCGCGTCAACGACCAGCTGATTGCCATCAATGGGGAGCCGTTGGTGGGCCGGTCCAACCACG
This sequence comes from Petrocephalus sullivani, assembly GCA_026780845.1. Taxonomy (NCBI): domain Eukaryota; kingdom Metazoa; phylum Chordata; class Actinopteri; order Osteoglossiformes; family Mormyridae; genus Petrocephalus; species Petrocephalus sullivani. Next base: position 33,700,616 of record JAODKM010000001.1, read on the forward strand.
ATGCAATGGAGACGCTGCGGCGCTCTATGTCCATGGAGGGGAACCTGCGGGGCATGATCCAGCTGGTGGTGCTGCGGGTCCTGGACAGGCCGGGCCAGGTAGGCCCAGCTCATCTCCAGCAAGGTCCCTCTTAGTGTTCCTCGAGCAGGAACTGCAAAGAACCTGCGAATGCCTCTCCTTCTTACCTGATTAAAGGAGGGATTAACAAAGTTTGTTGAAAGGGCATGTCGGGCGGTCTGCCGAAGCCAAGCTTGTGTTGAAGGAATTATGGGAAATGAACAAAACGTTGGGGTATCACTACCCTCGAGCCTAATCGTACGTTCCATTATCCTCGGAGCTCGGAATCCGAGTACTCCTAGCGCAAGAGCCACTTTCTTGGAGGCTTCCATCTTGGATCAGAGTTCGGCAAGTGGAATGCATCAGACTCAGTTTTCCCCGACTTTTTAGAGGATGTGACGCTACTCCGAGTTCCGAGCTCCGAGGATAATGGAAGGCAGGATAAAGGCCAACCTCAGGGACCATGATGGACGGCCAGGCCCACTCCTAGAGCCGTGTGACCCACCATTCAGAAAGCGCAGTAGCGGCTTACGCTTCTCGGGTATAGAATTAGTTGGATGGTACAACTTCTCTCTTCTAAGAGTTTCATTCTCAGTTTCAGGCTAGCAGTTTTAGCTTCCATTCAGTGTTAACTTATGTGTGGAAATTCACCCAGATTATTTAAAACAATAGGGGCTTTGATCCATGTCGCTGCATTGGGGAGCAACATGGGCCTGTTGGGCAGCCTTCAGATCTCCCCGGCCCTTATGTGTTCTAATGGCTGCCACTTGGTGTTGACAATTAAGAGCTAAGAGTTATGATTATTGTTGCCCGTTGTGTCAGATCACAGCCGGTGAGTGTTTGAAAGGCAGAGCTGTCTGTTAATGTCCTCCCGAAATAAAGATGGATATTGATCGGCCATGTGAAGCCCCACAGTGGAACAAAAAGTGTCTCTCTGGATTGCTGTGGAGGCCCTGGCCCTGCCCACCAGGAGGATGGATTGTTCCAGCTGGAGATGGTAATCCAGGCGAGCATGACTGATGTGTAGCTTTAGCCGCAGACATAATAGCCCGTCGGGGTTGAATGTTGCCTGTGAGGTTCGGCTTTGTTCAGTAATGGTTTGTTTTATGGGAGAGGCAGAGCAGAAGGGGCCATGGGTTTGGGGACCATAGTCAGGCGTGAACTCTCCCCATGGGCCTCAGTTTTGTTCACTAATAGTTTGTGGTAATGGGCTGAATGCCAGAGGGTGCCCTTCTGTGACGTGCTGTCTAGGGGGTTTGCCCTGGACTTTTTTCATATTTGTCCCCCTCCCCCTCAGCTGTCACTCCTCATGGAGGCCGGGGACTCGTGTGCGACACACAGGACTTCCCCCGAGCACAAGAGGGCCGCTCTCTGTCTGCTCAATTTACTCCTCTTCACAGTTGCTCTCGGGCTGCCGTTTGCTCAGCCTCACATCTGCGCAGGCAGAGCGGGCTTTCTGCCTTCCCGCTGCAGGGATTAGCTGCATGGATGCACCTGCGCATCTGCAGGCGCTTTGCAGCCATCTCTGATTGGGCAACATTAGGAGTGTCTGCATTCCTGCGCGTTATTGAAAATCCCAACACCTCCTCCTGCACTGAGCAGATGAGCAGCTCTGTAATTCGGTTATGCCCAGTTCTGCTGAACTGCCATGAACAATGGTGGAAACGGGGGAGCGGGACGGGATAGCAGACAGCCGGAAAGCCTTGGCACGCGCTGGAGCTTTCAGCCCGTCGCCGTTGGTTGTGGCTGCTCTGGTAAGCTTCTCCTCCTGCCAGAACCTATTGGAAAATGCTGAGAGACCATCACCTGATCTAATCGGCGGCTCTCTGCAGTGTCTTTGAACGGCCATCTAAACGGCCCAGTCATAATGTGATTACTCCCCAGGGCTCGCTAATGAAATCCTGCCTGTGGAGTTCCTGCAGCCTGGCCTCCGCGCCAATCCCCCGGAGTGTGCAGCATGCTGGGTGTGCATCGCCGCCTGGCTTCAGCGTTTCAGGCGGCACGCTGAAATCCCCGCACTGCTATCTGATTAAGATGCTCTGATTAAGCCTGCACTGAGAGCCCTTTGCCGTAGCTGTTAGCACTTTGCTAAGGTGAGCCATGGGGGATTCGGCTTTCTTCACCAGCAGGCAGAGCTGAAGGCCCTGGCACGAGGCCCTCTGCACCTCACACCTTATCTCCATAGCCCCACCACCCACAAATAGGAGCGTCGCCACGCCCCGCATGGCCGTCCAATCGTATGCCTGAATAAGCTCACGCTAACTTGCCCAGAGGTGTAATCAAACAGCTCAGAGCAGCAGATAACTTGTTCATCTTCCCACTTAACTTCCCAGCTGTGGGTAGCCCTCATTTCACACTCCGCAAAGTCCTCTGTGCTCTGCGGGGAGAGCCAGCACAACAGGAGGCCGCATATTTACATTTACATTTAAATTAATTGCTTAGTTGACACTTTAATTAAAGTGCCTTTTACCCAGTTTTTACACATTTATAGGGCCAGATATTTTTGCAGAAGCAGGTCATGCTAAGTACCATGCTTAGAGGAACCGCAGTGGGCCTCCCCAGGGACCTAGGCAGGTACAGTAACCTTCAGGCCTGCTCTTCTCTTCTGCGTCTGATAATTATGCTGCCGAGTGCTTAAACCAAGCAGCTAATGGCATGTTGGTACAGCAGTATATGTCGAGGAGAGAAACACCTTTCATCTATGACTTCACATTGCACAGTGTTGTGTGTGCAGAATGATTGAACCTCTGCTCAGGCTGCTTGTCTGCACTTAAAATCTATTTGTAAAACCTAGCAGAGTCATGTGTGGTCTTTTTTTGGGAGGGCGGGTGGGGGGGAGTTTGTTTTTCAGCTGGAGAACAGGCTTTCTGTTCTCTGGTGGCGTCTCAGGATTAGTGTTACCTTCATATGGGGAGACCTCTCTTGCTTCTCTGAATATCTTGCCTAAGCAGTTGGTTCCCCTTGTATCCATGGAAGCAGCCCCTTTGCTGAGCTGTCAGCCCCCCCCTTTTTGGCACACTGATCGTCTAAAACACTCTCTGCTTTTCCCTGGCTTCCTCCATTTCCTGTTAATTTTCATCAGTGCTCATTCTGCTCCTACTTTCTGTAAAATTGCAAGCTCTGTATTCTCTTTTTTTGGAGAAAAACAAGCAAATGGAAGACCTGGCCCCAGGAGTCCTCATTGATCCGTACCCCCCGCTTGCTCGTAATCTCATTTTCTGCCCGTCACTGTCTGCGCGTCTGCAGGCTTGTTCCTGCCCGGCTGCGGTTCCCCAGCCCAGCCGAGTCAGGAGCAAGCAGCAGTTAGTGCTGATGGCATCGAGAGTCCGATCACAGGGCACTGTTTGATTTAACCTGAGTAGTCTCTAGTGGAGAAGATTCCTCAGATGCTGTTATTGTTGACATACTTTTATCCAGTTTAGAAATTGTGCCAATATACTATCCACAGCAGAAGCTCGGGTATCTCTGTAAGTTTCATTGCTGCTTTCCCTCTAATGCTTAGACGTTGGTGGGGCTGTCAGCCTCTGATCATGCACGCAAATCTGCCGCCTGGGCTGGCCTTGGGTCACTCTGCGGCCCAAGCAGCATGCGTGACTGCGCATCCGCCCTTAAACACAGACATGTAAAAGCCAAGGAAAACGTCGCATTGGCTGTGCAAAAAAAATACTGGTTCCGCTGCTGAGCCGTAAGTGAATCACCTGCCTATTTAATGGTCAGAGATTGTTCACAGAAAGGTCCTGTTATTAGGGGTCCAAGCAGCATTAGCTGCAAGATCCGTAATGTTTTTATTACTGGAATTGTTTTATTTTCATTACTTTATTTTACTTCAGTCGCGGGTTTTGTGATAGTAGTTTTATGCATTGTTATTCTCTGCTAATTTGACCCTCGTGTACATGGGACTTTCCGGAAGCACTTTCCTAAGGGTAAAAAGCGGTCGAGCGCAGTTTGCAAACGCAGCACTTAAAACGTAAAAACACACTGACTCTACCATTTTCGGGTTGCTAAAGAATTATTCAGTGGTTTATTTAGGTGTATCTTCTAACAAAAATCATATAGAACAAATACATTTTAGATTCAATTCATATATCTCCACTCTTAGTGTATAGCGCAGTCCAGATTTCAATGTGCAGTTGTACTCAGTTACAGTTTTTTTATGCACACACTGAACGATGCAAATCGAATCACAGTCACACTATCTGTCAGACAAAGCGCAATTCAATGTTTTCTTAAAATGGTCCTGCCCCAGCGCCGGCCCCGTGTCACACCTCCCGGCCACATTATCACTCCCAGCGGCAGCCCCCTATCCCCACCTCTGCCCGTGAGCCCGCGGTGCCGGACAGCCGCCTTTGTCAGGTGCGGTTCAGTGTATGAGCCAGAGATGTCTGACTTCTGTATCACTCTGAATGTATGGGAGCAAAGTGGCCTGTTACACAAAGCATCTCCTCCAGCCAGCGTGGCCCTGCACGCTGCATGTCGACTTCGCTGTAAGGTCTGATCCCTCTCTGCCTCGTCAGTGTTCTTCCTGGCACAGCGGGCGCCAGTGAAGCCCAAAGTCTCACTCGCATGCCTGTGGGTCCATCAAGCACCTGGGCCCGTTTTACCGTTTGGAAAACTGTATACGTCATATTTATTTCATGGGTCAAATGAAAAACAGTTTTATTTTGGGGGGAAAAAAAAAATCCTGTATTAATATTTGACATTGTTGCTTTCATGAAGTGAGTACATAGAATATGTGGGAACATATTTAAGATGTCAGCGTAAATATGTTAATACTCTAATGAGCTCATTTCTCTGATTATCCAACAGGAATACCCAGAGGTTTCAGCCTTGCCGAACCAGCCAGTACTGTCAAGGAAAGCAGACAGCCCTGCCCAGCCTGCCATGGTGACCAACAGCATCTATGAGAGGGCTGGAGGTAGGCGTTCATGTGGCTCTAGGCACTAGTATCTAATAATGGAGCAGCTGATGCGTAGCAGCACACAAGTCCCGCCCCCCTCGGGTTTCCATTCTCGGGTGTGGCTGAGGCAGTTCCATAATTGCTATACATTTGGACACCTCAGTATAATGATGTTCCTTTAAGTTTTCATGTTTTAACGTCCTTCATTTGCAGTTCCATTTCTGCTTCATTTTTTAAATGCATCAGTGTTCATATGAGTGTGCCTGATGGTTTTTGGTGATTTGAAAGTGAGTCGCACTCAAGTCATTCAGTGTGGCATATCATGGGCTGTTTGATAGATCTCACCCTTGAATCTGTTTGAGGTGAAACACCTTCCACACATGGTTGGTATTAAGGATGATCCTCCTGGGGCCCCAGCCTTCTGGCCACTCTGATTCCTGCCTAGCCATACTAATCTCGGCACAGGCACCTTTCTCCAGCCTGTAAATATTTACAGCCATGTGTCATTTAGGCCAGAACCCCATCCAGTGTTGTCCAGGTCTGGGACATCAGGTGCCCGGACCCCCCCATCCCCCACCAACTGGACCTGTATATATTTCTCAAAGCAAGACTTCTGTGGCTACATATTCAGAACATTTATGAGAGTATAATGTGTTTATTTTATAATACTTTCAAGCTGACAACACTTGCCATGTGGAAGTGCGTTTTATGGTGCTGTGGCTAATAACATGAACAAAATAATGAGCTGCATTTTCTGCTCTGTTTATACAGCTTTTATCTGGTAAACAGTAAGCTCTGACCTTGAAATCATTATGCTGATGAAGTCTATTCTAAATAGGGCATGTTTGTATATACAGTATTGTGTGCAGAGTCCATGTGATCCGCCGAAAATAGAACAGCAAACTGTTTAAAATGCATTTTTATCTTTCTGGAAATTATTCCAAAAAGCTTTTGATTCTTCCCACTCTGCCACTGTTCTTTTTGTGCTGTTATGGAGAGTGTGTATATGTACGTCTATAACTTACACTATATGGACAAAAGTATTGGGACACACCTCTTAACTGAATTCATGTGTTTCATTCAGACCCATTGCTAAGTGTATAACATCAAGCACCTAGTCATGCAGTCAGGTTTACAAACATTTGTGAATGAATGGGTCGTTCTGAAGATCTCAGTGAAATCAAGCATGGTACTGTATGGGATGCCACCTTAAGAATGAGCCAGTTTGTGAAATTACTTCTTTGCTAGACATTCCACAATCAGCTATAAGTGGTATTATTAGTATTAGTGGAAGCGTTTAGGAACAACAGGAAATCAGCCACGAAGTGACAGACCACGTAAAGTAACAGAGCGGGGTCACTGAGTGCTTTGGCGCATCGTGCACGACTGAAGACTCAGTAACTGCAGAGTTCCAAACTTCCTCTGGCATCAACCCCAGGACAAAAACTGTGCGCTCTGATGGCTGAGCATCTCTATGCAAGCATCACATCACCAAGCTTAATGCCAAGCATCAGACGGAGTGAGGTAAAGCACGCTGCCACTGGACTCCAGGGCAGAGGAAACGTGTTCTGTGTAGTGACAAATCACGCTTCTCTGTCTGGTAGTCTGATGGACGAGTCTGGGTTTTGTGGATGTCTGGAGAACGTTTACCTGCCTGACTGCATTCTATATAGTTGGGAGGAGGAGGGATAATGGTATGTGGTTGTTTTTCAAGGGTTGGGCTAAATCCAGTGAAGGGAACTCTAAATGCTTCAGCATACCAGGATATTTTGGACAATTCTATGCTTTGAACTTTGTGGAGAGTTTGGGGAAGGTTTGTTTCTGTTCCAGCATGACTGCCCGAGTGCACAGAGCAAGGTCAGTACACAAAGCAACTTGACTGGCCCACACAGAGACACAGAACCTTGACTATATCCAACACCTTTTCTAACACATGTCCAACATCAGTGCCTAACCTCACAAATGCTCTTCTGGGTAAATGGGCAAAAATCCCACAGATAGACTCCAAAATCTGGTAGAAAGCCTTCCCAGAAGAGTGGCAGGAGGAGGGGAGGCCAACTCCATATTAATGCACATGGATTTAGAATGGAATGTCATAAGTTCCTGTAAGTTTTAATGGCCAAGTGTCCCAATACTTCTGTCTGTATAGTGTATATCCTACGTCCATCTGCTTATCCAATGCAGGGTCACTGGAGCCTCTCCCCGGCGGCATAGCACACAGAGCCGGGATACAGCCTGCACGCAGTACCAGCCCGGTCAATATTTACATACATAAAATTGCACTTTGGGTCACGGTGGTCTTATAATGGGCATAACCTCTGCGGAGTGGACAAAGTGAAATCTGATTTCAGGATAATAAGCCTATCGGTCTTGGCACCAGCAATGTTTTCTGCTGAACGCTTCCCAAACTGGGCACCTAAATATTTCTTAGTCTTTATGAGAAGCCCCCATGGTCCTTAGTAGGGAATCGCGTTCATTCAGGTCACCCTTCTCTAAAACAGGCGTCCGTCGGCCTCTCCATGCCTGCAAGGTGGAGGTGAGCTGCTCCTAATGAAATCATCTACTGCTGGCGATAAGATGGAGCCCTTAATGCTGGCCAGAGCGTCATGGCTGGGCGGGGGGGGGGGGCAGTCTGTGCCTAACGAGCCCATTTTTTTCCCAGTACAGGGGGTTTAATCCATCTTCACATAAAGTGCCCTTTTCCTGCCGCTGCCATGGCCAGCCCCAGCTGGATTGGTAGGGGCTGCATGTGTGTATGCTCCATGTGTGAGGGATGCTTTGTTATAGTTTAACTCGCGTTCATCTTTGGAGAGGCAGCGCTTGCTGATGATGTAGAGTATACTGGAGTGATGCATGGCCTGTCCCACACTGCAGCCAGACAGATGAGGGGGCTCCCTCAGTGATAACCGGTCGCCTGAATCGGGCATTAGGAGGAATGATGGTTGCTTTTGCTTGTGCTTTTGCTGATAAGACATCTCGGCGATGATTTCCAAAGCCGGCGCGGTGTAAGCCCGGCCTTTCCATCACGCAGGCGGCGACGCAAATATGCGGAATACGCGCAGCTATGCCTTATGTCCCACGCATACTCATGCATACTTCCGCCGCAGCTTCCTGGGTTTCGGTACTGCACACACATCCGCATCTGTGCAAATGACCACATGGCAGGTAACATATTTGTGCCTATTGCCACAGTCTGCTTCTGATGTGCTTCTGATACTTACCTGGCAGGGGAGATACCATGATCACGAAGGTGGTTCACCCAGAGTGAGGCTCAGCCATTGCACTGCGGC
>JAODKM010000001.1:33723722-33735086 GCA_026780845.1 Petrocephalus sullivani
GGCCTGGTGGCAATGTTAGGCTCTCTGTCCTCATCTCTGCTAGTGTGAGGGAGGTAGTTACTCCGGCATGGCCCGGTGGCAATGTGAGGCTCTCTGTTCTCGTCTCTGCTTGTGTGAGGGAGGTAGTTACTCCGGGACGGCCCAGTGGCAATGTGAGGCTCTCTGTCCTCGTCTCTAACTACCTCCCTCACACTAGCACTCCGGCACAGCCCGGTGGAAACGTGAGGCTCTCTGTCCTCATTTCTGCTTTTTCCTCTTGAGTATCAATTCTGAAGAAATAGTGTTCACCAACTAGAGGCCTTTAAAGTTCCTTGCCTTCTAATGGCACTGGCACAGGATGGAATCCCCCCCCCCCACTGCAGGGCCCACAAGAAGACAGCTGATGTGGTCAGGCTCCTTTTTACCTTTATATATCTTCAGTTCCGTTAGGGAGCTGTGAGAGTTTCACAGAATTGGGGGACAAGCAGGTGAAAGTGACATTATTTACTTACTTACTTGGCCACTCAGTCATGCTTTGTTTTTGCACCAGTCTGTTGCCTGTTGTAAAATAGAGGTAAGACTTCAGTGCAACTGAAGACTGGACTGAGAATTTCGTATGTATAATAAAACTACAGAATCAATTGTGCAGTTCTATGTGAAAAGGAAATGGAGAATTTTATTAGTTCCCTAGAAGGGTGTTAAGACCTGGATTTATTAGGGGCTGGTAAACGGACCTCCAGACCTTCAGAGATGAGATGAGTCTTGATGATCCTGGTGATCAGAGAGGCCTGATTAAATATGGACTGTGTCACCCAAACAGGCCCGTCACCATGACAGCTGACCTTTTAAATCCTGTACCTGTGACAGAACACAGGGGGGACGCTGACAATTATACCTCACATCTCCCGTTGACTCCACTATGAACGTTTGCTGAAAAATATGGTTTATCCAGTTGGTTTGTTCTGTTTGAAAGGCCATAATCTAACACGGCGGCTGGATAGGCATTGTAGACTGTCACTCCATAGACAGACTTAAGAGGAACTTGATAAAGAAAAGAGGAAAACGCTTGAATTTCCAGGTAGGTTGCCAGCTTTGAGATATTTTGTCACCCACAACAGAGAGTGCAGCATGGTATCTGCTGTCAACCATTAAAGCCCAAGGTACCTCAAGGGATGTTCTGCTTAAGGAAAGAAATTTATAGTATCCTCAAGTTATTGTATCTATTGTACCCAACATACATGTTCGTGGCTTGTTAACCCACAGTACCCCCTCTCCCCGCTGACCAGTATGTCATAGACATTCATGTACAGGTACTCGTCTCATTCCTGATCCCCATCCAGTCACATAGGCACTCATCCCTTCCGTTTGCGATTGGTTGCTTTGTTGCTCCGATGAAATGACACATTTATGTGCCGTACATTTTGTCCCTAAAAATGCAGATGCCAGGGGAAAGCATCTTTGCCTGTGACAATTATAGATTAGTCCCGCAATTTCTCTTCCAGGTTCATTTAAACACCCATTAGCTATACAAATCAGGGAAAGAGCGTCTGGAGGTGAATCTTATTGGGATTCAGCCTCATCAATGCTGTCAAATTGATGGTTTCTTGATTAATGGACAATGCGTCGGATCTGCATAACTTCTTGTTTCCATGTGCGGCCCTGTCCTTCATTTCTGAGAGGAGGCTCCTGGGAGTTGGAGGGTTGGTGTGGTATGCATCAGCACTGATGGGTCAGAACTGTAGTGCTGGCGCCGTGCTGACATCCATCAGAGGTTGAGTGCATTTTGAAAGTCACTTTCATACATCAAGTTTGAAGTTCAAATGGGCTCTGGAGTTTGCTTGGTTTTGTTGTCTTTTACGGTTTACTTTCATGACATTCCTCCTAACTCTTATGCTAAAAAATGGAATTTTAAAATGCCTGTATATGCTAAAACCTAGGAGAGCATCTTTAGATTTTTCCTCGTTTTCATGTCTTTGCTGAGCTTTTGTTTATGTGGAATGTTGTCGTCTCAGGTCAACATTTACCACCTTTAAAATTGTCATAAATTTTAAAATGTATGTAAAAATAGTCTGTTTTTTTCCCTGTCTCTTCAGAAGATAGGATTATTCATCTTTTTCTGTCTTCTCTCTGATTTTGGACTCCTCCTCAGCCATATTTCTTCTAATATTTCCCCTTCTTTTGTCCCGCCATCTCATCCTGTTTTGCATGTTTAATTAATTTTGTGCTTTGGCTTTTTGGTTACACTTTCTCATCCTATCACATGAATGGCTTGTTTTCATGGTCGCCTTTCATCATCCTTCCTTCTTCCTGCCTCTTTTTTCCCCTTTCTTTCTTCTTTTCTTCCTGCTTGGTGTTAATACCCCTTAATTGCACCTCTCTCCATTCACCCCCCTGCCAGGCTCTTCCTCTTTTCCTTCCTCCTCATTCTGCCTTCTCCCATAATAACATTGCTTCCCTTTCTTTCCCACAGAAGTGTCTCCTTCCCGAGAGCTGGGTCCCACGCTGGGCCTAAAGAAGTCCAGCTCATTGGAGAGCCTGCAGACGGCCGTGTCAGAGGTGAGGAAGAGCGACCTTCCCTTCCATCGCCCCCGACCCCACATGGTTCGTGGGCGCGGCTGCAACGAGAGCTTCCGTGCCGCCATTGACAAGTCCTACGATGGCCCAGCAGAGCAAGACGATGGTGAGTCTCTGTGCCCAGAGCATGACGGTGATGGGTGTCTGTGCCCAGAGCATGACGGTGATGGGTGTCTGTGCCCAGAGCATGACAATGGTGAGTCTCTGTGCCCAGAGCATGACAATGGTGAGTCTCTGTGCCCAGAGCATGACGATGATGAGTCTCTGTGCCCAGAGCATGACGATGATGAGTCTCTGTGCCCAGAGCATGACGGTGATTGGTGTCTGTGCCCAGAGCATGACGATGGTGAGTCTCTGTGCCCAGAGCATGACGGTCATGAGTCTCTATGGCCAGAACATGACGGTGATGGGTCTCAGTCCCCAGAGCACACAGTGAAACAATACTGGCAGCAGCTGGTTTCCAAAGACTCATGTAGCTACCACTCATCATTTGGTTTTCTTTAACAGAAGTTTCAAATCTGGGCATTGCTATTTTACCTTGTAGTATGCATGGGAGTGTTTGACCCCCTTAATTTGATGGACATTTTGGACTCTGTGGGGAGTTCCTCAGAGATTTGGCCGGTGCAGACACGGCCACGCAGATCTTGAGTGTTGCTCCTGCCTCGTATCCTGACGTAGCCTCCTGTGTTGATGTTGGCTAATTGGCTGCGCGGTGAGATCAGAGGCATCTGTGGAGAGCTGAGTGACTCCTGTTCTGAGTGAAGCCCGTCCAGTCCAGACGGCCCCGATGACTGACACCTTGCAGATGGTGGCTTGAAGCAGCTCCTTCCTCACTTCACCACAGCATGACGGCCCCTCTGGAGCCTTGCTGGCCTGAAAAATGTTGTCCTGGATGTAGATGATCTCCAGTCTACAGAGTGAGGGATTTGAAATTCTTTACATGCCATATGTGTTCTTGTATTATTCCTTGCCAAGCCGCTGACAGTTTGTCTATATAAGTGAAGGTGCCGTCATGTGTGTTCATTGCAGAGCTGACACGCTAAGCACGTGTTTGCTGAGAACTCATGGACACAGCCCCCTGGATTAGAACAGTATGAGAGTTATTTCTGAAGTGAACAAAGCAGAAGAAGACGTCTACTTTCACGTCAGCCACCATGTAACCGGCTGCTAATACCATTGCATCTCAGTGGCTAACCTCTTAGCAGTGTAGCACTGGGAGCAGGTCTGTAGCGACTCCCTGGAGCTCCCAGGCCTGAGCCACAGCCTTCTGCTTGCTTCCCTGCCTTAGCTCTGGCTTCTCTTAAGCGGCTTTGCTGCTCTTCAGATGGCTGCCCGAGCAGGTTCTGCCTGAGCTCGGCATCCTCACGTCACAGATGTGCCCGCCTAACGTCAGAAGTAGGGGATTAGGGTTATTAAACCGGGTCGCGTTACAGTAGTCAGTACTGGTGTGAGGAAGCACCAGCGCGCTGTTCCCGGGAGAAGTGGGGCCTTGCCTGAAGACGCCTTGGGTCTCATTTGCAGCAGGAAATGGCGAGTCCCCGCGACGGGACGTGTCACGGGGGTACATGTTAAATGCCTCGGTTTCTTTTCCAAAATAAATATATATAATGATGTAATTTATGTCGCAGCTCTTCATTTGCTCAGTCGTTGGTGCTGTATTTATAGGCTACTCCAGGGGATTTCCACTTTTCTTTGAAGCAAGGACCCCCAATTGAAAATGGATGAGAGCTAGGGACACCCTACCATAAATTCTGACCCCAGGTTGAAAACCCCTTGGCTACTTGACCATGGCCATAATTCGACCAATGCAGTGGATCGGAATACAATACTTCGCCCTCCAGGAACCTTTGACAGCTTTGTTCTGGCCCTTACTCTCTGATAAGATCTTGCACTGTAATAGTTGTTAAATTAGAGCTGTAGGCTAAGGGATGTTTCAGTGGCTTGTGGATGATGTATGATTGAGCATCTTCAGGATCTTCCAGTTCATGAATGAGCACGTAGATGCAACTGTGCTTTGTGATTGTGGTGGTCTGATGTCACTTTAAGCATGTAAACATAGTTCCCATAGGTATTTCAGTGCATAGAAACACTTCATAGGCAGCTCTGATGCCTGTTTTTGCATGTGGATGCAGCTCTGTGTTGACACATCTCATGTGGCACCCCTCTGACTGAGGGGCCTCGGAATCAGAGTTTTTCAGTGGGTGTGTGCATGGAGAGCCGGGAGTCCTGGCTTATAAACCTGGCTGCTCAGAGTCTTAGGGGACAGGCTTGGAGATGTGTGCTTATTAACTTCCCAGACCGCGGCGGCCATAGTCACATCTCATTTAATAACATGAGAGAGGAAGCGCTTGGGTGACAATGAGTGTGAAAAGCAATCCCATTTAATACCAGTGTGCTTCACTTATCTGCCGAAGGGAAAAAAGATTAATTATGCAGTTACCACTGGAAATAAAAATCTGGTGCGAAGGATGGAGCCGGCCTGGTGGCGTCCGCTAGTCTCTCCCGTGCAAGGCCCCATCTTACAGAGTTCTCCTTCCCCGGATCTCAGTGGGAGGGGCCTCCATCTCCTCCAGGCCCTTGCAGATTTACATCTGTTCTCTGATCTAAAGTGACCATCTGACCAGCCTCGGAGAGCAGCCTGATAAAGTGGCCAGCTTGGGGGAGGCGGGAGGGGATCGATGGCCACGTGCTGCCTCGCTGCGGCTGCCTGCTAACAGATGGTTATGTCAGCGGGCTTTAAGTGATGACCCCACTCTCCTGCTTTGCCTGCGTGCTATTAGTCTCTCAACAAAAAGGGCCGCAAACAGTCAACCACTATAAAATGACTTAATCCTTTACAGTGTAACATCTTTACTTGGCAAGGAAATCTGTTTTAGTTTTGTGATAATTAAAAAAATAAATAAAAGTTTTGCTGAAACTTGTTACATTCATTTCTACTTAGGGAGCCAGGCAAATTGCACGTCTGCCTCAGTAATTCTGAGGCTTGATTCATTCGAAGGAGATTTGTTGCTTTCTTTAACAGTGCAGCGTTGTTTCCTCCAGTGGGCTCAGGTTGTTACACTTTCGTGATCATGTGACTTTCAATCTTTGCTTTTCTGTCTCCATCCAGATGACATGTCAGACCAGAGCTCCGGGAGGGACACTCCCGCCAGCGGCTCCTCCAGGCAGGGGCTCGGGGAAGCGGAGGAAGGCAAGAAAGACAAGAAGAAGAAGGCGGCTAAAGGCAAGAAGGAGAAGAGGAAAGGCAAAGGGAAGGACAGGGACAGGAAGAAGGCGGATGACCCGGACGAGAGCGATAAGAAGACTAAGAGGAAGGGCTTTGCACTGCTGAGGTACGGCCGGCTTTTACTACTACTGCTTATTCCTCGGTGCATATGTCACTCCTGAGAAGGCAGCCAGTCTGGTGATCCTGCAGAGTCCGGGTGTGACTCGTGGGGTTCTCCGAGTCCCCGATAGGCCCGTCGTTTTGGATGCTCGGCGACGTCGGCAGCTTGCCTGGTGTAGCATGTCAGCTCAGTTGCTATGATGACGCGTGATCTAATGTGACCGGGAGGCCCAGGAAGCATCAGGCGGCCCTGGGCCAGCATCCGGTGGGCAGCAGGTCGCCTTGCCGTGCCGACGCTGAAGCCGGAAACCCCGGTGACTCCTCCCAGCCCTCCCGAGAGAAAAGATGTCCCCCCAGGCTCGGCGCCGGGCCAGATATGTCGCCAACACTGTGCCAGAGCCCGTACCGCAGCTGTGCACTCCACCTGTGGAAGCGAACAGGCCAGCATCGTATCATGGGGGATGCTGCTGCTGATTGGCGCTGCAAACGAGGTTACGCCTGGCGGCCAGCTACGCTTTTAGTTGTTTTCATTTGCAGTGACGCACAGGGTGCAGTGCTGAGCCACCTGTATCATTTTGATGGTTTCACTTCTTCCAGTACTGCCTCTCTTTTGAACGTCCTGAAGGTCTTTGCTTTGGTTTCTAAGCACATCAGCGCGTGTATATTTACGCATGAACACTGGATGGTTAGGGCCTTTAGGAGCTCATAGCACTGAAACCCTGCTGGCTGCTGACTCGGCCCCTAGCTGGGCCACACCCTCCCAGGATCGGCCCGTCACTTACAGGCATTGCGGCCACGCCTGGGCTTAGGTACAAGGCTATAATTATAGCCCGGCACCCGTTAACCGCGTCTCTCTCCACCCCGATGCGCTCTGCCTGCTAACAGTTAAGTGCGGGAGGTTCAGCCTTGCCAGTGACCAAAACGTCCCCGCGTGTGGGAGCGTACCTCCCAGCCATCACCACGCTCCTCTCGGCCAATCAGAGTCCAGCTTCCCACTCTAGTCCCAGACCCAGCTGCCCTGCTTGCCCTCTGATTGAGATGATTGATCTTGTCTTGCCTTCAGCACGGCTCTTCCTGCTTCGCTTTGGGCTTTATTGTCTCCTCCATGGAGACATGGCGTACTCCTGTGACCCCCCCCTCCCCCGAATCTGCAACCTCATAATGACAGGGGCCATTGCTAATTCGGGGCTGGCATACGTGGCTGTAATGGCCAGAACACAGGCAGAGTTACTCAGAAAGCTCTTCTGTGCAGCACTCCAGCCCTGTGTTAGAAACTTTGGTAAGAGCCTTGTGCTGCCGTCTTGTGTTTATCACTGTGGCTGGGGCACCAGGTGGTAGAGTAGCTCCATTAGACTCTATTACATCCTTGAAACAGATGGAGGAGAGGCTGCTTTTGCCAAATTCCCTCTATCAGCGTCTCCCCCCCACATTAATGTAAGGGCACGCACTCAGACATTGTTTTTAAATTATTCCCATCAACTTTCACTATAATAGATTTCTTTAGGCCTACCACTATAGAGGGGTTTCCTCCCAATCTTGATATTAACGAGCATTTTATTTTCTTATTTCGGTTTTCTGCTTTTAACCCAAAACGCATTTCGCCTAATTATCATTACTTATGATAAAGATCCCAAACTCACTTACGCGCAATTTCATCTACAGCCAAGCTGAAATGTACCAGCAGAAAACATTACATGCAAAAGAGTTCAGGAGCTGTAAGTGCTTCCAGATTTCCTGCAGAAGAAAGTCCCTTTTTTATCTTGACGGTTATTTCCTAGAACTGCCTACTATCGAATGTGAAATATGACATAATTAACCTTAATTTGTGTAACTTAGTGTAATTGTGGCTCTTCAATGCCGCTTTTTCTGTCTGGAAAAAGAAATGCCTCTAATTAAAAACATATGATTGTGATTCCCAACTGGAATATGTGTGATTTCCCAGTTGGAAAGTATGTGCACCAAGCATGAAGAATTAGGCGGTGACTTTCCCTTTTAAATCTCATTTTAAGGTTGTTAATGTGTTTTTTTCCCTTGTGTGAAAATGGCCCTAACACATCTTGGATCCAGTGTTTGTTTCGGCTGTACTTTTGATTTCCCCTGTATGGACGAGACAAATGAGCATCCCTGCAAATGAGAGGGTTGCCTGTTGGGCTCTTTTCCTCAGCCCCTGTGCCCTCCCCTCCCTGGCTTTGGCTCTGATGAGAGCGTGCATGAGGTGGCGGAGAAGGTCTCCTTCCTGTCCTGCTCTCACTCCACCCCGGCTGTTGCGCCTGGGGCCAGACAGGCATGCCTGTGCACGGCCTAATTGCCCCATTAGCGTGGCCGACAGTGCACCATCTCGCCCGTCTCCCAGCTTCACGCGCCAGCGTGGCCCTGGCGGCCCCCTCTCGCCTCTCGCTGTCACCAGGGTGTCATTCGGCAGCCTCAGATCTGTGTCTGCGGGCTGATGTTGTGCCTCGGGGCCGTGGCCCTGGGTCCGAGGCGAGGAGAAGGTGCCCGGGGTGACAGGAGAGGCTGCGGATTAGCTGAGAGTGAATGGCAGCCTGCTGATGGTTTTGGGGGCGTTCGGGTGACCCCCGCTCGGATATCCCTTGTAAGGTCCCTGCCACGCTGCTTTGTCCTCTTCCTCAGACGCCCCTGTCGGCACCCCGCCCCGCCTCCTTACAGGCACGCAGGCATGCTGCAGGCCTGTTTTGCGTCCGCTCTGTTGGACTCCCCCGGGAGGTACAGTGTGAAGCAGCCGGCATGCTGTCGCCTTTCGCAGGCACGTACCTCGGCATCGAGCATCCCAGCCACCCCCCTGGGGCTTTGCCATGGCAACGGCTCCAACAGGCTGCTCTGGGGGTCCTGGGCGGCTCCGAGCTCAGTGGAACACACTGAAGTGCTCTGGCTGTTTGAAGCCCTGACATTTTTATTTCCATTTATCTATTCAAGTAATTAGCCATGATTGATTAGATTGGGTGGACCTCAATGTTTATTACTATTTATAACATTGTAATATCTAAATGCGTCAGTGTAGTGCTTCAAGTAGTTGTGAATATCCTGATTTTGCCACCGGATTGCTTTTATTATTATTTTATTTTCTGTCGCTAAGTAATAATGTCATTAACTAATAATAATGCAGAAAATAGTTTTGTTGCTTATAGTTTTAGCAATATTTTTTCGGTACTTTGGTTAAATAATGCTCTGGTAAATTGCTCATTATTCAGCTTTCCAAATAAGCAGTTTCTGTAACAATAAAAAAAATAATTTTTAATACTTCAAGTGGTGGCACTTCAAAAACCGAGAATTCATAATTAAAGGCTGTTGATGTGGCTGGTGATCAGTTTGAGGAGGCTTTGAAGCAGTGTTCCCTAACAGCTAAAGAAATGTGGCCTGAACTTTCGGGAAATATATGGTCAGGCTCTTCCATCTAACTGCCGTGACAAAACCAACAGGAAATAACAGAATTTCATGGCAGGCTTCAGCTCTCCTGGGATTTTTTTTGTGCTCCAGCTGTTCAGGCCTGTGGCCTCTGTTCTAGATTGGCACTGCTGAGATTTTTGAAGTGTTTACAATGGATAGACCCCTGCTCCCTCCAATCCTCGCTATGTACCTTTCATCTCCTCAGACATGGGGGCTGGGGGCTTTTGTGTGCGGTAGCGTGTGGCAACATCTTCCTCTCCCTTTGAGTGGCGGAGCGGAACAATGGCGTGCCCTTCTTCGGGCCCGGGCTGTGAAGCGGGCGGCAGCAGGAGGGAGCGCTCGCGCTAATCAGTCCGGTGGCACTGAAAGCCACCTCCCGCAATGTGTGCATTGCAGAAGGATCCTTTGGAGCTCGTGAGCGATGCCTGCAGCCCGCTTATCCTAATACGCTGCACTGAGGTGTCAGCAGGAGCTGAGTCTGCAGGACCTGACTGTAAGACCAGCTGCAGTTCACAGTTCCACTGCTGTCTGACGAGCAGCCCCCATATTGCCGACCTCGAGTCAATAGGGACCTATTTAAATGTAGGCCTTGGGTTTGGCATTAACCTGTAAGGAGTGATCTTCCATCATTCTCTTCTTGACATTAAGCCCAGTGCATGAATTATGTGCATAGAAATAATCCTTCCATCCATGTTTCAGCCATTTATCCTAGGCCATGGGGGGGTCTGGAGCCTATCCCACGCAGCATAGGGCACAAGGCAGGGGTACACTTGCCTGGGATACCAGTCCATCAGAGAGGACGTGTGCGCACGCTCACCCTTATGATGGGGAATTTTGTGATGCCAGGTAGCCTAACTGCATGCCTTTGGGCTGCGTCAGGAAAGCTGAGTAAGTGCATGGGACTGACATGACACACGAGAAGCATGCAGAGCTCCCACACACAGAGCAGAGGTGGCAGTCAGACCCTCAGCCCTGGCGGTGCGATACCCAGTACGCCTCCTTTTTACCGATTTTGCTGGTATTTCTCAGTGAGGATTCTTCTGCGTTGGAAGCGTTCCACGGTGACGGTGCCTTCCGCTCCACATCGCCATCGGGCTTTGATACTAGAAAGACACATTTGTTTCTTTATGTGCTAATTTATTTCTATGAAAGGGGGGTGGGGCTGTCAGCTAACCAAAGGGGTGGTATTAATTTGGAGAAACCGGCACTGTCCCGCAAGTGCATAGTCGTAGGATGGAAATCCATGAAGAATATGGGAGAAACTGCAGCAGATATGAGCATGGGCTCATGCAGGGTAGGTGGGGAGGAAGCAGGCGTCTGCAGTGTGCACGGCTGTACCGGGACATGTGGTAATAAACACTGCGTGCTGGACGGGCCCATGGCTGGCTTTTCAGGAGCTTTACGTTCCCCTTTCACCTTCTCAGATGAATATAAATCCTTATCTATAAAAGCACAGTATAAACGTGCACAAAGTGAGACTGGCTGCTTTTAAAATATCTTTTAACTATCGTATTAATTATACTTTTGGGCTTAGGTATTTGAACAGTGTCTTGTCAGTTAGTACTGTGTTTGCTTGCTAATCTAATGGAAGTGTTCTCCAAAGTACAAAGAAAGATTAAATGTATGGGGAAAAAAAACAATTCAAAGATGTAATTTTTGACAACCGTAAAAGACAACAATTTTGACTATAAAAATAGGTTGAATATGCTCTAAATATTTATGGGCATGAAAGCATCATTTTCACTTACTGACAGGGTGTTTGGTTTTAGCTGTTACTGGCCTGTATCTTGAGAGAATATGCTAATTACTTGTCTGAAGGCAGGTGTAATTAGTGTTATTACTGGCCGTGTGCTTAATGGGACATGATGGTGCAAACTTTTACCGCATGCCTAATGCACCATGGTGTGGGCTTATACCGCGTGCCTAATGGGACGCCATGGTGTGGGCATATACCGCGTGTCTAATGGGACGCCATGGTGTGGGCATATACCGCGTGCCTAATGGGACGCCATGGTGTGGGCATATACCGCGTGCCTAATGGGACGCCATGGTGTGGGCATATACCGCGTGTCTAATGGGAC
>JAODKM010000001.1:33751057-33761057 GCA_026780845.1 Petrocephalus sullivani
ACGGTACCCGTAGGATGCCGGACCTGATGAAAAAACTACAAAAAGGGTTACAAACAAAGCAGTTTGAAGGGCCTACGATGAAATTAGCTCCTGAAAGAGCACAGACTCCTAAGAAGAGGAGAAGCTCTGGTTGACGTCCCTGTGGCAGAAGGTGTAGTGGCAGGGTCTTTTTTAACCCTTCCTTCGATGTGGCACTGTTACGTTTCGCACAGGCGAGCTCACAGGCACGTGTGTAGCCGCAAATCTCCGTCTCAGCATAAAGATGCATCCGGACATTTCCCTTGAGAGCTCTCTGTGTTCTACAAGGATGTATAGTCATGTTGTGCTTCACCTGTTATCACTTCCAGCATGTATCCGTGTTCTAATGCTTAATTTGGAACAGTTGAAACTGCTATGAAAGGCTCACTAGAATATAAAGAAACCTCATGGTTTCATAACTGAGATTTTTAGCATTTTCCTGTGCTAGTCCTGCTCATGCTACAGAAATGTTTATTTCTTACGCTATGAGCGCAACATGGGTGTGTGTCTGCTTACTGGTTCTGATGTGGATGCTGCGTGTAGGATCTGTGTATATTCAATCTAAGTACTGAAACATGCAATGTTTTCTTGCAAACCATACAGACGGTCAGCCAAAATAATGTTATGCCAACCAAAGTCATTTTCATTATTTCTCAAATTGCAAATGGCGTTTGAAAGGAGGTGTCATCTCCGTTTAAGACCGCCGAGGAGCCAGCTGTCAGAATTGGCTGTCTCGTGTTGTCAGATTCAATTTGATAAAATGTCACCCAGCTGGGGACATTTTGTTGTGGAAGGTGAGTAAACCAGGAGGGGGAGCAGGAAAGGCGACGGCGGGCAGGAAGGGGGCAGTGGCTGCCATGTGACACGCCTTCCCCCCGGCCGCTCCTGTCCTCTTTAACCCAATTTCATCTGCATGTAATGCAGCTTTAGTTGCCATTTGCTGCTCTGGCAGGGCCACATAGCATGCCGTCAGGCTGTGAGTGCCGGGCTGGGGGTAGCTTCTCTACCTCGCTGTCATGTGGCAGTCGCCTGTTCCGCAGTGTAATAGTGGCCGCGTGCCCATTGCACAGATACATGTGTGGGCACCAGGGGGCCATGGAGGACATCGCTGCTCAGTACATTGTGAGACCGTATGAGCTGCTTTATTTGGCTCAGCATGCCTTTAATGGGAAAGTTAACAAATGTTTAAAGGGGGATGTTTCATTCAGAGATGCTTCTGATATCCACAAACTGCCGAATGTGTTTCACACATACTTATAATGTCTGAGTCACCGTGGAGCTGCAGTCTGACTTTCCTTCCTGTGTAAATGTTAATCTAGCATTAAACGCCATTGAAAAATGTAATTATTAGCCATGGCCTAAACAGCTCTGACGGCACCATACAAGTGTTATTTGTTCACCCCGTACAAAGGATTGACATATGTTCTCAATAGTAAGGAAAATGAATACTGCTCAGCTAGAAATCTTGACCGAGAGAAAGGAGACTTTTGTGTTGAGGGATCTTTAAGGGGACTAATGTAAGTAAACAAGTAGCCCATTCAGAGCTCCTGGAAATGCATATCTGAGGCCTGCTTCCTCACAACTGGTCTCTGGCTGCAGCGGCGCCCCCTGGTGTCAGGCAGTGCCCCCTTCCCCTCTGACTCCTTGCCCTGGGCCGTCATGCGTGATGGAGCCTGCCGCCGCAGGCTTCATAAGATCCTAATTAAACATTGATAGTGTTATTCATTTGGATGGCAAGATGTGCGCTCAATCAAAATGGCAGCTCTAATTATGTTCCTCGGGATTAGCTAATGGATTTCTGAGACGATATTACGCTGTGCGTTCTGCACCAGCTGCTGCACCCTGGAGGGGGGGCGCGGAAGATGTGGGGTGAGGTCTGCACATGAGTGTGATGAGCTTGGAGCATGCAGACGCGAGAAGCATGAGGGGTTAAGGAGATTGTGGCCATGCTCGTGCAGGGGCTGCTTGCCACCTGTAGGCGCCATGTAGCTTTGCGGCATTAAGGAGTCGCCAGGCGTGCTACAGCGCAGCTGGATCCATTAAGGTTTAGCCTTGTGTAAGTGGCCCCTTTCGGCAGCCTGAGTTTGGTACCTGCCCATCGCCTTTCCATTCACCTTCTCTTCCCTTTTGCCTGCCTGTCCTCTCTCTGTAAAACACGCCATATTTCTGCCAACAGGATGGTCGTCGTCATCTTTCCAGAACAATGCTGGTGTAATTTTGGGGGATGGAACAGGAGCATAAGCTATGTACAGCCACAAGAGAAGCACTCAGTTATGCAGATAGGTTCCTGTTTTTTTAAGCACTTCCTGGGTCATGCCCTGTACCCCGAACGATTACCCCCCCCCCCCCCCCATTCATCTGCGTGTCTAATAAGTCACAAGACCGGTAGAGTGTGGGCCAGTTCCCACTGCCTAATCCCTCTGGCATGCCTGGCACTTCTGCTTCCCCTTAATGCGATTAGAAAAAAAACATGTTAAATTTTGTTGTTGTTGTTGCTGTTGAACTTAATGCTCGCCAGCAGCTTTCCAAGTGAGGCTGCCTGAGGAAATGCGGAGGAGATTAGGGCAGATTCAGCTCTTAGCCATGGAAAGGGCCAAGTATCCAATTTGAATATAAAGCTGTTTGGTGTGTCTTTAGCAGAATAAAGGGAATTTGTGCTGGGTTCCAAGCTATTTTATTTGACTATCAGTAAATAGTGGCAGTTATTTTCCTTTGGAGCTTTAATTCAGAATAAATGGTGTGTTTTTCTGCATGGCTTCCTTACAGCTGTGTGGGGGGTGGGGGGGGGCAGAGAGGTCGCTGGCTTCCTCGTCCATTGGTTTGCTCTGCCTTTTCTTTTTTTTGTTGTCATCCACACAAATTAATTTCTTGTCATTGGATGGTTGCCCAGAACCATAGTGTATTTAGTTATTTTGTATATTTCTTTAGATGTTGTATAGGGTGGGAACTGATTGGAAGAGAGGGGTGCTGTAGGAGGACATGCCTGTCCTCGCTGAGCTAATCAGCTTGCTGTGTTGCAGCAGGGTCCTGTCTCGGCACACAGTGTACCTCTCTCCTGCCGTCTCTGCCCGCCCGACACACACACGCACGTCGTCAGAGCAGTAATATTTCTGAAAGCCCATCAAGTTGCCACTAGTTGGGGAAAAAAAGAAGAGCTTTTTATTAAGTTCCTGTAGGATAATTACATGCAGTTTTGGAAATGTTTTTTATTGGTGTTTAGCAGCACCGAGCTGTGTTTGAGGTGTTGGCAGGTCTTCACACTCAGTCACAGAGATTACCACATTTTAAGCCAAACGTGTTTAGGTTCTGGCTCTCCCGAGACTTTTCCTCCTGCTGTCATCTAAATGCCACGTCTGTCAGGAGTGGCCTTGTACTTTGTAGGCAGATCCAGTAACTCTGAGGAGCCTTGCATGCAGGGAGAAAGTACATTTTTTTTTTTACTGATAATAAATAGGTGCGTAGTGCAGCACAGTTCCTGTCATGTCTGCCCATCTTATTATTCCCTCTTTATTAATGATTTTTCGGTTCCTTGTAAACTGTCAGGTAGTTCAAATGAGGCTGCTCCTTGAGAGCTTAGTGTGTTTCTTGCAGAGTCATTTCTTCTGAAAAATGCTAGTCAAGGATGGGTTAAGATCAGGTATGTCCTTCATGTTTGACATGAATCTCCAGTACACATTTTACTGGCCTGTCAAACAAGGAAATACTGAGAGAAAGTCCATATGCTGCCATCGATGGCCTGTACTGTGCGCAAGCTCTTCTGACGTGCAGACAGCAGGGAATGTGCTGTGTCTGAACAGCACGGAGCTGTGGAGTGAAGTCACATGTGGGCGCAGTGTCGGGGTCCCAATGGCCCAGGGGGGCTGCCAGAGAGGCACATGTGGGCGCAGTGTCGGGGTCCCCATGGCCCAGGGGGGCTGCCAGAGACACACAGGCCTGCTGCGTCCCGCCGCTTTGGGGCCCCGGCGCTGACGCCTCCTCAGAGGCCCTTACTCATGCCGCCTCCTGCCTTGCAGCTCCGACCGGATCCAGCAGCTGAGGAGGGAGTACCAGCAGGCGCGGCGGGATGGAGCGGCACCGTCCTACGAGGAGCTGGAGGCCCGACGCCGCGGCCTGGAGCCTGAGCCCCACAGGGTACGCCAGTGCAGCCTCCCTCTGCCCTGCTGTGTCTCTCTGCACACTCCCACCTCAACCAAGGACCACAGAACATAAAACGCAGGCAATGTGTGAAAGCCACAGATTCTTTTATTCTGAGCAGTTTGTTTCTGTGCTTGGTTCTCGAGGCCTGAGCTCCAATTAGAATCTCATTCACAGTCTCAAATAGCCCTTGATTTGTTCTGGCTCCTAAAACTGGCACAGCAAACTGGGAAAAGCAGGAGACACGTGTGCCCCGCAGCCTGCTACACATGCCAGTGGCCTGAAAGAGGCTATGGATATTGCCAGCTGAAACGCATCAGCTGATTTTTAATTGATCTCATAAGTGGTAATTATAAGTAAAGTAATCCCTATAAAGATTGTTTTTAAGGGCTCGGCTCATTCTAAGCTTAGACACAATAAAATCTTGATTATTTCTTTCAGTCTGTTTCCCAAGGAAAAGGCCTTATTTTAAGAAAGCATGATTGTGTAGTTACAATGCATTAATAACATCATGTCAGCAGCCTCATAACAGAGCTTCTGTAATGGTGGGGGGGGGGGGAGAAATTCCCAAGGGCCACCAGAAAGTTTCTGTTGCATTCTCCAGAATAAGACACTCGACTCGACCTGCCGAGTTCATTTTGCATTATGTTTATGTAAAGAGCATCTCTCTGAAGAACAAGTTGCAGAAAACTCCCAGACAATGGGCAGAAATCCTCACAGCAAACACTGCACAAAAGGAGCTCCCTACCTGGCCGATTTGCCTATGAAAGCCGGCACACAAAAGGATTGACCTAGATGCGGAAAGCACAGTTTGATTTATTTATTCCATATTTCTGATGTGCATAAATACCGGGGATCAGCTCCATGCAAACACACCTAGGTCGCGCTTTTGTTTGTGATCAGTAACCGCTCGCCTCCAAGTTTAGAGCACATTACGCTCCATCTGGGAAGAAGCCGGGACGCGGGATAATACAAGCACACAGGATTAAGCCCACTCCAAACGGCATACACAAGCAAGAGCTAATGGACTGAATCATTAAGTAAGAGATTCTTGTTTGCATTTATCCATTTGTTCACTGATATTGGGTATGAAGAATTGTTAGGAGCAATACAAACCCATGCATTAAGTCAGGGGCAAATTATTCAAAAGGTTTTAATAGTTGCAGTTAGAAATTCAGCAGTAGTAGTATGTTATTTTGGTTGAAACCATTATAACGTGCAAACAAAGGTATACATGAGACCTCCGGTTTCTTTTTATTTATTTTTTTTGTTTTACTGGTCTGGTATAAAACAAAGCTACTACTATAGCTACAGTGCAATGTTATATGCCAGTGTGTCTCATCAGTGTACTGGCTTAGTCATCTCCATGGCACAGTGCAGATGCTATAAATACTCTCAGACTGGGAGCAAGCTATCATGCCCAGTGCTGTTAGTTGGCCTGTTTGTTACATATCCCATTATAAACTGTTTGAAGGATCTGGAGTACTTTTAGCTCTGTTGTCCATATGTTGTAAATACTGTAAACCATTATGATTTAACAACAAAAATACAAATTGCACTAAAATTTCCTTTTAAATTGAATAGTTATAGATTGGAAGGAACACATTTCAGTTTTCACTGTAATAGGCTGATGATAGATTCCCAGAAAGGAGTGGTGTTTCTGTATACCTAAAGTCATTCGAGCCTTCTAGTGTTTACAGAATTTCAGGCACCAGGCTGGCCACCCTTGGTTGTGTGGACCTCAAGTGTTTTTTTCCACTAGCTTACTCTGCCAAAAGAAGTGGTTGAAACATGACATGGACTTTATTAGCTACATTCTTTTTTCTTCAACAAACGGAGAACAGCTTTTTGAGGCCTTGGTTGGTATGAAAGTGTCAAAGGGCCCAAACACAAAATGCAAAATGTGGAGTGCTTTATTTCAAGTGTAAATATTAATGATATGATTTACTAAGAGTGTGGTGTCCATTATTTGCTCCTTGAATCTTTCGATTAATCTCTAATATTAATATTTTACATCCCGAAATTCTCTGTTAATGGCTAACGGCTATGAAAATATACAGCATGTAACAGCACAGTCAATGAAATCAAAATAGAATTCAGTAATTCAATGTAGTTTGTTCCAGTTATTGGTCTTTTTTCGCTTATTAAAAAGTTGCTTTTGCACTGGTTGTCTAATCTCAAGGGCATAGCATCGAAATGTAATCTGATAAAACCTGCACTAAGTACTGTTTACATCATTTATTGCGCAAACACCAGGTAGATTAATCAGAACTATTAGCTAAACAAAAAGTAACTATGCCATTCCAGAGGATTACCTCAATCGGAGAAGCTTGGATTTTAAATTAACAATTGTAAACACATAGTGTTTCAAACCGCAAACATGAATCACTTTTTTCTGTGGTTCATGTGACATTCCAGAAAAACACTCAGATTTTCCCCTCTGGCATACTCCATTATTAAAGTTATAGTATTTTTGCAAAATGGTTTTTCCAATGAGGATACTTAAAAAATACCATTTGATGACACATTCTTTTAAGAGACTCTCAAAAGATGAAATGATGGTAATGCGTTAACCAGTCATGGAGAACAAAATTAGCAACCAAACCTCGATATTAAAATGTTATGGAAGAAGGGCCACGAGTTAATGGTTTATTGCATCTTGGCCATCATGGTGGACAAAGTACAGGGATCTGGATGCTGTCCCTGGTTTCTGTCTTGGTTTGCTTGTGGAAAAGGGGCAATAACATCAGTACGGTTTCTCTGCTGCTAAGCAGACGAAGGAAGTTGGTGCATATTAAGAAAAACCTCAAGGATAAGGATCAGTAAGGTTTTTTTTTTGAGAGAGAGATCTGCACAGCTTTTCCATCAATAAGGACCAAATATTAGATGATATTTATAAGGGAGTCTTTGGAAACCGAGTTTTAAAACAAACAAATATATGCAGTGTTACGAAGGGCTTCCTTGGTTAGCAGCAGGCCTTGTCTTTGCCCAGTTTTCCCATTGAAAAATCTAAGATTGCAACTTTCACTTCCATATGTCCTACATTATGAGCTGCATTTGTGGGTGGCTGCTGCTTTTTCTTGGTCTTACCATTGAAGCTGAATGCAGCGTCTGTGTGTGAAAAGGGCCTCACATGGGCAGGTTTTGCTGGACACTCCCTGATAGTTGCTCATGACCAGAGTAAAACCAAGAGTGTCAACAAACCACGAATGTAGGCGAATGAGTGGGAAGTGTGTTGTAGTCTCTCTGGCAGGAAGAATAGCTTGTCATGTATCTCCTTCCTCCTGTGAGTAAGACTCAACTGTTTACTCACAGTGTGTCTCTGGGGCTCAGGTAGTTAAAGCTGGAAATACAACAATGGACAGCACAGCGTCACATCCTGTGCCTGCTGGAGCAACTTGCAGGCGGCATCCCGTCACTAACCAGCTGTCAGCTTTTCCACCCTGTGAGGAGATGCAGGAATGATCTCGGCATGAGCAGCCGAGGACCGTGTGGACCAGGCGGAGCCACCAGGACTCGGCGTCCTTTCTGCTGGCTCAAGCAGAACCTCTACCTGTGGCATGAGCCAGGAATGGCCCTGAGAAACAGACCAGTATCCAGCTGTTACTCATCACTTGTGCCCCTGTTATTCCTTTAGCCTGCAGTATAATGTAGGGTAATACTATAAACCATATGCTTCTGGACTTGGAGTCCACTCCGGTAATCAGCGCACTGCTGTAGTGCAGCACCTGCCATATGTACATGCGGCCAGAGCGGAATACACCCATGAGTGGCAGATCGTGGGCCCGTTATCACCTGTAAATGTCCAGCAGCCCTGCGCCTAAACACCACCGCAGCAGAGCCGGTGTGAGGCGGCATGGGTCCACGAAGTTCCCTTGCAGGCCATGGGACAGCCTGTCCAAGCACAGGAACGGCACACTGAAAGTGCCCGAGCTTGTCTGGTTTAACCTTCTCATTAATAGGCAAGAGGCTGATGAATCATATGAATGAGAGAAAATGTGAAATCACTGGCATCTCCTTATTGCATGTCTGGGAGGAGGAGAAGCTGGCATATCGGGAAGAATATTAATTACTTTAAGTAGTAGACAGGCGGGCATGGTTCATGCATCTGTGCTGTCATAATGAAGAAGTTAGAGAAGAAAATGTTTAGCATATGCACTAGTTGACCTGGCAGTCAGCCTTGCGTGGTCTTCGCTCCCTGATGATCTTACAAATGGATCGTGCAAATGGTGTTTTAATCTAAACTCCTACAGGGGCTTTTGAAACATGAGTAAATCATCTTGTAGACGTCTCTAGAAATATAAAAAAAAAATAAGATTAATTTAGTAATCAGGGTCCATGAATCATGGAGATGGATATTTTTGTGTTTATCTTCATTGCACTCGTCTCCCAGTCCTTAATATCCCAAAAACTTGTGCTAGAATCAGCAGTTACTGTGTTGGTATAAGTGTGGCCATGACCCCCCCATCACATGGCCCAGAGGCCTTGCAGCTCACAGGGCTGGAATGTGCCTGGGCCCCACAGGCAGCGTGGTTCACTTTGTGCCCAATGATAATCGTGAAGTCATCTTTACGCTCTCATGAAATGTCCCTCGTCTTTTTCAGCCTGAGGCTTTCAGTGTGAGTTTCTGGTGAATATGTATTTGCTTGCTGTAATGACTAGGATTGCATTCACATTTTTGTACTAATTGAAAGCTACACAGTAGCTGGGTTATGCTCTCTTTATACTAGTACCTGTCAAATAGAGAATGGATTAATGGTGTCAAGAAAACACAAGTCTGCCTGAGCCAGAAATAAACTGTATTTTCAGTGCTTCTGACGTGGGCTGTAATTCCTATTTTTTAATGTAGGAAGATGAGACGGTTTGTAATAGTGACACACTTTGCAGCGCCATTGTCCCTTTGATCAGCAGTGTAGAATGACTGAATTACTGGAATGACGAAAACATGGATTTAAAAGGTTTCATGGTGGCTTTCTTTGTAGCAGCCACCAGTGCTCTCTGGGAAGGACTTTTGACGATAATGACACATTCCCCATTGTACTGTCTGCTGATTTTTTTTTTTTTTATTAATTTTTTCCTTATTAGTTCTCTTATCTGTGATGTTGGCAGGATGCGTTCGGCAGTCACGTTAAAACCTCGATAGCCACTATTTTTTAGTGTCTGTGATCCATTTTATCGTGTAACGTAATGTCGTTTAACGTAATGTGCAGAGACATGGTGTGTAGGCAACTGTGATGCTGGTAGAGTTGCACCGAATGACACCAGTCAGACACAGGTTGATTCTAGAAAAATACACCGCAACATACGGCGACCGTACTTTAAGGCGTTCACGATTTGGACTGTATGAATTAAGCTGTAGTATGGATGCCACCCTGACATGTAGGTAATCCCCAGACAGCAGATGTCCAACTGGAACCCCGTAGACATCACACAGCAAGAGAGTTTTGTGAGTTGAAGAGCTGGGCAGGGGGGCCAATGCCAAATGAGGAGGGGAAACCTTCAAGATAAGCCTATTAGCAGCACATTAGCATAAGCGGAGTTAGCAAGTGTGCCATAGCACACAGAAAAGAGAGTTTCTCTGACTGCCTCCTCTGAATTCAGTATCCTGATCTCAGGAAGGGGTCCTAAACCTTCAGATGAAACGGATAGTAAGAATGGCCCGTTCGACCACACAGACTGTCTCTGAAAGAGGGGGTTGAATTTTAGTATGCAGAAGGCAACCACTTGAGACTAGGTTGATGCAATTAGAAAGACCCATATGGTCCAAAAGCAGGAGCCTTTGGATTCTTCTCTGTAGTGTATTGAATTCAGATGGTTTTGATGGTTAATCTGAACCTGCCTATAAAGA
>JAODKM010000001.1:33763557-33793326 GCA_026780845.1 Petrocephalus sullivani
AAGGTACTCTATGCCATTGTGAAAGTTCTGAGATATGGTAACACTGTGTCCGGGAGTTCTGAAATGTGTTCCAGTTGGATCCAGTCCTTATCTTTAGAACAACACACTGCTTATAGTTGGGATTGGACTTTTCACTTCCTGACATGACTGAGTTCTGGCCTCCTCACTCTTTAATGGTCTGCTTGATAGCACTTGGTGTGAGAGACATATTTATCGAGATGTAGAAAGACATGAGACGTGAAGGTGCTGAGCATTTTATAACACACTCTGAAATGATTGATGTGCAGCACACGGTTAACAGCTTGTGGTTCCGATTTTGTCTCCATGAAAACTGGATGGCGTTATTTGTCGTGGAGTAGGACTGCAGCACTGTTTTAGGTAGGACTTCCACCTGCTTCACACTGAAGGCTGCCCATCAACCTTTAGGGAACACCTAAAAGCATCTGGGGGAAGGGGTGCGTGAGTAGGAAAGGTGGTATTTGGTTGTAGGTGAGTGCTTCCTGGCAATCATCTCTGTGTGGGGTGGAAAAGCACCTTCCATCCCATTACACCTCCATCTCGACCTGTCAGGCCTGCCAGCTGCTCCCCGCTCTCCCCGAGAGAGAGAGTGCGCCAGCGTAGTGTGTGCCAGCGAATTGTGCTTGCTAAGCCTAACAAGGCAGGGAAAGGCACTTACCCCCCTAAAGATCACCAGTCCTCCAAGAAATCGAAGAAACCCAGGGTTGGCCACCGCCTTTTTTTCTGTGAAAGTGTCCACCGGGCGAAGCGATTGTTTTTATTATGCGAAAAACCACAGAACCATTACATGAGCCTACAAAATGGGGATGTAAAGAGGTTAGAAACGGGTCGAGAAAAAGGCAGCATCGTAATGACAATCTGTAGAGACCTTTAGGGTGTTGAACATGCTGGAAGGATCACAGAAGTGTGAGATTAATTTCACCAACCTGTCAGGTCTGGAATGCCGGTGCTTTTTTTCCAAGCCTGCAAGTCGTCCTTGAACGTCATCAAGCTGGGAAGTTGATAAAGAGCCCAAGTAGGGTGGTGGGTGGGGTGGTTTCTTTAAGCCGTGGCTACTAAGATAGGCTCTTTCATCCCAGATTTCCTTCATTTAAAATTTCCTCCTAAGGATTATAGGAACAAAGAACACTGAATTCCTGGGAAGTATAGGACATCCTCAGCTTTCAGAGAGCAGCACTGGCCAGAATTAACTTCTATTTATTTATTACAGTATTTATGGAGTTTTAGCTTAAGAACTTAAGAACATGAAAGGTGACTCAAAGGAACAGGTCACTTAGCCCACCCCACTCTTCGGGGTTGGGAGTTTAAAGCCCGTTTAGAGATATTGTTTGAAAACTGCCAGGAAAAGGCCGCCAGTGTGCAAGTGTTTAAAGTGTAGTTATGCAGAGGTATTACATTTATTTGTGCAAGAGCTAAAGTAAATGGCTTTTTTTTCTACTTTGACCTTCAGTGTTGTTGATTTGCACAAAAACTGGGAGCTGCATATGGCATCTCTGATTATCCCTACTAATTAGTTTTGTTTTGTAGTGAGTGTTTGACATTTTCTGGATTAACTTGGCTGGTTTTTCTCTATAATAATATAAACTTTTGACTTTCCAGTTCACTTTGATAAAGATGTCAGATTTGATCTAATTAAAATTCAAAAATCCAAGTCTCAAAGCCTAAACAGCTCTGAAATTTTTATATAATAACAATTTAAATATATGCAATGTTAGATCTGAAATAGGCATAATTGCATAAGTGAGAATTCTTAACAGCATTCCATTGTTTCCCCTGAATGGAGCGTGCTTTTGGGTCAGCGCCATCACACCTTAATCTTTGGTACCGCTGTGAGTTGAGTTTAGCGGCCCAGCTTCTTCACACCCCGGAGCACTGAGCACAGCCTGCAGTAGGCTGCCTGTCACCGCCTGTGGTTCCACTGACTGTGCTCTGTGCCCAGTCGAAATCAATGGAACTTCATTAAAGGAAATGATAAAAAATTAAAGCTATCAGAGGAATCTCATCGGCGCTTGCCAAGCGTCTTTTGGCCGTCCTGGCAGCTGCCAGCGGGAGTCGTGTTCGGAGCCAGTTGGTGGAGCTTTGTTACAGCCCGCCGCTAATTAGCATTGGAGATGGATTGCACTCAAGAATGGGAGCAATTACGCAGCGAAAGAGAGGAGTGGGGAGATGGAGTCTTGGGTGCACGCACTTGGCTTTGTCTCGCCAGAGCAGTCTGCCATGCTTGAGGTCAGAACCTGCTCCAGCAGATCTCTGCATCATTGTGTCTTCTGTGTCACGGAACAGGGGAGGGGGATCATAGGAAAAGAGCTTGTATCTGCTGGAATGCGAAATGTGTGAAAAGGACAGCTGCGATGCCGCCGCACTCTGAATCCGTGGAATTATGCCGCTGAGGCTGTTGAACAGGCCTTGGGCTTTGGGATTCTGTAGTGGGCTTTTTGTGTTGGCGGAGCCCCGCTTTGTAGGACCAGGTGTTCCTTTTCTCTCGGGTTCTGCATGAAGGCCAATCAGACCCACACATCACGGATAGGCTGTGTGCAAAAAGGCTGTGGAAGTGTCACTTACGGTATATCAGTCAAGTGATTTTCATTTATGGCTAGTAAACCCGACCCGCTCTGTCCAGCAGTGGGCTTCACTTGCAGTCGCCTAGGACACGCTCCCGCGTTTTGCATATCTGTGGTTGGTTGGAGCAGGACAGAGTGTATTTTCTTTTTTGCTGGAGTTATCATAGCTGCCAGTGTGATGCTCTCTTTTCCCCAGTCACCCATTTGAATCAGAAAGCCAAGAGCACCATTTCTCTCTATAGGCTTTGCTGGAAACCCAATTTTAGTTCACTTTAAAAAAAATGTGGCCATTTTTTCATTTGCGCCCCTCTTTTTATGCATATTTCATTCAGGTGCCCTTAGCTTGAATGTCACGTTTGTAATTCCAGTGCTGCTGTTTTTCTAGTCAGATATTAAAATTATATACTTCTCTTTTCAAACATTGTCACAGCAGACACACGGACAGTCCTCAGTTACCCCATTTATGATACAAAAATGAAGGAATGAAACTTAGATTGCAATGAAGTGTGTGGTTCCGATCAGTCCACACCACTGGCACTTAAGCATATGTGTACGTGTCTCTGTGCATGTTTGCAGTGGCAGATAGGATTTATCCATCTGTATGTTAGCCAGCTCCAGTAAGCTCATCTGCAGAGCAGACATTGTGTCTAAGATAGTCATAGCCAGAAGCTTCTGCCTCAGAGCTTTGGCTGCCAAGAAGCTGCATGTCTCAGGAGCTGTCATGTCCAGCATATTTCCTAAGCCCAAGCTCTTCATTCTTAGCCTGGATCCGGCTGCCTGCTGGCAAATGATGTCCCGTGGAAGACACTACCACGCAAACTGCAGGCTGTCATCAAGAATGCAGTGAAATCGCTATCCATAAGTGTATTTCGCATTTCTGTCCCATAAGATATTATTTTGGAACGTGGTCCGAATTGATCAGAATCCCGGGTGGGCAACCTAGAATCACTTATTCTCTTTTGATGCAGACATACTGCAACATACTCGTATTTAGTTCTTTTCAGGCCAGTGTTGCAGGTCATATGTGCTGGAGAGAAATCTAGGGTGTTGGTCTAGATACTCCATTTTCAGTAGATATGTTCCTTAAGTATTGAACGGCTCTGCATGTTAATGGCCTTATTTCGTCTACAGCATAATTTAAACTGCTCTTTGTAATCCCTTCGGCGACAGGTGACTTACTGTGTTTTACGGACCTGCTGTATGATGGATTTGTGCTGGCCATTAATCAACATTGATATTAATAAGAGCCCAGGTCTTGCACATGGCAGAGCGACGCAGCTTTTTATATATTAACTGCCAGGAACTGTCTGCATATTTCCAGGCTGCCATCTGCTGATAATCTGACATTGGCCTCTTCTGCTGGCCCTTTCACTCAATTAAAGCTCCTGTCCTCGACACTCCCTGTATGCTGAATCTCTGTCAGGTCTTTCCTTACTCCATTTTCATGCCATTCCTGTAAATCATGCTGGGCAGTGTAGACGGCCCTTTCCTTCCACCACGGGAAATGCAGGCTTCTGCTTCAAGGGGATGGGATGGGATGGGATGGGGAGGGGAAGGGGAAGGGAACGTTCTCCTGGAGTAAGAGCGCTGGTCTCTTGTGGCTGAATTACTCTCCACTCATGCCTCTCCTTTGCTCACTATGGCGTGAAATGATTTTCTTTAAGCATTAGCTCTCGAGAAGTGGGCTGGCATGGGGTTGGGACCTCCAATTGCACTCCCTGTAAATAAGGATGCCTGCAAGCTGCTGCCCGGGCTTGGGGCTCTCTCACTCAGGAAAGCAGATTTCCACCTCCGCCAAAGCCCTGGTTCTGTGGGACGCAGATGGAAGGATTCGATAATCACCTCTCTAAGTAGACGGGTCTCGAGGAGCTCTCGGCACGGAATTCGCTCATGGTGGGCCGTAATCGCTCTGAGGTTATGTGGTGTCCGGCGGAAAAGCACTCTAGGGTCTTGTTAGGATTTTTTTTTCCGCTCTATGGATTGCCTGAATGGGCAGAGACGCGGGTTCTACCCGACACCGCAACAGAGTGACTGTCTCATTTTGGACCATGCACTGCCATCCTAGCTCCTCACACCTGGGCATAATGCTGGCAGGGAGCATTTTCCCAATTTCTCAAATTGCCTCTGTACTTTTTCAAGATGTGTTCTTGTGAATTAAATCCAGCTTCACGTTTAAACCAGAATACGATTCCAATGGTTTGAGATCAGGTAACAGATGGAGTACACCTATAATAATGATGGGCTAAGTACCACCAGTCAGATAAGCACCTCTAGCCTATATACACTGTAAATATATGAAATGTCAGCATATGTTGAGCGGTGTGGCGTGCATTTGTCCTAAGCTCGGTGTTAATATCCTAAGCATAAATACGTATAGTGAGATTAGTCTTCTTGGAACTTGCAAGCGGCAGCAAAGTGAGACCTAATACACATGAAATATGGTTTCAATGGCTTTGAATGTTACCTGTAAATTTTGTTTGGGCACACTTTTCATCGGAAGAATATTTTATGGCTTGGTCTCACTGTCTACCTAGAACAGCTACTATTGATGGCTGGGCTTCTGTGATGTTTTTTATTCGCTGAAGGTCTATTATGACTCTGAGTTTTTTGTGGTGTTTTAATGTCCCATAGAGCAATAATTTATGTTGCCACCATTGTGTTTATTTCAAGTTGGCAAAATCATAATGTTAAACTTATGTATATGTATTTTCTGATTGAATGTCTGCAATATGCCCTTGACGAATTATTGAAGCCAGTTCCTGTCATGGTTTGATTGAACTTTAATCTCTCACATTATCAGTAAGAGAACACGTCTACTGCAATGTCTGTGATAAAACCATATGCAACAGTGCAATCATGTCTCACAAGCATGGTTCAGGGTAGGAAAAGGATGTTCCTAGTCTACACATGAAAAGCTGGTGATTAGATCCTGTGCTGTAATTAAGCAGTGCAGAAAGGTTCTCCCTGAATAAACTCATTTATCTGTTATTAACATTTAACAAGTTCCATATCCAAGTCTGTGCATTAGCTTAGCTTAAACAAACACTCTCGGGCTGCTGTGCTGATGAAGAGATTTGTTTTCCTCTTGTCTTTATGAGCTGGAGCTGCTGCAGGCAGGGCTCAGTGTCGCTCCGCTTGGAGTGCGCCTGTCAGCTCCACACGGGTCCCGGGCGACGGGTCCCGGCCCACCAGTCCGCTTCACACCTTCCCGTTTATTCAGCCTCGGCACGTTACAGTCCCTCCTGCTACACACAGTCGGCTTGTCAGTAGTCAAGATATACTCTTATCAGCACTTAAAACTTCAAACTCCCCTTTAGAACTCATTTCATCTGCTCTTTAGCTCAAAGATGAAATGCTTCCCTGGCCTTTTTTTCCCAGCGTCTTTGTTGGAAACCGTCATATCAGGCAGACGGCGCAACATGTAGAGAATACTTGGTGTATCAGCCATGTTCCGATTAAAGAACATGACCATATCATTAGCAGACTTAACGTCCCCACCTACCTCAGGGCTGCATTACCACAGTGAGAAGTTAAATGCAGTGTCCATGTTTTCCATCATCACTGGGCAAAGAGCGAAGACCAGAACTGGCAGGTCAATGTGGAGGCACCTTACCACATGCCACTGGGATTGCTCACTGGGAACTGGCATACAAGGAGCCTGCTGGTACTTTGATACAGGCCTGGCACTGCTGTTTTCTAAGCTTGCTGCTGGAGCTGGAACAGCCCGCTGTTGAGCAAACTACCATGTGAAAGGACCTGGAGGAAACCAAATTACGCTGAGGCAGAACTGGCCTTTCTGGCTTCCTGTCTTGTTGAATATTGAGAGCTAACCTGTCTTGTAGTAACAAAAGGTCTCTGTGGGCTGTTCTGTCTAATTATGCACCCGACTGATTGCTTGCGGCTTTAGGTATCTGATCCTGTGTGCGTTGCTGGAGTGTACCCCGTCTGCAAAAACCACCGGGTGTTTCTGTCAAGGGCAGACCTTCACCTTTTCTTAGTGACCATGCAGATTTCCATCGTTTCCTGCCATCTCTAGGCCTTCTGCCTTCCCAGTGACAGCTTCATTGTTGTGATTGCATTTATCCACCTTGGTGCTGGTTGTTGTATTCCTTGTTTTATTTTGATTCTTTCATTCATATTGCATTCTGATCTGCCTAAGTCAGTATTGATCGCGAGGAATTCTTCCCTGTGTTGTTTGTCATCCCCAGTATCCTTATGAACTTCCGTACTACTCCTCTCTTCTTATCACTGTTTATTGTCCCAGAAACGCAGCCTGACCAAACAGGCCGGAGACTCCAGGTCCATCACCAAAACTGTGGGCCCATCAAGCACCATCTTACACAGGACCATTCACAGATCACATTCATAGGATAGTTCACAGATTAAGGGGCTCCTGGCCTCATTTAAGAAGTCCAGATTGATACCTGAACATTTGACGATGGCATTATCATATAGCTGGGAACATGAATGAGGGCGGCTTGAATAAAGGGCGAAACTGATATTATTCAGTATGACTGATGATGCTTCACTGCTATAGCTCAGGGATACAGATGCCGGTTTCCCATAATGTTCGAACTTGTCAAGATCTCCTGGTGAAATTTCATCCTGGGCAAAGTATAAAATGCATTTATCTTCCTCTTTGCACTGACACGCGGCTCCACTCACATTGTTTGTGTACTTCTTATTCTTTTTCATTTCTTTTGGTTTTGGCTCTTGTTTTTACCTATGATAATTAACACGTTAATAACAGTGTCAAGAATAAAAAAAAAGTCTGCAGTGCTTTATTAAGCTCCTTTCAAATATTCAGGTTTTACCCCGTTGCCTGTACCTCTCATGATACATTCCATGCTCTTGTTGACAGATGCCGGTGCGAGGCCCGGATGGTCGCATGGCTCCCCGCTACGAGGACGTCGAGCGTCAGTACGCCTCCCTGCCCCGGTACGTCCACCTGCTCGCACACAGCGAGAGCAGCCAGCACTGCTTCCCTTCACACACACTCTGATGCCTAGTGCTATTCTAAGCTCGTAATTAGCCCTAGAGTGTTTGCCCTCCGAGTCCCCTGTTCATCCTTGGGAGTTCACCTGATCTGCTCTCTGGAGACGAGTGCACAGACAGAGAGCTGAAAATTGATGTCTGCGCAGTTGGAGCTGCGTGCAGTCGCTTAGTTTCTCCGCACTGAGCGATTTCTCTGTCCGTATACTAGGCCCCCTAAATGCACCCTGCATTGTAATGTCAGCAAGCTGGGGTCCCCAGAGGTTTAAGAAAACAGCGGTTACGTTAATAGAGAGCTGTGGTTTTGCAGGCTGTTTGTTTCGCAGATGTGGAAACGGCAGTATCTGAGAGGTCTGCATCCAGCAAGGGTGAAGAGTAGCGATAGTACAGCAAGACCTTGTGAAATATACATATTTACTCCAACCCAAAATAACTGCTTTGTGAGCAGTGATTTATCCTACTTTCCTGCTTTAGCTTGTTTTCATGTCCCGCTAAAATAAAACATGGCTCTGCTTTTGACACTTCACCCTGCAGCATCAATACTGCTTTGTGCTGAGGCTGCACCAAATGTATTCCTGAGAAATACATTTTTCAAAGCTGAACTTTGTATAAAACCCCCCAGGGTCCTCATTCAAACCCATTTCCTTTCAAATGACTTCAGTGCCTCATTTCAGCTCCATTATATTAGTATGCCTTTCCCCTGTGCGATGAAGAGGCCGGCTCGTGTGCGCACCTTCTCAAAGTGCCGTGCCCCCTGTAATCGTTTCCACCCTGGGTTTGAGTAGGGGGCTCATTTGGGACTGATGGTCCCCCAGCATCTGGGAAGACTGGCTGAGTCCTCGTGGCAATCCATGTTCGCGGACGGGGAGCCAGGAGGGCTTCTCCATATGTGCCCCATTATAACAATTACTCAAATATAGCTCAGGGTTGTTGCCAGCGTAGCTACACTGCAGGTTATCCAATCAGAGCGCCCCATAACCTTTTCCAGCAGTTTATTGGATTATCAGGCTGAGACAAGGTTCCACAGAGTTTCGACAGAGCCTCATTTCCTTACTGGAGTGCTAATGGAATGATTAAACTGCACATGGTGGCCACTATGCCCCAAGTTAGGTGAAAGAAAGTAGTTGTCTTCATCACTTTCGCTATATAGGGGGTGAAATTCCTTGGTGTTAATATAGTCTATAGTGTTTTTGTTGGTTGATTCTGTAATGTAACTTATTCCTTAACAGCAGTCAGACCATAAATTTAAGTACATTTCAGTAGAAACAGGAATGGATGCCTTCCTGAAATCAGCCTCCAATTATCAACCCCAAATCTTAATTTAGTTAGTTCAGCTGTTATTACTAGTCATAGTATTAGTTGGAGGACTTTGGGTGTTGCTTAAAAAAAAAAAATCTTTGAACCCAAGATGAAGCTGACGATGGAGTGATGTACTGTGAGGTTTGCTCCTACCAGCTTGACCCTTGGAAGTCTTGGAAGTTTAGTTAAAATTATTCAAGTTGTGTGTGGAGGAGAGAATGCTACTCTCTGACAGTGGAACGAGTCCAAGATCAGCGTCTTTGCTTCTGTAGGATTTAACAAACAGGTTTGGTGGGCAGTTTGAGTAATGGTATTGATTTTCTTTGAGCATTGGCCTTGAGGGCAGCGCAGTGGTGCGCTGGGTAATGCTGTTGCTTCACACCTCCAACCTCTGCTCTGTAAGTGCGGAGTTTGCACGTTCCCTATCTTGCTTGGGTTTCCTCCTGTGCTCCTGAGACGGGCACTGAGGCATAGTTTATAATCTTACGTGTGTGTGTGTGTGTGTGTGTGTGTGTGTGTGTGTGCGTGTGCACGCGCCCTACGGTGGACTGGCATCCCCACCTCAGTGTACCTTGGTGCCATGTGCTGTCCGGGAAAGGCTCTAGGCCCTGAGATTCTGACTCGTGTCTTTAACCTAGATATCCTATGGATTTGCATGTTTGAGAGGTGTAGGTGTTTTATGTTGTGGGATGCACTCGGACATTATGGTATCACTGAACTTTTCCCGGTGTGTGATCGTCCTCCATAACGTGACTCATCCCAGTCTCCCCTGTCACTTCCTTCCTGTCTTGTTTCCATCCTGTGCCTCATGGTATCGATGGATTGCATTGTTTTTTTTTTTGTTTTTTTTAAACCGTCTTTGTTTTCATTATTTCTCACTTTACCTTTATTGCTCCATTGTTGTGGCTACAGTTTTGCACCAAATAAAGTGTAGTTTCACTGTAATTTCATTACGCAGAAGAGTAGATGGGGTAATGAAATCCAATTTCTGAAGTGAAATGTAGTTACCTCAAGTTTCATAACTTCTAAACTGCATCATAGTGCCCTGGCTGATGAAAGACCCTCACACGGTCTCTTCCAACAACACTGCCAATTTTTGTATTTCAGATAAGATTAGTCTTATAAATAAAAATAAATTAAAATTAAAAAATAGGAGTGTAACCTTTGTAGCCATAAAGGTCAGCTGGCAAAGTTTATTTCCAGAGGAAATGAAAGCAGAGGTAACAAGGTTTTTTCTAGTTATGTCACATCTGGGAATCTAGCACTATTTTTTAGATTTATATTGGTATCATTTAAGTATTTAGTTTGGAACTCTTAACAAATGGCTAGAAACCATCATTGCAGCCTCTCCTCTATCCAAACAAATTGTATGGCTACAATAATATGATACTTCACACTCTTAAGATTTTGTAAGTTATGCCAGAGCTGTATTCAAGAAGCAATTAGTGTTTATTTTTTTACGTAACAGTTATCGGAAGTTGTGCAGGTAGGGGCTGCTGACATGTGATTCCTCTGGTCCCATGCGCTGGATTGCAGAGCCTTCTGAGCAGATTTCTGTAATTCCATCATTCTCAAATAGTATTTAACACTGGTTGTGTCCAGTTAGAACCCGGAGTCCCTAGTGTGTGCGTATGTGGGGGAGTACAACAGGTTTGGGATCTCTTCCCATGTCTGGAAGGGGGTGGGTTTAAATCCCATAGTCAGTAGAGTTATCATCATTGGCCCCTTTACCCCAGCTCTCTTCTGTATTTATACAAGTGTGTCTGGATTTCTCATGGGGAGCACGTTGGGGTATGCAAAAACATCCTTGTTTCCCCACATGGATGAGTAAATGGCTGCTATTCTGTGGCTGTTGGGGCTTGGTTCAAGCTAAGCCCATCCAGGACTTTATAGATGGGCTCTGGGTGAATTTGCACTGCTGGACTACTCCACAGCTGCCACTCCACTCTGCATTCTACACTCTGTGACCTGTGCCCACCCACACACTCTCCAAACCCCCGACCTACTGTACCCGCCTTCTGCCCTTAAGGTGTCACTGAAGAAGCAGGCTGCCCTCTGTCTGTTTTATGCGGGGGTGAATTGAGAATTTTTGTGATTGTTAACAGACCTTGTCTTTTTTTAATTAATTTACATGCTAGCTAAACTAAACTAGACTTTAAAGCAGTGTGATTCATTTCCTGTTCATCACACTACCCATTTTGCGCGGCCTTGAGTGTGTTCACGATCGTGGTTGTGTTCTGGGTACGAGGGGCGCCACTGATAAAATTCCATGGTCGTCTTGTTTACATCCTTCACTCTAACCTATGCCCTTTTTCTCCACATTCCGGGGGTTCTGTGACATCATAGGACCTTGACCAATCATCTGCTGGATGATGGCGAATATTTAGCTGTATGGGTGGTCAAGTCCAAAACGAGATTAAGCATGTGCTAGTGATGCCTGGGATGCCTTTGTCTTTCAATCCAGGGCTGTAGTGGAGGCTCCCTGTGAAGCACTGTGGGTGGGTCGTGTCATGTGCACGCTTATAATATTCACTATTCAGCTGCACAGTAGGAGAAACACCACGACCATGTACGAAAATCCCAGGGGGAGTCTTACAGTTAGTAGATACCCGTGTCAAATACGTCATTAACCAAAAAACGTTCTCATAGCCTCAAGTCACGTACACAGATGTCTCTGCAAATGTGCTTGTCTGCACCCTCTCTGCCTTGTGTCACTCTGGGGGTGGCTCTGTGGTCCGGGTGCCAAGGTCCAGTCTAGGTAATGTCGGCTGCCACCTGCTCAGGCTGTCCTCCTCCACTGTGTAATAGCTGAGCTATGCGGAAGGGCCAGGCTCCCATCGGGGCTCTGCAGACCCGCTGGGCAGCTGCTGTAAGTCACCCGATCCATGGCGGAGCCGGAAGAATCTGGGTCTGAGGTGAGCCACGAGTTGTGCTGACTTACGCCTCTACACGGCTTGCATTACCCAGGGAATTCGTCCTAATCACTCGTGCGGTAAGAGACTTGGATCAAGATGAAAATTGGCCATCTTGTTATTGCTCAAGCCTCTATAGGGTTGAGAGCTGTAGGAAGGCGTGTGGTCGGCCCCTTAGTGCCACGACAGCCTGCATAGCCCAATTTCAGCTGCCTGTTAATGGGTTGTGCACCTAGCCTAAGCCCTTGTGTGCCGTGCCCCCCCGGGCCCCCCGTTTGCCCCCAGACCGCCCACTTAGACTTCTGTGGATAAGAAGCCCTGTGGGAAATGACTGTCCATGTCCTAACAATACTCTCTTCTTGCTTTTTCGTGCACAGGCGAGGGATGGTCGACCAGCACGATTACCCTCTGCCAATGAGGGCCGGCCCCAGGCAGCCTGGATACCCCAGCTACGTCTCCCGCGATCCATACCCCCGCGCACCAGAGCGCAGGGCAGTTGACCCCCGGAAAGCCGACCCGGAGTTCTGCCCGCCCCCTCCTCAGCAGAGAGGCCCATTCCGGCAGGACGTCCCGCCTTCTCCCCCTCTCCCACTGCGGTCAGCTCGTTACGACACCATGAACCGGGGCGGCTATCGGGCGACCAGCCCGGAGCGCTACGGCTACACGGAGGAGCGCCGCGGCGACCCTCGGCAGAAGAGCGCCATGACCGCCGCAGTGTAGAAGGCGAGCCGCGGCCAGCCAGCAGGCTACCGACTTACACGCTGCTTTCTGTGATCCTTCATTAGCTCTGTGGCAGTCCCTGCCTTCTCCATTCCAGCCTCAGCCATGAAAGCTGAGAGTGTCTCTTAATCCTTTTTCCTATCATGCCTGCATTATAAACGTTTTTTTTAAGTCATTTATACCATTTGCCACCTCATGCAGGAACTGCCTGATGATTGCATTGCAGAGGCAAATTAGAGCACAGATCATTGGAGCTAAATATATGGTACTGGTTAGGTACTGAGTTTAACTCATTCCACTATAACGTTTCCTTGGGAGCCAAGCAGAAGTGCCATAGAGCTGGGCTCGCTGCTGTCTGGATGGCTGTATTATGTTCAGGCCAGTCAGTTGGGCCAGGGTGGGCCAGGGCTGGCCGCCGGCTCACACACTTGGCAGTGGGCTAGGCCGGCTTCATTGCTCTGCGCACAGCAACCTGCCGGATGAGGCCTCCTCCTCCTCGGTGCATGTGCTCGCTCGGATGCTTACCCTGCTGCTCTTCTAAAAACACCAATTAAGGTACCTACTTTTAACAGTCAGTAATAATCTTGCTCGTGTTTAATGATCGGAAAAGCAGATAGATGGATAATGTATGATTTAAGTTTGATGCTTTTGTTTTTTACCGGCGAAGCTTAATCTAGAATGATTTAAAGGGCACAACTTTCCTGGTCATTACCGGCCCGACCCTCCAGTGCGCAGAGAAGGGAGAAAGGATGGCCTGCGGGCATACAGGAAGTAAGGGTGGCGGGAAGATGCTGCAGGCGCTCCTGAGCGGCGTTACTCTGAATGTAGTCCGGGGTCACTGGGGTCACAGCGCAGGGGCCAACGCTCTCGCCTCTCACCGCAGACTGTGAGAATCCCCTCAGCTATGTAAACATACATACATGCATACACACACACACACACACACACACACATATATATATATATATTACCGCAACTGTGCCTTTATTACAGTCTGTTCAAACAGCCAAAATATATGTTGAGTGTGTTGTGTGCCTGTGCGTGCGCGCGTGTGTGTGCCTGTGCACGTGTGTGTATATATAAATCTGGTATGTTTAATATGTATTGCTTCACACTCTTTGGAATCTGACACTCCAGGGTCCTTTGGCAGAGGTGCTGGAACTGAAGGAACAAACAAAGTTCAGAATACACTAGAATCTACCTGCAAGCACATTTCTGCTCCTTCCTGTCGCATGGATGTAGGGTTGCTTGATAAGACCACTTTGATACTGTTTAATATTAAATGAGCATGTCATTTTACACAATTAAATGTTTTGTATTACTGTTTACATTAAATATACATTTTAACTTACTCTTGTCTTAAGGATTCTTGTTAAAAATGTTCTGTGGCTTGTTTCATCTTGTTGTGGATCATTAATCAAAGTTTTGTAAGTACTGTGAAAAGCTTCTTTCCAGTATAATCTGTTAATTTCAGTGCATGGAACCAAGACCTTTTTGTGATATCAGACAACCTGATTTTGCCTACTAATAATTGTTAATTTAGCAATTAAGATATATTAAAAACTTTATGGTTCTGTCATCATTCGGGACCAGTGCCTATGTATGGCCAGAAAGAGGCACTGAACAGGTGGTAATGCAGTCATTCAGTTCAATCCTAACTCTTAAGGGGGCGCTATTCCTATAAATTATGGTCTGCTTCCAAGTCAGTGATAGCAGGGCCCTTCCTGTTTACAGGCTACTCTGTATTTTTTTTTTTTATTAATCTCAGTTGATGCATCTGTCAAAAAGCAATTTACCAATATTTTCAGCTGGATAACTAGCTATATCATAAAGAGAGAAGTTCCCAGTAAACCATGAGAGCGGCTTTTGACAATCTGTCAGAAATCTGTTTGACCGATATATCTTGTGCTGTTTCCGAACATAAAAGAGAAGTCATTGTGAAAATCGAACTGAATGCTCTTGTGTAGCTGTCACCCCAAGCCCCAAGTGGATTATGGGAGGCTGAACATGCTGGTGAGGCGTTGCCCATCCGCAGAGAGTCGGAATCCCCTTTAGACTAAATAATATTCTTCTTCCTTTCTCTGTAATGCACATATGTATTGCCAAAAAAAAGTTCTTCAAGCTGATTCACACCAAACATCTTGTCAGGTTATCGTGTCTCTGTGCTTTTCACACCCATAAAAGATTGTGTAGCTGAGGATAGAGTTGGTTTTGCTCCAAGGCCTGATAATTTTGTGAAAGTATCATTTTAACTTCCTCTAAAATAATGTGATGTATAATTATTGAAAATTATTGAAATAAGTTTCCGTTGTTATTGACAAGAACTAATATTAAACATTTTTCATTATTACTACCATTTTGTCCACCAGCAGGCACTTTTTTCCATATAAATTGGAACCTGCTAGGGCTAGTCTCTTCTCGGGCAGACGAGGACACGCCGTCTAAGGAGAATCCGCTCATTAGGCTTTTCCACAGAAATAGCAACACGTGGTTTGAAAGCATTATGTTCTTAATGATTTAGTAAGCTCTGCTGAGATGTTGGTTTGTCGGGCCTTTTCACTCCGGGCCCATAGTGACCCCAGAGTTGGTGTGGCCTTACAAGGTCA
This sequence comes from Petrocephalus sullivani, assembly GCA_026780845.1. Lineage (NCBI taxonomy): Eukaryota > Metazoa > Chordata > Actinopteri > Osteoglossiformes > Mormyridae > Petrocephalus > Petrocephalus sullivani. The sequence goes on from JAODKM010000001.1 coordinate 33,778,666, forward strand.
CTAGCAGCATTCGAAGTGCATTGAGTCACAGTGAAGGCTGGTGTTGGGAAAGTGCCGCTCTCTGTGATGAGCGAGGTAGCTGCATCCTTGTAAATCAGTGTTTCCCACTGCCCGAAGGGAGCAGAAACATGCACCTCGTGGGCCGGGTTGGGGAACACTGCCCTATATGACTAAAGGCAGATGGTAATAAGGCATCTACAGGGACAGAGAGCTGGTGGCCGCCCGCACGGGGGATGGGGCCCTGCCTTTGAACCAGCTGCAAAGCAACCCCACAGGGATTCAGGCTGCTTGTTACACCAGACCCCACCTGCCAATGGGTCCCTGCATGCAACCCCACATCTCCAGTCCTCTCTAGCTTCCTCACAGTATAGCCAGCAGAAGAAAGTGATGCCACAAACCAACAAGCAAAGCTCGGACCGTACAGGCTTCTCGTGGCTTGGTTGGGTTTTTTTTTTTATAAAACCTCCTCTCTTAGTGTGAAGTCTGCTAATGGTTTGTTTCCTGCATTTGCTTTTGATAAGTTATAAAACAACTATATGTGTAGTACAAAAGCTAAGGCAATAGTATGAAATAAGTTCAATTATTTTACCATATGACGATGAAGGAAATATGTTTTGCATAGGCCAAAGTTTCTGCTGTGCAGTAACTTCCATAGAGCAGCCAGTCACGTCACCATGAAAAATGTAATGCTGGTGCTCACAGCAGCAAGCTTCCCACATAGCCCGTGTTGTAAGGATAGTTGAATACTTCCTTTAATAACTCAACTGTGACACTGATGTTTCTAATTCCTGGATTTAATTGCTCCTGCTGGATGTATTAGGCTGATGACCTCGGTGAACTTTGCAGCAGCTGTTTCACGCTGGTGGTGGGCTGATCCCCCTCCCCACTCTAGGCCTCAAAACCTCATTAAGAGAGTGTAAAACCATGGCATGCCCACAGTTTCTGGAGACCAGGAACATCTGGGTAGACACAAGCCATTCTTTGTCTCATGTGGTTGTCCTGCTTTGCTGGAGTATCTGAAAGCTGTCTTGTTCCTGGCCTACTGTGGTCAGGCCAATTGCCAGGGTCTCTCGATGCAGGTTCAAATCACAGAAGATCAGATCAGGTTTATATCCCAGCACAGCGGCCATATGCAACGCGGTTTTTACATTTTGGCTATAGCTGAGTCACCAGTACCCACAGTGGTGTCACATGGCCCAGAGCTTTCAAACTCTCGGCAAATGCCCCGTTTACAGCTCGTCGTCCCCTTCCCTTACACACAACTCTGATGGCATATTGCCAACATGCTGGTGGAGATCTGGACCCTGGTTCAAACTGCCATCTGCAAGTAGTTACAAATGAAGATAAAAAATACTTTTTGTAAAAGGAGAAAAAAACAAAGTGAAGCACCAGTTTGTGGGGCTTGAATTAATTTCTCAGTTCGAAGGTGGAGTGTAAAAATGACCAAAGATCTGTTGCACTGTTCCAAAGTACATAGTTTATCTTTAACATGATGCTGAGATCCTGGTGACTGAGAAGGACGTGGTGAGTAAATTCAAGCCAATTCTGGATATTTTTAACCCATCTCGCTTGTTTTCTGCTCTGTCCACATATGCCTGTTACCATTAATCGTCTAATTTATTCAGAAGTTGATGTCCCAGATTCAGTCTGGACATAAATAGTCAAATAGGAAGCCTAAGATGAAAGTTTCTGATTTCTGTGAAGAGCTGATTCCAGGACACTCATGCACGGTCTCACAGATGACCGGGAGAGCTGGTCCTGAAGGCCTCTCCTCTCACACAAGCTCTTCGCTAATACTTTCTCCCATCAGCTATGGGTCTTTATGCTGTTGAAAGGTTGAAGAGGTCTGTGCGTGCAGTTTCAGATAAGGGTTCCTGCAGTGCCTTTAATGTCCTGTGCTGAGCCATTGCTGGAATTATTCTTCACAGTTATGTATATGTTATTTTTAGAGGATAGCTTTGTGTAGTCAGGTTGCCGTCTCTTGCATAGATGTAAAGGTCCTTCCTGCTATTACTGAGCATTAACTGCATGTGTCCTGAGCACTGTGCACACCTTTCCTGCGAGTATTACATGTCAAAGGGACCTGTTATCACATTATGGGAACAGAGACTTCTGGTTTATTAGCTGGAAGTGGAGACCATGCAATAGACTGCCCTTGGGTATTTTATGGTAGGTAAGTGACTAACGGACTAATTTCACTGACATCTTTTCCCCTGTTTCTTTTGTGATGGTTGAAAGTAGAAGCGGTTGATGGTTGTTCAGGTGGATTTTCCTTTGTCATGACAGAATAAATCCTGCCAGGCCGTTATCCTAAGAAATATGGAGGGTATATGACAAAGTGGCTTCTCTGACACTGTTTACCAGTTTAGTGAAGTGTTGCCATACAGTTTTCTTTTATAATGATGTATTAATCCACGTTTGCTTGTTGCTTCTATGACATTGGCAATATTAAGTTGGCAATATTAATTAACTCTATGAATATGGATGGTTCTTAAGTTTGGGCAGTTTGTTATAGTCTGCACATCCTTTTCTCAAAGCGTAACGAACAAAGTGCCATTAATCACGGGCGTATCTCTGTCGAGAGCACTGAGGAGTAGGAGTGCAGCTTTCTTTCCTGTCAGGTTTGAATATAATGGGTCGTGCACCTTGGTTTACTAAGGTGGAGGTTGCTTGTTTTGCTGAAACATGCAGGTTCTGAGGGATTCGTTGCTGCAGGTCCTGTGAAATTCAGAGTGCTGGTATCACCATAGGCTGCAACAGGCAGCATTACAGAGACCAGTGCTCTGGACATCAAGAATGTCACCTGGCATTCTGCAGCATCGGGCTTATTATGACAGACAGGCATTGGGTGGGTGTCTTCTGGGCGTTTCAATCCCCATAAAGTTCCATTAGAATGTATTAGTCATCACCTATGGGGGTGACTCACCACTAATACTGAAACTGTGAGGTGGAGAAAATAAGTAGCTGGAAGGGGGCACTTTCTACCGTATGAAACTTTTTAATATGCATTTCTTCAGGTATATCTGCACACGCATACATATGGAGCAGCACCAGGTGTTGGAGCATGGTATGGTGTAGCGAACTGCACACTCCTCTGAAGCCACTGAAGCAAAATTAACAGGAAGCTAGGTTAAGTAACACAAGGGGAGACTGCCTGTGCTGACTCCCGTTTATAGCACAACTTCTCGGTATTAAGCTCTTTGGGTAGTCCTTCGGGTGTGAAGTGGTTACATCACAAATGAAGGTTTTTATGGCAAATAGTTTTTAGCCCAGATTACCAGCATCTGGTGTTTGGAGATGAAACACGATGATGAAAATGAACAAATAAAGAATAATAATTGTGCACATTTGACATCGCCAGAAGCACTGTGTGAAATGGGAAACAATAGCTGTGAATCAAATGATAACTTCCTGTCTCAAATCCCACTGAAAGAGTACAGAGCGAGTTGTGCCTCCCTAACAGTTAAACACTCGCAAGTTTAATCCCCCCTGTTGTTGAGATTTATCCTGGTTGTTAACAGGGTATAAATTCAAATCCTCTTCAGCATTAACTGGGATCCTCCTGCCTCTGCTTCCCGGCGCTGGATGGGTAAGGGGGCAGCAGAGAGCTGGCAACCATCTTTCAACCAGCAGTTGTCATGGCAACATCACGGCTCAAAATATCTCGACATACACCAAAGCTGGTGATGTGACCACCACAATGCCGGGAAGCGTCCCAGGGCCAAGCTTACACCCCCCTCATCTGCCACACAACAAGTTGGTAAGGTCTGTGAGTATCCCACTTAGACTGTTGCAGAGTAAATGGGAGATGGATTAATTACTAGTTTAGCCATATTCATGTCCAGCTTGTCATTCATGAAAGGAACTTATCATCATTGAGTAAATTATTCACATATTTAATGGCATTTTGCCAAACTGCTCCACCCCAGCAAAAAGCACATTTCCACCCCCCACCCCCCTTCTGCTCATTTTGCCAAAGCCATATTGGGACAATCATACGTCCCACACAAAAATGTCTGAAACTCTTGTCGAATTCCACTTCGGGCTGAACTCGTCCATCATATTTTCATCACGGCAGCAGCGGTGGGCGGGGCCCCGCTCTGGGTCGCTCACGGGCCAGGTTTCTGTCCCAAGGCCCGTAAACAATGAAGGCTTAAGCGCGCTGGCTTGTGCCAGTTCCCAGCCCGTGTGCCATCGAGCCGGCTGGGCCGCTGCCTCTGCTAGCCTGGCACACAGTGCCACTGGCCCCAGAGACAGCCGGAAGGCTCTGCTTGGCACTAGGCCACGCTGCCGCCCGTCTCCGCAGTATAGATTTTCCCTGTCACAGGACCCTGGGCATTCCCAGAGGCTTTGCACTGTGACTGCAGGCCTGAGCCACATTTCCGCGGCGATGGCTCTCTCACCACCTTGTATGGCGAGCGCTCTGCTGGGGGTGCGGTTGGGGTCTGGAGACCCCTCCTTCCCGAACTGGGAACTTTGCAGCGGTGTCACATGGTCTTCATTGAGCTGTAGACGAAAGTAACTGCATGGTTGGCTAGTGAAAAGTCTATTTGTGTAGGTTGTGGACAGAAGAATGATGACACCAGCACACATGGTCCTCTGCACAAAGGCACGGTGTTCCTGTATGAAGAGGAGATCATCAATAATCTGCCAATCCAGCTTCTGACTCTTAATTTAAGATCTGGAGAACAATTTAGCAAAGAAATAGACAACATGGCCAAAGGCGTATACATTTATGCTGGGTTGACTATTGAGATAACGTAACAATCAGATCTTTTGCAATCTTTTTATTTATTTTATGGCACTAAAGATTTTTACTACTGTACCTCGAACACAGGAAGAGATTATTCATTCTCAGATTAACATTTCACACACACAAACAGGTACACAGCAGCTAAAACTGCTAAGTTTCAAAGTATAAAGAAATCAAACAAATCGGCTAGAATTTTTCAAGATCCAGTGGCACCAGATTATTAATAGTCTGTTATATATAAGGCTTATGTCCACAAACCCTGAGAGTTTTTGGTAGGTGACAATTATACTGACTAAATACTCAGAAAATTTGAATTCTAGCTGAAATTTTCAAAGCTTGTGGAAAGAAATGAATAGATATTGTTCTTGTGTCACAGTGGTCAGAAACTCATACTGTGAGGGCAAGATCCGTGGTTAAGTTAAAATAGGCATGTGAGCTGTGGGCTGAGATCAGACAATGCTATGAACATCCCTTGTCTATGGTGATAGAATAGACTCATATTTCATCTGGATAGCCTAGCCATGCTGGTGTGTACGAACTGGTGGTCACAGCCACGCTGGTGTGTACGAACTGGTGGTCACAGCATCTGCCGACCACACTATATGTGGTTTTAGGGGATCTTGGTGCATACAAAAAGGCACTATGGGGAGGAATGGTCTATATATATTGGTGGTGGTCTGCATATGCATGCTAACCCAATGTTTCTCAAACCGGTCCCCCGCCACCCCCAGACGGTCCATGTTTTTGCTTCCTCCCAGCTCCTGGTATGGAAATATACCATATACTGTATATACCAATTTGTGGACTGACTAGCAAGGAGCTGAAGGGAGCAAAAACATGAGCTGCTTGGGGATCCCTGATGACTGGGTTGAGAAAAACTGTGCTAAACTTCACATCCAAATGTCAGGTTTTGAAAGCAAAATGTACCTTAATAATGGCTCAGTTCAGCTCATTTTGTTCTTTAAACTTCTGCAGTGCCGCTATCATACGTAACATGAACACACTTTGCTATATTTTTGTGAATTAGTTGCGCAAATTAACAGCGTGTCAGGTTGCAGGGCGAAGGTCTCCCAAAAGGAAGCACAGAGCCACAGGACAGCAGCCCTAACCAAACAGAAAGACTATTTTAAAGGCACCCAAAGGGGACAAGCCTTATGTCGTATAATCACTCAGCGGAAAGAGACACAGTTGCACTGCCTGTCTTCTGCCCGCCGCCACCCCCTCGCTGGCAGCATAAGTCAATCTCGCCGACTCTCTCGAGACGCCTGAGCGCGGTCAGCTCAGCCGGGGGCTGCATATCAGTCACAATGTAGACGATCGGTTTAACACGGTAATTAACCTCAACCCCTCCAGTAAGATATTCATGTGGATAAATTAGTAAAATTGGTAGTTGCTGTGGTCAGCAGTGGAGGACAAAAATTGGGATTCATGTCCCATCACCTGAAAGCTAATGTACGCTTTTGGGTTTGGCAGCAGAATTTTAGGCTCTGCTTGAACTTGAACAGCAGTGCGTTTCAAACGTGAACATATTAGCATTAACCTGCACCAAGGCTAAAACTTCCGCACATCATTCCAGCCTGTTAATATTGGTTCAGGATTAGCAAACTGCGTCCTACGAGAAGGGGATGATGATACCTTTTGATGATAGCTTCATACTCCATTTGTTGGCGGTGGATAAGCAGGCAGATTTGTGGATCTGTCCTGGGAGGGCCTCTTCACACTGGTTTAGCTTCGATTTGATTGAGAGAACGGTTTCAGAACATCATTGCCGATTCCATCTCTATCTCTGCCTTTTTCACTGCACTCAGTGGCCTACAGACCCACTGAGTGACGTTTTTTTCTGCTTTCATTAAAAAAAATTTTTTTGGTCCACTGTTTGTTTTTAATGAGGATATTCTGCAATGCCCTTTGATCAAATGTCATGAAAGCCATTACCTCAATCAGGATCTTCAGAGACCTCTGTTATTCTTGGCTTTTTAAATATTGCTTACTAGATCTGATGTCAAGTCTGAATTATGGCTGCCTTCTTTATTTTAAAATAATTTTTTTCATGTGGTTGTGTAAAGACCATTTTCAGATATCTGTGCTGTAAACATATTTTATGCATTTTCTGGATAAAACTATTTTGTTTCTGTGCATTTTTTGCGATGAACTGTGATTGAGTGAGTCACAGGTTTCTAGGAACAGAGCAAAATACCAAGCCTCATAAAATGAGATTTCACTGAAATCTTGTGCTGAAAGTATATATTTTTATCATTGCTGTTCTAAAGAGAGGATGCATAAAATGCTACAACCCCGTTTACACACATCAGCACATATCTTCATGTCAGCCGTCTCTTGTTCAGTAAATTAATGTGAATGTAAATATCAGAACAGGGCTTTACCAGATCGGCACCTTCCACATGGTTCAGGTCACCCTCACTGGGAGTAAAATTACTTCTCGGGCCGTTTCTGAAGCATTCCAGGCTGGGAACGTTAAACAAACCAGCTGGGAAGGGAAAGCTGGTGAGTGATAGGTCCAGATTGTGGAGAGGGATGGATTTTACGCTGCAAAATCGCTCTCTGTTACCCCTTTACCTTTGAGGGAATCATTAACCCCCAAAAATGTCACCCTCGTTAAAGCAGGCAATTAGAGTTAATTGAGACCTAAAGTTAAAATAAACTGTGGGGCCATGTTTGTTATTCTAATTTCACCCAGACATATTTAAGTCGTTACCAATTTTCAGGACGTGATTTCCGATTTGATTTTTGTCCCAGGTGGTGGGATCTGGATATGCAATAGTCTGCACTCAGCTGCAGATTTAATTGTCATGCATTTAGAGGGGCATTCGATCAGTATTAGAAACTACATACTAGTTTTTCCACGGCACAATATTATTTGTATGTGAAATGTTACCTCATCTAAGACATTGCCTTCTCCACCTGAAAATTTGAAAAAAATTGAAATATGAAAGAAAAGTGTAGAAGCTTCACTGCACATGTTTACAGAATATACCATGAAATAATTTCCACGGCTGTATAGGAAATGCCTGCAACAGAACATATTTGTCTTTTGCTGAGAGTCTTCAAGAGAGATGGACTTCTGGTTTGACTTCCCCACCAGTTTGAGAAAATTAAACTGCAAAATAGGTTAAGATGGGATGAAGCACTGAATCCAGGCACGGCTTACCGAGGTCTGTGGCGATTGGCGTTCTCATAAAGGCTTGTATATAAAACCAATTTCACGTGTTTTTTTAATAACCAATTTCCAGTTTTTTTTTTTTTTTTACTAACAAATTATTCCAGTGTTATGAATTTGGACACACTGGACATTGATGAAAAGTCTACTGGGAACTCAAATTCAAATTGTACCTTGCCTTTATGGACAAATGTGTTATTGTTTTGCTAAATTACCATTAAATTATGCATTACCTGAATAAAAGATGCAGAATAACTATTTCCTGGAAGTAATATTATGCCTATTATACTTTGCTAAGTAAATCCTGCGTTTTATTCATTGATCCCTTTGTTAATCATGACGAGAGCCCGCCTTGTGCTGAATGTCTGCGCGGCTCTCTGGTCATGTGACATTATCAGTGTCATGTGGAGACATTTTCAATTACCTTTGAAGACTTTCCTTTGATTGTGTAATTTACTTGACATTTGAAATAGACAACAATTATAAAATCAGCAGGACGTTTTCCTGCTTTTGTGAAAGAATCAGCGTCAGATTTTTGCATGGTTACCTAATTCTGTACTTTTTACGCTTTCTGTTAAATGTCATTCATGTATGTATTTTAATCAATTTTATATTGTTTTAACAGAGTACTTGTTTGCTGTTTGAAAAACTTATTTGGCTTAATTTAATTGTCTTTTTCAATTCTAGCTTTATTTTCAGATATTCCTTTTAAATCTGCTTTTAATTCTTCGTAGAACAGAAAAGCTAATGACTACTGAAAGTAATTGTGAGTTAATCACTTTCTTTCATGGATATATTTAAGTACAGTTTTGTTTAATGTAATATGCAGTGTATTATACACTAATGAAGGTTACCCCTTACAGAGACCTTATCATCATTCTGTAGTCCATTTTATTATGTGTTTGAAGAATTAAATGTAATGGGAAATAATATGCTAATAATAAATAACTATAAATTGTGGGTTTCCTTTGAAGATCATTAAGGTTTCAGTCAGAGTTTGCTAGTGTCTCTAATAGTTTGACCTGTGCTTAAAAAAAAAACGCTGCCCTCCTAACCTCACTATAAACATTCCAGAAGGCTCTAATGGATGTAGCAGATCATGAAGACATAACAGCAGCTTTCAAGCCCCCCTCCCCATGACCTGCATGCTGGCTGCCTGCCCTTTTCACTCCTCTCCTCGGCTGATGTTTCTGTCTCTCCTCAGTCCCGTCCCCTGCTGGAGCTGCCTTTTCTGTGCATGACACAGGCTCCGGGTCTCGCTTTGCTCACACACCGACTTGGCAAGCAATGTGCTGAGACACGACGCACTCACGTGCGCAAACACTCATCTCACACGCTGGCGGTGTTTGCTTAGCTGAGGTCAAAGGTGCATGCCCTGTCCCGTTTGTTTTAGCCGATGAGGCTGATTTCCAGGAGTGATGGTAAGGAGTGTATCACTGGAGCCCCATGCAGGCAGACCCACTACAGGGGGTGACCTACAGAGGCAGTAAGTGGTGCGAGCCCAGGGGCTGGGCGAGACCCCACGGCCTGTCTGCGGCACGGTCCAGCGGGGCTCATTATCACTGACTTTGGACCCACGTCGGCGCTCAGCCAGGCATGACTCACTCCAGCAGAGCGTGCCCCGCATGGTGAGAAGGTCAGAGGGCACCCCTGCGGTGCTGACCCGCAGCTGCGGACACCAGCAGAGCTTTAGCCAGTGAGCAGCTCTGCCATTTACCAAGCAGTGCATGGTGCAGGTACTTTGTTCACGAGCAAAGACAATGCACTTGCTGTCATTAGTGAGAGATGCTAAGGACAGAAGATGTTCGTGCCCCTTAAAATGACAAGCACCTGTCTTGATTGAAACAGACACTGATCCCAGTGGAATAACGCAGAAAATTGGTTGCTGTGGCGATCCAAGCAAGTTTTAGATTTTAAAAATTTGAATACGACAAAAAATACTGACCTTAAGTGTGACTCTTCAATGTTTTAATAGGCCTTCACCTTCTCTTTCTGCAAACTTAATCCTCCTTTCATTATCTCTCATTATCTGGTGCTCTGTGCTTCCCTGGTCTGGCCACTATAGCGTCATGGGTTATGTGGGTCTGTGGCGTTTAAGCACATCTCGTTAAAGTGTTAATGGCTCATATATAATCGCCCACTACAGAGCAAAGGGGCACCTTACATAGCATGAATGACTGGTCTGGTCCTCTCCTGCTGCCATCAGCACATGCTTTCACCCAGCTGTCATCTGACTGATCAGCGATATCCTTAACCTGGTTATGGTCCTCGTGTGACCAGCTGGGGACGTTCACACGTGTGGCCTTAATTATGCTATAACCAGAAAGGCTGCCTGTCAGCTGGGCCCTACTGTACTTCACCCAAACATCTGTTGAGAAGCCATGCGTGGGCCACACACAAGGGCCACCAGGCAAGCATGATGGATCAGAGGCGCCCTCAGGAGAAGGCAGCGCGGGAGGAGAGAGCCGCAGAGGCCCAGTCTGACTGTCCTGTATAACTAGGGGACGCAGTGACTCAATTGGCTTGACCCTGTTATTTTATTTGAAATAGGGGCACTGGGGTGATTGTGACACTAACATCTAAACTCAAAGTTCTACCTGTGTCCAGAGAGAGTCACGCTACCACAAACTTTCAGCTGATTGTCAGGCCGTCACCACTCCTTGGATGCAAATCGACTGCAGCTCCCTTTCTTACAAAGCCATGGTAAGTCCATTTCTGCATTGATACAACTTTCGGCACCTTCAACATTATAGAAATTTGAATCTACTTCATATTGTAACATTTTTTCCTAGGAAGAACATTTTTAAAACTTTCATTTAAGACATTTAAACGTTTCTTCATCAGTATATGAATACTATAAATACATAACACTTTTGTTCCTGGGTAGCAATGGTCTTTTTAATATTATAACTCTGCAGAGAAAAATGAGGTACATGAAAACAATCACGTCTGAGCGGGAGCTGCCGGGAATCATGGGAGTTACACATGGACAAGCCTTGGGTGCCGTCACAGACAGGCGTGACAAATCGCAATGCGTAGGGGAGCCAGAGCAGAGCTCAGGCAGACTCTCACGGGCATCCATCAGCTGAGCGCTCGCTGTCAGCTTTGCCTCCAGAATCACAAATAATCTGCTGTCCTGTCCTTGCTCACATTTGGCGACATGTCTGGCAGTTTAGATTTTTATGATTTTTTTTTTAATGGGTTTTTAGGACAGTTACGCATGCACGATAAAAGCTTGCTGACCGAACCATCGTTTCATATCACTCTCACCAGAATGAATCTGCGGGAATCACTAGAACATGATCCTTCTTAAATCCAGTCTGCATGCGATGTCTTTGGTGGCAGATATATGGTATTTGTTTGCTGGATGTACAACAAAAAACAAAACAGAAAAACATCTCTATGATTCTTATTAGGTTACAGATTTTAATGTCCTTTGAATTTTTGCATGGTCTCATAGGAAGTCGTTTTTGGAATAACAGACACATGGCCACAAACTCCCACATGGCAGCTCCGTGAGACGTCCCCTTATGTGTTGCTTGTGAGACTGTGCGTTGTGAGCAGATTAGTGATCTTCCCCTTACACACACCTCACCCAGCAGTCCTCTCTAGGCTTGGATACCAAACCGGCGGGATCTCTGGGCTGCTTGGCAATCTGGTCACAGTCTTATAAACAGGTTGCTGCTGCTCCTTTTAGCTTTTCAAATAATAATTTTAAAAAAGCTCAATGCCTCATGCTCCTAAATACATTTCCTCCTAAATTCTGGATGTAATTTGTCACATATACTTCATTATACATCATTATATACAGTGCCAGAAAAAAATTGAGACCACTCTATATATTTTTAAAAACCTGCATTGTTAAATCCTGGTTTAATCCTGGTCCTGCTGGCAGAAGGCTACACTGCGTGGCAGGCTGATTCCAGGCTCAGAGGTTCTAAGAGATCAGTACACAAGAACAAGATGAAGCAGGAGAAACCGGCAATGACCAGGAACCTGCCAGGTAGAGGTGGGAAGTGACTTTCTAATGCCAGAGATGACAGTCAACTTATCCAGCAGTGCCTCATGAATCGGAGGATGACATGACCTTCATAAAGAATGGGAAACATTAAGTGGTGTGACATGCACGGCTAGGACAGTTAGTATCAGGCTCCTAGAAGCAGGACTGAAGTTCCATAAAGCAAGGAAGAAGCCCTTCATTAAAGAGAAACAGAGAAAAACCAGGCTGCAGTTTGCAAAGAAATGTATACAGATGCATAGCCATAAATTGAGAAAGGAGTGAAACAAAAAATTGTGCTGTGGTCTCATAATTTTTTCCGGAGCTGTATGTTCATTCGGGGAGTAAATCACTAGGCCATGAGGCGATTCAATTACAATTATCGGTGGAATGATATGATGTGTCGTAAATTTTTCCCTTCTATCACAATACAATCGTTTCATCGAATAGATTGTTTTGATAACCTTTTTTTAATTTCATTGAAACCAATCATAAATATTACAATGGGAACGTAATTAGACACTAATAATGGAATAAAGAATAAAGCTGAATCTCGTAACTTTAACCTTTATTGTTATTATATAATAAATTCACAAAAGGCCAATTGCTGAACTATGAAGAGAAAAAAAAACACATAAAGAAAGCGCTACCTGACCTGCGAGCCACGTTTAACAAAGACAGTAAACTTGTTGCAGAGCGATACTTTGGCACCTCTTCTGGTAATGACTGAGCCAATGAAATCCCTCGTATTCCACAAGGAAAAATGGCTGATCTCCCAATGCTACCATCTCCGTTATTTTACCAGAGGTGGGTAATCCAGGTCCGAATAGTAAAAATCCAGACCAGTGTTTTGTTTCAGCCAACTAGTTGAGCACTCTGTGACTGATACTCTTAATAGGCAACTGGTTGGTTGAAACAAAACACTGGTCTGGATTTTTACTCTTTGGACCTGAATTACCCACCTCTGTATTTTACTACTTGTGTGTTTTGCTCTGGCATTGCTAACTTTGAATATTAATAAAGTTTAAATGTCAGCCAAGACTGACACATTGGACCAATGCTGAATATCAGTGTAAACCGATGTTACGCAATATATTGTGTATCTCTAACATTGCATTTTACTTAACTAGCTAGTTAGCTATCAAGTGGCCAGTATAAAGATTGAATTTCAGTGCTACAATAGAGAAATGTTTCCTAAAAGCACTGCAGTGCCAACATCATCAGGTAGTCCTTCCTTTGTGTATATTAAAGTTGTTTTTAACAGTAATTGTAATAATCACATTCTAAATGGCCTCAGATTATTGGTGCTGAGTTTGTGCTGAATCAAAGTATCTGCAGCACTTCATGATAAATGTTTTTTAGATGAAATATTTGAAAATGTAAAGGCCAGTCTGACTACCCTGAATCTGGCCGAGGGGCCTCAGACCCCAGAGGGTTAATGAGCTTTCGCCATCCTATGTTTTGAAAATTCACTGCTACTTTAAGTGTTAAGCATTTAAATGTTAAGCATACTTTAAGCATGTGAGCGCCAAAAATTGATTCTGAAGTTAGAAATCTATGCATTGAATCGGAAACTAAATAATCAGTTGATCATGATGCATATTTACACTGTAATGGTCATCTTTTAATCTTTTAAATTTTACTTTATTACAGTGTGTGGATGATCTACTCATTCCCGCATTATTCTTGTTGTTATTGCTATTATTTTGAGTGTAACATCTGGATACAATGGTAGATGTTTGTGTATCTCACAATAGTGCGTAATATTTCCTTCCTCTCAAACCCCTACCCTTGCACTAAGCTATGCCTCACCAGAATGTGGCCAAATGTGGATAATGCAGGTGGTCACTCTCTCTCTCTGAAAGGGGGACATAGACCTTTTGAGAGAGAGTGAATGTCGCTATTGAGCTAACAGCCCGTCTCTCACACAGGCCCATCTTGTTCCGGGACTTGGGCAACACAAAAACGGGCTAAGTGTGTTAGTGTCCCGTAGCAGGGCTGTAAAGTGCCTCATAAAAGACCTTTTATGGCTGATTTTGGCCCAAGTTTCAAGTAAGGTGCGTTATTTCCTCCATGGCTTCTTTGGACCCAGATAAGCGTGAATAGGCAGAATTTGCTTTCATACAACAGTGGCTCCCTTCTACAGAAGCTGCAAAATCTTACATTGTATCTAAAATTATAGCATTTATTGGATTTTCTGTGTTGGGTCTCCAACTTTCCTTTCCACAACAGGAAATGCTGCCAATCTGCCAAAATGGTGCCAAAGTGGTTTTTTAAGACAGGGGTCAATTGTCCCCCAAAACAAGGTGCTAAGTCAGACTTTAAATGTAGTTGATACTGAAATTTGTGCATTTAGTACGGTGTAGATTCTTAAGCATTGCCTTAAAAGTCCTTATTTGTATAGCCTGGCAGGTCCCTTCTTCCATGGCTGAAGTCTCCATTTTGCTCGTATTGTATGTTTGTCTGTTTTTTATGGGGACACAAATGTCACAGCGTGGACTAGGCGCTGGCTTCCCTGCCAGGTATTTGTTTTTTCCTGTGGAAAATAGCTGGATTAGTACGGGTGTCAGGGGCACATTGGCGCAGGGCAAGGCTACGGCCAGCCTCGTCTCTGTTTGAAGTAAACACAGGTCTGACATTCTCGCGGGCCAGCCTGTAATTGACTTGTTAGAGTTTCTGTCAGTTCTGCCAACGGTCACCTGTTGAGGTCACATCAAGAGGCTCCATCTGACA
>JAODKM010000001.1:33794133-33807391 GCA_026780845.1 Petrocephalus sullivani
CTGCTGCCTACACACACTCGCAGGCACATGCCGTCGCACACACTGCTGCCTACACACACTCGCAGGCACATGCTGTCACACTGCTGCCTACACACACTCGCAGGCACATGCCGTCGCACACACTGCTGCCTACACACACACTACTTGTTTAGAGCAAAAAGACGGTCATGGGTGATAAATAAACTGAAAAATCTGAAAATATTTCATTTTCACATGCAGTTTCTCACTAAGCAAAAGCACTCAAAATTGGATGGAATCTTTTCTTTTATAAAGGGTAACGTTTTTGTGGTAGTTAAAATTAACCTAATCATCTATGACCAAATGTTGTGAAGCAGGCAGTGCATTTGATGATATTACATTGTAACTTCAGCTTTAGTTAATAGACAAATACACAAGCAGGCTACTTGCCACAATATTAGAAAGCTGGTTCTTCAGGCTGACCAGTTAGTTTATCACAAGAATGCAATATTTGGACACAAAGGCAGAATACTAAGCCCTGCCAATACAGTGCCTATCATACAGTGCCTATCATACAGCGCCTATCATACAGTGCCTATCATACAGTGCCTATCAATTACAGTAGATTTAGGGGCTGGAAGCAAAGCTTACATCGATATCATCAGACCTGCAGGATTTGTCTGGAATGTGTCTTTGTGTGAGAAAGGCAGTTATCTTAGATTGAAAAGCAGAGGTCGTAGGTCAGCACTCAGAAAACATTGATTACCAGGTCAAACTTAAACAGAAGACAGACAAAAGCAAGGAGCGCTTGATTGATATTGAAATGATCTTTGAACTTCTTTCATTGTTTCAACTCATTGTATGCAGTGATCAGCTATCCCCTGAGTACAAACAAGGACACGCCCTTACACACACACACACACACACAGCCTCGGCGTACCTATCTAAATGGGGACCTTCCATTCATTTCTAAGGGGAAAAATCCTAATCCCAATCACGACACCCTTAACCCCTACCCAGCCCTAACCTTAACCATAAGTAACCAACCCAAATACAAGACTTTTGGCATTTTTAGTTCTTTGATTGCATTTACAGATTTTAATAAAATTCTAATCCAAACGAGGACCTGAAAAAATGTCCCCAAAAGTAGGGAAATTTCAGGTTTGACCACACTTTGGGGATATTTTGGTGATCTGTGTGATGTGATCTATGCAAACCCACACACAAAGCATTCTTTAAAGGATTGCACTGTATGTCTGTGGCCATTCTGAGGTTAAAGCCGGGCCACTAGTGTTACTTTCCCTAATTGCTGCAAAGTGTGGTATAGAGATGGCAGCGATGCCTCTTATCTGAGATCAGATAAAGAAGCCGGCCCCAGCTTCTATTCCTCTTCACGCCTTTAGGGGGGGACGGACTCTAGCAAGAAACATGGTAAACATGGAGAAGTGTACCGCAGCCACTTGAATGGGCCATAGGGCCGTCCTTCCTGCTGCGAAACCACCAAGATGCTGCAGATTTGGTCTGGCGACAGACTGTGTCACGGTGTTTCCCCTCCTCTTCGCGGTGATGGAACCACAATGTGGGCATCAGATATAGAGAAAGGCAGGTGTAAATATACAGAAGATTTAGAGATAAATTCCTGTTGAACCTCCATAGTTCCAGGATGTCAAAATGTCAGACACCATTAGGCGTGACAGGAGGAGGGTGTCGGGGGATGTACAGGGGTCGGACTTAGCTCAACCAAAAATAATTCACTTTAGATGTTCTTGGGGGAAAAAATGCCCTCCCTGCAGTCGGAGACTTGCCCCAGGGGGCATTTATAGGCTGGCATTTGTCTTTTGTCTGTGTGTTTACAGCACGGTTGTAAAACCAGCGGTGTTACTGATGCCATAAAAACTAGTGTTTTGTGTGCTGAACCGGTTCATTAAATTCATTGTGCTGACCGGAGAACGCCGCACACTGTGCCTGTGCCGCGAGACGGGCCGAGACGATGAAGATGGAATTACTGTTTGTTGTGGTTTCATTAGATCATCAAGTGTCTAACCACCTCATCAAATAAATCAGCCTCTTTAAGAAAGGCTTACTGCCTCCTCATCACTTACTCAGCTGGTGTCTGCTTAAGCAAATTGGTCTACATTCAGTTTTATTCCATCAACTTGTGAAGTTTCCTGATATATTTATATTTCTATAATAGCAGCAAAGCTTAATTGCAAATAGTTAATTAAAAAAGCTGGGATGGCACTGTAAAAGGTGGCTGCATTGGGTTGACTGTAAAAGGTAACTGGGAAATTTTGAGCTCGTAACTTACTCATGAATTAAATCATTTGCTGGTGATGAATTTGAAACAGTTAGCATTCGGATGTCTGCATCGCATGTTTTTTAAAGTCTGGCTGTGGTTTTAGTTGTACTTCACTTTCATTATAAAATGTCCTCTCTACTACGCTTTGAGAGGATCCAATTCACTCAGATACACACACCGTTGATTATCACAATTACCGTGGCAACTCTGAAGAGAACAATACTCATCCTCTTGCTAATTCAGTGACATCAAAGCCTCCATTTGGAAGGCTCTACCCTTGGTTTACTCATTTACTTTACCCTTACGAATTACACTCCAACCAAACATCAAAGATCCTTTATAGGTTTAATTTAGGTATTATGCCCATTTGAAAAAAGAGAATAGAAATAAAAGTCTAAGCGACTTTATCTGTGCTGCTTTGAACGTGAAACTGCTTAGCGTAATGGTAGATGGTGTTTCACCGGAGCAAGCGGTTTGCCAAAGCAGTATTTTGAGCAATGAAGTGCTGCAGGTCGGAGGCAATGCAGTATTTGGGGGATCAGGTTCAGGTGTCTGTTGTTCGAAAGGAGGCCAGAGCATGTCTGCTCTAGCAACAAGTGTGTTATTACTGTGTTATCATTGTTTGCAGGAGGAACAACCTATTGAATGCACCATTATATTCAATTAGCGGCTCAGGGAGGGATAACACACTGCACGCAACGCTGGCATAAGGCCTCTTCATTTATTTATAAGTGTCTGTTGAGACATTACCTTGTTTATTTTTTTCTGCACAGAAACTGATTAACTAACACACAGATGTTTGGTTATTATGTGTAACAATAGCAGCCCTCACGCCGCCTGACAGAAAATCCTCTCTAATCATAATATTCCATTTTCAATAATAATAATAATAATAATTTTCCCACCCTTGTGGCTCATCCCCTCGTCTCTGCACCCGTCACTGTCCGTGAGGCTAATCGCAGAAGACAAGTGGAACCACGCCGGGAGCTGTGACATGATTTTACATTATCTCTCGGGCAGATGCCCGGCCCTCTATATTATTTCTGTGGGGTCCGTCGTAGCGGAGACCTGCAGCACAGCTTGTTGTGTGTATCCATTCCAGTTTGCGGTGACGGCTCATCATCGGTGGACAGCGGTGCCGCGGTCGGCGACGCAACATGCCGCCACAATCGGAGGTGCGGAGAGGAGCAGATGTGGCCCCTTCAATCAGACGCTCCCTGTCAGTGCACGCTCCCCAATCAATTAGGGCTCATTAATCGGCCGCCTGCATCAGACGAGCTTCCGCTAAATCCAATCTGAGAGGCGCTCGCCGCCCGTTTCCTCTCCTCATCTCTCGTTTCCTCGTCTGCACGGGTGACTGGTTTTTCTCTCCCCCGCACACACAGGCCGTGACCCCCCCCTCCCCCCATGCACACACACATTTAGTCTTGCTGTCATTTTCTCACGAGATTATTATGGTAATCCGTCTGCGAGAGGCTGCTGGATGGCTCCAGGTCGACTGTTTCAGCCACAGGAAATGAGCTTTTTTTCCCAGGAGTACCTCTGTGCACCTGAAGCTCACCTGTGTGGTCGGTGCAGGTGTTTCTGCCTCTCACACAACAAATGGGGCTTATTTTCACTCTGCACAGGGACAATCCATCTGTTTGTGTTTCTGTTTACGTGCATCTCATTCAGTAAGCAAGTTGTAACTCCCTCATATTAAAATATTAGCAAAAAAAGCAAAGCTTCAATTGCAACTTTCTCAGCTAAAACAATAGCAATTATGGCATTAGAAAACGTGTGATTTTCACTGGTGGAAAATCACTGGTGGAGCGTGCTTAAGGCTGCTAATTATTAATGCCAGTATAATGAATACAGATTATGGGTACTTTCAATACTCACACACCTTTAAATAACATAATTTAATAGCGATTCTGAAGTGACGTTGTCACTGGCACATATTTTATTCCGTGTATTGTTCGGTCTTTGAGTTTTCCTTCTCAAAACCAAATCGGAAAAACAGAAAAAAACAGCAATGTTTTTTGGCTTTTCTGTTTTAAAATCAGAACAGGAAAAAGGAAAAATTAAAATAAAAAAGCTGTTTAGTTTTTGTGATAGTTATGGAAAATCCAGGGGATGCCGGACAATAGAACACATAATATAAAACATTTAAAAGGCCTATTATTTACCTATAGGTATCTGCATACATATAACCATGGAGCAGGTTCCGGGCCGTCTCAGCCGAGGGCTTCTGACGCTCTTGGCCACTTCTGTGTCGATTTCACACCCCCCAAAAGAGCTAGGACCTTTATGCTAAATAAGCAAAGCAGATATCACCAAGGTACAAACAACATTAATGTTCCCTCAATTGTGCAAATAAGGTGCTCAGAGTCCATTTCTGTACCTTTCAGTGGTGTGGAGTGCACTGCTAGGACAGTTAGTCTCAGGCCTTCAGAAGCAGGACCGAAGTCCCATAAAGCAAGGAAGACCTTCAGTAATGAGAAACTGAGAAGAACCAGGCAGCAGTTTGCAATATATATATATATATAGAATTCACAGACACACAGCCATAAATTGAGAAATGAGCGAAACAAAAAAATGTCGCTGTGGTCTCTCTCATCTGTTTAGACTTGCACTGGATTAACACCTGATGTCTTAAACTTTAATCCACAACAGGACCTGTCCCCCGTGGTTGTATAGCCGTAGCAAAGAGAGTGACTATTTTCATATTGATACTGACTCAGCAGTCAATACCCCTATAATGTAGCAGTAATTTAACAAATCACTAGTATGTCGGTAGTCAAGTGCAATTCAGTAATAAACTGTGATTGGGACTGTCTGATACCTCTGCACGCAGTCCGTCTGATGTCAGGGAGGTGAACCTGTTCTCAAGGAGCAGTTATAGCAGGTACTGCGGACTGAGAAAAGGCAGGAAAAACAAAGGCACAAACCATTAAATGCTGTCATAATAGGTTTGTTCTGAGCTGATTTAAAGTTGCTATAGAGAGAAGGCGGGCTGGTCGAATGGTGGGGGGGAGTGTGAAACAAATACCTGAAGGGCTACTAAGCCAAGCCTTGCTTTTTTCTTACTCCTGTAACCTTAGAAGAAAGCATTTATAGTAAACAAACCTAACAACTCTTGTATGCTCCAGTGACTGAGCCCCTGTTGTTTGGGGAGTGGCCAGTAACAACAGTTACAACAACAACAACAGAGACACTAAAAAGAAAATGAGAAAAGAAAGATACAAGGAGATTAGCCAGCAATTCTGTGACTAAGATAAAACCGACAGGAGAAGAGGCAAAAACAAACGGCGGAGGGGAGCCAGAGGAGCTCCTCTGTGTTTGTGATCACTGCCTCCCCAAAGCAGAGGGGCCCCTCAGGATGCCGGGGTCACTGTTATCTCTGTTAATGCGCCCCCCCATCCCCCCATCATCGATGAAGGCCAGGAGCAAGCGAGACGGCCGGGCTGCAGACGCCACTGCTGTGCCCGCCACCTCCAGCGGCCGCGCTTTCGCTCCAGCTAATCTGCATACGTGCTGCCTTCAGGTGGCACATTAACGCACAGTGGGTAGGTGTTTGGACAGAGAGAACAGCACCACATAGAGATCGAATGATCATCGCGCACATACCCCGCCAGCAGGGTCTGGGTGAATACTATTTCTAATTACATTACCTGCTGCTTTAAACGGGCTCTCACGTTTGAAAGGCATCTACACCTGAAGCACGCTGACGATTCTGTGCAATATATTACGAAAACATACAGTATATTTTCAATTCGACTGCCATTAATAATTTGTTATGCTGCTGAATCGCGTTACTGATGTAAAATATCACCTTTTTAACAGTTCCTGTTGTTTTCTCTCGTTGACGGTCCTTACGGTAGCCTACCTCTATATCCGATGTGCTATAAGACTAAGTATTGCATCTGTCACACATATAACGGTATATCTATCACTATCAGTAATATATTCAGTCTGAAATCAGTTTAATACCTCCCTTAAAAGCCGTAGTCCCCCCTCTCCGACGCGTAAAAATGCCGACTCCTTCGGCGGAGAACTGCCCCCTTACGGCTCTCAGCCGAATAGCTTTGGTCCGGCTATAAAATTAAACCCAATTCTGCTGTGATTTTTTAATTATTATTTTCAGTTTTCGAATAGCTGATTTAAAGATGACTACTCGGTAAAGAAATAACCATGGCAACAAACCAACGATATAGTGTACAACGACTTTAGTAACATATGCAGGTTATCGGATTTGAACTGGAGGGTATTCTCGAAATCTCTACTTGGAAGAAAAAATAAATGTTCCTGTCTCCGTGTTATCTCCATAAACACTTAACATGTTTTTCTGTTCCATGCAAAAATGTGGAAAGTTAGTCCTATATTTTTTTTATTTATATTATTTTATTTGAAAACTCCCATTCGTGAATAATAATTGAGAGGTCCCAGTTGTGCAGCGGATCCTGGAGCACTATGTATAGTATACTGTACACATACAGCAGAAACCCGCGCCGTCCCCATTTACATTCCCGACCTTTACCTAGAGGCTCTACGAAAATTGGGCAAGAGGACAGATAAAAAGAGCAGCGATGAAACACAATCCTCAGAAAGGACAGTCTTATCAGGAGCCCTAGAAGGTGCATGCAGCGGCAGCGGCTTGTTTAAGCTGCACCAAACGGTCGTAAACAGACACGTATCCCAGCGCCGGTGCCAGGGGGCAGACCGTCTCAGATATTACGCTGGAATCTATGGCAATGGCTGATTGACGAGGGAATCAGACATGTGAGGTCACAATAGCTCATAAACACCCTTGCTGCTTGAAGAGGTGATGATTAATCTGAATTAATTTTAGAGATAGAGGGAAAAGCCGCTGATGACCTAAATCAAAGTGTCAGTGGCATCCATGTGCTGTTGACCTGCTAATTGAATGCTCCTATATGCATTTAATACTGCAGCATTCCTTATTGATGAGAGTGGCAGAGTGGGTGTGTGGCTACGTAGCTCTCAGCAGGCCTGCATAAATCGCTCCTTTCCTTTGGAGATGACAAGCTCTCGGGTTGATGGAGGAAAAGGACCATGATTTTTTATTTTTTTTTTTACTAAAAATGCTGTTATCATTTTACCTCTACAGCGTGTCGTCCTCCAGCTGTACAGTATGAAAAAAGCCAAAGGAGCACAATGCTTTTTTTGGGGGGGGTGGAATTCATCCCTTGCGCCATTGATTTTCTTTGAGGATGCAAACAGAAACATAGTCCTTTGACCGTGCCCTGTGCCCACGTCTTGCACGTGATTATATGACATCAAAGCTTTCCTCATGTCGTGTTAAGCTTCCAGCTTGAAAACTTTACAGGAGAGCGTAAGTGATAACGTAAATCATAGCCGGGAAGTCAAAAATAAATTCATAGTGACTGTATATCTCACTTCAGATAATCTAGATTGAACTGTATAATGACCTTCAGATCAAATTGCAAATACTACACCAGAGCACTCGCTGAAAAGCCCCGTTAACTTTGCATTGGACAAGGTTGTTGTGGCGATCTGGCTGGACGTCAGAGAGCAAATGCACGGTCCACAATGCAAAGCTGACGAATATAAGGGCGGGGCCAAGTGCAGGACAGGCAAATACTTACAATTTTGGCATCAAAGACAAAAAGACCTGAGTGGCAGTAAGTTACAACTAGGCATCTATTGGAAGCCTCCTGAATCACAGGGCTAATCGTGTGATTCGCCTTCAGCACTAACGACAGAATGCCAGAAGGCGCTGGATTAACTGCTGTTGGCATAGATTTAGAAACACTGTCCAGAAGAGAATGGCCATTTTCCTTACCCTCCTTTAATGGGGAGAAACATTTAATATGGTCTGTGATTGCAAGTGGTGAAGCTGGGCACAAGCCACACTTACACTGGTCACAGACTCACACTGTAGATTTCAGATCAGCTTATTTTGGAAGCTGTGGGAAGCTGCTGTGTCATTAAAGCTTCCAGCATAGTAGTTATTGTGGCTGATTGGAGGCTAAAACCAGGCTAGATCCAGAAGCAGCTGGCATTCCGGTTAGGGGATCCTGATTGGATGCAGGTTACTCAGCTTGGACGCATGGGGTGTGGTTGAGAACAAGCACCATATGACGCTCAACAGTGTCCCTTTCTCTCGCAGTTCGGAGGGTAATCCGTAACTCCGCCTTCAGGCTGAATGCGCTCCACATCCCAGTTTTAACGTGCGTTCCCTGGAAATTCCAGCTGCTGGCCTAATCAAAAGAGGAGCAATGGCAGGGTACTGCTGGAAACTCCGAACAAGTTTGGATGATTGCATGCATAGACGTCCCAGTCCTCTGTGTGGGTCAGCCTTTTCTTATACGGAAAGCTGGGATTCTGGATTTCTAATCAGTTTGCTGACTTGCGGACCCCTGTGGTTCTGATATGCACTTTCCATTCTGGACAGCCTCTGTGACTGGGGAAGAAACATTAAGAAATCAGCTGAATTGTTATTTACAGAATGAACTAGTGGCATCCCCTAATCTCATTTTAGCTTCACGGAGCACTATCACACACCTCCACTAATAGTGGCTAAAGATTTAAAGGCCCAGTTGCAAGTTCATACACTTTGGCTCTCTGGCCAGAGGCCACATGTGGGCTATGTTGCTCTGGAACGCAAGTAAACATATATCATTTTCCATTGAGTCAATGGACAATCATTTGAGAGACCTGACCTCAGAATTACATACAGTATAAGGTGGCAGTGATTTGTCTTTTTACAAACGCAGTGCACAGTTCACTCTAGGGCAGTGAATTGGTTTTTATTCCTGACACTGTCCCACTCCTTGTTGAGGTGGGTGTCTTTTTTGTGCTGCTCTTAGATACATATGTTTTGCTACTTTGCATTATCAAAACTTTTCTGTCCCAGCAGTAATTGGTCACTTCTACTCTGCACATTCACAGCTAGCATTCTCAAAAGCAACTTTTTGGAATGGACAAGGATATACAGAATAGTAGAAAATGAATGGTTATTACATAAAATTGGGTGCACGATTATTTTATAATTATGGTTATTGATCAAAGAAAGTTTTTGATCTGGCATGAAAACCAATGCGCATGTGGTTCTTATATTTCTGGCTTTCCAGATCATTGTTTAATAATTACTACCATGGCTTTCGCCCTCTTTGTTATTACATGGGCTAATCTGGTTTGATTGACGTGGGGTATTCTTAAGCACACACATACATCCACTCGCCCACCCATTGCAGAATTATTAAAAGAAGTCAGTGGTTTTGTACGCCGAAATGTCTTCTGTGCGTTCCCGCGTGCTCTTCTGTTTTGCCCTGCGCGTCTTTTTATAACTTTAAAGAAAGCTGCTCTTTAATCAGTGACGGGGGGGAGAGGCGGGCCGAGGTGCTGACTGTAATGCGATAGCTACTCCGCTCTAATGCTATTACATACACACGCTGCCGCAGCGCTGCTCCGGGACTTGGCTCGCAAACGGAGCGGCGGACAGAAGGACGCGCCGGAGTGCGGGGACGGCACGAATCGGGGCAGCACCGCGGCCACCCTCTGACTCATTTTATATCACACGATCCCGATCCTGCTTCTAAAACATTGCTGGAGATCCCCCCCGCGTATGCCGCTCCGTGCTGTGATACTCCACTTCATCTCACTTCGTGTTCAGTCAAAAATCCGTGCGATCGGAGGACAGAGAAGCGGGCGCTTGTCACTGGATTTTTTTTTTTGGGGGGGGGCGGGTGAGAGGTAACAAAAAGGGGCACACTTCGGAGATTAACCGCGGAGCCGCAAAATTAAGACACGTGTTGTGTTTTGTTGCAGCGAAACGTTTGCGTCGCGCTGAAATGTGCGCGTAAGGAGCATGCATTAGCTCGCCTAGGCTGTACAGCGATCGCGCCGCCACGGTTCGGTATGGCTTATCCGGGTGCGAGATGCGCCTCCAACTGAAATGAAGTAACTGTTCTGCTGCGTTATTGCCGCTGAAAAGCCAGCAGAAGGGCAGAAGAAAGGGCGAGCCGCCGCCGCGGGGGGACTTTCCGCGGACACGCGTGCACTTCGGAGGGGAACCTATTCCTGACACGCTCCGGAGCCTTTGACATCAAGTTGCCTTCTGCAGATTAAAGGGCGAAATAAGCCTCTGAGAGATATGGATCATTTCACCATGCTTTTGGGATTTTTCCTGCACATCTGTTTGACGGCCACGACAGCGCGCGGCGAAGGAGGTACGTCTCGCTGTATTTTGGCAATTTTATTACCGCTGCCTTTGTCCGTTTGGTCACTTAGTTCGCGCAAACGGCACAGAAGTGCGCCCGATGCAGCGTGCTTTGGAACCGTAACTTTTCGGTTGCCCGTGAACCTGTTAAGCATTTCCCCCCGCGCTCGCCTTAACTTTCTTCTTGCGTATCACAAACCTGATTTATGCTTGCTGTGCAGTTGGGGGATGTTTTATGTATATACGTATTCCCTGTACAAACATGCTATTGCCTTCGATTCTTTTAATTAAAATCAGTTGCTATACATTGAGAGAGCGCACGTATTGGCGTATGTTAAATAAGGAGAAGGGGGCTCGGAGTACGGGTGGAGGTGCGGCTGCAGGACCTCGGGTATGTGCCGCTGACCTCGCCGAACACGGGGCCAGCTTCTCCCAACGCTACTGCAAGAGCCGTTTCTAAAAAAAAACACAAGTTTTTTTTATTGCTATAATTTATTTAACATTATTCACAGGCACCGATGAATATCATCTAATATAATTATACGAAGTAGGCTGTGAAGGAGCCAAATGTAATAATAATAAGTTTTCCTTCATTCACAGTGTTTCTAAAATGGTTTAAAAGTGTGTATCCTCCGTTTGTGTTCCCAGTTATTAATGATAAAATACAGCATTAGCCGATATGTAATGTGATGTAATTGTAATAATCTAAATGCGTTGTATTTGAACCCGAAAAATACAACACAACACCGTAAGTACTACAGTATATAGCTTACACCATAAGTAATCTTAATAAAAAAAATCCAGCTTTGTAGTTTCTGCGATTTCATTATCCGAACAATAAAGATAAAGAAAGTGATTAAATCTCGCAGTAATTCTGGAACTGTTGTGGCTGTATTAATTCTGGGGTTATTATAACCCTATAGATTTTATCATCCGGCCGTCGTCAGAGCTCTGGGCAGAGAGACGCGTTCCCGGGTAACAGCTCTAGATAACTGGCTCTGCTATAAGGTTTAATATAGTGGGGTTTTTTTTTTTGGGGGGGGGGGGCATTTTATATTGTTACATTGTTACATTGTTATTTACATTGTTAACACTGGATCTCGTATTCAGAAAGGATTGCTTGCAGTCTTGTTCCTCGTACTTCTTGGCTTTCGAAGTTCAGCCGGCCTCACGGCCCTTCATTCGCAGTGATAATCTTGTATTTTCCGGACCACGATTCGCTGCCCGGTTACTGTCCGTACAGTGCAGCAGCCGCCTACCCGTCGGCGCCCGGTTCCGTGCCGTGACACGGCGCCCAGACCCCCAGCCGTCACGGCTCGCTCCCCTTTATTTAGCGTATCGGACCTTTCGTTTAGAATTTTTATTTAACATAGTTAACTATTCTTATTTTAAGTATCTTTGTAGTGAAGAGTGAAGCTCGTCTCGTCCCCTCTGTAGCGGATTTATTTGCTTACACGCACGTCTATAATAAACTTGGACGAGAGGGAGACAAAAAATTTAAGTTGTTTGCACAAGCTCGTCTGCTCAAGTGTGCAATGGGGGCTGTTAAATAAGCCTGAGACGCGTAGATCGACCTTGTCACACATGTGGCACATTTAGGCTTTTCGAGTGGTGGCTGGAGCGCGTCTCCTGGGGGCAATGAGCGTGTGATCAGGGCGACCCGCCGTCGGGCTCACGGCCGTAAATTGTTCCCGCGGTCCATCGATGTCCATCCCCGTCCCCGATATCCATCCCCGTACCTCCATTGATCTCGATAAATAACCTACAGCCACAGATGAGTACACATTGGAGATGAGTACTGCTCGTGTTTAAGCGAATCATAGCTCTGGTTCATTTCCAAACGAAAGGCTGGATTGTGAAAATCTGACATAAAGTTACTGTCTAGTGTATGGTTAAAAAAGTAGGAAATGTATCAGAACTCTCGCTGAGTAGCCGACCGACAAAATACGGTAATTACGGACTTGAAATTGCAAGTTTTGAAAGAGGTTCTGAACAGCTTATTTTGGCCACTTGTATTATGATCTGATATAAGTATTTAATAATAAAAATATTGCTATTCTCTAATTATACCAGTCTTGATTTTATAATGCACAATTCCCGAACCACTGCTGTTTTGATTACGTAAGATGTGAACCTTCTTCTTTATTTGTGGTTTATTGCAAGAAATCTCTTTGCAAATGCTAGTTGACCATGCACATTTGTTTTTATTAGAATTAGGTGTGAAGTAAATGTTGCTGATAAAACGGGCATTAAAATGAATAAATCTGGGTCTATCAAAGAGCCAGAGTTGAAGGCAGAGGAAAATTGTTGGAGCAGTGTGGTTTTTGACCCAGCTGGCTCCATAGAATATGAGGACATGATCTACTAAAGGTAGTGCTAGTGATCTGTGCTTTTCACTGGCCACCAAAAGCCACAGTGTTCTTCCCATGCCCAGGAAGTTCTTGGCATGCTCCTTCGTCATCTCAGAAGGTATAATCAGTTGATGCATGTCGGCAGAAAGCAAAGTATAGCTGCTGATAGACATGGCCGTGCGCTCTCGCTTTTAGCTCGTACTCACAGACGTAGTGGTGTCCTGGGGGATCCTGAAAAGCAGGCAACACGTCCTCCTCCTCCATGGGGGCAAACTGCTCTTCTACCATCTAATCTGAAACAGAGCCGGTCAGGCAGGTTAGTCTGGAGCAGGAGAACCTGTGGCAAACCTGTTAGATGGTCTGTTAGATGGCTGTTCTATCTCCAGCCACTTTTTTTGCCATTGGGTTCTGTTGCACTTTTACCATTTGCTTCATGTTTGGATTTTGTGATCATTTCCAGTGTAC
>JAODKM010000001.1:33807491-33820216 GCA_026780845.1 Petrocephalus sullivani
ACATACGAAATGCCTTTGAAAATACCATCTTTTCTTTTTGTAAATCCCCAGTTATTTCTGACCCCTTCATCATCTGCTGAAGCTACACAGTCTTCTTTTACTGTCTGTCATCCACATTCCTAACTGGTTAGTTTAGGGATTTTCACTGTTCCTGCAGCATTTCTCTGTTGGGTTTTAATATAAAGATCTCAGTTTGTTGGATGTATCAGCAGAGATGGAGAGTGCGGCTTGGATCGGCCCATGTAGCTGCTGACACGTTAATTCCTTTTGTGAGGTATGCGAGTCCTTGGCAGCTGTACTGCTGTTCTTGTATCTGGCACTTTTACTCTGATCCCCTTCTGCAAGTTCTGCTGATCTAGATATTGGGAACTAGAGGAGCAATAGAGTGGTGCTGAACAAGGAAGAGCCAATAGCCACCTAAGGTGCAGCACGGAGGGCCAATGCAAATCGGTCACGGAGTGGAGTGCCACTAGAGGGCAGAGCTGCAGAGATGGTAGCCAATAGGGATTAGAATCATCTAGGAGTTAGCTTCAGATTCCACAAAACAGCCATCACCTTGCGTCAAAGCGCGAGCAGACATCTCAGGGGACTGTGAAACAAGCAGAGATGAAAGACACTGCAGGACAGCTGTCTATTACAGAGCTCAGAAGCACAAAATGGTGCCATCCGGTAAATATAGATGTCCGATGTTTGTTTGTTTTCTTCCATAATGCCTTTTTTCTGTATTGGCTGTGGGTAACGGGCACAATAAACACCTAGGAGACTTCACTGAAAGACAAAAAGGAAATCCAGAAATAATCCTGTTATAGTGCAAAAATAAAAGTTTTCACCTTACATCAGAAAATATAAGCTCTGCTTGTACACGACACAGCCAGCCCTTTGTAGCTAAA
The DNA here is from genome assembly GCA_026780845.1 of Petrocephalus sullivani. Classification (NCBI taxonomy): domain Eukaryota; kingdom Metazoa; phylum Chordata; class Actinopteri; order Osteoglossiformes; family Mormyridae; genus Petrocephalus; species Petrocephalus sullivani. The sequence goes on from JAODKM010000001.1 coordinate 33,808,382, forward strand.
GACGCCCCGCCTATGTACCCTGACAAATATTTTGTTGCCAGGGAAAAATGACATTCACTTCCACAGAAAAGCAATTTCATAGAGAGATTTCCAAAAACAAGGACAGGTAATTGAAACGGGCACTTGTTTAATCTCACAAGGAACCGAAAAGTGCCGAAACACTGTTATCAGCGTGAAATTCCAAACAAGCGAGGCATCCATAAATAATGCAATGTTTCATTGTAATTCCCCACATGGGTGCTTAGTGTCATTTAGCAGTGCTTATGGGGGCACCTCGTAATCCATGCCCAGAATGCACAAAGTGCTAAGGGGGGTGGGTGGTGGGGGGGATCAGCCACTCTGTGGGGAAAAAAAGAAGCAACCTTAAAAGAATAACTTGGGGCGTGTTGACGGCAGTATAGATTAGAGACGGCTCAAAGTCGCCTGAGATTGGACGGCTGGCGTCTTGCTACACGCGTCCAGCCCCGTCCTGCTGCTATGTGCTGTCCTCCAATGAGGATTCAGATATCAAATGCATGGATACGGTCATGGAGCAGTAAAGTGAGGATGAATTGATTCATCTTTAAATGATGATCTTCCCCCAGAATGAATCTAATCAGTTGCTGAGATTTTCCTCATTTGTCGCTATGTCTCCCGTGCCACGAAAAGGCGGCGGCTGGTTAGTGTGTATCTGGTTTCCGTGGAGCTACTTTATTTGTAATTGCGGGTAAAGTGGCTTGTGTGTTGGTCCATTTGGAGGCATCTTCATCATATTAGCGGTCATCGCCGCTGCTCCAGGGGCCGCCGTCCTTAACGATGATGCTGTTTGCGTATGTGAGCCGTCGCTGTCCGTCAGCTCAGCCCGACCGAGGTGGTTTATTAAGAACAGGCAGCTCAGCAGGAGCCTATGGGCCTCTGACTAGTGCTCTTTGGAATAGGGAAAGGATCTTCCCTGCACCGGCCTCTCCCCCATTCTCTAACCTGAGGCGAGAGTGCTTTTTAATTAAGGAGACGTGTGTGTGTGTGTGTGTGTAGGGGGGAGGGGGTTATATGGCAGCCCCCCACATTCACACGTCTTATCGCAGAAGTAACCGCATGGCAGGGAGATGATCCTGCTGACAATTATGAGCTCATATGCATCCACGCGCGCTATCTCCCAGGCTCACGCTTACTCGCATGCCCTCCCGCATCGCATTGCCGTGCCCCTGCCCTCCTCCTGGCTGTCCCGCTCCCCGATTGCTCGGCCACGTCCGGAGGTCCACCCTCTCCGAAGCGCCGGAGATAAAATGATCCCCTCTCGGAATCCTGGGCGGATGGGAGGGTCCCGCTCCCCTCTATTGGCCCCGTTGCCTTTGGGTGAGGACCTCAGAGCAGATGCACCTCATCTTCCCACCAGGGGAGAGGTACTTCTGGCCAAAGGTACAGCTCCTCAGCGGCATCACGTTGTGTTGCTGTGATTTACATTCCAGGACCCATCAGCCTATAAGACATCAGCAAAAATGCTCAGTCTCTAATTAACTGGGAAGAATAACTCAGGCCATTTTTATTTCTGCCGGAGTATGAATGAAAGAATTATGGAAGGAATGCATGTGTTTGCGTTTATATAATACGGAGGGTAGAAAACACGCTCATATATGCTGGTTTGGTAATCTGGAAGTGCCCAAGTGAGCTGTGATCTGAAGATAGCAGCTGGGGGTGCTTGTTAAATGCAATGGCACAATGCCTTAAGTGTACTTTTAAAAATATAATGGCTTTGAAATGTCACCCACTGAAAGCGTGTTGCATCTGAAGCCACTGAAGCATTTATTCTTTTCAACAGACGGCACTCGCTGGTTTTGAAGGACAGGCACGTCCTGTATTCACTGTTGCATGCTGAGCTATCTGAGTGCAGGTCCTCAGTCTGGTTTCTGGAACTGGATGGGATGATGTTCTCAATATTCCAAGTAGGAAAATCTGGAGGAGAGCAGGTCTGCCCCCCAAGGTTCATTTCGCTTTGAAAGAGAGAGAGAGAGAGAGAGAGAGAGAGAGAGAGCTACGAGCTGTAATTGTTCCCAGGCCTCCTTGTGGAAGCCAGCCACAGACCCCAAACTGTCAATCACGACTCTCACTTCCTGTGAAACGTTTCCCATCATTCCCTGCTGTTCCACGGCAGGTGGTACAGTAGCGACCAGAGCTTTGCGCGTGTCTGTGTGTGTGTTTGTTTGTTTGCGTGTCAAGTATTCCGTGTGGGAGGAGAGGTTCCCGGTAATAATTTCTTTTTATTTTTGCAGCAGAATTCTTTCTGGCAGTTAGCTTTGCAGAAGTCAGAGTGATAAATGCATGCCGTTTGGCGGAGGGGATCTGTGTTAATAGTATTTCAGTGCTCTGATGTTTTGGTTTTAAATTAAATATCTTTGATGTACCGTGTCTTAGTCTGGCATGCATATGGTTAAACTTCTCAGTGCAGTTGTCACGATGAAAATTCATACAAATCCACCGTATGACCGTATGTTCCACTATGTGGGCTGAAGTGGCTGCAGAGTGGGGTTGCGGGGGGCAGAATGGCTGCTTTGTGAAGGATAAAATCTTCTCACAGCTCTGCGGTGACCCCTGAACCTTCAGACACAATGTGCGTGTCACTTCCTGTGTCAAACGCGGAGGCTCCTCGCTGGGGGGAGTTATTATTCTGGCGAAAGCGAGATAAAATCTAAAAATGTGTCTTAATGTTTACAGACTGCTGGCTAGCAGAGATGGCTCCATAGTGCCCGTTAAATGTCATTCCAGGGGAAGAGGCTCCATTGGTGTCAGGGTTTTAGCTCAAAGACGAGCTCTGTGAGAAAGGTCCGCGTGCATCAGGAAGGCTCCCTGTTGCTTCTGTCCAATGACGGCTTCCTAAGCCGCATTTGGAACTACTCAGGTTTTCATAAAGGACCCTGCGTCCTCTCTCCCCCCAGCAGAGCCATGTGGAGGCCACCTGGATGCCAGCGTGCCTGGCTACATTACGTCACCAGGGTATCCGCACGAGTACCCGCCCCACCAGAGCTGCCGCTGGGTGATCACGGCGCCGGAGCCCTCCCAACGCATCACGCTGAACTTCAACCCCCACTTTGAGCTGGAGAGGCTGGACTGCAGGTAAGGGACGCGCAGCTGGCCCTGCCAGCCTGCGGGGGGCGCTGCAGGCCGAATGTGAATGTGCTGCACGGGAGGCCGGGAGCTAAGCCGCACCAGCAGCTGGACCAGAGGAATCCATGCTCTGCAGCTCTTCCGAAGCTGCAGCTTTGTAGATCTGTTGCTGTTCGTGGAGCATTTCTGAATATGAATGCTGCCTCTAAAGGTAGTTTGTTGTCCCTCCCGACACGATCAATAGCGTCCATACAAAAAGCTGTCCAGCTTTACGGTCCAACTACAGGTTTGCAGCAGTAATTAAGCTTTCAAGCGTTCATTAATGTTTTGTGAAGACTACATTTGTGCATTTGTGTCATTTTTTCAATCAACCGTTGATTCCAGGTTGTTGGGAGTTGGTTTTTCACGTCCTCTGCTGGTCACTTAAGGGAATGCATGTGGGCCCCCCAGTCCTGGGTTTGGGCGGGTGGAGAGTGGCCAAAAGAACAAGGGATTATTCTGTAATATGAAGATTCATCTTACAGTGCCACCTGCCACCAGATAGGACTGTCCAGACAGGCTCATTTTTTCATATATCCAGTGGAAGGTAACCCAAGGTAACGCAGGCTCAGGGATCTGGGTCGGCACCATGGGGGGGTACCCCCACCCCCACTCCCACTCCCACCCTTAACCAGTTCCCCTGTGTCCGTGACTGACTCTGTCTTACGTCGCCAATCACATTAGAGAGCCCGCAGGGGTACCGCAGAGTCGAGACAGGATCCCATCTGTGCAGCATGACTGACTGTCTGGTTAACAGTGATGGGCACCTTCATCTGTCACATGCTAAGTGCTGATACTGGCTGTCGAGTGTAACAGAGCCACTCAGGATGAGCAGTTAGATTGGTGTATGTTACATATGTTAGGTAGTGCTGACCGCGATGCCTGCAGGTTGGTGTGGGGCACTTGGCAGACGCGGGAAGCCCACCTCCCTCCTCTGTATGCCCCCCATGTGTTTCTCTCATCTTCTGGGCCTAAGTTCCTAGCTAGCATCCCTTTCTGTCGCTAGATGTAAAATATTTCATCTGCCGTTGAAAGTCCTCCTCCAGAATTTTTTTGACACCAGCTAGGTTTAAATTTGTCTCTCTTTTTGTAATCCGTGTTATGTTTGTTGCTTTGGATGGTTCTGTCGCTACCCCCCCCCACACACACTTTCTGATTAGTACGGAAACTCAATTACATTTCAGATGCTTTAAAAAAAAAATTAGGCTTCCTCTGGGAATCAGACCTATTTAATGGATCCATTAGAAAATAAAACCCACGCCAATGCTGTTATATATTTATTGAGTAGGACAGATGGATCTGTTTCTCACACCAGCGCTGTGGCCACTTTCTGAGGTTGTGTGAAGGACGTGCTCCTCTGGTGCAGTGAGCCCCGTGCGAGGTCCCATGCAAGGTCCCGTGCGAGGTCCCGTGCGAGGTCCCATGCAAGGTCCCGTGCGAGGTCCCGCGCATGGTCCCGCCCCGCCGTAGCTGTAGGTCCCAGCTGCTCCGCGCACGTGCGCTTTCCTCTCCTTAGTCTCTATATTTGCGTGCACAGGGTGGCATTGCTGTGGTCATGTGACCTTGTCTTGGCCTGAAACCAAGCAGTCAGGCGCTGGGAGCTGCTGACTGGCAGTTGGCAGCTAGTTTGTACCCCAGGCTGACCCATGTAAAGCCAGCCAGTGACTACCCACACACACACACACACACACACGCATAGTTCATATATTCCTATCATTGTGGGGACTCGCCATTTATTTCTACTGACATAACCCTTATCCTAACTATAACCACCCTAACCCTTTCCCAACCCTAACTTTAACCTTAAGGAATCAAACAAAATACAAGACTGTTTAGCTATTTTAGTTTTTTAATCGCAGTCACAGATTTTTATATATTTAAGGTTTATATTGTGGGGAACAAAAAAATGTCCCCACATTATATAAATTATAATAACAAGTTTTACGACGTGGGGACGTTTCATCATCACAGTACAGTACAAATCAAATACAAACAAACACACACACGCACCCCTCTTAGCTGGCCTGCAATGTCACATTCGCCCTTGGGGTTGGCGGGTCAGAGTGCCTCAGGACACACAGACATGGATGGACATGGAGGGCGCGTCGCGCTGAATGATGCATGTGGCCGTCCTCTGTGAGGAGACAGCCGCAGCGCCTTTGGAATGGGTGGTATGGGCAGCACTCCATGTGGCTTGCTGACTGTATTAGCTTCTGTATCAGTGTGTGTAGTCAAATTAGCAAGTTTTATGCTGGGAACCAGACTAGTGGGAATGTGAGGTAGGGCAGCTGTAATTGCAAAGGATTAAAATTAATTAAGGATTAAAAATCGATCTATTCAGAGAAGCCAAACAGGCCACATCATTGGCAGCCCAGGCATATGGGGGAGGTATTAGAATCAGGTTGTTGACCAGCTGCTGAAGGGAGCAGATATGACTCTGCAGTCGCCTGTATCTGACCAGTGAAGCTTGCTTTTCACTTATTGGTGATGAGAGGCTGCAGCACCGTCCGGGGCTCCCGGGCAGTGGGTGAACTGAAGCTGCCGGTACAGCAGGGATGTCACAGGGAGGGCCAGTGTTCAGAAGTGGGGATCTACACTAAATCCTCTGCTGGCATCCAGCATGGAGGATTTCAGGCCGTGGCACCCCCAGCCATAGTGCGCTCTGGAGCCATAGTACAGAGCCATAGTGCGCCCCAGTACCCGCCAGTCTCACAGCCCTGGGGTCCTGATGCTCCCGAGTACCTGCCAGTCTCTCAGGCTTGGGGGCCGGGGGGCCTGACGCACCCCAGTACCTGCCAGTCTCTCAGCCTTGGGGGCCGGGGGGCCTGACATGCCCCAGTACCCACCAGTCTCACAGCCCTGGGGTCCTGGGGGCCTAACGTGCCCCAGTACCTGCCAGTCTCTCAGTCCTGGGGGCCTGACGCGCCCCAGTACCTGCCAGTCTCTCAGCCGAGGGGCCAGGAGGCCTGACACGCCCCAATACCCGCCAGTCTCACACCCCTGGGGTCCTGACGCGCCCCAGTACCTGCCAGTTTCTCAGCCATGGGGGCCGGGGGCCTGACACGCCCCAATACCCGTCAGTCTCACAACCCTGGGGTCCTGGGGGCCTAACGCACCCCACTACCCACCAGCCTCACAGTCACTAGCTGTCTTGCTGCCTCCACTTTGCCACCATTATTGTAGCCCATAATTATTTGGGGAAATGTGGGCGCTATTCCAAAAGTCCCTCAACTCAGATTTATGAATTGACTGGTGCTGAATGCATTAAATAAATATGTAGTGACTTGCCATGCACTTTGCCACTCCAACCTCCCTCTCTCTCTCTCTCTCTCTCCGTCTAACTCCCGGTCGCCTCTCCCTCTTTATTCTTCACTGTGGGAGATTAATCCTGTCTGCGGATATTAGCCACGCATAGTTATAATAAGACGGAGAGACTGCTGGCCGCTCCCTTATCCCCCCTGCATTCCTGTCTCCTGAGACACACGGCCGAGGACGCTTCCTTGAGAAAGCTGGCAAGGCCGGCCGACCGGAGCTTGATCTCATCCGCCATCAGGAGGAGTTCCGTCACCGTTTGGCTGTTCCTGTTTTCTGAGTGTGCCTGGGATGGCGTCTGAGCGTTTTCTTTTTATTTTTTTTCCTTCAGCTGTGAGGAAAAGGTCTGGCTCCGCTAAGCCTGTGACCCACGCCGTGTGCTCGGCATGTCAGATGCTGTTGACTTTAGCTTTGTGATGCTTTACCAAGACAAAGAAGAGGAGTTCATTGTACAAAACCCCGAGCCACCCCTCTGGTTGAGCCCAGCTTGTACGACAGGGGAGGGCATTAGCTCCTCAGGTTTATAGAGCGCTGAGGCTTTCACGTGGTCAAATATTGTAATCCCATGTTTGCCTTGTTAAACGGGGCTCCACTGCGGTGTCTGATGGCACCCAGGAGGGCAGAGATTAGGGTGTGTGTCTCTTCAATTCACATTCTTGGGGAACGCCTTAATCCAAAGTGACTTGCAAAGCGGTTTACACAGTCACTGTTTGTGCAGGTGGACATTTTACTACAGTGTTTAAATCTGAGTGTATATTTTAGAGCTGGGGGGTTTCCTTGGGAGTGCTGTGGCTGTGTTGCAGGATTAGTGCTGTGAATAACCGAGCTGCAGTTCCCCTCCCAGTTTGGATGTGCCCGAGACGTCTGATGGACACATCCACAGCCACAATCGGATGGGATTCAGCCTGTACTCTTCTCTGGGACTTTTATGGCTACTTCATCATTTGAATGTGTTTTGGGTTTTTTTTTCTTTCTCAGTCAGTGCTGCTTGTACAATAGCTGCGGATCGGCAATGAGGCATTGAGCTGAGACAATGATATCATCTTCCCACAGCACCTCAGGAGGACGCTAATCAGCGTGTGAAATTGGGAATCAATGGAGGCTTTGGAGCTATACTGTGCCCCGAGGTCATAAATGTACCCCCACCTCCACTTCCCGTCAGCTGCTGTCCTGGCCATGATCTTCCTGCAGGTCGCTCCCTGTCCGGGAGCTGCAGGCCTCTGTGTTCTGACTTCTTCATTACACTCAGCAGCTGTCATACAGGCTTCATGGGCACAGCGTCCATGTGACAAAGTAGGGCTGGGTACCGAGGTCGGTACTTTTAAAGGTACCGACCGAATGATGTCGGTACGACCGGGTATCGCTTCATGTCAAATAAAACGGTGCCAGATTTCGGTACTTTCACGCGCTCATCAGTGGCGGCGCGCACGAGCACAGGTCATACGGAGCTGGGTGAAAGGTTTAAATTAATCAAGTTCTCAGCCTTTCAATGCAATTCACATTTACAGCAGCAATAGGATTAGGGTTGAGTACTGAAACTCGATTCTAGTGTATAACCGGTGCCATCGCGAACGGTGAATGAGACCATGAATTTCGGTGCCTCTAAAATATGTGGCGTTCACCACTAACAGCGCACGCGACACATACAGAACAATGCAGATGCGGAAGTTCGCGTTTTAAAAGTGTGTTTTCATCCATAATTAATGAGAAATCGTTTACTTTTAGCTTGATAGCACAATAGACATGTTCCATTAGATAATATATATTTAGTTCGTCAGCGATGTGTTTTATCCATTATAATCGACACATTTTATGAGATTATTGATGTATATTTAGCTCGGTAGTAACATGTCTTGTTGATTATAACCGTATATTTAGCTTGAAAGCGACATGTTTTATTGGATGTAATGTATATAAAATACATATACAAATATGTATTTAGCTCCATAGTAAAATGTTTGCTGAACCAGCGTGAACTGAATAATTACTGTGAGAAATCTACAATGTTAGAAATTTTACTTTACCGATATGCATTTAATCGTAGTCTTGGTCAGATAACACGTTACATTTTCAGGCGCAGTCTGAAGCAGTAGCCATCAAGTTGAAGTTAGCTTGTTCATGTGAGTGTAATGTCGATGTGATAAACAATAAAGTCCTGACAGTTAAGAAAACATATCGGTAAAAACCTGAATGTATATCAATAATGGAATACAATCAAATCTAATGTACATATGATTCATCTAAAAAAATGTCACATCGATAAAGCCATGGATCTAAATATATATTAATAATATAATGAAACGTCTGCTGTGTGTTTTTTTTAAATACAGTTTTAAGTACCATTTAGGAACCGACACCGTTTTAAAAGTATCGATTTGGCACCGGTATCGAATGAAACCCAAACGGTACCAACCCTATGACAAAGGGGTTACTAGTTCACTCTTTGGTCTTCATCTGTTCACATGTCTGAAGGACACGTCCAGAGTTTGTCATGAGCTTTGCATTTCATAATCTGTAACTGTCGCATTTAGTTTTAATTTATTGGTGAAACAGCTATTATGGCTGAAACTTATCATTCGAAACAAAACCTGGACATGAGGCCAAAATACCATCAATCTGGGTATAAAGGTGCATCAGTGCTTTCATCTGTAACATCGAAATAGATTTTTGTGGGGTAAAATAAAGACACTGCTCCTTCTGTATTGTATGCCATGCTGCAGGTTGACGCAGAACGCAGCAGCACCAACACTGGAATTTCCGAAACGTATGAGAGCAGGGGAAGTCTCATTATTATTCATAAAGGAGGGGCTAGCTGATGAACTTTGCACTGCAGTGCTTTGGGAAAATCGCCCCGTTTTCTCACAAAAAAGCCAATTCTTTTTGCTACCGATGGTGGCTAACTAGCTAGCTAAGAAAAAAGTGATGTTAGCTTTAGGCTAATTTTCATTAAAAAATCAATTTATTGACACCAGTCCAATGTGTCCAATGGGGGGGCTGATTTTTTTTCCATACAGTTCAGTAGTTGGCCATTTGACAGTTTGCAGTGGCTTTTTCTACTTAACAATAAAGTTGTTCTGAGATTCTACTTGCTTTGTTTTCCATTAATAGTGTATAATTAAGTTCCCATGGTAATATTTGTGGATTTTGTTTCAGTAAAGTTAAAAAAGGATTGAATGTAGGGTATCAAAATAATCGATGAGTCGAATTGAGATAAAAAAAAAAAAATGAATTTCTGATGCATGAAATCATTCCCTCATTAGTGATTAATCATATCACCATGTGGCCAGTGACTTACTCCCCTAATAATAGACATTCAGCTCAGGAACCAATAGCATGAGAGGAAGGATTTAGAAGCTACTAGATCCCTGGGTTAATAAAGGACTCAAACTGCAGTCTGTACCTCTTATGTGATGGCTTCTGCCTACAGGCTGTGGGTGAGACAGGCAGAGGAAGGTGAGCGTTTGTTTTCTGGAAGGATTGTAAGTGGCAGCTGTGTCAGTCTTTTGGGAATTCGTTCCAAAATCTACTCAATATTTCAGAGGCACTTAGATGGTGGCTAGCCGTCCCCGGGGCAGACGCTGTCGTCTCTATAGCAGCGGGCATCCTCACAGCATGGCTACAGCTGGAGCGTGGCTGGAGGGAGGTGCCCAGCCACTGGCATCGACAGAAGCTCACAGGCCAGAGCCTCAGCAGCACCACATTGGCCTTGGCCTCGGTCCTGCTGCCTGAAAAGGCCCCCTGTGACCTCACTAAGTATGTGCGTGAGTTTGCACAGACACACAGTCGATCCCCTCCGAGCACGTGCGCATGCCATGAGATAAACATCAGCGCTGATGAGAGGTAGAAAGTAGTTAGCTTAGCAGGGCGGGCAGCGCTTTAATTAAAATCAGACAATGGGTGTAAACACAGCTGACTGTCATTCTGGGCATTTACAGGAGGATAATCACGTGCTTAACGTCAGCCCTGCTCCGCATGGAGGTGGGTCGTGACCTGGTCTGCCTTTGCTGTGCAGAGTACCAAGCTGCCAAGGCCTCGTCAGTGGCAGCTGTTTGTGGCTGCACTGCTCTGCTCTGCTCTGTGCGGCGCTCAGTGTAGCATTTCACAGGCCAGCTATCCATATGGGCCAATGCAGCAACAATCGGCCATTGGCCGATGGTTAAAAATGAGCCGATATTTACTGCTGATAATTCTCTGTAATATAGTGACCCACATTGCTTTGCACACCAGCATTCTAAACAGTTAGAAAAAAGTCTGCTGTGCGGATTAATTTTAACGTTGTTAGATTTGCATTTTGCAAACATTGCGCTGCAAAAATTTCTAACATTTCAACACAACGAACTTGACTGCTCACCTTAAGGTGAGACAGTGAAGAGTATGAAGAGTTTTTGAAGAACAAATCTGTTGCAATAAAGAAGGCTGCAGTACTGTCGAATAATGCTAGTTGGTCAGTGATGCAAGTGTTTGATAGCAAAAGAAAATCCAGTGCAGGAAGTGCAAAATCAAAGTCTATTACTTGGAAAATTATGGAGTTTATTACCCTTGATCACTTATAAATATATAAGATACAGATGTATGGATATGCGAGATGTATTGGACAAAAGTATGCTTCATGAACCATTTGCTGTATTTTTTTATCCCACTAGGTGGTGCTCTGTTCAAAAAGGGGCACAAAGCATGCTCCAAAGCAAACCAAGAGCACCATCTTGTGGGGTCAAAACATACAACAAATAGTTCACGAAGAATCATTTTGTCCATCACTAGTGCTTTGAGACTGTTGTATATCAGAGTTGGTGTTTTCTTGCCAAAAAAATAAATATCTTTTCATACTTTATTTAGGTGGAGTGTCCCTCTAAATGTATTTAAGCAGGATCTCCCGAACAGTCTGTACCAGTATTGGTGTCAGTTTTCAAAATAATTGATAATATTTGTTAGAAATTTGATATTTATATCTAAATTGTTGGAAATTTCCTTCTCGGTGCATCACTAGTTTAATCTCCCAGGACTTCTGCATTCACAGTCACTGCTGCCAAATTCAGACTCACTGTTCTTCAGCAAGGAGAGGACAGGGGGAGTTGAACCCACACCCCTCCTGGCTAGTTTCCATCTCATCGCCAGGAGGTCAATGGAGATAAACTGACATTGATCCCTCATTGCACAGGAGAATTGCGCACACTTTGCCGCTAATCGCATGGAAGAATCGTACACACTCTGCCGCTAATCGCATGGGAGAATCATACATACTTTGCCGCTAATCGCATGGAAGAATCGTACTAGAGATCAACCGATATATCGATTCACCGATATTTTTCCCAATATTTAAGGATTTTGCCATAATCAGTTATCGGTTTTGTAATATCGGGTTCACCGATAAACGCCGCCATCTTGTGGGTGTTTTGAGAATTA
>JAODKM010000001.1:33820316-33836890 GCA_026780845.1 Petrocephalus sullivani
CGAGCCGAACTGAGCCAAACCAAAGTGAGCTGTACTGAACCGTGTCGTGCCGTACTATGCAGTGGAAAAGCGCCATTTGTGTCATTTGTATTTGAACTTGTTCTGGTTCAAAAAAAAGTAACGTGCAGCAAGTGTTTCCCAACTTCTAACAGACAGGAGAGCAGAGCCCAGACGAAGACCTACGTCAGGTAATCATACTCCCAACTGGGTGCTGCTTCCGGTGACGCAGAGCCTGTTTGTATCCTGGTACCATTTGTTGTTCTGAGAGCAAACAAAAGGTTCCTTGCTGAGCTTCACAGAGGAACCCCCAGTGCCTTGGGGTTTTGCGGGAATGTGTAATGCCCAAAGTGATAACAATGTCATTCATTTACATATAGTTGAAGAGGTGCATGTCTGTAGTTTTGTGTCACTCATTTGTGCACGCTGCCCTGCCCCCTTGTGGTGGTCCTCAGGACACCCTTGTTCAGCTATTGCTACCAGTGTGGCCGCTCGGTGGGCGTGGTCCTGAAAGCCTGCAGCCGCTGCCATGAGGTCAGCTACTGTAGTGAGGCGTGTAAGGTGAAGGCCTGGAGCGACCGGCACCGGGAGGAGTGCGTCCGCCTGGCAGGTCCGAGCTGCCGCGCTGTGCATGCGTGTGCGTCATATTGAGCCTCCTGTCAATGACCCGGAAAACAGACCATGTGCACCTCACTTACTGAAAAACGCCTTCCCTGTGGGGTGGGGGGGGGGGCACCTGCTCTCCATAGGGACGTGTGGCGAGATCCTGTGTGAGAACTTTCCGGAAGACAGGCGTAAGATTCCGACACGTGCCGAGAGATAATGTGAGAGTGCATCTTATCACCAAAGCAGGGCCTTTCTGGAACTTTCCTGAAGGAATGCCAATGGATCACAGTGCCTAAAGAGGATCTTACTGCATTCACATAAATGAATGTCAGGATACCCAGGTTTAAGCTGGCCGTGGGTTTTCTTTGAGACCCCAGAGCAACACAGAGACACGTGCACAAACCTAACAGAGAGGCAGCTCAAGCTAAGGCGGAGGAACCATCAGAGAGCATCAGGGCACGGCTGTAGTCCCGAGCGACACAGAGACACGTGCACAGACCTAACAGAGAGGCAGCTCAAGCTAAGGTGGGAGGAACCATCAGAGGGCATGGCTGCAGCCCAGAGCAGATACAGAGATGCTTTACATTATGCAGGGAATCCCGGGAGTTAGCTTAGACTGCTGATGTGGGCCAGTGGCAGCCGAGACCAAGACCAAGCCGAACTGCCATTCTGTCACGAGATTAAGCAGAGCTTAAGAAACTCAATTTGGATCATTACCAGTATTTTATAGTTTTATTTTTATTCATTGGTTTTCAATTTTAATGTTACGTTTTCATTTTAAATCTAGTTTAGTTTGTTTCCCATATGGTTTTATTACTATTTATTTTAAGGATACATTTCTATTTAGTTTTTATATTTTTCCAGGTTTCGTCATAGTTCTAGGGATTGACTGAAAGTTAAGCACAGATTTATGTATCTGATCTTTAGAGAATCCTACATGAATACACAGCACATTCTGTGGTAATGTCCTCAAAATGGGCAAAACATGTTCCAGGTATTATTAATGGTTTACAAGTAACATTGTGGGAGACCAGTAAGAAAAAGCTATCTAAATAAAACTATAAATGGTAACAAAGTATTTTGCTTTATTTTAATTTTGGAAGTAGTTTTTATAGTTTTCATTGTTAATTTTTTTCCAGTTTATGAAATTATCTTCTTATAGGTTTTTTTTAATACTTTTTTTTTAATCATAATCTGATAAAGTATGCAGTTACAGTGTTCTGCCTTTTGAGGCAGTAGAGAGTCACATGACGGAGGGTCTGGAATCTGAAGGCCAGACTTTTGTCTTCACAGGTCGGGTGAAAACCAGAAACGGCACCCGGGACAAAACGAGGACCGCCACCGCCGCTCTGCAGAAGAAGTCGCCAGCCGGTCCCCCACGGTCACTGCCGCTCGCCGCCAACTACAGCTTCATCTGAGACTGGCAGCCCTGGGAATCGGCAGACGTGTCACATGACGTGGGCTGCCCAATGAGGCGAAAGCAATCGGGGCCATTCTAAGGTTCCAGAATCGCTCCGGGATACTGCAGTGATCTGAAAATAACAATACACCCAGCCTAGGAAAGGCGTTAAAAGAAGCTCCTTCCCCTCCCATTGGCTTCTCGTTTTTACCACGATGAGCTGCTGACAGCCAGCGGGCCTCGCTGAGATGGCGCCACCCCCTTCCCAAGAGTCACGCACGGCACACCTTTCTGCAAGTAGCCTTTAATTGGCGTTTGCTGTATATACAAGTACACGGCGATGCACAGGACGTGAACACAAGCACTGAGCGTGTGCAGAGAGCCCCGGGACTTCAGCTGACCTGGGTTACGATACTCGCTGAAATGCTGACTGCAGTAACTGTGCTCACTGAGAAACATGAAGCTGTGGGAGAAATAACTGGAAACAATTAAGAGACCACAGCAAGCTTTCCAGTTTCACTCATTTCTCAATTCCTGAGTCTGCGCCTGTAGAATATACATTTTTTTCCCCAAACTCCAGCCTGGCTTTTCCCTGCTTCTCATTGATGAAGAGCTTCTTCCATGCTTTATGGGTCTTTAGTCATGCTAGGAGCCTGATACAATCTGTCCTAGCAGTGCACCTCACCCCACATAATGTTTCCCTCTCCTTTTGAAGGTCATCCTCTGATTTATGAGGCACTGCTGAATAAGTTGACGGTCATTTCTGGCATTAGAAAGTCGCTTCCCCCCTCTATCTGACTAGTTTGATCATTCCCAGTGTCTCCTGCTTCACCATGTTCTTGTGTACTGCTGTCTTGGAAACTTTGAGCCTGGAAGCACCCTGCCACTCAGTGTAGCCTTCTGCCAGCAGAGCCAGGATTAAACCAGGATTTAACAATGCAGATTTAAAAAAAATATATAGAGTGGTCTCTTAATTCTTTTCAGAGCTGTATACACAGTGTGTGCCTTCAGAGTATAAGTTGTTGAAAAAAACTTACATCAATGTCTGTTAATGCACAAGTAACCATTACTCATTTTTAGAGGTGCTATAAATGCTGTTTTGCCTGGTAAAAGAGTACTTGAAATTTGCAGTAGGCATCCTGACTTGTTTGCTGATGATCTGGTGCCTGCTAACTTTGCAGGCACGTCTGACAGCTCTCAGGTTGACATTTCACCATACTCGTAAAGGCAGTGTTGTTTGTTCCAGCTCTTTGAAAAATATACTGTATAGAGCTTTACTACATCTTGTCTTTCATTATGTTCTTTAGTAATGAAATGCAACTCACTGGCTGTTTTACAGATAGCTCAGTGCACTAGAGTAAGGGCACAGCATTACGGGATAGGCACGTCTAAAATGGATGGTTGACCTCACCAGCATGGCATTAAAATAAAATCTATATTATAAAGGAAAGTTTAGGAAGCAGTACATTCAACTGACAGCTATCAGAAAACTTTTGAGATATGCCGTAATTAGCACTAGACGATGCATTTTGGAGTGGTGTCGCATTTTGATGATGTCATTTTATGACACATCGGATAGACGTCCATCACTGAGCACTACTGGCATCACTGGGTCACTATACAAAACACTGACTCAAAAGGATGGTTAGATCACTTAAAGAAACGAGCTAACCTGTGACAATTGTGTGTGTGTTTTTTTTTTTACATTACAACAAATCATCTCTTCATCCATGAATGTGTGACACCCTACAGAAAGTGAGAAAACACCCACTTCAGGAGGAGGCGTTCACAACGTCCACTGCTGGTTGTGCAGGAGGATCACAACCAGCAAAATGGTAGCAGGACCGGCTTGTGTGTTGGTGGTCAGTCAGTGGCCTTTGTCCAGGCCTCCATGGCAGTCCTGCCTCTGAGCGTGATGAAGGGAACAGGGATCCAAAAATTTTGGGCAGGCATGTACCAAGACACCTACAACCGTGTTCAAAGAGACCCATGACTTTGTAGAAAGTTATAAAACATTTTATGTTTTTTGCAGCTCCGCCTGTTTACGCGGCGAGATTCAAATGGGACGTCCTTCCCAACATGTCCCCCGAGACGGGCCTCCCTTTAGTCAGCTTCCTCCACGCTCTCTTTACAAAGGGATGGGGTGGGTAGATAGCACTGATGTGGGTGAGGGTTTCCCTGGTGACAGAGGTGGGGGAGGGGGCCCCTGGCCTGTTGTCAGGGGTAATCAGAGAGGATGAGGGGGGTCATGTGGACAAGGTCATGGGTTATGGGCTTGGTGTTCATTCTGGAGGATATGTGACAGGAAGTCTGGGACTCTTGGAGGAGTTTGGGTTTTATGGCGGGGGCGTGGCTGGTGTCAAACACGGGATGGCAGCGAGCGGCGGGCTCACATGATGGTGACCCTCTCCGGGGAGACGTGGGCGGCGGAGCCCAGCCCGCCCCGCCGGTGCCTGCAGGCCTCCCAGCCCTGGCGGATGCGGCGCATGCGGCGCGACACGCAGGGCAGCAGCAGCAGCCCCTTGCCCAGCAGCACGGCCACGGGCAGCGCCAGCGCCACTGCGAAGCTGGGCGGCAGGTAGAAGCGGTACGACTCCTCCTGGAAGGCCCGGCGCCAGCCAAAGAGCAGGGCGTGGAGCGTGCCGATGAGCAGGGCGATGTAGCCCAGCGTCGACTGGGGAGAGGGCGGCAGCAATTAGGCTGTGGGCCACACAGGCTCACTGGCTTAGATGGGGTAGGGTTTATGGGAGTTGCTGCAACTGCTGTGGGTGGGGCCATGTACATGTGTGAAACATTTGGGCGGGGTCATGGTGCATGTTTAGTATATGGGTACGGTTATGGATGCATATATAATGGGTGTGGGCGGAGTAATGGGGCATATATAACAAATGTGGGTGGAGGTTATGGTCGCATACATAACCTGTGTGGGTGGAGTTTGGTAATGCCATTGTCACTGATGAGTGCAGGGTTTGTAGGTGTGTATGTGGGTAGGACTTGGGAATGCCTATGTAACTAAAGTGAGTGGCATTTATGAGCGTAAAGCAGGGAAAGTTAGGATGATTCCTGAGTGACAGGGGCTGTAAAAAATTGATTTGTCTGGGTTGGGGGCCCGATGTGATGATGCCTTCGTGGGGCCGAAAATCTCTAGTTGCACCCCTGGATGCATATGTAATTAATGTGGGCTAGGGTTAGGGGTTAGGGTTAGGGTTTGTGACTGCATGACATCGCCACATGCTTTTGGTTTTGTGCAGCCGCCGTCACAGTCAGTTACACGGAAATTGTCAGCCAGCCAATCGGCAGCAGTGGAAGGCACGCGTCTCACACGCACCTGGATGAAGCTGAATTCCCGCCAGTTGAGGGCGCTGCTGACAGAGGGGATGGAGGTGATGGCCAGCAGGGAGAGGAGGCCCAGGCTCATAACCCCAAAGGAGATGTACATCTCCACTCTCCACACCTCCTCTTCATTCCAAGAGTTCTCCACATTGGCATGGACCTGCAGGGCAGAAGGTAAGTGAGGGGTGAGACAGTGTATATTTTTAAATAAATGTAAACGCTTAATTGTCGACCATGTATTTTGGGCAAATCTATGGAAAATGTTCCCCAGTCATCTCAGAGATGAAACATACATAATGTAAAGTGGTTTATACAATATGATATGTTTTAATATAATGCACCTCTCTGTGACATGACATATACCACGTTGTGATACTATGTTGCAATGTGGTCTTACACCATGTAATGTGGTGCAGTCTCATGTGACACTGAGTATTATGGCGCGATATGGTTTACCACTATGTACCACACTGCAATACAGTTTAACCCTGATATAATTTAGCGCCACGTGCCGTGATCTAATACACTTTAACGCCACGTCCTATGATCCAGCATGTCTTTAACACCATATAAAGCACTGTAATATAGCCTAACGCCACATACCTGCTGTGATACAGTTAAATGCAGTCTACCACTCGATAATATGGCCTAATGCTACATACCCACCGTGATACAGTTGACTGCAGTGTGCCACACTTTAATATGGCCTAACGCCACATACCTGGCGTGATACAGTTAAATGCAGTGTGCCTCACTGTGATATGGCCTAATGCCACACACCCACCATGATACAGTTAAATGCACTGTGACATGGCCTAATGCCACACACCCACCATTATACAGTTGAATGCAGTGTGCCGCACTGTAATATGGCCTAACGCCACATACCCGCTGCGATACAGTTGACTGCAGTGTGCTGCACTGCAATATGGCCTAATGCCACATACCCACTGTGATACAGTTGAATGCAGTGTGCCGCACTGTAATATGGCCTAACGCCACATACCCGCTGCGATACAATTGACTGCAGTGTGCCGCACTGCAATATGGCCTAACGCCACATACCCAGTGTGATACAGTTTAATGCAGTGTGCTGCACTGTAATATGGCCTAACGCCACATAACCACTGTGATACAGTTGAATGCAGTGTGCCACACTGTGATATGGCCTAACGCCACATACCCAGTGTGATACAGTTGAATGCAGTGTGCCGCACTGTGATATGGCCTAACGCCACATACCCGCCGTGATACAGTTAAACGCAGTGTACATTAACGTGACCGGGGGGGGCTCCCCAGTCTGGCAGTACCTGCTGGAAGGCGGTGTTCAGCAGCTGGTACCTCTCAGACCTCCGGAGTGGCAGGCACAGGCTGTAGAGCACGTGAATGCAGGCCAGGAAGAAGCCCAGCAGGCCTAGCTGCTTGCGGCTCTGCATCCAGCCCTCCAGCCAGGCCGGGAAGCGCCGGTACTTGGTGCCGTGGTACAGCTGGTGGGCAGCGGCCAGCAGGCCTGCCAGGTAGGCGAGCGCCAGCAGCGTGAGCGCCGTGCCCGGCAGCGTGCGGTTCACCACCTCCACGGGGATCTTGTAGAAGTCGCTGCGTCGGCTGCGCACGTAGGGGTGCAGCACGTCGCGCGTGAACGAGTAGGCGAAGAAGAGCACGGAGAGGCCCACGGCGGCCAGCACGGGGCCACGCCAGGCACCGAAGAGCCGCAGCGGCGTGTCCTCGATGTCCCGCGCCGAGCACAGGGCGCCCATGTCCACTGGCTCAAAGTTCAGCCGCCGGGCCAGATCCAGCACCAGCCCGCGGGCCTCCGCCGAGTCGCCGCACACGTACACCTGTGGGGATGGAGAGACAGGGCCGGGCCTGTTTGCCAGTGTCCACGGAGACGCGTCATGTGACTCGTCACCCCGGCGACAACATATGTCAGTGCTGCTTGTATCTGCGGCCTTTTCATTTGTAACCCTTTCATGAAGTTTATCCCCAATGATAACAGTGTCAACGGTCACCCCTCATCCAAACATCCAAATCTAATCGATCAAACCTCAGGCTAAATAGGCGTGTTTTCAAAGAGGAGGGTGAGAGAGCCATCTGTGCACATGACCGTAAGTTCGTAAGCACTTTGATTATGATGCTGTGTGTAGATGTGTATAATGCTGCAAGCTATCTATCCATCCATCCATCCATCATCGAGGATAATGATCTAATAAAGTACAAATATCTGCAGTATTTTTACATGCATTATATTATATCCATCTTCCTGCTTATCCTGGTGAGGCACAAGCAGGGCTTCACCCTCAGCAGCGTACAATCTATACACATTCCATGCATGTCTCCTGCTGTATTAATAAGTGCCGTCTCATTCTGTGCATGACTCATTAATGATCTGGAGCTAAATGTGGGCACTGCTTATTTTAGCCGGAATGCTGATTAAATATGGTGGGGGTGCTCCCATCGCCACGGTTACCCACCTTGCGGCTGGCGTCTCTGGGTCCGGACTGCATGGCCCAGGAGGAGATGACGTTGAAGCCCTTGACCACCAGGGAGTCGGGGAAGAGCGAGGCCAGGTACTCCGCGTTGGACTCGGGGTACTGGTTGGGCCGGCTGTTGTTGCTGACGTCCACCAGCACTTTGGCGGCCAGCAGGTGGCGCAGCCCCCACAGCGAGGCGTACTGCTCCCGCCGCACCGCCAGGAAGACCACCTCGGCCTTGGCCACGGCGTCCTCGTGGTGTGTCACGTCCACCACGTGCGGGAAGGAGTCGGCCGCCCGACGAGGCTGCCGGCTGCCCACCGCCACCCGGTACCCGCATCGGAGCAGCCGCAGCGCCAGGCTCCGGGCAAAGTCGCCCGATCCCAGAATGGCCACTGTGGGTCTCGCCGGCGCCCCCTTGGGGCCATTCTTGGTGGCATCACAGAGGAAAGGCTCCTTGGAGCCTGGGGATCCGCCACTCAACATGGAGATGGCCTCCATCATGTAGTCCTCTGGGTGGCACTCTCTCTCTTGGGGGGGGGGGGGGGGGGGGGGTGTGTGTTGTATCACACACACACCAGAGATAGGTGGTGCCGGTACTGCTCTGTTGTGACTGGATGCCCCCTTTTCCAAAAGCGGTAAATGTCCCCGGATTGGCACGTGGCGGGGGGTTAGTTTGCGAGGCATGCTAGTAGCGTGTGAGTGCAGGATAAACACGGCACACACTGAATGCTTTCTGAGTTGCTGCGGAGCGAAGACGTTAGGCCCCTTATTTCATCAGCCCCCCCCCGCCCCCCCCGCCCCACAAGAGCTGGGGATTTCGGGGTTGTTTGCCGAACGTGTCCTACTTTCTCCCGCTCTCCCGAGGAGCCCATTTGGCTCACGTGAGCAGGAGTATCAAATATGAATCAGAGCACAGGAGCACGGGCACCCGGGCACGGAATGTGCCAGAAGCATACCCCCCGACACCACCCCGCCCTGTGTATTTGTCCAGCAGGAGGCGCCAGTGTGATGCCCCGTTTTCCAAGATGGACAGACTTCACAGATTTTTTTTATTGTTAGTAGTCATTTTCCAGCTTCTCCTTTGGCCTAAGAGCCCCAGCTTGGGTCAGTCATTTCTGGGCGATTGTCGATGCTCCGGCATATTGTTCTGGTGAAAGATCCCTTCAGCACCTGGGCTGCTTAGAGCAGTGTTTTTCAACCCGGTCCTTGGGGACCTCCAGTCCAGGTATTTGCTGCCTCCAGGCTCCCTGCCAGACAGTCCACATTCGGGAGCGAAAAACGTGGACCGTCTGGGGGGGGTGGGTCTCCGAGGACCGGGGGGGGGTGTCACAAAGCCAAGCATCTTCTTAGGGCCACACACACAAAGCTGCTTAGTCTAATGGTGGCCACACCCCACGCCGGGGGTGCTGTTGGGTCCTTGCAGGCTCGGATTGCTCCCAGAACTTCACAAACCCGTGGGGCATGATCGAGTCCCCGGGCTACCCGGACAAGTACCCCCACAACCTGGAGTGCACCTTCATCATCATCGTGCCTCCCCGCCTGGAGGTCACCCTGACGTTTCTGACCTTCGACCTGGAAAATGACCCTCTGCTCACAGTGGAGGCAGAGTGCAAGTATGACTGGCTGGAGGTGTGGGACGGCCTGCCACAGGGTGAGTCCCAAGTATAAGGGTCTCCATGACAGATCCACACGCAATGTATTAGCATTAGGCTAAAAGAGCAATAGCCTGGGATCTTATCCTGGAGTGGGACATGAGTCTGGTACGCGTGTGTGGGTGGTGGGTGAGGTGTCGGGGCACGAGCATTGGCCTCCATTTACACAGCAAACACTGACGTGAATGAATGTGCTCTAGGACCTAACCCCCAGGAGGCTAAACCAGAACATTGTCTTTGCGTAAAGGGCTAAGAATGATTTGGCATAACAGGGATTCTCCACCACTATGAGAGGAAATCCCCCTTTTTATCCGGCACTGCATGATGGGAGCGTAACATTGAGGCCAGGGTGCGGGAGGTGCTCCACCGAGTGGCTGCTGTTTCCCGGCCACTTAGTCTTGATATGCTAACCATCCCTGGTGTCGATAAAGAGACTTATTTCTGCCATTTGCTCAAGAGCCTCTTTGAAGCATCCACTTCTCCTCCAAAGAAAAATCAATGGCCACGATCGATTCCTACTTATTTCATGGCTCCTTTAACGCCCTCGATTCCTGTGTGACGGAGGCGAGCGGCAGGAGAATTTATGACCCTGGAGCCCATGACTTCCTGATGCCAGGCAGCCTAAGTGCAGCCTGAGACCACAGGAACACACATGTTTACGTGGACAGGCCTTTAAATCAAGGTAACGAAAGGGCACGTAGGGAACTGAATCAAGGACACATCAGCAGAGTGTCTCTAATCTCAAGAACAGGGTATAACAGGAAGCCAGTCAGTTCTCCTTAAGCCAAGCTTGTTGTCATGTGGTCTCACTTGGGGAAAACAGCCCATAGATGCCCCAGTCCAGGGTTCTGTAGATGCGCCAGTCCAGGGTTCTGTAGATGCCCCAGTCCAGATGCCCCAGTCCAGGGTTCTGTAGATGCCCCAGTCCAGGGTTCTGTAGATGCCCCAATGCAGGGTTCTGTAGATGCCCCAGTCCAGGGTTCTCTAGATGCCCCAGTCCAGGGTTGTCTTGTGTGTGTTTACAACTGTGCTGAAGCAGGTTGAAGCAACTTGTGCTGAGCATGTTGAGAACCGGAAGGTGTGTCATCCCTTTCTCCTGGCCCATGCAATGAGTTTTGGCAGGCTGCGCCCTATGTTCTGAGTTCTGGAGTACCGCGGCCATGCTCTGAGTTCTGGTGTTCTACGCATGTCTGTAGTGGGCCCCCTGATTGGGCGTTACTGTGGGACGAAGGCTCCCCCCGAGATCACGTCGTCCACGGGGATCCTCTCGCTGACTTTCCACACGGACATGGCTGTGGCGAAGGACGGCTTCTCTGCCCGGTATAACATGACGCCTAAGGAAGTCAGTGACAGTGAGTGCCGCCGGCCGCCACCGCCTCACGCCAATCTTCCTGCGGGCTTCTCTCTCACTGTCCCTCTTCCTTCTATCCCAGCATTCCACTGCAGCAGTCCCTTTGGCATGGAGTCCAGGAAGATCTCTGACAGCCAGATCTCAGCCTCGTCCTCCTTCAGCGATGGCCGCTGGACCCCTCAGCAGGCACGCCTCAACAACGACGACAATGGCTGGACACCCAGCGAGGACAACATCAAGGAGTACATCCAGGTGGGCCTCCCTCGCAGCTGAAGGCCTGTTGTGAGTGGCGCATCGGGGCTTTTGAGGAAAACCAGTCCCCAGAGGAGGGGGTTCCAGCTGGCCGAGAGAAAAATCCTATATCTGGGGAGGCATGGCAGCCAAAAGTGTCCTCCTGCATGATGACCTCACTGGAGGAACCTAATTCCCTGGGCCCAGCAGACTTGTGCTACAATGTGTTGGGACTCTCAAGAACCACACCCCCCCCCAACCAATCAGGAGTTTATTTAAATGCTAATATGCCTTAATACACGTAGCACAGTCTCTTAGCGTCCACATGAACTGTCCACAACTGTGAGTGTGAGAGTGAATCGGTGAATATGAGTGTGAGGGTGAATCAGTGAATGTGAGTGAGTGAATGTGAGTAAGTGAATGAATGAATGGTTGAGTGCCTGAATGAGGGTGTGAGTGAGTCTGACCACGTCTGAGCCGTTCTGCCAGTCATCAGCGGGAAGTTCACACCTTTCGCATGGCAGACTTATCGCTCTCTGTCAGAGAGCCCCCAGCATGCCGTGCCCCTGAGGATCCCTGAGCGGATGCCCCGCTCTGTGGGGCCTTTCCGCAGTGGCAGGGATGTAAACTCCCTCCGGTGAGCACTGTGCCGCATGCGGCCACAGGCAGGCAGCTGATTGGCTGTGGGGTGGCAGGCCTGCTGGAGGGGGCTGGAAGGGCGCGGCGCCGCTGACGCTAACGGCCAGGTGATGGATGAGGCTGCTTCCCAGGTAATAAATAGTTAGCAGCCGCGCTCTGCGTTATTGATTTCTGTATCTAGGTGCACCTCTCTGCTCTTGGCAGTGGCAGCTCTGGGGGGGCCGTGTCAGAGACAGACGAGGGGGGATGTGTGCTTTTCCTGTTGTTTTATTATTTTGTTAATATGACACTCCAGGCATGGTGGGATTGTGGAGTGAGAGCTGGCATCAAAACGCTTACTAATCTCTGCCACCTTGCAAGTGACCCCCCAGGGTCCAGTAAAGTTGGGAAGAAGATGACCAGAGTCGTTCCTACTGTTTTCCCTGTGCCAGGTGGACCTGAGCTTCCTGAGGGTCCTCACTGGCATCGCCACACAGGGCGCTGTGTCCAAGGACACGCAGAGGTCTTACTTTGTCACCACATTCAAGTTGGAGGTCAGCACCAACGGAGAAGACTGGATGATCTACCGGCATGGCAAGAACCAGAAGGTAGGACCTTTTGAGGGCCATGCAAGTGTACTTTCCACATATAAACATGGCCAATGTGCATTGGGCATTTGGCCTGGTGTTCTTTGGCAGACTTGTGAGATTGCAAAGCATTATGGGAATCTGGGAAGTAACGGTTACCTACCACATAAATGATGGCGGTTTGTTGTCTTATGAGGGCATGCTGCTGTCTTCCTGCTGTGTTAAATGCACTGTGGCTTTGAGCACAGACAGCATGGGCATTTGGCTGAGGGGCCCTTTGGGTCAGGGATCAGGGTCCCACAGACATCTTCCTGTTGAGAGCTTCAGCATACTCTGCCCCAGCAGTGTGACCGCATGGCATTCCCCAGCTGGGCTCGGTGCACTTGCTGCTTCCACACCCAGCACAGAAACCAGAGACGGGGGCATGCATTAGTCGGGCGGCTTTTTAGGGCCCCGCCGGGGCTTGGAAAGAGAACAGAATCTCCCACAGTCCTCCTCTGCGAGGCCTGGAAGGAGCAGCAACGCAGTCAAGATCTTACAGGAATCGGGAATAATGTAAAAACAGGGGGTCAATTAGAATCCTGTAAGACAACTGAGCGAGCTTTACAGGAGGCATGCTGTAATATGTTTGTATCTTTGTATTTTTATCATCAAAAAATCCCTGGGAGTCTAGTTTATCTCAGACTAACTGGTTTAGGGGAGAAGAAGTCTGCACGTGAGAGAGTCTGATAATAGTGGGTAGAAACAACAGGAAGTATTGGGTCCCTTACCGGCCGCGGCTGGGTTATGGCTTTAGGCCATATTTATACCAGCATTAGGCTTTATATGTTTCACTCTGACAGTAAGGCAGATTTCAGGCTCACCCACCTGGTGGTCCCTGTGTTTATAAGCCATTTATTTGTCTGTGTTAATCTTTCTTCAGAGTTGGACAGCCTCGCAGTGTAAGGTCTGCTCAGATCACATCTGTCCATGTTTGGCCGTAAGCTTGCCTATGGAATGTGTGTAGCTGCTGCCCTGGTAGCTCTCAGGTGTTTTCATGCCCGCCGCCTTCAGCGGTTACACTGAATGACGGCCCGTGCTTCCCATCATCAGTCCTCTGAGCGTCTGTTGGTTTCCAGTCTGAGCAGAGGGTTATTTGCCTTTACGGCGGGTTTGTCCAGTCCTGTCCGGGCTCCCTCCTCTTTCTCCGCACTGCCGCTGGGGACAGCAAGCCCTAGCCTGCTGGAGGGTCACCGCCCAGTGGTGCAGGTGTGAGCGCCAGATGGTGCGGCGCCACCGAGGTCGCGGAGCGTGACGGGTGGCCTGTCACTGCGCATGCTGTCATTGGGTGCGCTGTCACTGCGCGGGCTGTCACTCAGGGGCGCCGCCTGGAGCCAGTCGTGCGGAGCCCTGGGCCGCTGAGCCGGCCACCCAGCATGACACGGATTCCCTGGGCCACCCCGGCTGCCAGAGTTCTGCCCCTTTCTCTGCCTCAGACTCCATCTGAAGAAGCTGTTATGCGAGAGCTCTGTAATTTAGGATGATCTCCTGAATGCAGATGTCACCCCTTTTGGAACTGGAAAGAAAATACTTGTGGAAATAGCACACGGTGGTACCAGGGGAAGCCAAACACGATGACCCTCGCCCCCCCCCCCCCCACACACACACACACACGCCAGTTGATTTACAGCCCTGAGGAGCTTTTCACGGGCAGGCTGGCTGGCCCTCCTGATGGGCCCGTAATAGCCTGGCCCAGATGTGATGTCATGAGAAGCCAGAGACAGTTTGCTTCAGGGATGTGAGGGAAAATGTGCCAGCGATGTAGAGATATGTGTAAATGATGGAGTCCTCACTTCCAGTGCTCTCCCTGCACCTCTCTAAATGTTATCCTTACCAAGCAGGTGTGTGCCACGCGGGGCTTAGGAAGTGCCTTCCAGACATACTTATCCAGGGCTGCTGTGTGCACATGGAGGAGGTGACGGGGAAGCGGCTTGGCCGTGTTGCAGGGTTGGGCCGCTAGAGTAGGTCTGGCGAGTGGATACTTGTCTCCGGACATTGGTGCTGACAGCTGATTGAGTTGGCATCTACAGGTCAGCCTCCACAGGTGGCTTCTCAGCCTGCTGAGCGAAACCTTTTGGGCAAACAGTGGTGCAAAGCGAGAATTAAGATTACTAGCAATTTGCAGTTGGTCTGCATGTAAGATGCTGCATATTGTATGGTGTGGAGAACTGCATCTGAGGGCTGGGGACAGAAATGTCAGATATGGATATACTGTAGATAATGGCGATAATAGAGAAATGGATATACGATTAAAATGTTCATTTGCTTGACAGTCCTGCTGAATCTCATTGTCTCACTGCCTATAACAACACAGTAGGACTGTGTTACACTTGTTCTTTGCGCACATGCATAAGCACTCGTGTATGCATCCATTAATTCTGACACGGCACTTTTAAATGGCCGATAAAGGTGTGGTGGGAGCACGCAGCAGAAAGTGGTGATCGTTATGACAGCACACTGCTTCTGGCTTGGGGAGAAACTCACGCCTCGTTCCACGGTGACATGCAGCATGTCCCCACCTCCATCGCAGAGGGAGGGCACTGGCACCCCGGGAGCTGAGATCCCCCCCCTCCCGGCTCCCCTACACGTGTCCCTGACAAAAAACACAGCTTCATATCCATGACCCCGTTTGACAGAGATGGATTTCCGCCAGCTGGAGGGCTCCGGCAACTTCCACAGTCTGCGTCTTCATCTGAATAGGGGAGGGGGGGGGGAATGAGAGGGGGGGATAGGCCAGAAAGACTGATTGTGGGGACCCGAGGGGGGACATCGGGGGGGGGGCAAACAAAATAAAGATGGGTGATGAGTGAGAGAGGAGAAGGCGGGGGGGGTGACAGGGCGGAGGGCAGGAGTGAGGCTGCTGTCCCGAGGCCTGACTTCTGGCTACGTCTCCCTCCGGTCCTGTCGGCTTTCGGCAAAGCGCCGCCCTTGTCATGCTGACATAAACAGAGCAGCTCTGCAGGAATGGCCTCCCTTGATGGCACCTCTCTGTCCCGTACACCCCGACACCCCCCTCCGCGGTCACCTGACGTCCCGTCCAGCTTCACCTGACAAACTTTCCGCAGTAATCGACCATTCCAGTCGCAGTCAGGGAGAGCCCCGCAGTTCCGGCTGTGCCGAGGTAACTGAACGTGCTTAATCGACTGCACCTGATCAACTGGGCTTTATTATCTGGTTCGGGATTAATGCAGTAAGGCTCTGCTGTGTGAAGCCCTTAATTTCAGCATCAGGAGAACAGGAGATCAGGAGCAGGTCCGACGTCCCGCTTCTGCTCACGTGTGACGTTTCCCCGTCAGCTTTATTATTTCACTAACTTCCGCACGAGGAGGCACAGCACTGCCGTCTTGGCCCTGACCACCCCGTAAATAATTCAGTCCCTCCTGTTGTCAGGCAGACTGAACCCTGTTGGGGGGGGGGTGCCCGCTTGCTACAGCTCTAACTCCACCTCAGCCATGGATCTCCATGCCTGCAGCCTCACGCCTTGCCCAGCACCTTTTGGCTGGATCTCTTTACCTGGTGTCTTTGCACCTGTACCTGCACTGTCCACACCTGCCTTTGTCACACCTGGGTCCACCGCAAGCTCCCCTGCCTGGCCGGGGCGCCTCACTTTGACAGCCCAGTATAATCAGTTTGTGAACATCCAGACTGTCTCAGCTGTGCGCAAGAGCTGTTCTGGAGAGGCTGTAATTAGTCCCCAGTTAGGTCTTGTCGGTGTCCATTCAGATTTGGCCAGCACTGCATGGGCGTTTTTCACTCCAGTGTTTTATTAAATGGCTCTTAAAAAAACACCATTTGAGCCAAGCGCTGACATTTCGATCAGCGTGGCTGCTCCCACGTTCATGATTCAGCGAAAACGTGGGTTTCGGGGACTCTAATTCCTGGGATATATCCCATAATGCTCTCCATTGCTCTCCCATTCGCCTAGCTGGCTATCAAGCTTTTATACTTCTTTGAATTCCATTGTTTTTCTCTTGATTGGGGATGTAGGAGATGTCAGGGGGCATTATTGTAGGCAGAGAAAGTTAAATAGGATGTCCATGGTTGGCAGGAAGGCCCGCCCCCATTCCTACAGCAGAGGTAGGCCCGTCTCCATTCCTACAGCAGAGGTAGGCCCGTCTCCATTCCTACAGCACAGGAAGGACCGCCCCCATTCCTATAGCACTGGAAGGACCGCCCCATTCCTATAGCACTGGAAGGCCCGCCCCCATTCCTATAGCACCAGAAGGCCCCCCCCCCCTCCCATAACCCTGGAAAGGCCCCCCCCCATCCCTTACCACCGCGGGGCCC
>JAODKM010000001.1:33874706-33886019 GCA_026780845.1 Petrocephalus sullivani
CACTCATGGGGGCCCCCTGGTGGCGTGGGGGCCCCAAGCGGCCGCTTAGTTCGCTTATGCCTTGGGCCGGCTCTGCCTTCCAGTAATAAAAGCTTTGCAGGTGTGGGAATGCTGTTATTGTCGCTATTTCATTTGGATCTCCATATAGGGCCAAGAAGAGAGCCAGTGCAGAGTGGCTGCCAGGTGTCCCTCTCAAGCAACAGCTATGACTGATATTAAGTTAAACGCATTAAGTATGACATGCAGTATCTCTGCATTACAGAATCACCGTGGCTCTTGTGAATTGTGATATTTCCAATTGAAACCACGAGCTTTTGCAACTGTTCAGTTATATTATGTTGGAAGACAAAATTTATTTAATGATTTTAATGATTCTTACTACGCTAGTGTCTAACTTGAAGAAATTTAATTTACTTTCATACGTCACGGAATCAAATGATAAAACAAAGTAAAAACTCTGCCCTTTGAGTTTTCCACCCCTTTTTTGCAAGAAACTGCTGAATATGAGACATATTTCTTCAATTCTGACAGACCTTTAGTAGTGAATAATTAAAACAGTATTCATTCTCTGTTACATCATTTATTCATATATCATTACTATTTTCTCAAAAGATAATACAATTATAAAAGCACTTCAAAACTTATCTTTTTTGAAACCAATGACAGTTACAATATTAGTGGAAAAGAAACCTTTAATGTCTGTACTGATTCGGACATGGGGCTGTCTCTGATAGCCGACAGTATGTTACAAATGCAGAATTCTCAATAGTAGGGAGACCATATTAAAAAACTGGAGCTAAAGTCATGATATTGGTGTAAAAAAATTGTCTTTGCCAGTCTTTCAAAATAGGCCATTTGAAGATGAACCATTTAAGAGGATATGTCAAGAAACTTTAATACTGTCTATGGTTGAAATCATAAGCCAATAAATCATTTTTTAAATGATCTATTAGGCTGAAAATTGACCTGTTGGCTGTAGTGACAAAATCCCTCCTTTGTTTTGCCCCTAAAACCTGCAAGGGGTGTTAATTAAGAAACATGCTTTTTCTAAAGCTTCTCGACCCACAGGCTGCAGGGGTTTTAGTGTTTATCTCACCAATGGCTGTGGCATGTGTTTTGGGTGTGTGTGTGTGTGGGTGTGCATGGGGGTGTGTGTTTTGGCTGTGTGTTTTGTGTCTGCATGTGGGTGTGGGTGTGTGTGTGTATGTGTGCATGCGTGTACATGTGGGTGCGTGTTTTGGGTGTGTGTGTGGGTGTGTGTCGGTGTGTGTGCATGGGGGTGTGCATGGGGTGTGTGTGCATGTGGGATTGCATGGGGGTATGTGTATTGGGTGTGTGCATGTGAGTGTGTGTGGGTGTGCATGTGGGTGTGGGTGTGTGTGTGTGTGTGTGCGTGCGTGTGCATGTGGGTGCGTGTTTTGGATGTGTGTGTGCATGGGGCTGTGTGTGGGTGTGTGTGCATGTGGGTGTGCATGGGGTGTGTCTTTTGGGTGTGTGTGTATGTGAGAGTGTGTATTTTAGATGTGTGTGTGGGTGTGTGTGCATGGGGGTGTGTCTTTTGGGTGTGTGTGCATGTGAGTGTGTGTGGGTGTGCATGGGGGTGTGTCTTTCGGGTGTGTGTGCATGTGGGATTGCATGGGGGTATGTGTATTGGGTGTGTGTGCATGTGAGTGTGTGTGGGTGTGCATGGGGGTGTGTGCGGTGGGTGTGTGTGTTCTTGCTTGCCCAGTACGGAATCCACTATGTGTGTATGAATGAGATGAGCTGCTTTGCAGTCTTGATCAGTTATGGGCAAGTCATGTATAATGTGGGCAAAGCTGGCCATGACCCACTGGGGCTGGCAGACAACACCTGAGCTCCATCCAGTATGAAACACAGGTCATTCTTTCTGGGCTAGGAGTGTGTAGGGGGTCGTAGATTCTTTGGCTGCCTGTTCACAGTTACAGGCTCCATCTTATACTTCTCAGGTCATGTGATCAGGCTTTGTATCGCTGCCCAGAAGCCCACATGCTTCCCTGTCCATTTTGCATGTCACCTATGGACTCGTCCCGCTGCCATGTGGGTCAGTTTAGCTATTTTTTGCATTCTATCGCATTTCTCCAGCTGTGAAAAAAACTATCGGCAGCACTTGCTCACAGTGTATTTTAACTTGCTCCGCAGCAGGGGCAGCAGGGCTGTGATGATTGCAGCATGGGATGTGAGGGACGCTGTTTGAGATTCACTGCATTGGCCCCCTGACAATACTGCCAGCATGAGGATCAGGCTTGGGAGTAAGAATCAGGCCAGCTTACGTTATGGTGACCTCCAAGTGCCATGGCATCTATCATATTTATGGGGTATTTCGCTGCTTGATTCATTATTGATTTCCAAAAGGACATTTGGAGATGATTGTTCATGTCTGCTCCAAGGTGTACCATGGAGTTTAGGCACTCCCTGTAGCTTTTTCACTCCCCCTTCCAGCTTCAGTGAACTGCTTGCTACTGTAGCTCCTCCAGATAATGGCATAACAGCTCTTTCCCCAAGGGTGGATTCCACTGCCCTGGCCATTTGTTTGGTGCTCTCCTTCCATCTCCACTGCATTTTATCCACAGTGCCCCCTATCTTTCCCCCTCAGAACCACAACCACTTCACACATACTCTTCGTCATGCACATAAGCTCACACATCACTCCCACTCCCAGAGGGACCCAAATTCAGGTCACAAGTCTTCTGATTTTCAGCACTTTGCTTCTGACACGCGATGACAGATAAGGCCTGGTTTCCATGGTTATGTGTGAGTGGATAAGCAGGTAGGACATGGAGAACCCTATTCCATGTCGTAACAGAAGCCATTCCTGCCTCTGTTGTATATTACAAGACAATGCTTGAATTCAGTTGTGTAAAGTCAGCACTTTTGGAATCTATTATTGCCCTCTGTAGTCTGCATAATCTTAATGACCTCAGGTACTGGCTACATCAGCGCAAGATTTCATAAGCAGAATTCTCAGTGTCACATTTGACTGTCAAAGCCCAAGTCAATGCAGATGATGAAACGTGTACAAAAGGAATGATGGAAATAGGTGAAACATTAACACTTTTGGCAGAGCGGCCTGTCTCAGTGGAAGCCTAAAAGATTAGCTCACAGGCAGGTGTGCTGTGTTACTGCTGAGGTTATGAATGCATCCTGCGGTTCCATCTGCAGACTCTGGAGCCTGGATGCCTATGTATTTACTTCAGGGTCCGCACGGTGCTGTTATTTGCTGAGATTACGAGGGCGGCTGGGAAAAGCAGAGGAAATGGGTCATGTTGAATGCACTGAAGGATACAAACTTTTGAGGAGCAAACTAAAGTTTCTGTCCCCCAGGTTTCTCTTTGTTCCTTCCCATTTCATTGTCCTCATCACCCAAAGCTCCTGCCCTACCTACAATCCGCTGCTACCATCACCTCACACAGAGATGGGCAGTATTTCGATTAAATGTATTTCAAATACATAATTAATTACTAAGTATTTTGTAATTTGTATTTTGCTGGACGGAAAAAAATCTCATGTAATTTGTAAGAACATTCTTTGAGAGACTATTTTTGTATTTAAAATACACATAAGGATGAAATTAATTTCTATCAGCTAAACGTAGATGTTTTCCTAGCCACTGAGCCTGTGTAAAAGGAGGAATCATCTAGTGAACTTGACGCGGAATATTATATGCATCACAGTTACTTTTTTGAGCATACTGTATATCTAAGAAAGTCTGCGCATGTTCGGCACCCTGCTGTAAAATAAAGCGGGAAATTCACTGCTGCAGAGGCCACCTGTCCAGCTCACATTACGTTACTAATGTTACATTAGTAACATTTTACCATTAACGCTACAACAAATATAAATAAAAAAAAACAAAATAAAACAAAATTATTGTTCTGTTTAAAGTCAGGGGAAGTGTAAATTTTGTAAATACTACTCATTACTGGGACTTTACTGATACATGCATTCTTCATGTGCTATTTTGTATGTATTTTTGTATTTTCTAATTACAAATTACTTGTATTTTAATGAAATACGTTCTCACACCAGGATTTTGTATTTTATTTAGTTACATTTTATTAGCAAGTATTTGTAATTTGTAACAAAATACTTTTTGATGTATTTGTACCCATCTGACCCCCAGTCTGGTTAGTATTAGCACAATGTATGGCTGTGCGGCTGGATCATCTTTAGCCACAAGCATTGACGAGTCAAGGACTGTGATTCCGCATGAACACAAATCACTGAAATACAGAGCCATACACTCAAACTGAAACTGCATGGTATGTAACTATCTAAAGTTACAAGACCAGGGTTTAATTTGCCTTGGGAAGTTACAGCAATTTGAAGAAGTAACAAAAGGCGAAAACTAACCCTAACCCCAAACCACAGTGTACAGCCCAATGTACATTTATTTATTGTAATGAAATCTGTAGCTGTGAACAGCATAGCCAGATCTTGGCTACAGTGGTATTTTCTGGCAAATGGCCTTTAATAAGAAGCTGTTTGTATGAAAAAGTTGTCTTTGAGGAGCAGTTGTTCTACAGTATATGGGTTTTATTTAGGTCTTATGTGGGTCTATGCTGAAGAGTGTTTCTACCTGTTTCCCAAGGCAATGCATGGAGACATCCCTCTCTGCGGGACTGGAAGCAGGGGCCCAGGCCTGGGGCGAGCCCAGGCGAAAGCAGGAATGCAACAAAGGCTTTACCCTGGGGATCCCCATTTCATGCAGGCTCCTCTCAATGGGAACTCAGATACATGTGTCTTTCTTTGCAGAGTGTTGCCTCAGGGCACACAACTGGAGTTAAAGATGTACCAGACACAACGCTAACATTAGACACATAGACTGACACTCGAGGCAGAGAAAGATGTCTGGGTGCATGCATGTGCCCTGACTTAATTTCATGTCTTCATCAGTGGGATAATCATTTGATTCCTAAAGACCACCAATTCGACTTAGCAAACTTGGCTATATTCAAACATAGCCCCGTCACGGGACTCACTTCTCTGCGCAGATTATATACTGCAGTTCCACATTTCTGTTACCATGCCCAGCTGACAGTATCTTAGCACTCCAACAGCACAAAACAAGAATAGAATCAACTGAAATGACTTAGCGGTACCAAGTTTATCCTTTCTTTTTTGTACTGGAAGAGAACAGTTTGCAGCAGGTCATACGAGGGACCTGCATGGCAGACTGGTTCACTCTGCAGGGCCCAGTGAAGTGGGAGTGTGAAATTCTTCCTGACGTCCGCTGGCCCGACTCGCCGGATAAATGGCTGCACAGGAATGACTCAGCAGCGGCTGCAGGTGGCTTTATTAACTTGTCTAACAATGATGTACGATGTCTAAGACATGGTGGCAGTGGCACACGGCTCCCGTTGCCAGTGTTAGCTTTAGCTCTGCCACTCCCGCCCCCTGTGTTCCAAACCCACACCCCCCCCCCTCCCCAGCTCCACAAGCTTCTAGCCTTGGACCTTCTCAGCAGGCCTTGTCACTGTGGACAAATCTCTGTGTTTAAATGCTGCTGTCCTCCCCACTGTGCTGAATCCAACCTATGAAAGCAGATTGCTCTCTTAGACAGTGTCACAGAGCAGGCCTTTGTCTGTTAGTCACCATCAATGAAATGTACTGTATGGACATTCCCTGTGCTGTGGTTTTGGACTTCAAAGGCAGCATTTCACTAAAGCTGGTGAGCATTGTGTACTTGTGGAATGGACTTAGAGACTGCTTATCAAAGGTTATTAAGCACCATGGGCTTGTCAGTGGGTCCTTCTAGTGGGGAGAATAGGCCCAGTGATGGACTGGCATACTACCTACCTCATGTTTTGTACTTCCTGGGAGAGGCCACTGGCTCATTGCAGCCCTGACCTATATGGTAGCAACTGCATACTTGCCATGGAATACAAGATCAGACCAGACTGAAGCCTGTGACCACTCTCTGTATGTGCTTGTGAGATGAGTGACCCGGAGAAGGGTAATGATCATACATTATAATTACTGATAACTCATTACTCCCGACCTCATGTGCTGAGCTCATTTTTCTATCAGCTCAGGGAGCCTGTCTCTCATGGGACCCATGCATCGCTCAATTACAGGTTGAATGATGCCTGAGCGCTTTATTGATGGAAAAGGAAAGGAGGGTTGCTGTTACATGGTGCTCAGTTGTCCATCCCTGACCCTCACGTTACAATGGCTTCAGTTGCTTGCATTAATTGTAAATACCCTCGTAAACATTCCATTATTTGTATTCACAGCTATGAAAACAGTCACTCACTAATAGAGATTTGTGCTGTGCAGGATGCCCTTAAGAGATATTTGGAGAGTTAGGTACTTTGTGTTCTTCCACCACCTACCAAAATGTCCACTGGTCCATTCACTCCCCAGATGTGATTTATGGGTCTCGGAGCTGTGGGACAAACTGTGGGACGCATCATCCCACAACCTCCTCCTCAGTGAGCTCCTGAGAGCTGGGGCCAGAAGTCATGGGACGGATCATCACCACAACCTCCTCCTCAGTGAGCTTGTGAGTGCTGGGGCCGGAAGCAAGCCCTTCTTTTGCTGGAGGTTCCTCTCTGGTGTTGACAGCTCATGCTCCTCGGCGAGGCCCCCGGCTCCAGGGTCCAGACACAGATGCGACTCTCATCACTTCACACCCCCAACCTGTCGTGCTCTGTGCTCCACTATAGTGTGAGAGCATGTGGGTCATTAACGGAGCAGTGGTAGGTCTCATGGTCACAGGCCATTAACCTGGCCATTCCCCCTTGTGGTTCATGGGAAACGTTTACTAAGGTTACGCACCGCTGCTGTGATATAGCACAACAGTGGGCCAGGATGTGGCGTTGTGAGCGTTGGCATGACCAGTCGCTTGAAGGTTGATTGTCTAGGCATATCTGTCTCTCGGCCTAGAACAAAGCCGATTTCTATTGGAGAATAGTCTGATATAGATTTCTAGAAATCCAGGGCTCAACATCCAAACATCCAAAGCGTCCAAGCTTTCATTCATTTCTAACCATGCAAATCTCTTGTGGGCGCCACCCACCAGCATCAGATTTTACAGCACGGCCACGGGAATATGTTTTATGATAAATCTTGCTGGTGTGCCATTTTCTTTCACCATGCAGTTGTCCCACAGAGTAGAAAACTGCCCGTTAGCCGAGCTTATTGTTGGATGGAGACCAGTGTGTCGCCCCATGTGTTTGCTTCACAGAGAGGAGCTCTGAGCTTCACACCATTTTGGGCGCTTGTTGGAAGAGAAATCAGTGCACTGTCCACTATAATCACAACTGACTGCTAGATGGATGAGACCATGCTGTTGCTCCTTAAATATTTATATCTGCAGCTGAGCGGTGGCACGGGGAAGAATTGCGTCAAATGGTGATAAATAGAGAGGGCGGCACGCTTGAAGGGGAAATACTTTTCTCTGGCTGGCTTGGCTGGTGGAATAATTCAAGTCTCCAGCATGTCAGCCCTCTGCCTGCCCCTTCCACAGTCCCCGCCCCCTCTGCTCTCTCTTCACGCCATATATAATGCATTGACTCACAGTTTATTATGTTTATAGCCGCACTGCTCGGCCGTCCGGAGAGAAAGGGTAACCGGTTTAACTTCTTTGCATGAATTCTGTTTCCAGGCCTTTCTGGGGATGCAGGGGCCCTTTGATGTTTATCTGTAGAGTGGCCTGGCACCGCCTGAGATACGCCCTCCTCGCGAGGTCCCGCTCTCGCCTCCCTCTCTTTCAGCTTCACTGGTCCTCCAGAGGCATTTGGCCTTTCTTCCCCACGCATCAATGTCCTCTTTATGTACTTCCGTTGGCCCTCTAGAGAGGGGTCCAGTTTGGGGGAGGCATGACAGTGCCAGTTGGCTCTCCTGGATCAGGGTGAATAGTCTCCAAAACCGAAAGTGTCTTTTTCTTTGCTTGAGGGGGCGGATGCTGTTGCCCCCAAAGGAAGTGTACAGTAGCACGGTGGATTCTGCAGGTTAACATTCCTCACTGTTTTAACAGAGGTTCTAACATGATTGTTTATTTCTTTCTGATTTTTTCCCCCGGTTCTTTCAGGCCCTCCCCAGATAGAGCTTCTCCTGGTGCCATGTTAGCTGTAAACTGGCAGATTAGTGACCCCTACTGGAGGGAGTCTCATGTTTTTCCTCAGATTAGATGATCTGAAAGCCATCGCAGATGGAGGAGGTCAGGCCGGGGACAGTTTCTGGGGACTGGCGTAGAGATGGGAGTTTAACGTTCCAGCAGGCGGTACGATGATTAGCCTGTAAGAGTTCATTGCTCCTGGCTTGGCCACTGAAACTGTTATTGCCTCCTGATGCCACACATTGTTCCTTCACAAATAAAATGGAAAAATATAGAGGAGACATGACTGTCGGCTGCACGAGCAGGTCTCAAGCCCAGGGAAAGAAGGAAAGGACAGAAAGGACACGTAAAGGGCAGAATGGGGACACCAGCAAGCGTACAATAAACCCATTCTCAGAAGATGAGTGATCTTTCTAAACACTCTTCTTTTTATGGCTGGATTTAGTATGAAGGAGTAAAGCTGTAGCCTCCACAAATAAACACAATGGCAAAAGATATCAAAAACCAGAGCGCCTCCAAACATTATTCAAGCCTACTGTAGATGATATCAATATCCGGTCTTTATTTTTATTCTCCCAATAGGTGTCTCCATGGGTTATTCTCAAGCGGCTACCCCACCTTCTACTGACAATAAAACAAGCGAGACAGATGCCCATATAAGCCACACAGAGTGTTTTTGACGATGTCCCTCAGAGACGTTCTGTTTATCCAGATCTTGTAAGCCTCTCATCTGGACCATCCCAAAAGTGAACCATGACCTGTATGGACACTTCCTGGTGGTGGCTCAGTCTCCTGCACTCATGGGAAGGGTACTGCTGTGTCATTTGTAGTTTCCAATTTAAAAGTCACGTTGGTATCTGAAAAGAATGATAATAACAGCTTGAAGATACTGAATCTCTGGGAGTTATGTAGGCAAAAACATATCTGTACAGCTCAGTATAGTTTTATGATTGGTATTGGTGAGGGTAAAACTTTTATTATAATATGCTGAAAGTCACATAAACAGATCTTTGTGTCTTAGAAGGCACTCTAGACGATAGATGTTGATTTGTCAATTTGACAGTGCTAGTCTTAGAAATACTCAAAAGTTTGGATAACATTTCCCATTGTGTGAAACTTGCCTGCCTCTCAAAGACTAGAAAGGGAGCCTCTCTGGAATTGTTCTCCAAGTGGTACATCCTTCTCTCTAAGCCATTCAACACTCAGTAGATTGGAACTGTCTTGAGGCGGTTGTCATGGAAACAGGAATCGGGAGCCACTGTGCCAGCTCTCCTACAAATGTGTGTGTCAATGAGAGTACGGCAGCCAAAAAAGGACACAAGGGGTTTTATTGAGACAATGTAACGTTGCAAATGGATAAAGTTAAAAGGATAGTGAGAGAAAAAGTCTTAGTCATAGGGGTTGTATCATATTTATGTGTTTATTGTAGTTTGCTGAATTTATGTAGTACATGAGATGAAATATGGTATTATTAACACAATTTGGTTTTTACCAAACTGCCATTTGAGAAAACCAAAGTCTACAGGTATCAGCAATCCATCCGTGTGAGGTCTCTTTATGTTCTTACAGTGACTCTCTGTGTTCCCCTGCATCCTCACCCGCCTCCACAGCTACGTACCGCAACAACTATTCCAGCCAATAGGATGAAGTCAACTCCTGTCTGCTGTCTTCGCACGCTGTCTCGAAGCAGCAACTACAGCAGACTCACGTGTACAGTAAATTGTTCACAATCGCCACAGCTGGCATCCTCTCTCTGACCTAATATTTCTGCTATGTCCAAGTGCACACAACAATAAAGAAACAAACATATCATCCTGTTCTTTGGCTTGTGCATTATTCGTGGGAAAACATGGTTCCTTAGGGGAAGGGCCATGTCATGGCTTCATATGATCATGTGCCCATGGCTGATTAGTCCTCAGGCCCTTGACGGACGCAGAAAGGTCCAAAAACAGAGAGACATCTATGCCTGGATATCTGGGTAGTATACAGCTGATTCCCATATCCCCAACACATATATAGTACAGATTTATGGGGGGGGTGGCTGAAGCACAAGGTTGGGGGACAGCCTCGGGGGGACGCCAGTCCATCACAGGGCACAGACATGCACACACCCGCTAAGTGCGATTTGGGGAGGCCAGTTTGCCTGACTGCTTGTGTGCCGCAGGAGACCCACAAAATAATGATAACATTCATATTCACACACACATTGACTGGGGTGTGTATATATTCATATATGAATGACTACAAAACACATTTCAGTAAATTATGACATTTTTATAAAAAATGTAGTGGACAATGACCATTGAAGCTTATTTGAATGCTAAATAGTTATCCAGCAGTACTCCATGTCCTACAACCATTCCTTCATCCATCTTCCGTAATCGCTTCTCTGGCACAGGGTGGCCGTGAATCTGGAGCCTGTCCCAGGAAGCCAAGGGCACCAGGCAGGGGAACGCACTGGATGGGATCCCAGGACCATCTTATGTAAAAATGCACATATACTCATGCATCTCCATGAATGGATATGTTGTGTGTGAGCAGAGGCAGATATTTCAGGTCCAGAAAGTAAAAATCCAGACCAGGATTTTGTCTCAACCTACTAGTTGAGCATAAAGGATCCCAGTCACATAGTACTCAGCTGGTTGGTTGAAACAAAATCTTGTTCTGGATTTTTACTTTCCGGACCTGAAATGTTCGCCTCTGTGTGTGAGTGTATCGGTAATTCCGCGTTGAGTGTGTGGGTCAGTGTGCAGTTTGGGTAACGGGCCAGGGTGTCCCAGCCCTCCCACTGCGTCATGCAAACACACCCACCCGCCCACATGCCACAGCACACACTCTCATTAAGGAGCAATTAGCAGCACGGGTATTTTGCATATATAATCAACTTCAGAGTTCGCTGACATGTCAGAAAACGTGGCACAAATGCCAGAGTTGTCTGTCAAAAAGTCCAAAGTAACATTCTGTGAATAGAGAAACAGACAGAAAGCCAAACAGATAAATATGGCTGTGTGTTGCCGTCGTACGCTGCATTGTTATCATTAACATGGGGAATTCAATGGCACTATTATGTCACAGACAGGATGACAGCAGTAGGAGTGGGGGGACTTTCTCGACTCTGACGTCAGCCCCCCCCCCCCCCCCCCCCCCCCTTTTGGCCCCGGGGGGGGCGGGGGGCCTCCTTTTTAAAGAGGGTGGCGGGGGGGGGCCCCGGGGGCGGGGGCGGGGGGAAACAC
>JAODKM010000001.1:33903326-33931519 GCA_026780845.1 Petrocephalus sullivani
GTTTAATAAAGGTTTAATAAAAGTTTTGACTCTCAAGTAACCATTTATGGAAAAATACCGGATATATATCGTATACCATCATTCCTCCTAAAAATACCGAGATATGAATTTTTGCCCATATCGCCCAGCCCTAATTCCGGGTACCAGTAGGTCCAGATGGACAGTCCCCGAGAGGGCCTCAAGCTCGGGTTCCTGCGCTGCTGGCCCCTGAGAAGCCCCTGAGCCCGGAAGACACCTCAAGGCAGCTGCCCAAGGCTCCAGGACCCCAGGAGCCCACCTCGCCTCCACACCTCCACTCCTACCTCTATTCCTGCCCTTTCGTCCCGTCTCCCCTCAGTTTTCCTCTGTTCTGTCTATCCTCCTGGGCTCCCTGTGTCAGTGTGCCCTGGTGTTCCTGTCCCTGGTGCTGTCTTCCCTGGCCCTAGTCGATCTTCTTATCCATTTAGCTTGTGGTTACTCTCCCTGCCTGCCCTTCCTCTTCCCCTAGGTTGTCTTGTTGTGGCTGTGCATCACTAGCCTTAGCCTGCCTGTGTCTCTGTTCTTCTGGTGGTGTTGGTTTCCTCGTTGTCTGGGTCCCTGTCTTGTTCTATTTTGCTTTGTCATCCCCAGGTCGTCCGTTCCCGGAGTTTGCCCATCCGCTGTCCACCCGTGTCCTTCATGCCAGGTCCTGCCCTGTGTCCTGGCCCCATGTGCCCATCCTGTCCTCTGGTCCCCTGGGTTCGCCGCGCCTGGAGTCTGCACCCTGTCCTGCGTGTCTTTTCCCCTGTGTTTCCCTCAGGTGTGGCTTAATTACCCACACCTGAATCTTGTTTAGCTTTACCGTGTTTCAATCCCATTGATAACCCAGCACACCTGCCT
This sequence comes from Petrocephalus sullivani, assembly GCA_026780845.1. Taxonomy (NCBI): domain Eukaryota; kingdom Metazoa; phylum Chordata; class Actinopteri; order Osteoglossiformes; family Mormyridae; genus Petrocephalus; species Petrocephalus sullivani. The sequence goes on from JAODKM010000001.1 coordinate 33,904,185, forward strand.
TATGTTTACTCCTTGATGTCCTGCCCTATATTAGTCAGTCTGCGTCCTATTTCCCTTGTCGGTTATTGTCAATGTTACCTGTGGCTTTGCGGTCCCGTTTTTCCCGTTCCTCCCGTTCCGGGAAAAACTTTGAAGGGCTTCATAACCGCAGCCTGCATTATGGGTCGTTCATCCCGCCGCCGCCATAACAGTGATTAACAAACTAAACGTGATATTCCCTCTGCTTTTCTCATCATAACTCTGCCAAAAATTGTTAAATCACTTACGAGCCGACAAATTATTATTATTATTTTTTTAAGCATTCGGCTTTGTAAATCATCCTTTCGGAGTCTGATTAGCATACGCCAGACCCGGATCCACCCCGCCTCCTTATTACGCAGCAGCCGGCCGGTACCTACAGACATGCGCGGTGGCAGCCGCGCGCGCTGCTCGGTGGGCGTGGCGCCTGCCGGCTTCTCTCTGTGACGTATTCAGGCAGCTGCTGTCGAACGCCGAGTCACGGATCGGCCCGTGCGCGCCTGTTTAACAAGGACGTAACCCGCGGAGTTCAATTAATATGAGTATCGATCGCTGGGATATAGTTTCTGCTTCCTGTCCCGTCTATCTGCATACTTAAATCCTCACTGAATTCCCGCCGTAACGTCGCTGCCATGAAACAAGCTGCGCCTTGGGGACGGTGAGTGTCTCCCTGTGCTCTCCGCTGCCGGCGAGCCGGCGCCGTGTGGCGGCCCCAAGCCGTCGGCGTCCCCCCTCACTGTTATTTGTGAAGCCGCTCGCCGCGCTTCGGAGATGGCGGCTGTGTTTCGGTAACTGGCGCCGTGGCGGATCCCGTCTGCTTACACGATACCTCTCAGTATGTTCTGCTTGGGAAATGACGCTTCCGTGCGCCTTATTGACGGGACCGCCGTCTCTGGGGCTGGAAGAAGGTCACATTCCCCCATTTACTATATGCAGGGTCTGACTGCCCGTCTGCAGCGGCTTTGTAGGTTTGCCGCGTAACTTTATTGCGCGACATGTGGCAGTGACCCCTTTGTTTTTGCTGCTGTCCCTGACGTAGTGGGGATGCAGAAAGGCTCGCAATCTCACTGACAGCCGGAGCTCTTCGGTGTGTCGCAGCGATAGACGAAGCTCGGGCTTGTACATTTATAGGCTGACATCAGAACCGATGTATTATGTCAAATTCACCAGCTGTATGGAATCGCATCATACATGGGGGCAGCATGTCATTATGGCAGTAGCAGGTTGTCTTGTCGTTATGTAGGCATTCTTATTTCGAGTTGGTTGCGGCTGTAGTATTTTCGATTTCGGCTCCTATATTTATTACTGATCGTGATCATTTTTACCAAGATGTTTAGCAAGGCATACTAAACAACGCATCCCATATGCTTATTGTGGTTACAAGAAATACGGTGTCCATTAATCAGGATTCGCTTTATTGACCAGGTACAACTGCATGTACTGGGAATTTTGTCTTGGCAGCTTTGGTGCTTACATCCAGAAACAACATATAAGACCGAAGAGTGTAAATTCAGAAAAATTGATAAGTAGAAATAAAATAATAGGATTAAGGAATGAAATTAACAGTGCGTGGCGGTGCAAGCTGTACAGTATGCTAATGATAGTTTTAAGGACAGTAAGGGACGGTATACTGAATATTGGAATATAAAAATGAGAATATATGACTACCCATAGATGAGAAAAGGTGTGCAGACATGTGAGTGACACAGGGACTGTCAGCGGGGGTCAGGGGGCTTGGTGATGAGAAGAAGCTGTGTTTGTGGCCTGGGGTTCTGCTCTTGCTGGACGGGGGTCTCTTGCCGGATGGTGGTTCTGGGTAATTCGAGTCAAATCATCATATTTTTGGACCTTGAAGTCACAAATTTTAGCGAAACCTGTCATGTTGATTTGGTCATATGAGTAACCCCTGGACATTCAGGAGCTTGATGGAGTCATGGCTGGGGGTGCAGCCATTAGCGTACAGGGAGAACACCGGGGGGAAAGGACACAGCCTTCATGAATGTTCATGGGTACTTGCCAGAAAGTGAAATGTAAATAGCTAATTTTATCACTTATATCACTTAATGAAATGCAGATCGCCACTGCAGTAACCATTTGTTATATTACTTAGAATGGTTAATATCATTTGAACCTGCCTTTATGCTATAATGGTTCTGTAATAACACAAAGCCTTTTATAAACAAATCCCGTTGAAGCGGTTGGACTTCTGTCTTCCAGAGCATATGTGTCATGGATTGTGTGTGTCACAGTCACTTTGGATGGGGTTACAGCTGGACCATGATATGGGGTTACCATCACCAGTTTGCTACCTTCTTGTAACTTTAGATTTCAGTTTAGAAACAAACATTCAAGAATCAGTGATGCATCTTCAAATGGAACAGCCCATTCTTGCTTGCATTTTAGGAGCATATTCGTAAAGGGATATTTAATCTGTGACTTGAGAGCATTCAACAGCATAATTGTTATTGTTTTTTTTTTTTTTTAATTTAGCTTTGGGAAAAGTATGCAGATGCATCCCTGTCAAAGAGTAGTGCCGGTATTTATTATTTTGTCTCTCTTAACAGGAGTGCAGGTTCCTCCGTCATGGCCGCTACGGGGAATTACTGTGACGCCGGCACCTCGCTCGCACAGGCCTGGGTGCAGGGGGGCTTCTCCCCCTGCTTCTACGCGACCTTGGTCCCCACTGTGCTCCTGACCTTCTCCTTGTTCTTCGGGACATTCCACTGGGTCTGCTACCAGCGCTATGGCACGGCGATGGAGCCCAAGTTTGTGCCACGCTCGCGCCTTTATAGGCTGCAGCAAGGCCTGTCCGCACTGCTCCTGCTCCAGTTCCTGGTGGGCATGATATGGAGGGCGGCTTGGGCCGGCGAGCTTTATGCGTATGTGCTGGTCTATGGCTGCCTGTCTGCACTGGCCTGGGCTTGTGCCATTGCCCTGTTGCACCTGGAGCACCGGAGGGTCCTGGTTCGGGACCGCACCCGAGGACACAGCACAGTTCTTCTGCTCTTTTGGGCCCTAGCATTCTCGGCCGAGAACCTCTCTTTTGTCTCGTGGTATAGCCCCCTCTGGTGGTGGGGTCTTGAATCTACAGAGCAGCAGGTGAGTTTTGAGGCATTGGAAGAGCTTTACTTACTGCATACTACAGCAATGTTGGTGTAACGTTTTCAGTAGTGGTTTTCATTTCTGTTCTTTAGCTCTTTTGGGTTTCTGAAAAACTTGGTTACCATTTGGGATGTGAATTGCTGCAGATATGACCTTATGTACAGCTTAAGAAACCTGGATTGACAAGTTACAGTATTAAGAAAGAAATTGAGCATCATGTTTCTTTATTTTGTGTATTTTAATGTTTTGTTGATTTTATGGGTATCTTCAGTTCATGTCCAGACCAAGATACAGCCTACTAACATAAATGTTAGCATGTTTGGGGGTTGCTAGCTATTTGACATCTGGTAATAATGACTAATCTTCAATCTTCAACCCATGACATAGCAAAAAAAAAAAAACAAAAGCCAAAAGAGTGTGATAAACACAGTTAGAACTTTGAAAGTTGCTGAGTCATTGCTCAGCCCTTCGTCATGCTGTCCCCCCCACCCAGTCTCCGCCTCTTCCTGCTTTATACATTTCACTGACCAATCGGCTCCTGTGCCTCTGATCCTGTTTTTCTGAGGATCAACGCTGTTTGCCCAGAAATATAAAAAAAACAAACTATGTATGACAATTCCTGACCTTTTTTGGAACCCAACTGAGCATGCTTGTCATTTTGTGCTAAATTTATATGACTTCCTCTGAAGCATTCATATGTCTTTTGGAAGATCAAATTTATTCTTCACCTTTAATATTATTGCTCATTTTGGATTAATTTACAAGAAGTTTCTCCTTGATGCGATACATGTTATTTTCTAAAATCCTGATTTATTCAAAAAGGGGGGGACTCCTTATTACAGGGGTAGGCAGCCCCGATCCCGAAATGCCAGTATCCCGCAGGTTTTCTTATGTGATGAGTTATCTCACTGAGATCAGTTGTGGTTTATCACAGACCAGGTAGGATGGAAAACCTGCTGGGGACCGGCACTCCAGGATCAGGACTGCCAACTTGTGCCTTATCACTACTGATCCATCCCTTTATAACAAGTGTACATTTATATCTCAAAAGTGTAAAGAATAACTACAGAAAACCTGCATACATGGGCTGCTAAAGTGTTAGTGCTGATGGCTAAGAGGTATTTTGTGTCACAACAGGTGGAGTTTATGCTCTGGATGGTCCGTTATGTTGGCACGGGGACACTCTTTCTTCTGGGCTTGAAGGCTCCAGGTTTACCAAGGAGGCCATATATGCTCCTGATCAATGAAGATGAGCGGGACCTGGAACATGGACAGGTAATCCTGGCTATCTGTATGCGGGCGGGCACGAGCCTTAGTGTTAGTCTGCTTACTGTGTATTCATTACAGCAGCATTCGGCCAGAGAATGTGCCCACCCCCTAAATAATTAGATTTATATCATTTTAATTCCTGTATCTGTATTTGAATTCTGACTTTATCTTAAAAGTTTTTACTTTAGACATCATAGAATTTAAAATATTCAGTTTAGCTGTTTTTCTGCGTTGTGTACATATGATTTAATGTCAGAAAGGCAAATGTTGTTAAATGTCTGTCAAATAACTGGTTTAAAAATGAGCATCAAAGTAGGCTTACTGCTATAGCCCTTAAAATTGTTTACACTACAATGTTCAGCTTTATAAACTGAATAAAAACATAAACCTAAGTTTTAAATCTAAAATCTTATAAGTCCTTTAATGAGATAAATATCTGGCTCTAGTGTAGCCGTAAGGATTAAGCAGCCAAGGTTATGGTCTCCGCTCTGCTATTCAATAGCAGTAAGGCTAAGGATTATCATCAGCAACCCTTTAAAATGAAAGCTATAGATGTTATTCATTCTTTAATTTTAATGAATGACCCTGATTCAAACTCTGGCCCAGAACTCACTGACACCTGTTTAGAGAGAGAGAGAGAGAGAGAGAGAGACTTGCTGACACCTGTTTGGAGAGAGAGAGAGAGAGAGAGAGAGAGAGTGAGAGTATGAGAGAATAGCCTGGAAAGATCTGGGTGCTTGTATATACACTCATTCATTCTGAACAATGACTATGCAAACCAAAACGGCCGTATAAGAATGACTCAGCAAATCTGCTCGGTATGAAAACCTTAAAATGGTAAGAAGTACTTTAGCCAAAGAGGAACCATGTTTTACCCTGAATATACTGATTGGAACCATACCACTTTTCCCTTCTAGTGTATGTGCCTCTGTAGATTTTTGAAGTCTTCTGGGTATTTTTTATGCAATTAAAATGGTACGTCAAGTCAGTCATTTGAAGTGTTTGCTTCATCATAAACTGAGCTGTGTAGGGTACACTGTACCCTTAGATGTATTTGATGTACTACAATATCCAGTGACAACCATAAAACAAGCAATTGGTATCTGAATTAATGATGATTATAATGTTGTTGGTCCTGGTTTTATTAGTGCTGTTTTGTTTTTAAATTGCTAATATATCTTCTCTGTGTGCTGTGTATCTGCCTTACAGCCGCTTTTAGGGGGCTCGTCACAGTCCCAGTCCACCTGGGCAGGTTTCAGGAAGAAGCTCCATCTGCTGCTACCGTACATGTGGCCCCGGGGCAGCGTGCTCCTGCAGGTTCTTGTTCTGCTCTGCATGTGTCTGCTGGGTGTGGAGCGGGCAATCAACGTCTTCGTGCCCATCTACTACAAGAACATTGGTGAGAACATGAATATTTCCACTCCTGCCAACATTCTGGCTTGGGGTATTTTCACACCTATAGCGCGGTTTCTCTGATCCGAATCAGCCAATGAGTTTGTAACGTTGTAGCAGAGTACACCAGGATGTTGGGTCGGATAATAATGAACAAACCGTTCCAGAGTTCGTTTGGTACTGGAACGAGATCACCTCCTCTCAAGGGTCTTGGTACAGTTCTTCACCCGAGGATTATTACTGTGCTCACACCTGTCCAAATGAATTGCACCAAGGGGGAAATCGAACCAATGTCCATTTTAACCAGACTAAAAAGTAAAGGTGCACCAATTCGATATTTGGATCGGCATATGCACCGATCCATCCTTATTAGACGGTTCGGGTATCGGTCACCCTGGACCGATCCAAGTCCAATACTTATTTAGTTGTTGGTAGTCTGTAAAAAGATCCTATTTCTCGTTAAATCGTTATATAATCGCACTACAGCACTTTCCCATTTTAGATATTTTAGCTGCATTCACGCTAAAGCCTAACGCTGCCACTCAGCGGGCCTGAGCGTGCTGTGATTTCTGCCTGCTGTGACGTCACGCGTCTACCCTGTACAGCGGGAGCAGCGTGAGAATATCAGATAAGGAGAGGGTGATGATCTGGAAGAATTTTACGCTTGAAACGACAACTAGTAGCACAGCGATTTGCAAAGTTTTGAGAGACGGGTGTAGCGTTTAGTGGGAAATCCCGCTAAAAAAAGCACACGCAGTTGTATGAGACAATGCAAGTAATATGGGGAAAAACGGTGAAATTGTGGGACATTTTAAGCATTCGCCACTTGTGTATACTCTCTTGGAAGATATTCAGATTGAACTGCAAATGCCTCAAAAACACTTAAAACAAGATGTATAAACGAGGTGGAACAGTATGTTATGTGTTAGAAACTGTGTAATTGAAAGATTGCCGATTCGAGTCCCTGACCTGCAAGTACCGCTGAGGTACCCTGAGCAAGGTACCGTCCCCAAGCACTGCTCCCCGGGCGCTTACATAGCTGCCCCCTGCTGTGTCACATTGTCACATGGGTTACATGCAGAGGACACATTTCGTGGTTGTGTGCTGTGGTGCGTCAACAATGACGATTAATCACCTTCACTTCACTCACTTCATACATTTTTTTTCTCCCCATCGGTATTTACAGGTAGTGGGATCGTATCATCACTAAAAAAGTGAGATCGGTGCACCTCTAATGATAATATTAAAATAAAAAGATGTCTTGTATTGGAATCTGTATCAGTATCGACAGTTGTGGATCAGAATCAGGTGTGGATTGGCCCATCCATACTGAGTGCTGGTGTGAAAACACCCTTATCAGGGTACTGGTATGGATCCTCTACTCTGATTTTGATCTGTGTTGATCTTGTTTCTAAGATGCTGACTTGTTTTTCTGTGACTGTGTAGAACATGTGTATAAACATGTTTTCATGCCTTTTTGGTGTTGTGTGGTAATCACATAATTGCAAAAATATGACCTGAATTCTGTTTGCAACCATATCTGCTGCAGTACTACTTGTCAACAGTAGATGGCGAGATCGACACGTACGCGGAGCTAGAAGCAGTATTGTCACCGAGCAACGGCATTCACGCTCAAACTTTCAATGGAATTTAAATTTGAAGCTTTGTCTGGGTCATTATTGTGTCCAGTAAGATATTTTTAACTGACGTCGAATTTCCTCTGCAATCAGTTGCTGATATCCCAGGATTATGGGAAGGATTCATTTAACACCCACTCACCAACCTAACATTTTCTGTAGTTTGCCCATTTAAAAATAGCACAATCAGACAACTTAAATAACTGTTTTTGGGACTGTGAGGTTAGTTGTCAATGGATTGCATATTTAACTTTAATGGATTCAGTGGAACTCTTAGGTATTCATGGAAAACAAGGAAGTGCGGTAACTATCGGTAGCAAGATTAAAGTCACGTGGAGTTCTTCTTGTCTTGTTCACACTGTATTGAATAACACATTCTTTCACAAAGTGACCCATAAATGAATTATTTTTGGCGTTGTTTTTGTCTGCCTGTCTTTGCGTGCACGAAGCACCAGTCACACTGTGTGTGTGTGTGTGTGTGTGTGTGTGAAGCCAATGCCTCACTTATGTCTCCTTGGCACTCTTAAGCAACGTTTCCTTCTTGGCTGGCAGGATGTGCCACTGCTGCCCCCCCCCCAGCACCTCACCCAGTGTCAAAGCCCCCCTGTTAACTCGCAGCCAAAATGCCTTCGACTCTCACAAAGCGATGTGGGATGAAACCGGACAGCGTTTAAACCTCTGCATAGCTTCGCTCTTGTGCCCCCCTCCGCCCGGGATTCCTGTCTGGGTCTCCTCCCCGCCTGCCTGTCTGAATAACATGGACCTGAAACACTTTCCAAAAGGCCTCTCTGCAACATGGGTGAACAAACAAGGGATGTTTGGGGACATGTCTGCGCTGCGGTGTCACCGAATGCGAATGACGCTCTGCTGTTTCTAGCCACATAAAAGAGGTGGCTGCTGAAAGGCAGGCTTTTGTGCCGTGGAGTGGGCTTGGGGGTTGATAGGGGAGGTCACCCACCCTGCCAGTCACGATTAGGGGGCGTAAGGGGCTTTCAGCAAAGTTAACACGCTGGTACAAGGGCCTGTTTGTCTGGGGCCCCCTTTACCCCCTGTGCCAAGGCTGAAAACCGCAACTTCATTCTTCGCAGTCGCCACCAAAAGAGAGTCACTTTTTTTCCCTCCTCTCTGGGCATTTGTTTTGCATTGTTTCAGTTCTTTTCCTTTCTTCCCTCTTTTGCACCCATTTTACAATCAAAACCCTAATGAATGCAAATGAGCCTGGTTGGGATTTCTGGTCAGCCCCGGATCCGCATTGCCCCGCGGAACCGGCCGTGCAGTCACATGCTAGCCTTGGCTCCGCTGAGTGAAGCCTTAAATGGCTGCCCCCACAATGCACGAGTCAAGGTTTCTGCACCATAATATAACCCGCTCACAATGGAGCACAAGCAAAGCGGGGCAGAAATGTTGGTGACCTCTAGTCCCATGTCAAGTCTTTTTGTTCCTCTGTGCGACTGATCGTGCCCCTGCTATGAGTGAGCACCAGAATGTGGACGCTTTCTGCAGGGGTAATGAATACCCATTTCAATCACAATTGCTTGTTATTAATGTTATATTAACTCCACGTTATGACTGTCCCGTTCCCTACAGATACACAAGGTTTTGAGAAGTGGTCTCCTTTTACCTTTTCTTCATGGTGTGCTGTAGCCAAAAAATACAAAATTAAAAATGAAAACACTTGTTCTAAATTACTAAATTACACATAGCACAAAGTTTTCATTATTTGTCACAGTCCCAAGGATGATAAAATTCAGAATGTCCCCAAACTGTACAATGATAAAATATAGTCTGCATTAAAGGCCTCTGTTTCCTGAAAGTGTCAAAATCAATCCACCCTTTTCTGTAATCGGGATATTTACCATTAATCTATGGTGAACCTGGACTAATATTTGTAGCCATGTTGCAGGTTTTTTTTTTTTTTATTCTCATAAGACCAGATGTCATTCAGTTGTTCTGTGTGGCACAATGCTGGCACACACCACGACGGTGCATACCAAGAACATAGTTCTGCTCAAATTATACAATACCTGTGCTAAGGAAAGGAAGATGTTGGCAGCATTTGTTCATTATCGCCATTATTTAAATGTGAACACAGTCTTTAACTTGCCCTCTGCTTTCTGTACCCGACAGTCAATGAACTGTCGAATGGCAGCAGCTGGAATACCTTGACCACGACCGTTTGTATCTATGTGCTGCTGAAGTTCCTGCAGGGAGGTGGAGCAGGTAAGTCTGGCCTCTTTGCTCCGACGTCATGGCTCCATCCACTTCTCTTTGAGGTGTGCGACTGGACAATTCTTATCCCCGGCCCCCTCTCCCTGCCACCAGGAGCCTCTGGGTTTGTCAGCAACCTGCGCTCCTTCTTGTGGATCCGGGTGCAGCAGTACAGCAGCCGCGTGGTGCAGGTGCGTCTCTTTGCACACCTGCACTCCCTGTCCCTGCGGTGGCACCTGGGCCGCCGCACCGGCGACGTCCTGCGCAGTGTTGATCGAGGCGCCTCTTCCATTGACAGCCTGCTCAGGTGAGTCCTGTGTAGTAACTTAGTAATGCACTTTAATACCCCCACAAACACAATCACACAGAATGAATTGAACTGATACTTTTCGAACCGTATCGTTAAAGAATATGCAGTGGGATTAACGCTTCCATTGTGTCTCGCCAGCTATATTGCCTTCAGCATCTTCCCTACGATAGCCGACATCGTCATCGCCATCATCTACTTCATCACCTACTTCAATGCCTGGTTTGGCCTCATCGTCTTCGTCTGCATGTTCCTCTACCTCAGTGAGTGCAGAGTGAGATCCAGCAGCAGTCACGTGGCCTGACACGGATGGTACGGTAACAGCACCATCTCCTGTCCTCCTCTCCCTAGCCCTCACCGTAATCATCACCGAGTGGAGGACCAAGTACCGTCGGGACATGAATGCCCAGGACAACGCCGCCAAGTCCAAAGCAGTGGACTCGCTGCTCAACTTTGAGACTGTAATAATAAGAGAGCTCTCGTCCAATTCTGACACCACTTTTTGCTATTCATTTGGAACTAAACTGTTCCAAAAAATGTGTTTTGTTTAGGTTAAATACTACAATGCAGAAAGCTATGAGGTCAGCCGCTTTGAGGAGGCCATCCTGAAGTATCAGGTGACAAGCAGGCGACGTTTAAATTATCGAAATCATTGTTAATGGTAAAATCTTATGTCACGATAAAGCAGATATGCTGATTTTCGTCTGCTTTCTCAGTCGTCAGAATGGAAGACAAACGCTTCCCTGGCCTTACTGAACCAGACGCAGAACCTGATCATTGGTGCCGGCCTGCTTGCTGGGTCTCTGCTCTGCGCCTACTTTGTTTCAGAGAAAAAATTCCAGGTTACTTTTGAGTTTTTTTTTTTTTTTTTTTGTTCCCCAAATACACTTCTGCATTTCTTTCTCTGGGGTTTTGTGGTCTTCTGATTGGTAATTTAACCTTGCCTTACTCTCTACTTGGTTGATAGGTCGGCGACTACATCCTCTTTGCGACATATATCATCCAGTTGTACACGCCACTCAATTGGTTTGGCACCTATTACAGGTGAGGCTTGGTTGATGCGGGCCCAAATGTGCTTGGGGAATCGATAGCCTCGCAAAGACATCCTTAATCTCTAGCCCCTTCCCTTTGCAGGATGATCCAGAAATCCTTCATTGACATGGAGAGCATGTTCAAACTCTTTGAAGAGGAGGAGGAAGTATGTCCTTTATATTGTATATTGCACAAAGATATTTTGTGGCCTAAGATGTGTGTTCTTCCTTGTTACTTATGTGAAGCCTGGTAGTGGCTGTAAAATGGCTGCGTTTCGGGTGACTGGACGGGAGAAGGTCTGAGTTTTAATGATGTGTAAGCAGAGCATGTGATGGGCGCTTGTACAGAGCCCCTCCCCTCCCCTCCTGGCCTGAGCCTCGGTCAGGGCCGGGCCCCTCTCTGGGAAAATTCTCCCCAAAAACACACAGCCAACACCCAGCATACAAAGGCTGCTCAGATCCCCTTGATATGTTAATGTCCGCAAGAATCAAAACAAAGGCATTATTTGATGTTCAGATTTCTTTTTAAGTTTGTCTTCGGGAGCTGTAGCTGTACAGTGATGGGCCGGGCGTCGCTGCGGAGGGGGCCCTGCAATCGAAACACGCTTTGATGCTAACTTCAAGGTGGTTGCTAAGAAGTATTCTTGACATGTTAATTCTTTAATCCACTTTGCAGGCCCGGGGGCGAGCCCCCCCCTCCTTTTGAGGCACTGTGTGCACAGTGGCAGTCCTCAGCTCTTCTCCCTGGCTTGTGTTAGTCTTCATCGGTGACACATGGCCACTTCCTATCCCCCTTTTACATTCATTCTCTCCTCTATTCCCATCCAGGTGAAGGACGACATCAATGCAGGAAATCTCCAGTACAAGTTTGGGAAGGTGGAGTTTGAGAATGTCTATTTCAGTTACATCGATGGGTATGTTTGCCTTTGACATCGCAGAGTCACGTACAGCCCAACTCGCACTTAAATGTCGACAATGCCACTATTCCCACTTTCCTTTTGGGGACAATACTTTGCCCAAAGGTGACTTCACATGTAAAGGGTGCTAATTTTAAGGTAAATCTGATGGGGTGCTTTTCCACCGCACATAGTTTCGTACTTTCGGTACTTTTGGTACTTCCTTTGTGTTGGTTTTCCACTGGCTGTCACTGGCACCAAATGACATCATCAGTAACCGCCCATGACTGACAACATCACACCGCGCAGCACCATGTTTCTTTCGCCAAAATGGTTTTCCACTGCCGTAAAAACTGGTACCGGCGCTGAATAAAAACAACGTGAAGCGGGGCATGTTGTACTGAATTCGAACAATGGCTGTAGTATGCAGCTGGACGATGTTGGATATTAAATCTAACATTGCATGTTATGCACATGCAGTTCTTCTCTTACATTAAGATCAGACTTTTAATTACTTTTGGTTTTATATGGACATTTTTACGGACAGTGCAGGGGGTCAATGTTTTGCTAAAAAAATTTTTACTTAGGCATAGGGAAAAGGCTTAGCTAACTTTGCAATTTTAATTATTATTCCTTGCATAGATTATATTTATACCTAAAATATGTTTTTTAAATCAGTTTGAAATTTACCTCTGCTTTTGCTTGGGCGCTGCATGCGTTCTCGGAGACTATCATAATCATTCTCACCCTTGCTATTTAAATCACTCCTAGACAGGTTTGTGAGAAATTTTACTTTTTTATTATGTTAGCTAACTTATAAATACCCCAATATTTATTACAACAAAATCACATCGCTATATCTGGAAACTCTCCAGTACCATGCTGCAATAGTATATATTAAATAAAATCCTTTTTAAATTTCTTATGCCGTCCTGATTTTGTTGTCTGTTCTTCCGACCAGATTGCTGAATTTTTTACTTTTGTTTATTGCTGTTTTCTGAGTTCGTAACATGTTGTCAAGACAGCGATCGCATTGTGTTTCAGAGTCGGGCTATTTGCATAACCAATCGACTTGAATTTTTGGTACTGGTACTCAACCGGAAGTCAATGGAAAAGCGAAAGTACCAAACTTTGAGGTGGAAAAGCGCCCATAGAATAGGCGTATCCTTGCAATTACCCTTTGTCAGTACATTAACATTTATTTAATCTTTATTTTATAAGCTTGGTGTCACAAAGCACAATTTTAAAAATAATGATAAAAAAAACAGATTTTGCCAATAAGGGGGAAAATCTGGTTTTCCTGTGTCTTCAAAAGTAGTACTCAGAGAAGTCCATTAGTCCCACAAACAAAAGTAATACATTGCATTATGTATACATTACACTTCATATACTCTGTTAGTTCCAATAAACTGGTCCATGTAACATCTTAATACATGGATATCAATGTGAATGTGTATTTATCAGTCTGTGTGTAGAGAGAGTCACATGCAGTACAATCTAAGCCAAGTGGCCTCAGCTTTGGCAGCATAAAGAAAAAAAAGAGACAATATTTGGAATGAACTACAAAGTCCAGAGAAGATCATGGTTAAAAGCAAAAGGCTGATTGCATGTAATCTTTGGCTGGCCTATTGTTTCGCTTATAGAACCAAGTCACGATAATGCGAGTGAATCCAAAGCAGGTGTTTTAGTCCATTAAAATGCAGCTTAATATCTGTAGTTTCTGCTGTTAAATTTTAGTACAACCAAGAGCTAGAAAGCAAAGTGGAAAGAAGTGCGTGAAATAAAATAATACTTAAGATATGTCAGTGCAAGTCCTTTTTAAGTTTTAACAGTGAGGAGAATATCTGTAAATTTTGACTATATTAGACAGGAAAGCATTTCATGGAAGCAAGTACAGATGTAATATTCTCATGCATTTTAGTTTTTATAAGCCCTGGTGCAGCTGCACATTTTAATTCATCCAGATGTTTCAGGTGGTCTTTCCTCTCATAGCCCATGTTGTTCATCTGATGAAACATTATTATGTAGCTTTGATCCCCCTGCTCTCCTACCCCCACCCCACCCCAAGGTTCTGTGGGCTAGACTCTAAGAACAAACAGAATCTCTGTTACAGCTGTGTTCTGCTACAGACTGATGTATAATACACCTTTTAAAAATGTCACTCTAGGAAGGAGATCCTCAGGGACATCTCATTCACTGTGATGCCTGGGCAGACTGTAGCTCTGGTAGGTTCACAACCTCACCGTGTTTCATTGTGGTTTTCCATCCTACCTTAGATCTCTGAAGATACTGTGCCTTTCAATTTCCAGCATTATATCACGAACCTCTTCAGATGTAGTTGTACTCTTTAGCTTAATAGTGGGTGCAAATATTCTTTAAAGGTCTCCCCCAGTATGTGTGTTAGGGATGCTAGTCTACCTCACCTCTTCCTGCTCCCTGCTCATTGCTTTCCTGTCCCGTTCTGCTGACTCCAGGTCGGCCAGTCGGGCTCAGGGAAAAGCACCATCATCCGGCTACTCTTCCGCTTCTATGATGTCCAGGGAGGCTGCATCCGCATCGACGGCCAAGACGTTTCAAAGGTGAGGCTGGTTATGGTAGGCGCAGCGTGGCCAGTGACGGTGGGATGGGGAACGGCAGATGGCGCTCTTTGTTTTTAATGTGGTGAAGGAGGAATGACACAACTCAAGCTTGCTGACTTTTTAGGTTTCCATTATTAGCGTTATAGCAGTGGTTCATAACATTGCATCATGGGATATATAATTGAAAACTGTGCATAACTTTCTGTACATTTTAATTGAGCTGTTTATCTGCGGCGTCCAAAGTGGCCTGCAGTTTTATGTAGTTCACTTAAAAATACAAATGTTTTCTTCAAGGGCCATTCCTGGAACTTTATCCTGCAACTTTAAGGTGCTGGGCATTAACCTCTATGCTATCATCTGCTGTGCTGTGTGTTATGTAATTTCATGTAAATTGTTTATAAATTCTCTCCTAGCTCATGAAAGGTTTCATTCCTGTTTCCAACCACTGAAGTAGTTTTTCTTGTTCCCAGCTGAAATATCTTCCTGTTATGTAGACAGTGGCATAGGGGTTTAAGCTGTTTAAAAAAGATTCCGATATTCGATTAAAGTATTCGGAGCTAGTTTTCACCACATGGAGTGATAAGAGATGCAATGGCCTTTGAAGTCACTTCCGATGGGTGTGGGTTGAAGGATGTTGACTTGTTCCACCTACGATACGGATAATGAAGTTCATTTCCCTCTTCCAAATCTTCCAGTTTAGGCATCTATTTGTAAAGGATGCTTTTACGCAGTATTATCCCTTGTTGTGTGGCCAGACTGGACATGAACCATTATCACTGTCATGCTATTGCTTAACCACATTGTAGCAATATAGGTAGGCAAAGATGGCATTCAGAGTTGGTATCTCCTGCAAACAACCTCTTCACCTCATCCGAAAAAAATTCTTAAGAGGTTGTAAATAATGGTGGGAGAAACCAACTTCTGAGATCTGCTATTGTTTCACTGGGCTTGGAAACCCACTGCATGACTGAGGTTTCTGTATCCGTGCCCCAGCTGTGGTAGATGTGTGTCGAGCAGCTGGACTCAGCCAATGCTGGTGAAGGCACCCTTTGCGTTTGCATCCTGCGATGGCACCTGGGTATTTAGCAGTGCTCACAGCTTCCCGCATCTTATGAAGATGAACAGAAATCAGGGCTTACAGCCAGGCACACCTGTCAGGAGAGATTAGAGCAGCCTGTGTAATTACTTGCCTCGAGTACAGCTTAATTACCCCACACGTTTAGCTGTTGACACACGTGTAGTGACAGTGTTGAAACATGCAAGTTGCCTTTATTTCACAGGATCATGTTTCCAGTTCCCTACCTCACTCTGCCGCAAAGGGCTGTAAATGGGGTTTAGCAGGATGCCCTCAGTGGTGTTTCGGAAAAATCAGAGAGGACGGACATTCGCAGACAAGTCTTTGCAGTGAGGGCAGAATTGTAAGGCGTCTTTAGAGGGCAGGAGTTCATGTTGCAGTACTACTTTTGTCCAACATTTTCTCATGAGCATCTAAATTCTAGGTACATTTTTAAATGTATGTTTAAATTTTGCATTTGACATCCTGAGTCATAGGGGGAGCTGACCACTAAAACGAGTGACATGCTTGTGAAGGACTATGAAGAAACGTGTATGACCCACCTGTGCGCTTTGAAAGCTGGTTCAAGCTGGTTGAAGGCCTGTGAACACACATCGTGTCCTGCTTCTTGTGATTATTCTGACTTCAGCACAAAGCTATCAGTTGACCTGTTGCCCTTGAGAAAATGATTATCTCTGAGATACCTCCTGGAAAATGTGGAGACATAGGCCTTTGGTACAATGTGCACTTTCAGTGTGAAATAATAGGCTAGCACTTTGGAGTGTGCTAGTGAGGGCCTGATGCTTGTTTCCATGGGGATTCTGAAGAGGGACTGCGAGATTTGGGAAGAGAGGGGAAGGTTTGTGTTGGCTGGGTGGATGGGGGTAGCACGCTAACAAGGCCCAAGATGAAAGGGGTGTGAAATATTTAACATTTTCGTATAAGACAGTGGGTCACAAATGTTTCTTTTCAAAGGAATTACGGAGGGCTTTTGATGATAGAAAATCAAAGTTGTTTGCCAGCATGCCGTTAGGAACTGCCTGCTGGGCCTCATTGATCTGTAAGCGATGGGCACGAGGCCTGATTTGGCCAGAGCCTGCCCGCCTGGGGACACGCAGGCGTCAGCTGTGCCATTAGGACTGTCACCTGTTCCCGTTCTGCGTGTCACAATCGCCAGCATGTGGAACATGTGCAAGCTCCTTCAGCATAAAAACGCACCTGCCTGCTTGGGTGGAGTCAGCCTTATTAAACGGATCTTATGCATTTTCCCAGGGGTGTTGTTTTAAACGTGCTGATGACTAATGCATTACTCTGCATTTGGATGTGCTTGGCAACAAGTGCAAGTACGATTTAAGTGCTTTAAAAACATGTTGCTATTACCTACTGTAAGTAATATATTAGTTACTGTAGCACCGTGGGTATGAGCTGAATCGGGTAAGGGCCCAGCGCCGGAGTCACGTGCCGCTGGTGTCTGCTGATCCGGGGAAGGGCCCGGTACGGGAGCCACGTGCCGCAGGTGCTGCCTGCTGTCAGAAGCAGCATTGGTGCCAATGGAGGATAATCAGAATATGTCTACAACTTGGTAGCTTAGTTCGGTTTTGTCTCGCTCCATGATGACCTTGACTCTGAAATGGCAGTGAGAAGCTAACGGTCTGATTCTGCAGGAAGAGATGCCGCCCGTTGCCATGTCCCTGTGGCCTTCTCCTCTGCTAAGGATGCTCTTTTGTCTTGGTGGGAAAAGCTGATGATTTTATTTCAGCCCACCAGTTTGGTGAGGAGCTGGGGAGAGGGGCCTGGTCTGTTCCGCCAGCTGAGGTGTGAAGCAAAGCTGGCTGTGGGCTTTATGTAAACAAGATGCTTTTCAGCTCATTTGGTACAGGTTAGGCACACATGGCTAACCGCCCGCTGGCCTGATAAGTGGTTACAGGCGCAGCGTGTGTGCGTGTGTGTGTGTGCGTGTGTGTGTGTGTGTGCGTGTGTGTGTGTGTGCATGTGTGTGTGTGCGTGTGTGCGTGCGCGTGTGCGTGTGTGTGCATGCACACATCTGGATGGGGCTGAAGTCCAAACATGGCCCCTGCCAGGCCGATTCAAATTTATTACGTTTTATGTTTTTCGTTGCGGTGTCTTTCAGTTTTTCAAAGAATCCTATTAATAGTTTTTTCAAAGAGGGTTATAAGTAAAAGACGACGTTTGGATAGTTTTCCATTACATTGTTATGATGTGTTATTAATGTGGATTGTACACTACATTTATACATTTTAAGCGGCAAGATTTATATGTTCCTCCGATTATATGAATTTTGCTCTGAAGTTCTGACCCTTAGGTTTGTTATGCCAGATCATGTAATACCTGCTGCTGGATTTCCAGCTTCCAGATTTATACTGGGCTAAGGTCACTGTCTGTGGGGGAATGTGACCACCTGGTACTGTGTGTGTGTGTGTGTGTGTGTGTGTGATCCTTAGCTATTTATTGAATATGCCTAGCAAAGGGATGAAAGGAGACTTTCATTGCCTGAGCTTATGACAGCTCAGCACCCTTTCATATGCCGTATGACATCATTGTTACTGTTCCCAGAAAATACGTGTCAGTAGTCAGTCAAGCACAGCCGTAAATGAAGCATCCAATTTTTTGCATTGCGCTGTAAAATCGAAATGCCGCCCATATTAAATGGATATTTCGGTTTTTTTTTCTGTGAAAAGTTAGTCAGATGGATGAGCCTTGCAACACACTCTGCATTCACACTGTCCCACAATGATAAACCCTCTTCTGTAACCAAATTATGCAAAGTTTATTAAACAAATGTATAGTAGTATGGCAGAAATTAAATGTTTCCCTCAGAGCTCCCTATAACAAGTGATAGAAATATATACATAAAATTAGTAAAATATTAAGTAGTGATAGTAAAATGGTAAAACAATAATAAAATGCCATTGTTGACTGACTAATGGCTTGATCGGCTGTTGAGTAGCCTCACTGCCTGAATTTAGAAACTGTCGCTCAGTTTGTCAGTTCTCAGATACAGCTTCACAGTTGAGAAACTGTATTTTTTTCATGTATCCAATCATTCCTTCATTTATGTGTTTTATTTAGATATTTTATCATTTCCCTCACTCATGTCCTATTGTAGCCCTGCTGAACTAGCCATGGGCAGGATATGCTCTGTAGGGTGCCACCCCACTCGCCACACAAGCCTGAACATATCATTTCATTTCTGAGCGACACTTAGTGAGGATGATCCGTAATGCTGGCGTCTGGCGTCTGGCGTGCAGAGGGTGAGCGCGTGGTGCTGAAACGGAGGCCTGGGCTGCACGCGCTGCCTCATGTCCCGGCCCTGGCCCAGTGCTGTCAGAGGGCTCCGCCAGGCTGCTTTCATCAGTCCCAGATGCTGTCCAGCAGTGAAACAAAGTATGACAAAATCACATCAAAACAAAAGACAGGAATTTAAAGAATACTAAACAATGTGCTCACCACTTGCAAATGTCCCCCATTGAATGAAAGTGTAATATTCAGCATCAGAATTTTGAGTATATTTCTGTACCAGCTGGTTAAACGTATTTGGCAAATGGAAATACTCAATAGAAGTACGGCAGGGTTGCTCAAAGCACAGCATTGGACTGAGCGCTAATCATTTTCTGATGAGTTACTTTATTGTAGTGTTTTGATGTCTAAAGTCTGATATAAAGCTAGGCTGAGTGTGTGGGGTCAGGGAGGCAAGAGAAGACCCTTTTCTGCTCTGCTTTTGCCATCAGTTTTTAAATAAAAATCTCGGGTCTAGAGACCATCCCAGGCAGCAAGGACACTGACACTCTGGACAGGGTGTTCTCTCTGGGCACACACTGTGGACAGTTTAAGTGCCAGTCCAGCTAATGCCTGTATCCATCCATCCATCCATCCATCCATTTTCTTTTCATTTGTCCTGGTTAGGGATGTGAGGGGAAACCCTGGATAGGATGCCAGTCCAGCACAGGCACGCACACACACACACACTCTGTGAGCAGTGTAGAGACATGATCTAGCCAAACTGCATGTCTTTGGATTGGATCTGGAGGAAACCCAGGCGACAGCAGGAGCAGAGGTGCGATCTGACCCACTAAGTTGCCATACCATCCGAAATGCATCTTCCCATGTTTATTTATTATAATTGTTTAATTTGCTCCTTCATAGACAACTTGCACACAGTATTACTGGTTTGATGTCTGTTAGGGAGTGAAGGAATAATATAGCCCCCCACCCCACCCTGGCAAATGGGATTTTTCTGTTTATTCTGCGGGCTTTAAAAAACAGACCTCAAAGTTCTTTTCACCAGTTTGTTGCTAAAACTGTGGTATATTAAGTTGATTGATGCATTTTATTCAAGATAACAACTCTGTCATCTTGAACAATTTCCCCATTCTCTGTACATGTGTTGTCCAGGGTAAATATTTACCCAAATATTTTTTTTCACCCTCTTCTTTCCCATTAACAGCTGAAAGACCATTTGCATTATTACATCCTTCTGGCTGGCTTCTCAAAATGGTAAAAAAAAACAGTGTAGGAGTCTGAGTGACCTAAGCATGTAAAAATCCCAGGAGGGTCACGGTTGAAATGTTGAGCAGATGTATATAAATATGGATTTCCTAACATATCAGTCAAATGTGCACAATCAGGAAAAAAAATATTTGAACCCCTGCTGATTTTGTAAGTTTGGCTACTAACAAAGAAATGATCAGTCTATAATTTCAATGGTAGGTTTATTTTAACAGTGAGAGACAGAAACAAATCCAGAAAAATGCATTTCAAAAAAGTTATAAATTTAATTTGCATTTTCATGACTGAAATAAGTATTTGATCCACATACTGTAGTACTTGTTGGCAAAACCTTTGTTGGCAATCAGAGGTCAGACTTGTTTTAAGTTTTGCACACATCTCAGGGGGGATTTTGTCCTACTCCTCTTTGCAGATCCTCTCCAAATCATATCATGTTTCGTGGCTGATGTTTGTCAACTCAAACCTTCAGCTTCCTCCACAGATTTTCTATGGGATTAAGGTCTGACTAGGCCACTCCAAGACCTTTAATATGCATCTTCTTGAGTCAATCCTTTGTTGCCTTGGCAGTGTATTTTGGATCATTGTCATGCTGGAATACACACCCACGGCCCATTTTCAGCGCCCTGGCTGAGGGAAGGAGGTTCTCACCCAAGATTTGATGGTAAATGGCCCCATCCATTCTCACTTTGATGCGGTGCAGTTGTCCTGTACCCTTGGCAGAAAAACGCCACCAAAGCATAATGTTTCCACTTCCATGTTTGATGGTGGGGACGGTGTTCTTTGAGTCATAGGCATCATTCCTTCTTCTCCAAACACGCCGAGTTGAGTTGATGCCAAAGAGCTCGATTTTGGTCTCATCCGACCACACTTTCACCCAGTCCACCTCTGCATCATCTAGATGTTCAGTAACGAACTTCAAATGGGCCCGCATAATGTGTTACCAACTGTTTTCTTGGCGACTATGGTCCCAGCTGCCTTAAGATCATCCCAAGTGCTTCTAGGCTGGTTCCACACCATTCTCATTATCATTGAAATTCCACGAGGTGAGATCTGGCGTGGATATCCATTTATTTTATGGTTCTTCCATTTGCGAATATCACACCAACTGTTGTCACCTTCTCACCCAGCTGCTTGGCGATGGCCTTGTAGCTCATTCCAGCCTACTGCTTGGTCCACAGTCTTGTCCCTGACATCCTTGGAAAGCTCTTTGGTCTTGCAGAGTTTGGAATCTGGATAGACTGATTCTTCTATTCATTCTGCTTCTATGGACAGGTGTCTTTTATACAGGTAACGAGTTCAGAAGGCTCCCAATGTCAGCTCGTTACCTGTATAAAATACACCTGGGAGCCAGAAATCTTGCTGATTTGATAGGGGATCAAATACTTATTTTATTCATGAAAATGCAAATTTAATTTATAACTAACTTTTATATATAAATTTTTTGAAATGCTATTTTTTTATTATTATTATGTCTCTCACTGTTCAAATAAACCTACCATTGATCATTTCCTTGTTAGTGGCCAAACTTACAAAATCAGCAGGGGTTTGTGTCCGATCCACGTCCGATATTTACTTAATTAGTTTTCAGTCGCACGACAGTTCTTTCCGACTTTAAATTTTAAATTTTTTTTTTTCCTTTTGCGGCTGCCACTTAGCAGAAAAACTAAGTCTGTGTGACCGCAGTGACTTCCACCTTCTGTGTCGCCATGCGCATACACTTGGCAGTACGAGGAGCATAAGGAAATCAAATAAGAGGGTGACGATCTGGAGGAATTTTATACTTTTAACTAGGGATGGGCATAATTAATCGATTTAATTGATCGTTAAGAATTTTGTCAATCAAGTGGAATTTGATAACGTTCACGTCAACCTTACAAGTAGTGCAATGGGTTTCACTACGTGGCAGTAATCAGCTCAGGGCGCAATTAATTTATGCGCAAATACATACGTTTCATGCGGGACCATTTTGAAGTAAAAAAAATAAAGTTCATTGTAAATATTGCGAAATCGTATATACCTGCAACACAACATCTTCAATGTACTATTTGAACAGCGCATCCCCGATCCTGATTAATGAATCCTCCTCTAAACCTACCATCACATCAAACCAGTACCTCTGCATCCCAACTACTTCGGTACCTGCCGAGCAGGTGTTTTCAGCGGTGGGACTGACGGTAATTGGGCTGTGTTCACGTCTCACTCCTGAGCATGTTTACATGCTCATATTTTTTTTTTATAAAAATCAGAGCCTGCCTTGAGTACATTTTATATATAAGTGAATTTGAATGTGGAGAGTTTTAGCTCAGGCACCACTGCCTATTTGGGTGCTGGTTAAGAAGATTTCTGGAATATTTTTGGTGATTATTATAGATTTCATAATGGAAAAAACATGTTTTCTTGTATATTCTGTATTTTCCATTGAAAATTATTGTTATAACGCTACTCAGAGGTGCGCGGAAGTTTCAAGGGAGTGCAAGCCTTTCGTTGCCATTATTTTTTATTTAAAAAACACAACAGCAATTTAACATGCACTCATCAGTTCTTTGTGACTACCGCTTTGTTTCATCTGCAGAAAACCTTATTTCCACGCACACTCGCTACTTGCGTTTCAATATAATATCATAGTTTTTCATTCTGGAAAGTGCAAATGAGTGCAAAGATCGCTCTGCATGACAATACATAGATAAAACTCCGGCTTAGCGCCAGCTATCCCGCACACCACAATATAAAAAAAATGATTAATCGATAATTGATCTGTAATTTTCGCTTTAAGAAAATGTATTTGAATGCAACGCAATTCAAGACAACGCAAATAATATTAAACAAAGCAATGGATGATTTAGGCTGATTTAGGCATTCGCTACAGCTTGTGGTAGATGAGGGGCTGCGATCGCAGTGAAGTGTAAGTGATGCTGAGCATTCACCACTTGCTTGTACTTGCTTGGAAGATGTGAAATTGAACTGCAAATGCCTCAAAACACTTAAAACAAGATTTACATATGTGGTGGAACAGTACTTTATGTAGGTTTCTAACTAAAGATTTTTTGGCATAATTTTTTTCATTTGTATTTACTAATGTTAAAAAATATTTATTATATTTTATATATAATTTCTTATTAAAATGTTAAAGTAAAAAGAGCTCTTGTATCAGAATCTTTCTCTAACGGCAGTTCTGTATCGGAATTGGATCGGAACTGAAAAAATGTGGACCACCCCATCCCTAGTTACTACCACGCAGAATGTTTGTCTACCAGTGACGTTACCTCATTCATCTCTTATTTCTTATTATTCTTGCACTGATATCTCTTAATTTTTTGTTAAAGAATAATGCTCTAATGTTTAAGAAATGTTTTAATAAATTAAAATGTTAGAGAATTTCAGATTTGTGTGTGTGTGTGTGGAAAGGTGTGAATTGTTGTATTAAATGACTAACTTGAAAATAATTGCTTATCAGTAAATGTATCATTTGTCCTTAGATTAGTGTAATCAAAAAAATAATCTATAAATAATTCGCTAGATTTAATCGTTTAAAAAAATAAGTGTTTGGGATAGCACTAATATACCAGTCCTGCTACAACGTGACTAATACATTCCTCAAAAACCCCGCGTTAACTAAAATTGCTTACTAATATACACACATTCAATGGAAAAAATTAGGGTTAGGAAATACAACTACAAAACTAAATTAATTTAATAAAAAAACAGTGATCATAGCTTGGTGTCCTCTTGGTCTTATGAGTCTCACAAAAATAGCATAGTAACTGCTTCAAGCGAACGTGTTGAATTTGCTAATGTGTCGATTACCATGAGTTTCTAGTAGTGGTCACCAAAAGGAAGCTCTCAGTAATCAACAAGGATGCCATGAACCATTTGCTGTATTTTTTGACCCCACTAGATGGTGTGCTTGGTTTACTTTGGGACTTGCTTTGAGTCCATTTTTTTTAATAGAGAGCACCATCTAGTGGGATCAGAAAATACAGCAAAACTAACTTTCAGTAAAAAGAAGGATTCATTCACGAATTGGACATCACTATCGTTCACTTGGATAGCTATTTTTGCTTGCAGATGGTATTTCTTGCAAGACGCTATTTAATTGGCTTAGTGCTTTTCTCTCTGAAAATAACCCAGATGCAATTCTGCATTGTATTGGACTTGGGCACTAAAATATCACACAATATAACGCAACTGATATCATATGTTGCAGCAGGACTGACCGTATGTATTGTTACCTTTAGTTGTAGGATTTCGCATCACAACCCACCGAAGAAAAATTTCCACTGTGTTGCATATTCTGACTGGTCAACTAATTGATTTTAACTTGCGCTATACAGACAAAAGTATTGGTACGCACCTCTTAATCATTGAATTCAGGTGTTGCATTCAGACTCGATTGCCACAGGTGTATTTAATCAAGCATCTAACCATGCAGTCAGGTTTCCAAGCATTTGTTCTGTAGAGCTTGGTGAATTGAAGCATTATAATGTCATAGGATGCCTGTCGGTTGCTAGATATTCCACGGTCAGCTGTAAGGAATATTATTGCAGAGTTGAAGTTTATAGGAACAACAGAATTTCTACCATGAAGTGACAAACTATGTAAAGTAACAGCGGGTTTGCAGAGTGATGAGGTGCATAATGCGTAAAAGTTGCCAAGTCTGTTGACTCAATAACTGCAAAGTTCCAAACTTCCTCTGGCATTAGCCCCAGCACAAAAACTGTGCACCAGGAGCTCCATGAAATGGGTTTCAGTGGCCATCTCCAAGTGCACTGCCAATCATCAGATGGCGTGGTGTAAAGCATGTTGCCACTCGAGTCCAAAGCAGTGGAAATGTGTTCTCTGGAATGGTGAATCAAACTTCTCTGTCTGACATTCTCATGGACAAGTCTGGGTTTGGCGGTTGCCAGGAGAACATTCCCTGCCTGACTGTATTGTGCCAACTGTAAAGTCTGTTGGAGGAGGGATAATGGTATGGAGTTGTTTTTCAGGGGTTGGCCTATACCCTCAGTGAAGTGAGCTCTTAATGCATACCATGAAATTTTGGACAATTCTTTGCTTCCAACTTTGTGGGAACAGTTTGGGTAAGGCCCTTTTCTGTTCCAGCATGACTGCCCCAGTGCACAAAGCATCCATCCATTTTCTACCGCTTGTCCGGGTTGGGTCGCAGTGGCAGCAGTTTAAGCAGGGAAACCCAGACTTCCCTCTCCCCGGCCACTTCGTTCAGCTCTTCCGGGGGAATCCCGAGGTGTTCCCAGGTCAGCCGAGAGACACAGTCTCTCCAGCATGTCCTGGGTCTTCCCCGGGGCCTCCTCCCAGTGGGACATGCCCGGAACACCTCACCAGGGAGGCGTCCAGGAGGCATCCTTACCAGATGCCTGAATCACCTCATCTGGCTCCTCTCAATGCGGAGGAGTAACGGCTCTACTCTGAGTCCCCCCCGAATGACTAAGCTTCTCACCCTATCTGTAAGGGAGGGCCCAGCCACCCTACGGAGGAAATTCATTTCGGCCGCTTGTATTCGCGATCTTGTTCTTTCAGTCACTACCCACAGCTCATGGCGATAGGTGAGGGTAGGGACGTAGTTCGACTGCTAAATCGAGAGCTTTGCCTTTTGGCTTGGCTCCTTCTTCACCACGATGGACCGATGCAGTGCCCGCATCACTGCTGACGCCGCACTGATCCGCCTATCTACCCCTGCGCAACATCCCTCCCTCACTCGTGAACAAGACCCTGAGATACTTAAACTCCTCCTCTTGGGGAAGAGAACTCCACCCTTTTCCGGCTGAGGACCGTGGTCTTGGATTTGGAGGTGCTGATTCTCATCCCAACCACTTCACACTCGGCTGCGAACTGCTCCAGTGAGAGCTGAAGGTCACGATCTGAAGAAGCCAAAAGAACCACATCATCTGCAAAAAGCAGAGACTCGATCCTGAGGCTACCAAACTGGACACTCTCAACACCCCGGCTGAGCCTAGAAATTCTGTCCATAAAAGTTACGAAAAGAATCAGTGACAAAGAGCAGCCCTGGCGGAGTCCAACCCTCACCGGAAATGAGTCCAACTTACTGCCGACAATGCGGACCAAGCTCTGGCACCGGTCGTACAGGGACCCGAACAGCCCTTTAAGGATGCCCGGCACACCATACTCCCGGAGCACTCCCCACAGGATGTCCCGAGGGACACGGTCGAATGCCTTCTCCAAGTCCACAAAGCACATGTAGACTGGGTGGGCAAACTCCCATGCACCCTCCAGGACCCTGCTGAGAGTATAGAGCTGGTCCACTGTTCCACGGCTAAGGCGCAAACCACACTGTTCCTCCTGAATCCGAGGTTCGACAATCTGACGGACCCTCCTCTCCAGAACCCCTGAATAGACCGTACCAGGGAGGCTGAGGAGTATGATCCCCCCAATAGTTGGAACACACCCTCTGGTCCCCCTTCTTAAAGAGGGGGACCACCACCCCGGTCTGCCAATCCAGAGGTACTGCCCCCGATGTCCACGTGATGCTGCAGATGCGTGTCAGCCAGGACAGCCCTACAACATCCAGAGTCTTAAACACCGGGCGGATCTCATCCACCCCCGGGGACAAAGGAGCTTTTTAACCACTTCAGCAACCTCTGCCCCAGAGATGGGGGAGTCCACCCCCAAGTCCCCAGATTCTGCTTCCTCATTGGAAGGCGTGTCGGTGGGATTGAGGTGGTCTTCGAAGTATTCCTTCCACCGACCCACGACATCCCTAGTTGAGGTCAGCAGTGCTCCATCCGCACCATAAACAGTGTTGATGCTGCACCGCTTTCCCGCCCTGAGATGCCGAATGGTGGACAAGAACCTCTTCGAAGCCGTCCGGAAGTCGTTCTCCATGGCCTCTCCAAACTCCTCCCACACCCGAGTTTTTGCCTCAGCGACCACTGAAGCCTTCAATTGGCCTGCTGGTACCCATCAGCTGCCTCTGGAGTCCCACAAACCAAAAAGGCCCGATAGGACTCCTTCTTCAGCTTGACGGCATCCCTCACCGCTTGTGTCCACCAGCGGGTTGGAGGGTTACCGCCGCGACAGGCACCGACCACCTTACGGCCACAGCCCAGGTCAGCCGCCTCCACAATTGAGGCGCGGAACATGGCCCATTCGGACTCAATGTCCCCCACCTCCCCCGGGACATGGGCGAAGTTCTGTCGGAGGTAGGAGTTGAAGCTCCTACTGATAGGGGATTCCGCCAGATGTTCCCAACAGACCCTCACGATACGCTTAGGCCTGCCAGGCCTGACCGGCTTTCTCCCCCACCAGCGGAGCCAACCCACCACCAGGTGGTGATCAGTTG
>JAODKM010000001.1:33959093-33976913 GCA_026780845.1 Petrocephalus sullivani
GCTATTAGTTAAGTTCTCCCCAAGTGAGCTTGATGGGCCGAATGGCCTCCTCTCGTTTGTATAGTTCTTATGTTCTTCTGTTCTTATTACTTCTGGCATCATGGTGTGGACAGCCTTAGGGTATTACTTCAGGTCATCTCTGATAGTGATTCGGGGGACCCTTATGGCACAGCACTACATCAGTGACATCCTGCGTCCGCATGTCTTACCCCTCCTGAGACTAGGGTTGCCACATTTCGTTCTGAAAAATAAAGGACGCCTACCATAGTGGGGCCTTGCCACAACCACTATGTGCCAAGTGACGTACCATCGGTGGTAAATCGAAACTTACATACAGCCAACTCAATTGTCCATTTGATCCTTTATAATAATCATTGAGATACAGTCACACGACCTTTCACCACGTGCAGATTCATTTCATTTCCACCATCCGTCAGTCTTTGTGTCACTGATGTATTTATATATTTTAATATATATATTCATTACTATATATATAAATTCATGTACACGTACTGTAGCGTACAATATTACAGTTATACTTTTATCAAGATTGCAAGAAGTTACAATTGTTAGCATTAATCCTACATTTGTGAAGGCGTTGTATTAAATGACGCAATATTAATTCGAGCTGTCACAAGTACCAAGTCACTGTTAAAAGATTCTTCAGAACGAACGTCTAATCATGCCGAATCTCGGGCGGGAGATTGGGGGCCCGTCACGTGACCTGGGCGGAAGGAGCGCGCGGCGCCTCCGCGTTGCTAGGGAGCCGTGGCTGGAGCACCGCGAGCTGCGCGAGGCGGCGGCGGCGGCGGCTGGGCGACTTTGGTCGGGGAGACCTGCGTTCGCGGAGCTCTAGCGCGGCTCTTGGCCCGCCTCAGGTACGTACACGTGTGACCGTCGCTGCGAAAGCTGCGCGATTTAGCCGCGGGGATGTCGCGCCGCCGTCGGGTGGAATGGAGCACGTGAAACGGGGTCGGTAAAGGCCCGCCGATCGGCGCGATGGACTAGCTAGCTGCGCCGGGCGATCCCTCCGTGCTGAGAAGTTAGCGGGCGGCTTTCTGACGCCGCCCTCAGCGCCGGCCCGCACAGCTAGCCGGCGGTACGGAAAGCTGGGACGGCAGTCGGCGAGCTGTCGCGCTGTGTAACATTTTACGGACGTCTGACAGTTGCGTGCGGCGCGGCGCGGCGTGGCGCGGTACTTTTGCTGAGTAATGTGAGGGGCATGTTAACCGGCTAGCTGGTTAGCATGGTCGCTAACTTATTTACGTCTTATCGGACCCTTGCGGGAAAATTGTGAAGTTTTAATAATACAGAATTTGGCATTATACTGGTAGAATGTTATAAGCCGTTCCTTATTTAACTTCATTCAACTAGCTTTGCCTATTACGCTAAGAAATTGAGTTTTATTAATAGTAATCGTTAGCTTTTTTTGGGAGATTTAATTTAAAATAGGTTTTGTTTATGCATATCCGTATTTAGAGTTACAGTCATAGATACTTTATTTATTGGTACATAACTTTCCTACATCACGGCGACGTGTCTCTGAATTCAGATGTTCTTTCCAAATCACAGTTGTAACTAGGTTTTAGTGTAATGTGTAATATCTTTTGTTTTTGTCTCTGGCATTTAAAGACATTTATATGAATGTATAACTATACTTTGGGGGAAAGTTATACTGGTTAAAGTGGTATATTACTTGCCATTAAGACAACAGCTGGCCTAGATGAATAGGATTATACTGATGAAAATGTATAAACAGACATTTTTCTCTCTTTTTTTTTTAGTTCCCTCCTGTACCACTGGCAGGTTGACTGACATTTGGCACAGTTTGCACATCTGATTAATGTCTCTGTTGGCAATTGTACATTGTGGGTCTGAGATGGCAACTGATGGCATCCAATGGAACTAAAGAAGTGAGAATACGGACATCTCAGCCAGCATTTGCTGCTTCCATAATTCCTACAGTCCATGTGCCCAGCGGTGAAGTCGTTTCCTGCAAGCTGCAGAGGAGGGGACTCCAAACTTTGGAGCCCTCTGTTGCTGTTGCCCAATCCAATGTGAATGTGGGGTTTGACCAGCTCCTCTGCGTCTCAGGGACCAATACACACTGTGCCTTCTTTCCCGTGCAAGCAGCTTATCCTACAGTAGCCAGGGTTGATGGTGTTTGGAGTGCTGGGGTTAGCTGTACTAATGGAATTACTAATAGTCCGATAATCTCCAGTGTAGTTGCCAAGGACTCTCAGTGTTCCAGTGTTTCCCTTGTTTTCTGCCAAAATCCTTTTCAATTGGAGCCAAGCATCCATAGCTCCCAGCCCCACAAGCACCTGGCCTCGCACCGGCTGCGCTCCGGATTGCTGGGGAAGAGAGCCTTCTCCCACCCACCTGCTGTTTTTCCAATATGTCCCTCACCTCCAAAAGCCACCTCTAAGTTCTCAGAGATTGCGCTTCCAAAAAGCACAATGCCCACAAATCAGTCTTCCCCACGAGCTACCAGCAAGTTCAAAGGCAGCAGCAATGGATTTGTACGTCCTGCCACAGCTCAAGTGCCTGTCCACCCCCAACAGAAGCTCAGAGACTTGGCAAATCCTTCTTCTACCCCATCTCTGTCTGCTTCCTATTACTGCAGGACAGATAAAGGCAGCTGCAAAATGGACACAAGACTTTCATGCTCCACTGTGCCTTTGCAGAAAAACTGTAAGGATGTAATTCTGGGCAATGTCTTTGGGGCTGAGGACGCGTTGAAGAGTGAGAGTGTCGTAGCAGCAAGTGTCAAGACTGTAGAGCCAAACAACGTCTACCAGGGGCTCAGAGTGTTAGGTACTGGGAAAAGGCTCTCTTCTGAAGTGTCTTTCACAGCTGCTGTCAGGAGAATGGCTAGGAATGGTGTGAAGCTGAGGAACGGTGCAGCATACGCCACAAGCAGAGCTCCAGCTACCCAATCTACCACCTCTTTTGTGTTGCGCCCCGCAAATGTGGCAGCTGGCTCTATACCCGCTGCTGATGTGCCTCCAGTCACGCCTGCACTCTCATCCGCACTCTACCTTACCCAGGTGGACCAGGGGTCAAATGTGGTTGCTGCCAAACCTTCCAGCCTCCCTGGCCTTAAATTGAGTTGTAATATAGCCTGCCCTTCTGATGTTCCATCTGCTAGAGGCCATGCCAAACCAGGGGAAACTATTGATGAGTTAACTGTTCCTCAGTCACCATCTGTTTATTCAGTAACTACCCAAATATCTGCCATACACCTCACGAAGCAAAGTGTTTCCCTCGTCCCAGTAAAGGACAAAAGCTTGTCCCTGCCCATGCTGGAGGAGCAGGCTGCCACGAATCATAGTGTTTCAAAGTAAGTACATCTCATCTGAATCACCAGTGAAAATAACATGGATGCAGGCATCTTTGCACTTCTGAATTTTTCTTGATACCCGTGGCTGTATATTTGTGATTGGCTGCAACTGTTAAGTCGCTTGCAGCAAGTGTTAATAAAATGATTTTTACCCTTATCAGCTACAGAGCATAAGACTATTATTGGTACTGTAACTTAACAGGTTCGTGTAGCCAGATATATGAAGCGCATTACTCAGAGATGCTCCTGCAGATCCCCTCCTGGGAGTTTCACCCATCAGCCTTCAGATTTCTTATGATGACAACGGCAGCAATGTTTCATTTTTTTATTTTTTTTTGAAAAACATTAGTTTACTGAGCAAATGAGTTTTAGTCAGTATATTAATAATTTGAAATATTTTGACACGTCATCATGTGACAAGCAGGGGCCAACTAGGTAAAGACAGGCTGCCGTATGGGTCCCCGCGAAAACCGAATCTCCAGAAGTTGCATTTAAGGATATAACATCATGATCATTTAAAATGTAGCAACTTGTCTGTTATTTGCATTTTTGTGACAATGTAATGGACTGTTATACTTTCTGTGCTTCTCAGCTTTCTTTTAACTCTTCTGGTTATTTCGCTGCCAAGTGAACCGGCATAAAGCAGCCTAACGGAAGAAGAAAATGGTGCAGAGATACAGGACTAACATCACATGTCCCATCTCTGCTATACTGTCCTGCTATAGTGGTAGACAAAGACTCACCTTAGTCTCAGGGAGGTACAGGCTATCCTACACTAGCCTAGGGCCACAGCAAAAGGGGGGGAGGTATAAATCAGCCAGAGTGATACCCAGCTCAAATCCGCGAATTTTACCAGCAGTACTATAACCCCCACCTTAATCAGTAAGTTGTACCACTGACAACCTGTACTTTGATTAGCATATTATTGACATTTTATTGTTTTTAATTCCTTATAGTTTCATTTCGGCTCCAAAAATAGCCCCTCTACCCATGTCAGCCTAGGGCCCCCAGTGATGTTAGTCTGCCTCTGGTGACGAGGATGGACTGTTTCTCACTCATAAGATTATTATTTGTAAAGTACATGCACTGCTGGTAAATCCTATACCAGCTGTTTTTTGAGGATCTCGGGAATTTTGTTTGTGTCCAGTCATGAAGGAGCTGGCTCGCTGAAGGTCACTGCTGAGGAAGATGAGAGCCTTGCTGACTTGGAGAATGACTGTAGTGGAGACGAAGATGGTAAGTTTGCTCCATTTTCCCAGCACACTAAGGATTTGCATGGAGTTATCAGTGCTTTGTTTTGTGTAATTTAACACCAATTTGAATGTTTACTTTCCTTCCTGTAAGTCTCTGTCCCTGTTATCAGTTTGATTCCAGTGTGCGTTTTTGCTTCTTTAGATGGGTCCGAATGCTCCTCCATGAACGAGGGGCCCTCTACAGTCTCCATGCTGATTTCATCAAAGTAATTTCAAGTTTTTATTTTGATAATGTCAAACAACTTGTGTGCCATGATTCTATAACCATCATTCTAAATACAGATGTGCATAAAGAAAATGATCTCCCTGAACAGCACGTTGTATTGAAGATGTTTGCAGTAACTTTGCCGTTATAGATCACTAAAAAATGATGGGGATTCTGAGAATGTGATTGGGAACATGAATACGGATTTTGGTGATTAACTTGGTGCAGACATGGTTCTTTCTGCAAAGTATTTTGAAACTGAAGCAAACTGTTTACAGAGAATAATGGTGTATAGAGCCCCAAAACTCCAATCTTTTTGTTTTGACACCTCCTTTGTTATTTTTAGAAATCGACAAAAAAAATAATAATTTGAAGAGAGTTGTGGCTGCCTGACCCTGGTGCTAGTAACCAACCATATTTTACTGATTTATATTTTATGTTATATAGGGCAATGTCTAAAATGCTTAGAATTTCCACTGGCAAAAGTGACAGGGCGATATAATAGTGGTGATGTAGAATTTGTCTTTGTGTGTTCTGGTAGTTCCTCTCTCTGAAAAGCCTGAAAGCCCAGAGTGAAGTAGAAAGGTCTCCCAATAGTCAGTCCTTTAACAGTAGAACTGTCTCTTTGTAATAGAAATACAGGTCTGGGAAAAATTGTTACTATTGTTATGAAAATAGGTTTCATCCAATTGGCTTATTTGTAGTCCACCCCCCCGTAAACCTCAGGTTCAGTGTTAGTTCACAGTCACGCAGAAAACTTTTATTGATTTCTTTTTGTCCCTTTGAATAACTGGTGCTTACCTTCCAAATGACTGTTGTGTAAGTTAATTATTTTATTAGTCAATTATTAGTACATTTTTTCCCAGCATATTTGATCTTTAAAAGAGCAGTGAAAATGTGCTGTAAGGTTTCAGCAGTTATAATACATGGTTTATGTGAGGAGAGCTATGTTGTTCCAGTGTCAGAATGGTTCCTTTCTTCTGTTTATGGTTGTATGTGTGCACGCATACTTGTATGTAGGTTTCTGCCCCTCTCATGATATGGTCTCTTGATAGTGTTGAGGAAGCAGGAGCAAATGACCTGGAGGACAGCAAGGTTAAGAAGCCAGCACTGGTGCCTAGTCTGTTTCCCTACATCCCCCCAACTCTGTACTTTGGTACTCCCAACGAGACTGGTGAGTGCACAGGGTGTTGCCATGGAACAGTAAATGTGAAGAGCTTTACCTTGTATAGTCTCTTTCAACAATTGTGATTTTATTTTAGTTGAGCTTCTGCCGCCAGAGCAGAGGAAGCTGCTGAAATGGAAGATGAGCTCAGTAACACCCAATGTGGTGAAGAACACCATCACCAGGTCTCACTTCACAGCTACCAAGAGTGAGTAAGGCTCTCCAAGATTAATTATGGGAATCTAGTATGCACGGATTGTTTTCTTATTTGTGTGGTTTATTTAGAGCTGAGTGATACGGCAAAACATCACGATTTATTAGTGTATCAGTGCATATTGATAATTATCACAACAGCATTTCATTATTTCAAGGCTCCGTTTTTGCTTAGAAATAGGTTCTCCTTAATAGGATTCATAGCATGAAAAATTACCCACAATTGAATGGCAAGGCAGGTATATTTATATAGGAGAATTCAGATGTAAAGCAATTCAAACTGCTTTACAATGACAAATACATTCAAATAAAAAACAAAATCACATTTTAAAGACAAGGAAAAAACTTAAAAAGCCAAGCCAGAAATGGTTAACTGAAAAGAATGGACTGCAAACTGAAGTCTAATGTTAATAAATTATGCAAAAAAAGAAAAAAAAAAACACAACAAACTTTTTTTTGTTGTAGATCATAATACTAGAAAGCATGTACAGTATGTCTGACTTCTTTTTTTCCTCATACTCTTTCTGCTTGTTCCAGGGGACAGGTTTGACATTGATGGTGTTTGTGACTGTAAGAGCTTGCATTCTGTATGTCCTGGATGGCAATTATTCCATATTATTATTTTTTCCATATGTGACAATCCCGTAAAATAAGGATGGGTGGGAACTTTAAACCCATTCCCTGAAACGAGCAGTGACCCAGTGAAGAAATCTCAGCAAACAAACAGTTGACATATTCTAGTGTTGCGACAGTTTGAAAAGCTTATTTCACCACCCAGACAAGGAATACATATAGTTTTGGGTGTGCTGCTGCCACAGACACTTCCTTGTTATCACATTGACTAGGGCTGGGCAACAAACCAATAGAATATCGCGAAACGCTGTGATCAGGGTTTTTCCTGGCTGAAAATGAGGTGGAGGCAGTACCATCCTGATCATGTGTGCACACGTGTGTGCACACGTATGTGCACGTGTACCCTGCCTTCAACTCCCTACCTTGCTTGGCTCAAGCAAACATGCTTTACAAGCAGCATATTTTTGGAGTTTTTTGTACAATTTATTTATTGTCTTTTTTCATGTTGTGAATCCATTTAAGGGCAATTCTAAGGGAATTAAGCAAAAACCGATCATTGAAGTAAAGAAATAATGACACAGATTATATTGTGATAATTATTGATACTGTTCAGTATGAAAAACATCACGATAAAACGCCCAGCCATAGCGATGACATTTTGCAGACACGTGTGCATGACAGAAGTTATTGAATTTTGAGACGGATCACCACAAAATTGAAGCATTCTAGAAATTGTAGAGGTTGGGAGTGCAGGAGGAGTGGGGATGAGATGAGGGGGAGGGGTGACAGTGTTGTCTGGGGAATACGTTGTCATTCCCACATCATTTTTTCTAGTTTCTGTATGGTTTATTAAAATTTGATTTTCAGTTTGCAGTTCATTCAGTTTATTGTAAGGGAATCTTAAGCAAAAATTTAACCTTGAAGTAATGAAATAATGACTTCAGTTATATTATAATAATTGTCATCAGTCAATTGACTGATGTGAAAAAGCCTTTTATCATTTTTTTTCTTCAAATTACTATATATAGTTTATATCGTCCGGCCCTGGGTTCGGTATACAAGGTGTATGCAAGTTGTTCTAATGAAAATGGGTTTGCGTATTGCATGCAGAAAGTCATGATTGGCTGGGCTGTTGGGGTCACCACATGAAATCACCGGGATTCAAGGCCATCCGAGAGTACCAGAAGGTAAAGCTGGGCATGTACAATAAGATTCCTTTTTCTCAGGGAGAAAACATTGTCTTGTGGAAGTGGCTGGATATCTGAACATTCTCCCTAGTGAATGTCCAGCTTATTAATTCTTTTTTTATATATATATATATATGACATCTTTGTGCCTTATTTGCTGAAACCCTAAACCTCCATCTTTCCTTTCAGCTGAACCACTTTCCAGGATCTTTCCAGATCGGCCGGAAGGATCGGCTGTGGCGCAACCTTTCCAAGATGCAGGTGCGCTTTGGTAAACAGGAGTTTGGCTTCTTCCCAAGGTCCTTCGTGCTCCCACAGGACATCAAGCTGCTCAGGAAAGCGTGGGAAGATGGCGGCAGTCGGCAGAAATGGATCATCAAACCAGTACGTCTAAAGCTGAGCAGAGCAGGGTGGAGGGTGGAGTTGGGCTATCTTGATGGAATGTGGACATTTTGATGGTTGTAAACACAGCGGTCCTTCTCTTTTCAGCCTGCATCCGCTCGAGGAATTGGGATTCAGGTGATTTACAAGTGGAGCCAAATGCCCCGCAGAAGGCCTCTTTTAGTGCAGAAGTAAGTGACAGTTCCAACTTGGATGAATGAGTTCTATTGGAAGTTGATAGATGTAATTGCCTGCAACGTAAATGAGCACTGGTGGTGAGTGAGTTTTGATAAGTTTGTTCTGAAGATAGTTTCTTGCTTATTTATTAGGTACCTCCACAAACCCTACCTCATTAGTGGTAATAAGTTTGACCTGCGGATTTACGTGTACGTCCCTTCTTTTGACCCGCTCCGCATCTTCATCTTCAGCGACGGCCTCGTCCGTTTCGCCAGCTGCAAGTATGTTGTCGTTTCAGCTGGACTGATAAGAACTTATCGCCTTGTCTTTGTGCCTGTAATGTGGCCAACTTTAGCAGCCATATGGAATGAAGCCCTCAGTTAGTTGTGTGTGAATGGTTGATTTGAAATTTTAATATTAATGAATGAGGTCATAGGACATGTACTGTTAAGTTCACACTTAAAAGTCATTTGTTTTTGCATAGTGCTTGTAGTACAGTTTTCTCAGCTTGTGATGTAATATGAAAAGTGTATCTTCAGTTTGACCAGTTTAGCAGAGTTGCTCCTATGACTAAATTTATTCTGCAGGTACTCCTCTTCTATGAAAAGCCTGGGGAATAAGTTCATGCATCTGACAAACTACAGTGTGAACAAGAAGAACTCTGAGTATCAGAACAACAGCGATGACAAGTCCTGTCAAGGCCATAAATGGTAAGAGCACAAAGTGAAATTCTGTGACCTTAACCCCCCTGCATTACATTTTATTATTGTATTCATTACATTAATATTTTATAGGGCTTTGAAAGCACTCTGGCAGTATCTTGGCTCAAAAGGAGTCAATACCACCCGAATATGGGAGAAGATCAAAGACATTGTCATCAAAACCATCATCGCGTGAGTGTGTGCTGTTTTTTTTTTTTTTGATCACAGTGATATGTGAATTTATTTAATACTTAATCTGTGCAGGTCAGACCCTTACGTAAACGCGCTGGTCAAAATGCACGTGCGATCGCCATACAGCTGCCACGAGCTCTTTGGCTTTGACATTATGCTGGATGAGAATCTGAAGCCCTGGGTACTTGAGGTCAACATCTCTCCGAGGTTTGGCACCGCTCATTCTACGGGTTTAGAGCTGCAAACCTGCTGACCCATCTGAGGGGTCGCACCTGTAACTTGCCATCTGCTTGGTGTTCTCTCCGACAGCCTGCACTCCAGAACCCCGCTAGACATTGCGGTAAAGGGCCAGATGATCCAGGACGTGCTGAATCTGGCTGGGTTCGTTCTTCCGCAGTGCCAGGATGTGGTGCCCTCTGGCAGCAACGCGAGCAGCTCCAGCAGCAGGTGCAGTCCAGTAGCAGCCAGGGCTCCCTGCTGACTGCAGGATCCGGCTGTATAAAGTGCTTTTGTCTGGTATTTATTTTAATTTTTTAAGCCTTTTTTCTTTGTTCCAGCTCTTCTTCAGGGACGAGAATGCGATCCCGTCACTTGACGGAACTATCATCTGATGAGAAGTTCAAGAGAGCATTGTTCTTGAAGCAGCATTCTGCAGACCAGGTTTATTTATCTATGCCTTTTTATGTTATTTTATATTCCTTCAATAAATAAATAAATAAATGATACCTATGTTTATTTACCCATCAATCTTCAAACTGCTGGAGCTTATCCCAGGCAGCATAGAGCTGTGTATGTGTAACTTTTTCCCTTTAAATTCCGGTAGGATTTCTACTCCACTGTTCTGGAAGCGCTAACCCCAGAGGATGTGTGGACGCTGGCAGAGGCTGAGGACGAGCTGAGCCGGAGGGGCCGGTTTGAGCGCGTCTTCCCGTCCGCCACCTCGTCTCGCTACCTGCGCTTCTTTGAGCACCCTCGCTACCTCAACATCCTGCTCGACCAGTGGGAGCAGAAATACTGGCAGAACAGGGAAAAAGGTGCCTTTCCTGAAAAGTGTACGCGGGGCACAACACAAGGCTGTCCTCTTCCAACTCATAGCGCAAAATTAAATGTTTTTTTTTTTTTCTTTCCATAAGGTATCAGTCTGCTGAAGAGCCTGTGTGAAGCAGGTGTTCACCTGGGTCCTACCTGTGATGCAGCACACTTTGTGAGTACAGCACTTTAAAGGTTTTACATCTTAACTTTCTCGTGTCCTGCCCCCCTGCCTCCCTCACAAACCCTTATTGCTTTAAACTACCTCTTAAGCAAATTTTAGTATAGCTGTTCATTGCTGAGCAGTGTGGTTGCTGACAACGATTACAGGAAATAAACCACCATGAATCTGTACTGTACATAATCAAGGGGTAATTGATTACCACACAATTCACAACCATATTTCTTTTGTGTGCTACAATTCTGAAAATATATAAACATTAACACTAGGCAGAGCACAAAAGATTGTATTAGCAGACATCAGTAAAACCACTTAAATGCTCGGCAATTAAACCTAACTGTTCCTGATGTTAAGGGGGGAAAGGTAATTTCAGTAACATACAGTTGCATTTATTTTTAAATGAATCATACAAACACACTTATTTGCTGTTCCACACAGTTACAATAAGTGTAATATTGATGGGTTGCAGTTTATATTAGAAACTAATAAATGGATTACATTTGAATGGATTTTCAACGTCACATGTACAAATATACCTGATTTTATGACTGTGGCTCTGTTATTTCACTTCTCAATTTGCTTCTCATATTTACAGCAATGAACATCTATTAAACAAGGAACAATTGGCTTGCTTATAAGCGGTAATTTGAGAATGTAGCTACAAGAAATGTTGGCATTTGCTGGCTTTTGACACGTATTCCATACATGAGTGTACTCCATTATATGGCTTAAATACCAAAGTATGGTACAATGGCAAGATAACTACTATAATTTTAGCAAGCATATACTATTTGGAAATGTGATAGTGATTCCTGCATACTTTTATTGTTCTGTGTTCAATTATTTTGGAACTCGGCACAGTGATTGTGAATGGGAAAGGGAAAAGGGGAATGGGAAAGATGCTGGGCTGATATCAGAACACTGTCTGCATGCTGGAGTATGCTATGAATCACTTATTAATTTGTCACTAATTGTAAAACGTAGAAAAGATGACTGCATCACAATTGCCCAGTTTCCACCAACACGGTGCTGGGCTGATATCCTCTTGGTGCCATTTGAGAACCTGACCGCGTTTCTACTGGCTTCAAAAAGAATGTTACCTAGGCAGAAGTGACAGTATAGGTTCTTATGTATTCCTTTTTTGGATTTATTGCGATGTCAGATTTTAAGTTTTTATAAACTGCCAAACTGAAAAATAAATAAATAAATAAAAAAATGTCAGCGTATGACTTGGTCTCTACTGCTTGTATCGACAGCTCCTCTGCCTGTGTGTGAGTTTATTCTCACTCCCTGTTTGCTAGAAATGTAACTCTTTGTGACTCGAGCGCCACAATATTTTGTTTATTGAACCTGCGACATTTATAATTTATTATTAAATCTGGCAAATGAATCAATCTTCAGTTTTCCATTGAATAAAAACAAAGACATAGTGTTATTCTGCTAATAAGCTGGCAGCTTGTTTCACTGCTAGCACTGGGGATATTAGGCAAAACAGTTGGTTATGGATTGAATTTTCTGGGTATGTGGAAGGTTTGGACATGGTATCCCATCCCACTTTCAGTGATGTTGTAGTTCCAAAAAAACTGAGACCGACTTTTTTGTGTGCTGCACTGAAGCCATTTTTTCTGGCCCAGGGCCAGTTTTTTGTGGTCGAAACGTGCAGAACTAGTTCCGGATTGGGAAAAAATCCAACACTAGCTCCAGCACCTTGTTGATGGAAACAAAGCAAGTAACAAACGCAGACCATACCAGTATTTTGACTTGCTGCCTTCATAGTACGTACATTGTTTGTCGTGTTTATAAAGGTGTTTTTTTTATGTGTCAGTGGTCATGCAGGTCCATCTCTGGCCAAAGTTTTGACTCTTACAGTAATCTCTCCACTGGACAGGAACCAGTTATGTCTAGGTAAGTATAGCTAAGCTCTATTATATGTGTGGTTGTGCTTGGATCAGCAGGTTAGGGCACTGTGTCTGTGATGGGAAGGTCGTGGGTTCAAATTCTGTGGTCGTCAGAGTAACATCCGTAAGGACGCTTCATCCTAACCTGTACAAGTGTATGTCTCCTAGAGAGCAGGGCGGGCATATCCATAGTACTGTATTCCTACATATCTGCCCGGCTGAAACTGCATCTCTGGACAGACTGCCTATATATTTAAATCCTGCTACTGTTTCATTGAAGGTGCTCATCTCGCCCATCTGATCCTTGGCCTTTCAGTGTGGTGGAGAGTGAGAAACTGACAACTGAGATTGATGAAGATGACTTTGCGATCCCAAGCCCACCTGATATCGGCCTGCTGGGCTCCTGTGGTTCCAGTCCCTGTTCCAGTCCGGCTAGTGAGAGCCTAAACCCCAAAGACTTCATGTGATGTCCTTGTCCCACTGTTTACATTTTGGCCTTTCAGCCAGTGTACACATACACAAACATACTCACATGCACACATTGTCTTACCGAGATGCATACAGATCAGAAAATACCACAGACCAATTATTTCCTTTGTATGAACTCACTGGTGAGTTTAGATCTCAGTGAGCTGTCTTTGGATCTTAGAGATGTGATCAGATATGAATACTGTAGGAATGACTGGTCAGGTTAAGACTTCCACTGTTTATATACACTGCAGGACTGCACTCGGCCAAGGGGATGCCAGTCTGGATCAGTATGTAGAGACTGAAACTTACCCTATCCCAAAATATGTTTACATGTGAAGGTTGGGCTGGCTAACAGTACATCTATTTATCAGATCAATTCAGGTGTGCTAGGCATGAAATAATTATAATTACTAATAAAGATGTTTTATTTCAAACAGTTTTCCCCAGATGTGGGGATAATAGTGCTCAGGTTCAGCTTTTCACATTAAAACAAATACTTGAAGTAAGCTGCCAGCTGTTCGTTTCTTTTGTCTGTAGTCTTCCATGTTTTGGATAATACACAGCAGTACTTTCCGTTCGCCTTCTAAGTGCTTATCCTGGACTCGGGCACGAGCTGACCTGCGGCCTAGTCCAGGCAGCAGAGACGTGGGAGGAGACCTGGCTACCTTGGAGAAACTGCGCACTCCACCAGTGTTAGCCCTGGAAGTGGGAGGCAACAGTGCTACCCACAAAACCACTACACCCATAGTAGTACCTTTTAACTTTATCCAGACCCTTGAACCCTATTCAAAAAAAAAAACATGCAATTTCTGCTGATGATCTAGCACTGGCTGAGAACCAAATGCCTATGTGTAAATGGGGTCCTTTCGAAATATTTAAGTACACATGATTGTGTCCTCCTGGTCTTCTTGCTCCAGTGTTCTAAGAATGCTATAAAAACGCCATTTGCGTTTACTGCATTTAAAGAACAATGCCTGTTAGGGGTCATGTTTAACATTATTTATTACCTTCATAAACTGCCATACCAAGTGATCACACACTCATATTTAGAAAAATGTTGTCACCGGTGTAACTCCATCTGCTGCCTTCCCCTCCACTGCCTTTAATCGACAAAGAGTAGCGTGATTCCGGGAGTCCGGCTTTTACAAGCCGCCGGTTAATATTGCACGGTGCTGATGGGGCCGCTCGCCCAGTTCCGACATGTCCTTCCCAATGTGCCCGGAGGCCTGAATGACCCGCCCACTGTTCGGTTCACCTCGTTCTTAATTCTATTTCGTTTTTTGTCTTTTGAAAGAAGGGTGTTTGTTGTGTTTCTAATTGTTACTCTTGTGTTGTTTGCTGAATCAGCTATTTTGCACGCCGATGACCTGCACGATCGCAACGTTTCCACGCGAGGTTTAGGAGCAATATTGTTTATTTTGTTGGGTTTTTTTAGAACGAATTTAAAATGACCTGTGATAGTTACACCACACGGTTAAAGAATTGAATTAGACGCTAATAAATATTAACGTTTCTGACAATTTAATCTTATTGTAATCGCAGATCGTTCTTATTGTAACGTATTTTTTTGTAAAATGAATTCAGCCATAACTCTAATATTTCGTTACTAATTTGTTTGAAAATTTTTAATAATGAAATCTTT
Source organism: Petrocephalus sullivani (assembly GCA_026780845.1). Taxonomy (NCBI): domain Eukaryota; kingdom Metazoa; phylum Chordata; class Actinopteri; order Osteoglossiformes; family Mormyridae; genus Petrocephalus; species Petrocephalus sullivani. Next base: position 33,973,705 of record JAODKM010000001.1, read on the forward strand.
ACCTTCAGCCTCGCGAATATCTAATATTGGTGCCCCTACGCTGCCGACAGCAACCGACAAATGGTGGTAGAAATACAGGAGCATCACAGTAAGAGCCCATGGAGAAAGAGAAATCGCCAAGAAAATCCGATTAATGTTGGCGTAATCGCCACTAGTCATTGGAAGCATTTATGTTTCGTGTTAACGTAGGTCCAGTGTTTACCCGCGTGTGGAGCATATTGCCTAACCAAGTGAAAGCAACGCATAAAAGAACATGTGAATGGATGGATATATATATATATATATATATATATTATATTATATATAAGTGAGTCAATTTACTACAATTAATCTCATTTAACACTATATAAATTGTAAGTGAGAATCGCAATGCAACAGCGCAGCATTTCGCAGGACGGACGCGGAGCCCCATCCGCCCGCTAGATGTCAGTAGCGGGCGCGATCGGACGCGGAGAGACGTAAACAGAAAAGCACGTGACGCGCGGAGGGCCTGTAGGACCTGCCCGCTAATCCGCCACCTGGTCCGCGGAGCCTCGGCGCCCAGTCCGTGACACGCAGTTACACTGTAACTGGGGGAAAGATGGCGAAGAGCGAAGAGGAGGCTTCCTGTGGCCCCGTTTCCTCCTCTTCTTCCGTTCGCTTAGAGGCCCTTTTCCCAGCCGTAGAGAGCGAACAAGCGAGCGGGGAGGGGAACCCGGAGCTGGCGCGACTTCGGGAGCGGCTCCAGGGCTGGCTGCGGCCGTACGAAGCGGCGCTGCTGTGGGCGCAGCGGCTGCTGGTGTGGGAGAGGCCGCTCCACAGCGTTTGTGCCGCTTTTACCTTGAACACCGTCTTCTGGTAAATGACAGCGGCGCTGGTCGGAGGCGCTTGGGTTTTAATGAGCGCGCAGACGTGTGCCGTACGCCTGGTCTTCCCGGGAAGACGCTGCTTCTGTGCAGCATTAGCTAGCTAGCTTAGCCGCTGTGGTGTCCGTCCGTTTCTGCCTAGACGGATAGCTGGTCTCCCGGTTCATGTTTAAAATAGAACGGGTGTTGCCATGTCTGTCGCTATGTGTTTGTGCATATATAATACTGCCCTATATAATGGGATTAAACAACCATTTGCAAACAAGTTCATTTTCAGCCCGAATCCACTGACAAATCCAGTTTTTTCTAAACTGTAAAATTATGGGGCAATGCCTCCTGTGATCAGCAAATCGTCGGATAATTACTACCGCCGTTTACTTTTGACAGCTGTACAGTAGATGTAACGTTATACAGTATATGCAGCACTATACAATAAACGCCCATTGTACCTTCTGTTGCAGGCTGTTGTCGTCCACGTTTTTAAGACCCCTGTTTCTACTCAGCGTCTTCTTGCTCGGGGTCTTGCTGTTAGAAAGATGGAAGGACAAGTTACCCCGCGTTAATGGTACATTCAGAAGCGCTGTATACTTTCTCACCGAAGTATGCTTATATGCTGATGTATTTTCTTTAGGTAGATACCCATTAAATCTCCTCGCATTCTTGTCTTTTGTTTGTCAATGCAGTCCAGCACCCAGAAGCCTCCATCACTGAAAGGTACATATCTAGGTAGTCCTGTGATGAGAAATGGACTTATGTTTTCCATAATAATTTTCTTTAATTATAATATTAGGAACATTAATAAAATATTAAATATATATTATATATGTAATATAAAATATTATAATAAAATATCATTATAAAAATAGCGTGCACTTTATTATTGCTGGCTGAGCAACCAGAATTAGAGCATAATCTTAAAGGTATGGCATGTAATGTAGTATGTGTAAGATTTAAGTTCAAGTAATATTTTTGTGTGGAACGTCAGTCTCTTTATACCAGTGTAAACAGGTTAATTATGCAATCTCTTAATAATAAAGGAACATAGGCAGTACCACTTTTCATTGTTCTCTGAATTTAAACACCTGGCATGTTTGTAACATTGGCTATGCCCGTGCACTCCTGTCTGTGACTACAGGGAGACTGTGAGTGTGCATCCCAGGCTCCTCAGCATTCCAGAGCTCAGTCATCATCTTGCCGAGAGCTACATCACCTGCAGCCTCTACATCCAGGAAATGCTGCAGTATAAGAGGGTAAACCATGGCCAGGTGAGGGAGCGGCTGTTTGCACCAGAACAATTTAAATCTACTGTGTTTTATATGATACATTTCATGAGTACAGGGAGGAGCCACTTGAAGCATTTTAGCTGAATTAGTGCTGTTTGTATTTTTGTAATTATGTTATGTGATGCTCCTTCCAGTTCTGCATGCTGATGTGCGGCGGATGTGTGATATTGGCCATAGTGGGGCATTACATACCAGGAATCATGATCTCATACATTATATGTAAGTATAAAAACCCCTATTTTCCTCTGTTGATGGGTGATAATTATGAAGGCATCTTGTTGTGTAATATCTGAAATGTATGTGCCGATCTTTGCTGAACTGCAGCAGATTACGGGGAAAACAGGCATTTATTAATAGGCAGTGAATGTCATGCTAAGAGACCTGCCATGCCACTGACCAAAGTGCTTAACATGCTCAGTTAAATATTCTTTTGTAATTAAACAGCTGCGTTAGTTACATATGTACCTCTATAGTTGGTGCAATTTAGAGCAGCTGCTAACAACTATTTTTCTTTTGATTGATCTGACAATTTTTACAATTTGTCAATTAATCTGAACAATTGATTTTCTTCCTGAAAATCAAGTTCACAGTTTCATTTAAGTTAATTCTGACAACAAACTACATGTCATTGCAGGGTTTTAGATAACAGACTCTGGTTTTGACTTTTTAATGAGGTATATTGTAATTCCCAAAATGATGTAATCCATATAAATTCGGTATATGCTTATGTTTCATGGAGCACGCCACATAAATAGAGATAGAGATATTGTGGTTAAACAACGTAAAAAAAAATGCTGGTGTGGTAGTACTTTTTGCAGATTAAAGTCTGACATTATATATATATATATATATATATATATATATATAGTAAATATAGTTTTCATTTTAATTCCAGTTTACAATTTTGATTCAATTTTAGTTTACAATAATAACACTGGTCCCAACAAGCTCAATGCGCATGAACACACACCAGCACAGTCAATCAACATAGAATCAACCTCGATTTTAGCCTAAACCCTTATTCAATGGAGATTCTAAGGTAGCAGACCGACAACGTAATGGCTTTGAGTTTGGCTTTTAC
>JAODKM010000001.1:34015734-34026770 GCA_026780845.1 Petrocephalus sullivani
GGGCGTGTTTGTTGGTGCGGCGGCGGCCGGGATGTACGGGCGTTCCGTGGACGAGGCTCTTCCCATCTGTCCCCCACAATGTGATTAAAATGTTATTTGACATTGTAGGGATCACTTTATCTGGTCCCCACCAAGATCTGGGAAAGCAAAAAAAAAACTAAAAATCTCATATTTTGTTTGGTTACTTCCGATTAAGATTATGGCTGGGTAGGGGTTGTCACTGTTTGAATGATAGTTTACCCCATAGAAATAGAGTCTCCATAAAGATATAATTACAAACAGAGAGAGAGTATGCATTGGTGCTTATCTGTGAACTGGCAGTAGCTTTTTCATTGCCATTTCTGGCAGTGCCAACTGCAGGTTATAAAATAATTACAAGAACAGCAGTGACACCATTATTATAGTGTGTGTTTTTGTTTGTTTACAGTTCCTGTTTTGCAGCTGTAATAAAAACAGTCAGTGTGGTAATCAAATCAACCTTCAGTTCGCCAGAGAATTACCAGCTGTGTGCCCGGCTCGGTGCCGATCTTCAGCCCTGTCCAATTAAACGTCTGTTTTGCTGATGGTCACAGCTGCTTGGTTATTGATTTCCCTACTCAATGATCTTTTATAATCTTTTAACAAAATGCTTATTAATTCAGCTCTTACAGCATACCAGCTACACGGGGTCAGATTAAGAGTAATAAGCCACCCCCCGGCAACAGCAGACATGGCGTCACGTCAGAAAGAAACAGAGTTGGTTGTCGGGTCACTGAATTCAGAAATGCACCTAACACAGGGAAAATGTCACGTAGGCCTTTCAGTGATTGCCCAAATGGTAGTATAGTTAATCCAGAGCAGCAGATATAATACGCTGAATTCTCCTTTAGCTACAGCATGCAAGCCTGACTCCAGCTCCCTGTAACTCTTTCCCACACTTTCCTGTATTTCGCCCCTTAGGCATTATTAGCGAACTAGCTAAAGCAACTCCATCAATTGTGCGATTTTGACTTGCTTTGGGCAGGAGAGGGGCGGGGTAATGGGATTCTGACACACCCAGCACACTCAGCAGTTTTGCTGTATTAGACAAATTTTACAGGAAAACAAAGTCAAAGTTACTTAAAATACAGGTTATATAAAAAGATCAAATTTCCCTGGTCTCTGCACTGATTGAGCTGTTTGCCTGAGCATTCATTGGTAGATAGGAAGTACGTTTCTATTGATATCTCTTCCGGACATTTTTATTTTTAATTTCATATATATGTTTATATTTTCATATTCTTTTTTTCTGTGCATTTTTTATATTTCTGTTTCACTTACTTTCACTTTGTTATAGAGTGTTCATCATGTGTATGTCCCTGTCTCTGTGGAGCCGGGCCTGACAGCACGTGTTACTGATACAGATGTAAACACAAAAAGGCATCATGGTAGCGAGGAGAATGGCAGGAACCTTCAATGAAATAAAAACGCAGAGTGAAATAGGCCATGCAGCCAGCCCTTTGTGTGTGCGGCACAGCAGGTTGGCTGGCGCTCAGTAACCATCACAGCACAGCCATCAAAACATGCCTGCTGCAGACATTACAGTGACCTGCAACACCTACTGACTCAATATACTCATTTTGAAGACTGCATTTAGCCTACCGTGCTGGAGTTTGAGCAATCTGGAATTTAAAAACAGCAGCAGTTTAGGGAGCTGCTTGCATGCGCCAACAAACAAATACAGGCATACATATTGAAAATAGAAAGCATGATTTACAATTTAATATAATGACGTTATAAGTCAGTTGCCTCAAGGCCAAACAGAGTGACAGAAACTCTCAGTGTCATTTGCATATTTACGGACTGACTTTGTGTGGAAAGGCGTGTTGCTCCAAACATTATTACCATACATGTACATGCATAGACACCTTTACTCACCTAGTAAATTGGTTTTCTTTGTTCCCCAATGCTGTTTATTGTTTCAAATTGTGCTCTCCTAACAGCAATCAAAAAGCATATCACTGTTCTGGGTGCAGAAATGCAGTAACATGGCATTTGACGTCTGAAGCCTGATTTGTTCTTCTGCGTGGAATCTATACCGTCAGTAGCCAGCTAGCTGCACACCCTTACCTTAGCCTATGCTGTAGCCTGACGCCTATAGTGACATTTCTGGGGCGGTCATGCTACGGTGTAGGATACGGTGTAGGGCAGGGGTGCCCAATCTTACCCGCAAAGGGCCGGTGTGTATGCAGGTTTTCGGGATAACCTTTAGATCAGCTGTTCGAACCCAGGCGTGAGGACTCTTCGGCCAATCAGTCCTCTAATTAGTGATCTAATTAAGGAGTTGTAGCGAAAACCCGCATACACACCGGCCCTTTGCGAATAAGATTGGGCACCCCTGGTGTAGGGTATGGTATAGGCTATATTGTAGGATAGTGTAGGGTACAGTGCAAGCTGTAGGATACGGTGTAGGGTACGGTATAGGCTATAGTGTAGGGTTTGGTATAGGGTACAGTGTAGGCTACAGTATAGGGTACGGTATAGGGTATGGTATAGGCTATAGTCTAGGGTACAGTGTAGGGTACAGTGCAGGCTACAGTGTAGGGTAGGGTATAGGGCAGTGGTTCCAAACCATTTTTTGCCTGAGACCCCCATTTCCCCTGGAAAATATTATAAGGCCCCCCTCCACATTTAATGATATTATCGCTCATATAAGTTTGTAAGGATGACAAAAATGTTGTTTTCAAACAAACGGTGCATTTATTACTATATCTAGATATGTTTATGCACAAATAAAAGCCTAATGTAAAATATAAAATCAAAACATCAGTAGGCCATTTGTAACTGAAAAACTGAAGCCTTTGGCCTTTAAACTGGCCCTATTTGAAATTCAATAACAAAAATATCAGAATTCACGCTGGTGTATAAGGAAAAAAAACTAATATAGGCTATTACAATTATTACAATTTAATACTTGCATGTTATTTGTTATGCTTGCTGCTGGCAGTGAGTAATAATTTGGTCAATACGTGGAGAGACCTTTGACAGGGCAAGACACATATCATCCTCAAGGGTCAGTCTGGCCCTGTATTTGGTTTTAAGGGCTGTCATGGTTGAAAACCCAGCTTCAAAGGTAGGTGGTGTCCATTTGTCCATTTTTTGGTCAGCCAGGGGATAAAATTAACAAAGGCAACATGATTGTTCTCCTGATTGCCCACTGCTAAAAATTTTTTAAAATATGACGCGACCCCCCACAGAGCTCGCTGAGGCCCCCTTGTGGGCCGGGACCCCCCTGTTGGGAACCGCTGGTATAGGGTACAGTGTAGGGTATGGTATGAGCTATAGTGTCGGGTACAGTGTAGGGTACACGGCTATGCTGTACAAATGGCGTAGATTCTATGCAGGAGTAGAAATCAGGCTTGACAACCTCCTGCATCCACTTTGATCTATGCTGTGGGGTATCTTGGCAAATGCGATGGAACATTAACTTCTCATAAGTGTCTAATTATCTGTAATGAGCAAATGTACAAGTGCAACAATGCCAACTAAAAAAGCAATACACTAAACAGGTATGCTAACTCACTGTCTGCGATTTCCTCCTTAATTCATCGGTGGAAAGCAGTGATCATCTAAGCGTGAAAGAGGATTTGGAAGTACACCACCCTCTTTGCTTTAAGCAGTATACTCTATTCCCCGGGTAAATTATTAAATTAGTGCTAATGCTTCAAACAGATGCGCTATGTGATTTTGGTGATATATTATTACGGCACTGAAACTGACTCATCGCCTGGAAAAAGAAGTCTTTCATATGCCTCAAGTGCAGGAAAGGATGTCAGACAATCACGGGAATGACGTACGGGACACTAAAGTTTAGCTTTATGAAACGCTGTTGTGTTACAGGATCGTCTCTCTGCCCAGAAAACAAACGGCACATTTGCAATTACAGCGCCACCGGGCGCCGCTCGCACTCAGCAGGGTCACACTTAAGGGCGGGAGGATGCGCCGTAGTCGTAGGAATGAAAAGCCCGAGCCACCCCATCCTAATGAAAAGCACTTGTTTACATAATAACGCACCCTGGACCTTGTATGAGGCACATTCAATGAGGAACATTAAATGTGAATGTTAATATAAAATTTGCATGAGAGTACGGCAACACCCACCAAGGTTTTTTTTTTTTTTTTTTTATTAAACAAAGCTATATAAATATACTGTATAAATCAGATTTTTTTAGAGGGAAGCAGTCAAAAATGTACAGTTCATTTTACAGCATATGTGGGTATAGTGCTATGGGCCAAGTCGCATGTAACCAACTAACAAGAAACGGAAGGACAGACAGTCAGCCATTGGAGCTCTCTAACTGCGGACTCTTGTGTGGTAGGCTGACTAGTTGGCATGGAAACCATCCTCCTGCAGCTTCTAGACGGTTAGTCCGTGCACGGCAAGCTCTTTCTAGCTCTTAATGATATGATATTATCAGCAGTGCAGACCTAGGGCTCTTAGCGGTGACAGGCTTCACCTGATGCCGCTGAACTCTGTCCCCTAACCTTAACGAATTCAGACTCTCTGCGCACATACTGTATGAGAGCCTCTCCCTGCCCATATCATCAGAAAATTGCTAACAGGAATTAGCATGAATGCAAACACTTTGCCATGTAATTAAAAGCACAGCTTGTGACTTTTTTTCTGCATAGGAGAGAGTTTGATATCGGGTGGGGGGTGCAAGTTAATCATTTAAATACAAAGCTGCCATTTATTGGGGTGTTGAATGAAGCCATATTAAATACTGAGAGCACCCGGCCCCCAGGTTCCTATGTCCCTGTGCCCCTGTCTCCAGTCACAAAACTTCTGCTTCGTTATCACTGTGTTTGTAAGATAGTTTAAAAATAAATTTGATTTCGAGAAATAAGGAGTGTCACTCCACTTGTTTCCGCAGCGTGATTTCATACTGATAGGTGAACAGTGGTGTACAGTGTGACAAATAAATTCAGAGAGTCATCTGGTGCAAAGAGGCACGATGTGTGTTATTTGGCAGGAATCGCACCTCTGCTGTGAGCGTTAGGACCTGAGGAACACACAGTACTCTAATCTGTTCTTCACTCCACTTCAGATGCAGTCGATTTTCAATTACAAATTTAGGTATTCTGTTTATAGTCTGGACTCCCCCACAAAAAAGTTACTGACTCAAACATGGTGTGTCTGTGGCAACTAAGAAAGCATATTTGCAAAATGTTCCAGGTAAGAGCTTGCAAACAATTTCAAGCAGCATCATTCATTTTCTGCATCCGCTGGGTGTTCAAATCAAGCTTACAGTGATGGACATGTCTGCTTGAAAGGTCTGAATAAAATTTACAAGACAATGAAGTAGCACTTTACTTAAGGCCGTGTTTTTAGCAATTCCGAAAATTGTCGTAAAGTTTCGTAAAGTGTGTATTATGCATTATAAATGCTCTGTGAAGCTCTCATCTATACTGTATATAGATACCTACATAATGCATTATAATGATCAGTATAAGCATTAAGGATGCTTTGTCCTGCATTATAAAGGTGTCTATAGTGCATTATAGATGAGAGCTTCATTAAAAATTTATTTTGCATAATAAACATGGCTATACTGTGTCATGTCTTTTTATAAACAGTTATAGCCATATAATAATACTTTATGTATGTGTTACAGTGAATTAGAAGAACAGTTATTAGGCTTTATGAATATGGGCTTCATAGAAAATGTTACCAACAATGCTTTGTATTCAGAAATCTGCACATTAATGTTGTTTTTGCCAATCATCCTCCAACCTCATATCCTGCTCAGTCTTGGGGGGGGGGGGGCACAGGGCAGAAGGATACACCTTACATGGGATGTCAGTCTGATATTGTTTTTGGGAAATATATACTGGTTATTATGAAACCATTCATAATATAACCAGGTGAACAGATGTGTGAGATGCTGGTAAAGGCCAGAGCAGGTCAGGCTTATTTGGGGTGTTCTTGTTAGGACGAACATGTGGACTTCAGTATCACGGCAATTCCCCTAATTTGAAACTGCAGAATGACCATAAGGTGGTGCTGTGAAAATTCATATGGACTTATAGACCGGCCAAACTAAAACCAAACCAAAACGTGCATGACCTCGATTGTAAGTATCTCATATGGAACCTGGTGTTCTGATGGTCACTTTTTGAAGCTTGTAGTTGATGATAGCTCCTTATAAAGATTACACAGGTTGAATACTAGAGATCAAGATCTGACTTAATTATTTTCCTCCTTGTTGTTTGAGAGCAGGTTCTCTAGGCATAACTGTCTCCAGTCAAATAGGGTCACCAGGAAGTATATGTTCTGGATTACAGTGACATGTGTATATATCAGCAAAATTAGACCCCCAGAACACTAGTTTCTGATTTCTGATACAGTGTTCTATATAATTTAATCTTTGCCTTTACCCACCCATTTTCTATCTGCTTAGCCAGTACACGAAAGCCCTGCAGCCTTTCACTTACAAAATAAGGCACCAGGCTGGGATGCCAGTCCGTCACAGGGCACACATGCAATCACACATTATGAACAAATTAGGGATGCCAATTCAGTGTGAGGAAATCAGTATAACATCCATCCATTTCCTGAAACTACCTATCCTTCTGGGCCTCCCAGAAGCTATGGGAACAACTCAGGACAGGGGGATAGCCCATCATAAGGCACATTCACACCTATGGGCAACTTGCCAACTCCAATTAGCCTCTTGGACTGTGGGGGGAAATCTCATGATGTCACAGGGAGAATATGTAAACTCCATACACATGGAGTGGAGACACTTGGGTGGAGACTTGAACACAAGTCCCAGAGGTGTGAGGTAACAGTGCTGACCACTGCACCACCATGCCACCCCATCTGGATAATGTGATAGGAATAATTCCTATTATAATCCAGCAGTTGCAGTGAAATCCCTTCCACAATTAAATTCCATCTCAGCAATGGATTTTATCTCCTGTAGTCTTGTCTACACTCGCCATTAATTGGTTTTATATTAATGAAAACGAGTTTCATGTTAACAAAGAAAGAAAATAATAATTGTCAAAAGCTACAAGAAATTCAACGGCTCCGGGCCCTTTACCAATGTTCTACAGGTTAGTTAATTATGCATCAAATAAGCTAGTTAATTGTGCACAGCACTGCCCACATCCTTGGTTCAATATTAAATTTCAAAGTTAACTACTTCTCACCAACTAAGTTACTACTGCACTGATTCTCATGTCAGGATATTCCCTGAAAGGCAGACATCTAGACTGAAATAGAAGCACTTTTAGGTCATTATGAAATTCTCAGTGCTAAACAGCGACAGGAAGTAATGCCATTCTGCTAGCGACATACCACTAGGCCCAAAACCGGACCTCTGCCCACAAAAGGAAAAAGAGAAGATTCACCCTAATGACCTTCCCTGTCTTTCAGAATGCCTCACAGCTATCTTTAATGACAGCTTAATTTTAGTTTAATAAAAACTGTTTGGCTAGAGTCCAAAGCTCTAGGCAAATTTGACTCCCTTCAAAGACCTGCACATATAAATATGGATATATGAGGAGTGTTGGCATCCACGGTCTTCATATCCAAACCTTCAAAAAAAAAAAATCACCCATCCAGCTATAATGATTATCGGCCTATTGCACCGACATCTACTATCATGAAGTGCTTTGAGTGGCTGGTCATGGAAAACATCAAGTCCATCCTCCCCCCCTCCCGTGACCCGTTTCAGTTTGCATACAGGTCAAACAGATCCAGAGACGATGCCATTGCCACTGCTTGACATTCAGCCCTCACATAACTCGAATGTACGAATGCTGTTCCTCAACATCTGGGACTCAAAACCTCCCTCTGTAACTGGGTGTTGGATCTTCTAACAGGGAGGACACAAAAAGTCTGGGTCGGCAGCAACACCTCCAGGACCAGGATGCTCAGCACAGGGGCTCCACGGGGGTGTGTGCCAAGTCCACTGCTCTTCACACTACTGACACACAACTGTGGTGCAAGGCGAACAATCTCTCTCTCAATGTGGGGAAAACGAAAGAAATGGTCATCGATTTCAGGAGAAGAACTCCTCAGCATGCCTCCCTGACCATCCACAGCGTGTGGAGAAATCTCTGGGGGTGCACATCTCTGAGGATCTCTCCGGGACCAATAACACCACATCACTGCCCAGGAAGGCACAAACACACCTCTACATCCTCCGCAAACTGAGGAGTGCAAAAGTGCCCCCTCCCATCATGTACTCTTTTTACAGAGGCACCATTGAGAGTGTCATCACTGGCTGTATCGCTGCGCAGTTTGGAAGCTGCTCTGCCTCCTGCCACAAGGCTCTGCAACGGGTAGCGAATACAGCCAGCAAGATCATCGGCACCCCCCTGCCCCCCCTCACGGACACTTCCCATACCCTCCTCACCCGCAGAGCCATCAGCATTGTTGGTGACCCCTCCCACCCCTTACACTCCCACTTCAGCCTCTTGCCTTCAGGGAGAAGGTTGCGGACCCCCCGGGCCCGCTCCACAAGACTATTAAACAGCTTCATCCACCAGGCTGTCAGGACGCTAAACTCTGTCCGTTACCTCTCCACTCTGCCCCCTGCCCCTGAACAGTAATTTACTCACTGACTACCTCTGTTCTTTCTTTTTGTACTATAGTCCCAAGGACTTTTACATTTCACATTGTTACCATTTGCACTACTGCCGTATTCATTGTTATTATTATTGTTGTAATATTTCAATAAAAATTTTGTATATAGAATAAACTTCCAGTTCTAATTGGAGGGTACGGACATCAGTGAGTGAGAAACGGCATTTCGGCTCTCATGTATTTCTTGCACATAAAATGTGAATTGACAATAAAAATCTTTGTACCGCATATGAAGCGGCCAGTTAATCCAAGCACAGGCTTCCCCCTCAAACTACCACACAGGTCAACCACAGGTTCTCTATTCAAGAAGCGTTATTGTGCAAAACATCTTTTGGAATTAATTCAGTCACACCTAGTACAACAACAATATACAAATAGAATATACAATTAGACATGCATTAACACAGTGATAAGTGACACGCAGACAAGTTATTTTTGCCTTATTTTGCTCTATAGCTTCATCAAACTATAGGGAGCCTTACTCCACCCACTGCCAAGCTGACACATGTAGCTGAGGAGTAGTCAGAGGCAAAGCACCCAGCTGTCCAGGCCACACAAAGTTAAGTAGCATTCTCCAAGCCTCCTTGCCAAAAATAAGTAAAGAGACACAGCCTCGATCAGACTCAAGTCCCTTAAGGCTTTGACTGATGTACAAGGTTAGTTTCAATACCTATTTTATCTTACATTTTACACACACTACTGCACATGCTTCAAATCCTCTCATGCTCCACAGCTGCTCATGAAACAGAAATGTCATGAAGCAGAGACAGATCATGAGCAGTGCAGCTTGGCTGAGATTGGATGATGTTCAGCATTTGGGGCTATTGGTCTCTCTGCTTTGAAAGTGACAGAACTTGAAGCGCAAGAGCATGGAACCTTTAGTGTGACTTGCCCCCAAAGATGGGACTTCCCACTCCTGGTCCTAGGTGTCCTTGTAGACACCCTGCCTCCATCTTTTCCCAGCCAATTTAATTTAGTTGTGTTTGACTGGGCTGTGACATATAACTTTTCTAAATAATCATATGTATTTGTATTAAGAAAGCATGTAAGAAAGGTTTGTAAATAGTATCATCCTAAACTGAATTAGCATAAATAATTTGGCTCATTCAAGATCATGAAGAATTACGATAATAATTGATTATATGTAAATTAATCTGTCAATATGCATGAAAGGAACTTTTTTCCTTCACCTTTCACCCTTTTCAATTCATCTTGAATAAAATCTATATGAAGAATTCCATTAATATAAATATATGACAAAGGTCATAGCAGAAAAAGCCCAGCAGGTGCATAATTTTGAAGACTAGGTCTGAAAAGTGAGCCTCGTGGTTCATGCTGCTTGTGGAAGAAAGGCCTGATTTAATGAAAAGAATCACTGGGTGGCGCTGCAAGCCCTACTTTCTGGGCTTTGGAGGACTGACGTCTCTAAAACAGGGAATGAAATACAATGTGCAGTGCCAGTTGCAGTAGCAACATTATCATGAGGGCTCTTAAAATCCTATTCTCTACAGTTATAGACTTTAGACAAAGAGGAAACAACAAAGAACAAGACAACCAGGTTGTCTTGGACAAAGAATTTATCACACTTTTGGCATCACTTAAAAGGGAAAAACATATTACCGGTCATGTATGATTTCCTGGGCAGCCTGGAAAAATCCCTGGGGTCCCTGGATAGCCCCGTCATACTGGAAAACTTTGGCCTTTTGCAGATCTATATGGTAGTCCCCACTCATGTTCCCCCAGAGAATTACATTTGTCACATCTATCAACAAAACAAGGATTAGAAATCTTTTGCGGAGTGGAATTTACATTAATTACGATTTTGTTTTACAGATACTTTCCACACATATTTCAGATGAGGTGAGAAATATTTTGCACAAAATAAATTCAAATTTATGTTCTACTGTGGGCTTTACTATGGAGCCCCTTAGGTGTCATGGTAGAAAAAATCTCATAGTAATTCATGCTCTTGAGTTAGTCATTTGTTCCGTCGAATTAGCAAATCCTGCTGTCATTTTAGTTAGTAGTTTGTGCTCTCGAATTAGTTACTACTCGAGAGCAAGAATTATTAACTGAAGCACAGAAAATACTAATTTGAGCAGGAATTACTGCATGGTAACTTTTTTCCCTACTATGATACCTAAGGGGTTCCATGCTTTTAAAATGGTAACTGATAATATGATATATATGGATTGCAGAGAAACTGAAATTTACTATGAATTTACTATGATTAATGATAATGAGGAAGAGCAGAGAGAGGTCTGTTACCTGCAGTACTATGATTCTGTCTTTATGTTAATGATAATGAGGAAGAGCAGAGAGAGGTCTGTTACCTGCAGTACTACGATTCTGTCTTTATGTTAATGATAATGAGGAAGAGCAGAGAGAGGTCTGTTACCTGCAGTACTACGATTCTGTCTTT